>JAIFKI010000023.1:7028518-7628518 GCA_025389145.1 Misgurnus mizolepis
ATTTTGTCAAGCTGCTTATGTTGAGTAATTGCACTTTAATGGCAATGAAAATAACCTATTCATATAAAAACATGATAATAAACAGACACACACATTCTTTTTTGTTTACTGTTAGCTTGTTTAAAGGCAGATGCTGCCAAGATTGTGTTGTGAACGTGAAAATAAAGACACAGTTAACTGTCAAATTTTTTTAATGACACATTATGTGATGTTGCAGTACTAAGATAGGCTGCTTTACTTTAACCTAGGTTTATAAGCAGTATATAAGCAGAACAATGAGACTTTCAAGGAGAGGTTTGTAAAAACCCTCCAAGTAGTCTGAAATTCAGTGTTTTTACGCTTCTTTTCCATCAGATCGGAAGTAACTGAGTACTTGAGTAGATTTTTCATCTAATACTTTTTTACTCTTACTCAAGTAAATAATTAGATTTGATACTTTTACTTTTACTTGAGTACATTTTTTGTATAGGTACTTGTACTTTTACTTGAGTACAGATTTTGGGTACTCTACCCACCTCTGACTACAGCCAACCCACCTAGCAAAAATTAGTCTATTGGACGTTGAGTAGACGTAAACCTTCAACGTCTAATTTTGGTCCACTGAAGGTTGAAAATGAAAATTGAAGAGACGTCAAATTTGTCCAACTTTTCAACGTTGAAAACAGGTCGATCTTCAACGTCTAATTACAGTCAAGTGAAGGTTGAAAATGAAAATTGAAAAGATGTCAAATTTGTCCAACTTTTCAACGTTGAAAACAGGTCGATCTTCAACGTCTAATTACAGTCAAGTGAAGGTTGAAAATGGAAATTGAAAAGACGTCAAATTTGTCCAACTTTTCAACGTTGAAAGACCGTAATTGTGTACTGGTAGATTATGAGTTGAAAACATGGTCAGTTGAAAACACGTAGTCAAACAGTTCAGCCAAAACTACTTCGTTGAAATCACGTCGTAAACCAGTCCAAGGCGGACCGACTTATTTTCAACCATATTTCAACGTTGAAAGACCGTAATTGTTTACTGGGAAGCTACGCATCTAAAAAAGTAGTTAGCTACACTACAAGTTACTATAAAAAGTAGCTAGCTACTTTTAAACTACTTAGATTTTTTACAATAATGTAATATTATATTAAAATGAACTTAATATAATTTTAATGAAAATGTTTTAAGAAACATTTTAGGGGTTTAAAACAAAGTAACATAATACAATTATGATTTCTGTACTCTATATTTATCTTAAACTGATAGTCTTTAAAATTGATAATGTATAGTCATAAAAAGAAAAAAAATAGAGAGCATAATTTTTTTTAATGACTTAAAAACACTTTTATTTCAGCTCTTTATAATAATAATTATGAATCGTTATTAATAATTAATATAAACGAACTAGGTAATTAAATAATGTTGTTTGATAAATGCACTTAGTAGGGGTGGGCGGAATGACCAAAAATCTATTCTACGGAATGAGTCATTTTATTTCACGGAACAGAATATTTCACGGTATACATGTTTTTCAGTTTATATTGTTTTTTGATGATAAAAATGTACAGAAATACACCACTCACTATAGCTTTTAACTAAATGCTCACCACAGTTTTAAAATATGAGCAATTTAAAGTTAATAATGTTACAGTGAAAATGCCCAGAAGAAAACAACAGCTAAGTCTTGATTAGACAGAATCTTGTTTTTAATTGAGTTATACATTTTATAGACTATTGAAGCTATAGTATGGCTTCATTGTATTTTGTATTTATGCATACATTACATTAAACATATGCAATATGTAAAATGAACAGGTATAAATATATGCAAAAACCAACAGACAGGATAAATACCTGTATATGAGAGAAGAAGCTCTAGATATTATAAATGTGACAGGCGCTATGATGTGATGATCAAAGTTTGTTTTAAGGTCTTCTTGACGCCCTTTACTTTCTATTAGACCTAACATTTGCGTCTCTTTCTCGTCTTTCCGATCAAATGTTTGTATAAGCAAATGGCGCGTCAAACTACATCGCTCCAGCAGCGCACGTGTCACTGATATAAACGCGAGTTTTGTCTTTGCTTGCTTAAAGTTCAGAAAACTTTACAACTATTAGCATTATGTGCGAGAAAAACTCTTTATTTGGTGTCGCAGCTCCTTGCGCTTGCCTAGAGAGACCTCTGCACGCGAGAGACCTGCCGGCTGCTGCATGAGGCGCGAGAGAGAGAGCGCGAGAGCGAGCAAGACAAGAGTCTCGCTGCGTGACCCGCAAAGGATTCACTGGCACTTATTATAAAAATTACACAAATAACTCGTTCATTTTTTATAAGTGAACTATTTTACATGTTTCTCCATCACACTCAGTCTAACATGCTGGAGGGCAGAGTTAGCCACGCCCACTTATTTGCATTCAGCGGAATAGACGGAATAGAAAAATCTGTTACGTCTGACATTTTATTCCGCGGTAACGGAATATACCGTCATACCGCCCAGCCCTAGCACTTAGTATATA
Source organism: Misgurnus mizolepis (assembly GCA_025389145.1). Taxonomy (NCBI): domain Eukaryota; kingdom Metazoa; phylum Chordata; class Actinopteri; order Cypriniformes; family Cobitidae; genus Misgurnus; species Misgurnus mizolepis. Next base: position 7,031,013 of record JAIFKI010000023.1, read on the forward strand.
ATATAAGTTACATGCAGATTTCCTTTTCTGTTTGATTGACAGATGGTGTGCGCAAACACAACATTAGTGTTCTTATAGGTTTGTTACAAAACAGTGGCAGGACCAGTGGCGGCTGGTGCTAAAAAAATTGGGGGGCGCAAACAAACTGAAAAATTAAACTTTTACTGTAGAAATGCGGGACTGTAAATAGCCATTTATCAGGTGATAAATATAATTAGTGCTTAGCTAAAATGCTGACAATGTTACAGTTGAAGTCAACTGTTAAAGCATGAAATAAATGTACTATATGAATCTGTAATGAACTAATCAATGCAATCATTCACACACGCACACTAGGGGTGCACGATTCAGAAAATTTCACGATTCGATTCCGATTTTTAGCCTCAAGATTCGATTCAAAATCGATTTTCGATTCAAAAACGATTCTCGATTTAAAAAAACGATTCACAGTATGTAAATGTGGTTTACTTTTTCCTATGTGACTGATTGTAGTAGATATAAAATTTTAAAGAAAAGAAACACAACAAATTAAATGTAGTTTCATATTACTTTATGTCTTTATGCAAAAATAAAAACTGTTATGAAGCAATTAGATGACCCCTTTTATCAAACTCTATTAAATACAATAGTATATTAATGATAGACAGTGCAGGTCTATATATTATAAATGTGACTGGTGTTATAATGGTTATTATTTCTATTAGATGGAGCAGAAGCAAGGAAAGTGCCTCTCTTTCTATTTCTCTCTTGCCGATAAAAAAAAAGCTAAATCCACTCATTATTTCAGATTCAAAAGTCTACTTGCTGTCCCAGTGACAGGTGACTTTACATTACAGCTTTGCGTTTTGTAAATCTTGAGTCAGCTTGAGCTTTGCTCGTTCAGTGCAATAGATTTTAGAAAAGATATGGTTTATTAATAGTAATAGAAAAGAGCCTGTGTTATCGCAATGGAAACCGCAGGCACGCTGAAACTGCACGCGAGCTTTAGCGCGGTAGCGCTCACGGCCATTCTCCGTTCGACTCGGGTTTTACACACAATATTAATCAGACTTTGGGACCCGAAGTTATTTAACTATGACTGACGCGGACCCGACTGACCATTTCAAATACAAACCCGGAACCATACGGGCCGCGGGTGCTCCGTGAACTCCTCTAATGTTAAAACTCTGCTCAAGTTCAGAAACATGAAGGATACACGAGCTTGTTCGCGTCGCATTCCTATTCATTGAGAAACAGAGAGCACGTGAACGCATACCGAACTCATCATGTCGCACACAAAATGTCATTATTAAAGAGTGTCATCATCACAGAAAAACAAAAAAGTTTGCCAGATATACTTGGGCGCTTGTTAATATAACTGGGCAGTGCGCCCAAGTAAAGTCAATGTGTGGGAAACACTAGCTGTGTCCCAATTCAAGGGCTGCAAGCTTATAAGCATAAGACCTTAAAAGGTAAGCACTCGGTCTTTCAAGGTGGAAGCCTCAGAAGTTCGCGAAGAGAACTGAAATGAGACGGTCTAACCTTCGAGGACCCATAATTAGCGTCACCTGCTGCACACGCCCACCTGTATGTTTCTGACTTATTAAAATAAATATGACATCAGAAAAATTATTAATTTATTTTAGAAATATGACACGTTGATGTATATTAAACTATTCAACAGTATATCAAATTAATCAACCTTATAAATATACGCAACATAAAAAGAATATTATTAACACAAAACATAACTTATAATACTAAAACAGTGACAAGAAAAAATGTTTTCTGATAAATACACTTTTATTTAATAAAGGTTTTAATTGTTTATTTTAGAATATCCACCCATTATATGCAGCGGTTGCAGACGCGCAATGACTCTTGGGATATCCTCGGCTGTTAAGGATCCATTCGTTCTATCCTTAACAGCACGGAGAAATGAGGACGCATTCTAAGCATCCTTTGAATTGGGACGGCCTTACTGGCCTTAAGTCGCGCTGCTGTGACGCAATCGGTCTTAAAATACGTCCTTAGAAGGTCGCAGCCTTTGAATTGGGACACAGCTAATGTCAGACGAGTGTGCAGGCGTCAGAGTGAATACGACGCAGCGCCATCTATGGGAATACTAAGATAAACTCATTTCAGGACAATAGTAACACGGCATTAAAATTTTTTTATCAAAATGTCCCCACAAGGTCACAAAAACACTGGTATTCCTATCTTTGTGGGGACAATTGGTCCCCACAACGTGATAATTACCAGGCACACACACACACACAACAGGCGATAGACTTTTTTTACTTTTGTGCTGAACAGGCAAATATGAACAAATCAAATAACAAATTACCACTGCGATTACAATATCAATAAACATTTTAAGATATAAATTGAACTAAACTCATCTGAAACCATCTTGTGTAATAAACACATTAAGGCAGATTAATGCAGACTCTTCTGATTAGATTTTGTGTCTTTACCTTAGACAGGCGTCTTGTCGCAGCGCTCCTGTACTGTTCAGCAGTGATGCACAGACCAATCAGTATATGACATCAAAATATTGTGAGAATGTTTAGAAACCAGGGCGTCATTTGAGCAACACAATGCCACCAACTGGAAATAACTAGGAATTACATTTAGTCAAGTTGTATGGCCAATCTGCCAAAATGGCAAAAAAAAATTCCGTCAAAGACTTTTTGGTTAACGCGACCGAAAACACACAAAAGAGACACTAAAGTTGCCTAATCACAGACTCTTACGTTTCTTTTTGCTTTAATAGCAATAGCACATGCACATTTTTTCCCTCACCTCACAACAGTCCAACAGCTCATTCTGCACGGTTCTTGAAGTTCTCTTAAACACAGTGGTTTTCTTGTGGATGCTTTTTAAAATTATAACAACAAAACTCTAACAACAAAGTTGACCAAGCCACGGAATATATCATATTATATATGAGCTCTCGCTCTCATTATCCACGCAACGGCAGCTCAAACGCGCCACAGCATTTTGTGCAGTCTATCACGCATTTAGACTTTAAAACAGCAAACGGAAAAAAATAAAACTCAGGACTTACATGATATCCAGCTAGCCAACACGGTTTGCCATGAGAAGTGGTGGATCCAGAGGCGTCATGCTTATTGAAACTGAGGGGGCACGTGCCCCCTCGGATTTTTGAACCAAATGGATTTTGCAAGCAACCTCAAAAATCAAAAAAAGTGTCCATTAATCTTTTAATCTGTTTAAAATGCCCAAATTATCAATTTTCTGCTGCATCCGTGTCACTTTTCAGAGTTTTGATAGTGTTTTGATCATGTACATTACTTTATTCTGGCGGCAGTCGGCGCAGCCGCAGACATCAGCATCTGAGCGCGCTCACGAGCTTAGCTGTTGCTGCTCGACCTTATTAGCAGGGGCGGCGTTTGCGTATAGCAGTTGTCATACCCTAGCATTCAGACAAAACACCAGAAATCAACAGGCTATAATGATGCTCATTAAAGATCATTTAAAATATTTTCAGTAGAACATATCTAAACATTGGTACATCACTTATAAGTATCATTTACACGTTTGTTCGACTTCATGCTATAGCACTGGAACCGACAAGCGGATGACATCAACGTGCCGCGACAGCGGTTTCAAATCAAACTCTTCCGATGATTCCTCGAGTCACCCTCGCGGTACTTTGACGTCATCAGCCTGTCGTTCTTGCATGCAGCGCAGCTTGTTCGCTCTGCAGGAGGTCTCATGATGACCGCTGCTTTTATAATCTTTATTTTCGCAAGTAAAATCCTTTTTGTTTTAACATTTAAACAGACTCATGGTTCTCCCCCACACTCGCGCTTTGCATATTGCATACATTATTCCAGAAGTAATATGATTTGCTCTGTGGATAAATAAATATATTCTCTTGCACTAGGGGATTGTAACGCAGCCGAAGTGAATTGTATTAATTATTTGCGCGCATTTTTGAATATGGCCACTTGTGGAATAAAAACTGCACGACGATAAAGGGTAAGACTTGTTTTTGCATTTAGCCCTGTTTAACTAAGAATTTTGTTTAGTGTTGGATAACTATGTGTGCTCTATCACATCATTTAAAAGTCTTTATTGTGTGTTTATAAGTGGTTTTGGCGGTTGTCGTGACAAGATTTGTGAAGGGATGTCACAGTATATTTTGTTTTGATATTATCTTGTTTTAGTTTATCTGTTGCTGGAGTTGTACTTAGTTAAGAATCATTTGAAAAGCATTTTAAATAATCATGATTTCTATTGTTCTATTGTTGTTGTTTCATTTGTATTGCTTCCGTATTGTTGTCAGTAGTGTACATCCGTGCAGTCGTAATATGCTTTGCTTTTGTACAGGTTGGTGGAGTATTTACACATATGTGGTTTTATAGATTAGTTATTTGAGAATGGCCTTCTTGTACGAAGAATTTTTGCCATACCATAGGTTTTCGTGAAACGCCGCCACTGATTAGTAGAGATTTCTAGATTCATCTCTTGGCACAACGCCAAAGTTCGCCCGAGTTCACGGGGGCGCGGAATCACACATGTTCACATAACTTATAAGGTAAAATTGAATGCAAAAATCCGTTCCTCTAATAATTTTATCTAAACATATTTTTTTAAATCATTATTGAACGTTAAAATCAATCACGTGGCTATAGCTTATGGCATTTTCGTTGTTTATATACTTTATGGATGTAAATGACATTAATTTCATAGGATAATGCAGTTGCTGTGCAAAATTCATTAATGACAGAATTAAACAAGTCATTAAACAAAACGTAAATAGAACACATGCCGTTTCAGATGTAAATATGATGCCATTATGTCATTAATCCGATTGAATACTATTTGATATGAAAGTTAGTCAACACTTTTATTTTGGAGGTTTTTGCACTATGGCAGAGGCGTTTTAGAATGTTAGAAATGTAAGTGCCATGGAAAAGACTGAAAGCTCTATAATATAATTCGTTTGATGTCTGTGTATGCGCAAATTTCTGTGAGCTTTGCACACTGTGCCCCCTTAAAAAAAATTGGTGCATGACGCCCCTGGGTGGATCCGTTGGTCGATCTGGTCCAAGCTTCTTAATCCTTTATTTATTCATCAATTAAATATCCTGTAAAGGGTGATTTTGTAAGGATAAAACAGTTTTATTTTGCATTAACTTGCACTATACATTTAACTTTTTGGTAACATGTTAAAGTAGCTTCCTCTCTGGCCAACTTTAAAGGGGACATTCCACAAGACGTTTTTAAGATATTAAATAAATCTTTGATGTCCCAAGAGTACATATGTGAAGTTTTAGCTCAAAATACCCTATAGGTAATTTATTGTGGCATGTTAAAATAGGCACTTTATGGGGCTGAGCAAAAATGCACCGTTTTTGTGTGTATCCCTTTAAATCCAAACGAGCCGCTCAGGTGGGCGGAGTCTCAAGCGCTCGCGCTGTAGAGAAGACAGAGGCTGCGTCCGAAACCGCATACTGTATAGTAGGTACTGAATTAGATGAAGAACCTACTTACTTGCCGTTAAAACAGTAGGTACTGTATAGTATGAATCCTGGTAGTATGAATGAGATTCGGACGTACTACATCCGCCATCTTGCTACATCACGTGACATACGTCATCATCACGTCATGTCATTTCAGCGCGAAAACAGCCGCGTGCCTCTTCTTCTTCGTTGGATAACTCCTCGTCCGGGGCATCATGGGATAGTGAAGCGTCCATCGTATGCACACTGCAAAATCTAACCGGAAGTAGTAGGTCATCCGGGTACTTTTCGGATACTGTTTTTCGAATACTATGTATTCGGACATACTACTCGCCTCGCCTACTGCTTTTCGCGTACTATATAGTATGTAGTAGGCGGTTTCGGACGCAGCAAGAGCATCAAGGTAGATTCTCTCACGAAAGAAGTTAGTGAGCAATGTTAAGCATTATATAATTTAACAAGTTTAAAAAGTCAATCATCTGTTTTATGTATACTAAATACATGTTTATCAGCAGATGGGGAACATTGTGGAATAAAAAATAAAGACTTTTAGGTATCATAGTGTTTTAAACAGGCACAATGATTTTCAGCATGTTACAATAAATTACACTTCCACAAACACTCAAAAGTTTTCTTTTTGACCAAACCACACGAGCACATTTAAATGATCTGTAATAAAACAACACGTTTAATGCTTAAACTTTAGAGAAACAGATCAAATGACATGTTTATGTTTATTGTGTACACATATTGAACACATTCGCGTTTCTGTCAGTCTCTCACTCTCTATCTTGTAACTCTTCGTATTCATTTGAAACTTGAGAGAAACATTAAACAACATATTTATGCTTATTGTGTATGATAGTGAATACGCGTGGTTCTCTCACTCTGTCTCGTGCAGTGCATTAATCCTCGTGTTCATTCATATAAACTTCACAGAAACATATTAAACAACATACCAGTGTAAGGTCGCGTTTCTCTCTCTCTCTCTCTCTCTCTCTCTCTCTCTCTCTCTCTCGTTCGTTCGCTCACTCGCTCTCTCTCACTCACTCGCTCTCTCGCTCTCTCTCTTGCACTACGGTAAGGTTAATCCTTTAGAGCGTTAATTCAATCTTTAGAAAGATTATTCAAACTACAAGTTATAAGATTGTAGGCTCCTGTTTGTGTTTGAGGGAATACAAACGCGTCGTGCTGTCAGTCATTCTTTCTCTCTGTCTATCGCGAGGCCGTTCATGGTTGGATAGCGCTGATGAAGGGGCGGTATCATTATAATCAGATCCCCTACCTACGTCATGCGGGGAGCGAAATCCTAATGACCTATATATTCACATGCTTGCAGAGAGAGCCTTACCAAAACAAAGTTACAGGGTTGCTATTTTTCATGTTTTCTGGGTTGGTAGAAGCACTGGGGACCCGATTATAGCACTTAAACACGGAAAAAGTCTGATTTTCATGGAATGTCCCCTAAAGGGGCCGCGCCCCCTACTGCCTAGTCACCACTGGGCAGGACAGATTAGATTCTGGAATATTGCCCTTACCAAAATTAACCATGTTTTTTTGTGGTAATACTGGTATAATTTTTTACATGATAAAAAAATTTCATATCATGATTTCAATGATATAGCGACATGATGACGTATGGTGCATTTACATTCCCTAACGCGCATGGCAACAACAGCTTAGAGCAAGAGCAGCATGTCAGAAACGCGAAAACAACCAAGCTGTTCGCGAGAAGGAGATACTAGCAGCAGCGGGTGATGTGTGGCCAAAAAGTAAACTAATGACTCAACCGAGTATCGCTGTGCAAATTACCTTAGTTACTGTTAAAGCGTAACTAAACCCCTGGTCAGAGCTTGACTCCGCCCACTGGCAATATTTGAAAAATGCAAGAAAAGTGGGCAGATCCCAATGGAGATAGAGGGGACGAACTAAGCTGGTACCAAGTGTGTGGTGAGATCGTAACAAGGGCGTGGTGAGCTTGAATCTGCTTACGTCACGAGTCATTTTTTGGACCCAACATCCAATGGGAAAATTCAACTGCAGTAGCCACCGTTCAACCTGAAGAGGGCAGCACTCAGACGTTTTTACACCATATATTGCAGTATTGAAACACTTTATATCCAAATGTCAAAAAACTTACTAAAATCAATGAACAGCACTAATAAAGCATCATTCTTACAGATCAGTAACTAAAAAAAGTTGGTTTAGGGTTTAGTTACTCTTTAAACTAAAGTGTTAAGGAGTTGCGGTATATAGGGCGGCCATTCCCAAACTGTGGTCCGCGGACCACTAGTGGTCCGTGAGGGTACTGCAGGTGGTCCGTGAAAAGGCAAAATAAGAATATGTATATTTTAATATACAAACTCGTTCATATTTTGGGCGAACGTGTACTGCTGCCTAATAAACGTTACTGTGAACTCATTCATTCTGGTGCCTGTGAACGGCACGCTCTCTCAGTTTAACGTCGTTCAATAGGGGGCCAGATTTGTATATTCTTCCAGGCGAAAACCCGACTAAAACACACTGTAAACAGGCCTTAATGTGTAGCGGAAAAAACACCCAATCTGGCAACACCACCACCACTCGGTGTTCACCAGTCACGCTGCATGCGTCATCACAACAACACAGACGCTGCTGAAATTCCTGCCGTGCAACTCAAATAGTTTAACATTAAATAACATCATATTTGTCCTAAATCGTTAACGATTAACATAGGCTGCTAACGCATATTCCGGATCTTGAAATAGACTTTGACTAAGCTCACGCTATTTAACGTGCACTTGTGGTGTCAATACCTGCGAGTTGTCATTCACGCAATGCCTCGCAGCGCTTCTCACCCGGAGTGCGACCCCCACACAGCTAGCCTTTCAAGGTATGTGTAAGCAAATACAAAAATTAAAAGACAGTCAATGCTAATGTAAACCCTGGTTGGATAAGGATTTAAAGTTGGACATGAAGATGAAATCTGACGCATTTAGCTTCAGTGTTAAAACTGATCAAATAATTGCTGTCTGTGGTGGTTCTATATGGGCTATAATGGCAATCATTTAAAAAAAATAATATGGGAAAAAATAACTATAAATTAGTTCATTTTTGGAACTGTGACCTAGTTTAACATTTTCAAATATGAACTATGAACTGAACGTCTCGGTTACATATGTAACCCTCGTTCCCTGAAGGAAGGGAACGGAGACGTCACGTCGTGACCGACGAATTGGGAACCGCTTCGCGGGTGACCTATCTGCTTCAAGAAACCTTTAAAACGCCAATGAACTTGGCATGCAGATAATTGCATCTGCCGGCGCCGCCCCGCCGCACAGGTATTTAATGAGCGGCAGGTGCAGTTATCAAATCAGCTATTTTTTGCTGAGAAAGCTGGCCAGAAAAAGAAAAATGTCCGGCCGATATCAGCAGTGGAACAGCAAACTGTGGCGACGGGACGTGACGTCTCCATTCCCTTCCTTCAGGAACGAGGGTTACATATGTAACCGAGACGTTCCCTTTCAGTCGGTCACTACGACGTCACGTCGTGACCGACGAATTGGGAATCCCTACCAAAGCGCCACTGAAGCTGACCCTGCCTGCGTAAACCCTCCGACTCTCCCTATTCAGGGAACGGAAATGGGGTTGAAGCAGAGGCCGGTCACTACTTGTTCCTCAACCCACGATAGTGACTAGGCGAACTGGGAAGCGAACTCGTCAGGCGGGACTAAGATCGCTGCGGAAAAAAAAACCTCTAGGGGTCTACCACTAAGGTGATGGATAAAAAGACACGAGGTCTATATAAAAAATACTCTCTCTTAGTACACTAGAGAGGCGCGGAATGAACTCCGCTAAGGGAAACGTGGTAAATCAGAAGTTTCCTTGGAAATACTCACAAAGAAACCACTAGGGGGCGCAATGTGGGCGCTAGCCTCACCCAGGTTCTTAAGGATACATCTAGTGAGAGGCTGGCAGCCGATGCTCCGCAACATCGGCCACCAAGCGGTGGAGGAGACAAAAAACAGTTTTTTGTAACGTTTTTGCCTTAACTGCCTTCCATAATGGTGCGGTCGTGCAGCACCGAAAAGAAAGGCACCAAGCCGACACAGGAGCCGTTCCTCGATGTTCTCACTGATCTGAGAGAACTCGAGAGGATACCGGCTCAACACGAACACTGTAAAATCTAGTGAACGTATTAGGTGTCGCCCAGCCAGCAGCTCTACAAATATCTGCAAGTGAGGAACCACGAGCCAAAGCCCAAGATGAAGCCACGCTTCTGGTTGAATGGGCTCTCAAACCAAAAGGGCAAGGAATGCCCTGTTTCTCATACGCCAGGGCGATTGTGTCTACAATCCAATGAGACATCCTCTGTTTAGTGACAGCTTTCCCTTTCTGCTGACCACCATAGCAGACAAAGAGCTGTTCTGAGGTCCGAAAGCTTTGAGTACGATCCACATACACACGTAGTGCACGAACAGGACATAACAAAGCCATGGCTGGGTCTGCCTCCTCCGAAGGCAGCGCTTGTAAATTCACCACCTGATCTCTAAAGGGAGTGGTGGGAATTTTAGGCACGTAGCCCGGCCGGGGTCTCAGTATAACGCTGCATTCAGCCGGCCCGAACTGAAGGCACGAATCGTTGACCGAAAATGCATGAAGATCCCCTACCCTTTTAATAGAAGCCAATGCGAGGAGCATCAAAGTTTTCATAGTGAGAAACTTGACGCTCACCGTGAGCAGAGGCTCGAAAGGGCAGTGCTGAAGGGCTTTCAGCACCATGGACAAGTCCCAAGGAGGAATAGAGGGAGGGCGCGAAGGATTCAGCCTCCGCGCACCTCTTAAAAACCTAATGACCAGATCGTGCTGACCTACAGATCTACCGTCTATGGGTGCGTGATGCGCGGATATTGCCGCGATATCTACTTTAATAGTAGATGGTGACAGCCTCTTCTCCAAGCGGTGCTGGAGATATGAAAGCACAATACTGATCGAGCATTCTCGGGGGTCCTCTCGTTGAGAGGTACACCACACAACAAACAGGTTCCATTTCAGCGTATACGCCTGTCTTGTGGACGGCGCTCGCGCTGCAGCTATGGTGTTAGATACCGCCTGGGGTAAATCACCTAGAACCTCCGCGCCCCGTCCAGAGACCACACATGGAGGTTCCACAGATCGGGACGGGGGTGCCATAATGTGCCCCCTTCTTGAGACAGAAGGTCCCTCTTCAGGGGAATCCTCCAGGGAGGGGCTGTCGCGAGGAGAGTGAGCTCTGGAAACCAACTCCTGGTGGCCCAATATGGAGCAACTAAAATAATTTTCTCCTCGTCCTCCCTGACTTTGCACAATGTTTGCGCAATGAGGCTCAGTGGGGGAAATGCGTATTTGCGAAGACCTCTCGGCCAGCTGTGTGCCAATGCATCCACTCCGAGTGTTCCCTCGTTCAGTGAATAAAATAGGCGACAGTGGGTTGTTTCTGGAGATGCAAACAGATCTATCTGCGCTCTGCCGAAACGTCTCCAAATCAGCTGGACCGACTGAGGGTGGAGTCGCCACTCGCCGGGGCGCGCTGCTCGAGAAAGCGCGTCTGCCGCTGCGTTGAGCGACCCCGGGATGTGAATGGCACGAAGAGACCTCAGATTCTTCTGACTCCAAAAGAGGAGATGGCGGGCGAGATGCGACATGTGACGAGAGCGCACTCCGCCTTGGCGATTGATATACGCAACAGTCGCAATGTTGTCTGTGCGAACTAATACATCTTTGCCTCTCAACTCGCTGCTGAAGCGGACGAGCGCAAGATATACAGCCCACAGTTCTCGGCAATTTATGTGCCAATGCAGCTGGGGTGATGTCCACACTACTGAAGCTGCAAGCTCGCCGTACGTGGCTCCCCACCCCGTGTTGGAGGCATCTGTGCATACTATTGCATGTCTGGAGACCTGTCTCAGTGGCACCCCCGCCCTGAGAAACGCTGGGTCTGACCACGGGGTGAAAGTGAGACGGCATTTCGGTGTGATCGTGACACGGTGAAAGCCGGTGAGCCACGCTCTCCTCGGGACTCGGTCGTGAAGCCAATGCTGAAGCGGTCTCATATGTAGCAAACCGAGCGGTGTTACAGCTGCGGCTGCTGCCATATGCCCCAGGAGTTTCTGGAATTGTTTCAGAGGGACCGCAGTCTTGCCCGAAAATGTATTCAAGCAAGCCAGAATCGACTGAACGCGCGCCTCCGTGAGACGTGCTGTAAGATTGACCGAATCCAACTCCATGCCGAGAAAAGAGATCTTCTGTGTAGGGCACAGTTTGCTCTTTTCTCGGTTGACCTGAAGACCGAGACGGGCGAGGTGTTTGAGCACCCGATCCAGATGGGTGCAAAGCATCTGACGCGACTGTGCTATAATAAGCCAATCGTCGAGATATGCCAGGATGCGAACACCGCTCTCTCTGAGGGGCTTTAAAGCCCCCTCTGCGACTTTCGTGAAGACGCGGGGAGAGAGAGAGAGCCCGAACGGTAAGACTTTGTACTGATATGCCTGACCCTCGAACGCAAAGCGGAGAAACGGCCTGTGTCGGGGAAGTATTGAGACATGAAAGTACGCGTCCTTCAGGTTGATGGCTGCAAACCAATCCTGTGGGCGAATGCATTGGAATATGCTTTTCTGCGTAAACATTTTGAACGGCATCTTGTGAAGTGCTCGATTCAGAACGCGCAGATCCAGGATCGGTCGCAACCCGCCGCTTTTCTTGGGTACAATAAAGTAAGGGCTGTAAAACCCTGACCTCATCTCGGCTGGAGGAACCGGCTCGATCGCATCCTTCGCCAATAGGACGGCAATCTCTGCACGTAGTACGTGCGCATCGGCGGGTTTCACTAAAGTGAAACGAATGCTCGTAAATTTGGGAGGTCGCCGGGCGAATTGTATCACATAGCCGAGACGGATCGTGCGTAAAAGCCAACGCGACGGGCTGGGAAGTTGCTGCCAAGCTTCCAGATACCGAGCGAGGGGAATTAATGGCACGATCGTAGTACCCGCGGCGAGCGGAACAAGGGTGCTCGATGACGCGCTCTCTTGGGCTGCGTTGATATGTATATTGTGTAAATGAGCACTCACCAGACTCCGCTGATGGATGGCTGCGCGGAGAAGACTCTGATGAAGATGTCTCGGTGCGCTCGACACATCCGCTGGCGAAAGAGGAGAGGGAGGACGTAGGGTTATGAGCCCATCCGTCACCCCCGGCTGCCTCTGAAGACCTGGAGGAGGAAGAGGAATTCGCTCTTTTTGTGGTTTTGTGGGTGTCGGCTGAAAAGCCGGCGGAACGGAAATTAAAGAAAACCAAGGATTCCCCACCCGGTCCTCCTCCGGGGGGGGGGAGTGGTGCGTTCACCATCTCCCGAAGAGCGATCCCCTCCACCTCCAGGTCGCACGTCTCAGGGCCGCTTGGATTTACGCTTTCCACCAGGCTTAGCGGGCTGAGAGGGCGGGGCGGGCTGCTGACGGCCGGTTCCTCGCTTCCTAGGAGGGCCCCGATGAGGAACGGAGGCGGCCGCCGCTGCAGGACGCCCTCGGCGAGGGGCAGACTGAGGTGCCGACGTCAACGGGGCAGGTGTTGGTCTCTTCCGACGCGGCATGATGTTGGCAAGGGCCTCAGTCTGCTTCTGGGTGGCTGAGACTTGTTGTGCGAAGTCTTCAACTGCCTCGCCGAACAGGCCGGTCTGGGACACCGGAGCATTCAAGAGCCGGGTTTTATCGGCGTCTCTCATGTCCGCCAGACACAGCCAGAGGTGGCGCTCCTGGACCACCAAAGTGGACATAGCACGACCGACGGCCTGTGCGGTGGTCTTAGTCGCACGTAGCGCCAGATCCGTAGCCGCACGTAGGTCTTTTAAGACCGCCGAATCGTGACCTCCCTCGTGCAGGTCCTTCAGAGCCTTAGCCTGATGAACCTGCAACAAAGCCATGGCATGTATGGCTGAGGCTGCCTCCCCACAAGCCCGGTATGCAGACTCCGTCAGAGCTGACGAATGTCTGCAGGCCTGTGAGGGAAGGGTAGGACGGTCCTTCCAGTAGGAAACGCCGGCAGGACACAACTGCATCGCTACCGAACGCTCCACTGTCGGGATACCGGCATACCCTTTAGCAGCCCCGCCATCGAGGGAGGTGAGGGGTGATGGCTGATGCGGCCGGTTCTGGGAGGAAAACGGGGTTTTCCACGACCGAGTCAGCTCATCATGCACCTCGGGAAAGAAAGGTACTGGAGGGGAAGACTGTGAAGCCCGTGCAGCCCCAAAGTACCAATCATCTAGGCGGGACGGTACGGGAGGGGGAGGAGCTCTCCACTCCAACCCGACCGTCTCCGCAGCCCGAGCGAGCATGGCAGTCATCTCCGGATCGAGATCGGGAACCGCAACCCTTCCCGAAGGAGGGAGAGGATCCGGATCAATGTCCGAAAATGACGGCCCCCCCTCCGATGCTACGATAGATACCGAATCCTCGGGAGGCCCGGCAGAGGTAGAAAGCGACGCAGAACGCGCGCTCTCCGTCTCCATCGGGACCTCGGATGGTTGCGGATCCGGTGGCTGAGGGCTGCTGGACGGACCAGCTCGCCGATTCAGCACCGTGAGGCGGAGGTCGTCTCTCCGTAGCTTCACAGCCGCCTTCTTAGGGGCGATCAGCAACGGAGGGCGGCGTTCCCGGAGAAACGCCACACGACCCGCAGATCCGCAAGAGTCAGGCTCTCGCAAGCGGAGCATGTCCCTCCCATGAAAGCCGCCTCAGCGTGCTGGAGACCCAAACACGAGAGACAGCGATCGTGTCCATCACGAGGAATCATGTATTTATCGCATCCAGGAGTCGAACACGGACGAAAAGACATCTTTAAAAAGACGCTTAACGCCCGTGAGCAGTGAACGGCTGTCTTTAAAAAGACGCAAGTTCAACTGCAGCTCTTTTAGGGGAAATCACTCTTTTAGCTGTGTAGTTGATGAAGCACACAGGGAGGAGAACGCACACACTCAACTAAAAAATGTGAAAGAGATCACAAAAAAAGATAAGAGGTGGAAACACTCGCGAGCCCCGCTGTGGTGCCTTCGCCCAACCAACTAGCACGCCGAGATCTATTCCTGAAGAGCAGCTTCTCGTGAGCAGTGTCACTGCCAGCTTTCGAAGCTAAAAAAGCTGATTTGATAACTGCACCTGCCGCTCATTAAATACCTGCGCGGCGGGGCGGCGCCGGCAGATGCAATTATCTGCATGCCAAGTTCATTGGCGTTTTAAAGGTTTCTCGAAGCAGATAGGTCACCCGCGAAGCGGTTCCCAATTCGTCGGTCACGACGTGACGTCGTAGTGACCGACTGAAAGGGAACGGATATATGATTTAAAATGTAATGAAGTACAATACTTTAAACAAAACATACTTAAGTAAAAGTAAAAGTACAGATTTTAAAAACTACTCAAAAAAGTAAAAGTACACAAAAAACTACTCAATTACAGTAACGTGAGTAAATGTAATTTGTTATTTTCCACCTCTGGATACGGCGTACCTTCTGCTAGCTTCTAGCTATTAGCATGCATTATGTGTAATGAGTTTCTTCTCCTGGAATGTACTTATTAATGATACTTTTTTGCTTGATTTGTCTGTTGGCAATACATAAACCGTTAATAATAATATATAAAAATAATAATACAGTCTGTACTTCTCGCAATACCATTGCGCATGCGCACATGACATGTAGTGGAATGTGGCCCAGGGAACTACCCTGCGACCAATATGGTTGCATATGCGACCTTTTGAAATGCCATTGCGACCCTATTTTTTAAAGGGTCGCAAATGTATCACTGATTATTTTTGTACCTACCTTATGTTTTAGGCAATATGCTATGATTTACTATGAGCATTTATTAAAACAGAAATGTGTATTTTACGAGTATTTTTATGTGTATTTTTGTTTATGTGCGAGTATAAACAAAGCTTAGCTTACGCGCATTGTGAGCGTATTCGCGCCAGAGAGCGTTTCAAAAGGAGAGATGTCAACTGCGCGAGCACTCAACTTCATCTGCCTTCGTTAAAACCTTTTAATGTGCGCAGCAGGGCTAGTGAATATCTATGGTGCACACACAACAGATCAACTAAGCGATATCATAGGCATGTAAGAGGGCTTCATACGACTGTATAAAAAACACAGACTTAAAGGAACAGTATGTAAGAAATGTATATCAATTAATCATAAAATGGCCCTGATATGTCACTAGACATTAAGAAATAATTTTCATTTCAAATACTTATATCACTCACCCCAGGTGAAAAAAAATCTATTAAAAATATATAAAAAAAGTATATTTTCTAGATTTTGTACTATTTTCGTCAAATCCAAGTATAGTTAAGTGTACTCAATTATGTATTAACTTCAACTTAACACCTATTTGATTACACTTCAAGTGTAAATAGTATGCTAAAATGGAACAACTTTTTTTAAACTTCAAGTGCACTAAAATACACTCCTGAAAATCAAGATTCATGAGTAATTAAGCACACTTACAGTACAATTGCATTGTATTGCCATTTTAATGGAAATACACTTAAAAATCCATTGCAGCACAAATAATAGTTGTGTTTAAGTACATTTTGTGCATACTGCTATCATACTTATAAATACTATAAACCATGTTAATTTAGTATGCTTCTGTAATATTTCAAGTGCTCTACAAATGCACTTCCTAACTATTTTTAGTGCTTTTAAAGTGTCCCACTATGACAATAATAATGTTTTTAAAGTCAAGTTAAAATATAGCTGCAAGCAGCAATTGCGGGGTCAAGCACCTTCAGCGCAATGAGCACCCAAAGCACAGCAAAAACCACACGACGCAGCAAATGCGCAAAGCGCAGAAAGCGCGCAATACAGAGCCCGAACCCGAAGCAAAGCAAATGCAGAGCAGAACCACTGCAGTGCGGAGCAACAACAGTAAAGATGGCAAAAATATAACACGTGTGGAAAACCAGACAGGTCGAGAAGAACGTGTTAAAGGGAACACAAAAGGAAATCTCAATAAGTGAAAGTAAGAGCTGGGATTCGAACCCATGACCTCAGGTTCCCAAAGCAACGCACTAACCGCATGCGCCACTGAGTAAACGATTAAACCACTGAGTTGGTGTGTCCAAGCTATAGAATAGAGATTTAGAGCTGTAAACATTGATATCCAGCAATTACCAAACGTGCAGAAATAACAACAGAGAGCACAAATAACTGAAATACAATGTATTGTATGAAAATCACAAAACTTAAGTGAGAAAAAAGTTAAGACAAAATATCACTGCACATGGGGTTTGAACCCATGACCTCAGAATCTCATGGCATGTGGTTAACCAGATGCGCAACTCAGCTAACACAGCTCAAAGGGCAGCAAAAAACAGCTTAGGTGCTTCAAGGATTGACGTGTGCCAATCAACACAGATGCAGAACTGACAGTGCAGAGCAGAACTATCAGAAATACAATGTATATGGGAATCAAAAAGCTCAAATGAGATTGAAGACAAGAACATCATTCTGTATAGTAATGCTATACAATGTAATATACAGTCACATTAATTTACTATGACAAATAGACAACGTCACAAGTGGTATTTCTAAGAAAGAGAACAGAATATCAAAAATCTGTTCGGTCATTTCTGTGCGGATTGCTCCAAACATTATACGAGCAGTACCTGGCATAAAATAAACAACATTTGTAAAAGGAGTAGCGAAAAAATAATCTACCATATGCTTTACAATAACACATGAACAGAATGTTGGAAAATGACAAACGAGGCATCGTTGCAATCGGCATAAACCAGTGAATACAATTTCACAAAGAAATTAATATCAGACAAAGTATTCAGAAGTTATAAGCAGTTCCATGAGAACTGTTATAGTTTATAACCCCTAGGTGGCGCTGTACTCTGACTTCCCAGGTACCTTCAGGACATCATGTCGAAGCTCCTTACTAATTTTTGCGCGGATATGTCCAATAGTTCAAAAAATATAACAAATTATGTGAAATTTCAAAATGGCGGACAGGCGGTTCGGTCAAACCCGGCATAATACACATCGACAGATGCGGCATGAGGCGAGCAATCCATAGACATCAAGATCATAATTTTCTGACAAACAGTTCAGAAGTTATGGGCAAAAATAGCCTATTTTATTATCTCATGACCCATAGGTGGCGCTGTCACCAAATTTGGCATGGACCCCAAGTTCATGGTCCACATGAAGTGTACCAAATTTCATTTCAATTGATCAAAGAATGACTGAGCTACAGCTTCAGAACCATTTTTGCGTCAACCTCGTTAAGTTTGCGCATTTATTACTTTTGAACAAAGATAAATATCAAAATTCTGTTCAGTCATTTCTATGCGGCTTACTCCAAAGATCATCTGTGCCAAATCTCATAAGAATTGAACAACATTTGAAGGAGGAGTAGCGAAAAAATGGAATACTGTACATTTCAAAATGGCCGCTACTGTAATGGGTGGAGTTTTACTGTAAGGTATTAAAATCAACAAGCATGAGGAGAGCAATCACGTGTACTAAGTAGAATTTTCATAGATCAAGCGGATCAGAAGTTATAACCCTTTGAACATTGAATTTTTGAACTGCTGGTGGCGCTATAGAGTTAGTACTAGAGACCCCATTTTTGGTCACATGACTTTTTAAGACCACCACTACAACTGTGCCAAATTTCATCATTTTCCTATGTACGGTTCATAGGGCTGCCATAGACGCCTATGGCTAAGAAGAAGAAGAAACAGCAGAATAATAATAATACTGACAATTCCAATAGGTGTCTCAGCACCTTCGGTGCTTGACCCCTAATTACAACCTAAACATCATAGACACGTACTTTCAGTGCAATATTATTATAGTGTATTTTTTATATTTTAAGTATATTTAATTTGTACTTTTATCCCCATTTTGTTATACTTAACTCTTTCACCGCCAGCGTTTTTAAAAAAAGTTGCCAGCCAGCGCCAGCGTTTTTCATGATTTTCACCAAAGTTTAATGCCTTCCAGAAAATGTTCTTCTTTAAATATATAAACATACAATATAACAAATGAAAGAACAGACCCTCTGCTTTCAAACAAAAAAAAACGTTTGATCCTACCTTCAGTGGTTCTTTTGTAATCAGCTTTTGAATATGGGTAGGTTTCTGCAAAAAAACCACATTTTGAGCAAAAAGCTGAGATAATTCAATTTTTGTGACGGACTTTTCATAGAGATCCCTTTCAGAGCGATCTTTAAAACAGACACGGACATGCAGCCGCTTGCCATAGGGCAATACTTCCGGGTTTAAAAAGTTGCGGAAGGGCGCCACCTGGTGGATAATAGCGGTATTGCGGAAAGACAGAAAATTTCGTCATTGGCGGGGAAGCGTTTTCTCTTAATTGACGAGATATCTCGTCAATGGCGGTGAAAGAGTTAAGAATGAATATTGCTATGACACTACAAGTGTATTATATAACAATTCAGTTCAAATGCACACAAACAGATTACAAACTGCATTTCAAAAAAGGATCTTTATTATTGACACAAAACTAACACATAAAACAGATATTGGCAAAATGGGGAACCTTAAACAGTCGACTTTCTTTGAAATGCCGGGATGAGAACAATTGCGAACAACTTGTACTATATGCACATCTAGCTCTGATTTGAACTACTGGAGGCCTTGTAACTGTCATTGTTGCACTTCCTCCTTAGAAGGTCCCGGATCTCTGCCACCTCGATGTTGGGGAATCACTCCCTCACTGCATCTGTAAAACAGGAAAGAGACATTTCAATTTTATTTATATAGCGCTTTTCACAATTTGTAGTTGTTTCAAAGCAGCTTTACATTAAAAGAAGCAGGGGAAACATAGAAAAATCGACAGACAAAATAAGTGGCAAAATACAGCGGCTACCCAATTAGTAAACAAGCGAGTAAAGAATAAACTTTACAAGCGAGCAAATTAATAATGTCTCGTATAAAAGAGGGTGCTAAGTTAAGCCAATGTTGGTTGACTCCCCAGGGTTGAAAAAACCCTAGGAGAAAAACCTCAGGGAGGAACAAAAAGTCCTAGGAGGAAAAGATATACACACATATATATATATATATATATCACGTTGAAGGGCAGCCAGTAGATCAGTGGTGTGTTGACCTCCACGGCAGCCGGAACTGGTCTGTTTGTCTCAATGTCCTCGGGTTTGAGGACGAGACAGGGAGAGAGAAACAAGGGAGAGAGAAACAAAATCCTATTAGCGTAGGGGCCATTCACATGTAATGCAAGTGTTACACAGTGTTGTGTTTTAATATACGCTCGGTTCCAGACAGGCTAGCTATTGCGGCATTAGTAAATTACCCAGACAAGTTATGTGAATGCTTTGTTCCGTACAAGCTAACTTTTGCGAGATAAGTATAATTTACTAGACAAATTATGTGAATGCTTTGTTAAAGAAAAAAGTCTTAAAGAATAATTCCGGTATTAAACACTTTGAGTCTCCTTTCTGGTTTGTTTTGGATGAACTACAGTGATGGTCACTGAAATTTTGACAATGGGTCGTGTCGTGACTTTTTGACTTGTTTAGAAGCGTCTCTTGACTGCTTCAGAATGGAGGTCAAGGGCCATGCACAAACATGTCATTAAAACAACACTTAACGTTCATTTTCAAAACTGTGCTACTCACAGAGTGGTTCGTGGTGTATGCTGATGATTAAAAACAAATATATCAGAGCAATGTATGATTTCAATTCGTGTTATTTGCTATAGTGGATCTATTTTTCAGACACCTCACAACCACGTATATACTTCCGCTCTATATTTGAGTCTGAAGCGTTAGCACACTCCTGACTACTTGATGGCGACAACCACTTTGCCGTACAAGGACGCTGAACGGAACTTGGTGTCTAGCGTATAGACAGTCACAATCGAGCTCAACTTCAAACCTAAGGCTGGTCACTGAGCCATCAAATATGGGAAAATTTGTGCCCCACCCCGGGGGCACAGTTGCTCTGCTCATGCTAGCCTTCTGAGAGAAATCGAGCGAAAAAACTACAACCACATGTAAACAGACCCCTTTTCCATTTACAGCGGGTGGTATATAAGCGAGTGTAACGTGTGTTGCTTTAATGAAAGCGAGTGAGAGGAAAATCCATTTGCAAAAGGTGTTTATTGTAAAATCCCATAGAGGGCCAGCAACCAAATCCAAAACAGGGTAAATCCAGTAATCGTAATCCAAAGATAAGCAAGAGGTCAAGGCAGGCAGAGTCACAATCAAAAATCCAAACAAACGGGCGAAAGATCAGGGCAGGCGGCAAACAGGCAGTAAATCCAAAATACAGGCAGAAGTCAAAAACACAGGCAGATCCAGGTAACAGAAACAGATAAACAGATAACAGGCAGATACAGACACAATGGGGCGATGTAATAATCACCCAGGAACAGGTGAACAGGAAGTGACTTAAATACAGAAACAAACAGGAAGTGTGAAGCGTGACATGGCGTGATGAGTTTCAAAATAAAAGTCCAAACAGAGCAGAGAATCAAAATACAAGTACAAATAACAAAAATACGCAAATACAAGAAAAACACAAGACAAAACCTTACAGAATCCCCCCTCTAAAGGGCGACTCCCGGAGCCCAACATACAAATAACAAAGTCCAAATAGAGGGTGGGCGGGCGGGCCAGGACCTCTTGGCAAGGCAGGGCAGTTCACGAGAGGTCCTGGGTCATGAGGCCAGGATGGTCCAGGGTCATGGGGCCAGCATGGTCCCGGATCATGAGGCAGATGTGGGCCCGGGTCATGGGGCAGGTGTGGGCCCGGGTCATGGGGCAGGTGTGGGCCCGGGTCATGGGGCAGGTGTGGGCCCGGGTCATGGGGCAGGCTAGGACCTGGGTCATGGGGCAGGCTAGGACCTGGGTCATGGGGCAGGCTTGGACCTGGGTCATGGGGCAGGCTTGGACCTGGGTCATGGGGCAGGCTTGGACCTGGGTCATGGGGCAGGAATAGACCCAGATCACAAGGAAAGGGAGGATCAGAGTACACTTCGGCCTCCGCCTCGGTGTCCTCTGCCTCCCTCCTGTGTCCGGGTACTACCCCCCCCCAAAAAAAACTTGGAAGAGCTTCCACAGACCAGGGTGACGATATTCCAGATGGTGGAGCCGATGAATCAGACGAGCCAGGTGAGCCAAGTGAATCAGATGAATCAGGTGAGTCAGACGGGACAGGTGAATCAGGCAGGACAGATGAATCAGATGAGTCAGACGGAACAGGTGAATCAGGCAGAATGGATGGATCAGATGAATCAGACGGGACAGGTGAATCAGGCAGAACAGATGAATCAGATGAGTCGGGCAGCTCAGATGAGTCGGGCAGCTCAGATGAGTCGGGCAGCTCAGATGAGTCGGGCAGCTCAGATGAGTCGGGCAGCTCAGATGAGTCGGGCAGCTCAGATGAGTCGGGCAGCTCAGATGAGTCGGGCAGCTCAGATGAGTCGTTTGAGCCAAGTGAACCAGACAAGACAGGTGAGCCAGATGAATCATGTGAATCAGGTGAGTGAGACGAATCAGATGAATCAGACGGGACATGCGAATCAGGCAGGACGGACGGATCAGATGAATCAGGCGGGACAGGTGAATCAGAGGAGTCGAATGAATCAGATGGTTCCGATGGTTCAGATGCAGGGCCTTGAGGAACCTCGGGAACAACAGAGCAGAAGGCAGACCAAACGCACCACAGGGCTATGGCAAATTCAGGAATTAACGAGTCAATAAGACATACCTCTGTGGCGGTTGGTTCAGGCAGGGCGGCCATCTTTACATCAGGTGCTGGGTGGATAATAGCTCTCCTAGGTGCAGGTGTGGTTGTGACAATGGCTCTCTGAAAGATAGGTGCTGGAATGGTGGTAGCTCTTTTATAGACAGGTGCAGGTGCAGAGACAGGCAGGATGGCGGCCATTTTGGGAACACGCAGGATGGCGGCCATTTTGTGATCAGTCATGGGGGCGGCCATTTCAGGAACAGACATGGTGGCAGCCATTTTAGAAACAGGCATGGCATTAGCTATTGCTGGTGAGATGGGTGCTGTGGGCGTATGGAGCTCTTCATTCATGGCTCCCACAGTGAAGGAAGACCCACTCCATATCAGCGCTAAGTCAATGTACTTTTCTAACTTCCAATGAATAGTATTCACTGGCATCAGGCGGGACACATCATAATCCAAACCGTAACGAAATAAGTCCATGAGAGCCACATCATTATAATCTACTAAATAGCATAAGTCCAAAAAATCCTGAACATAATTCTCAATGGGGCGGTTGCCCTGACGGAGACGTAACAGACTTACCGCGGGGTTCATAATGCTGGTGGGAAATACAATCCTTTGCTGGATTTCGGGTTGGCTGATTATTCTGTAACGTGTGTTGCTTTAATGAAAGCGAGTGAGAGGAAAATCCATTTGCAAAAGGTGTTTATTGTAAAATCCCATAGAGGGCCAGCAACCAAATCCAAAACAGGGTAAATCCAGTAATCGTAATCCAAAGATAAGCAAGAGGTCAAGGCAGGCAGAGTCACAATCAAAAATCCAAACAAACGGGCGAAAGATCAGGGCAGGCGGCAAACAGGCAGTAAATCCAAAATACAGGCAGAAGTCAAAAACACAGGCAGATCCAGGTAACAGAAACAGATAAACAGATAACAGGCAGATACAGACACAATGGGGCGATGTAATAATCACCCAGGAACAGGTGAACAGGAAGTGACTTAAATACAGAAACAAACAGGAAGTGTGAAGCGTGACATGGCGTGATGAGTTTCAAAATAAAAGTCCAAACAGAGCAGAGAATCAAAATACAAGTACAAATAACAAAAATACGCAAATACAAGAAAAACACAAGACAAAACCTTACAGCGAGCAATGAGTCTTCCAAGAGAAGTCAATGGAATTTTACAAAATGCCAAATAAAACACGACAGAAACTGTATTTCGCTACACTACTTGTTTTTAATCATCAACAAACACCAAAAACCACTCGGTTTTGAAAATGAACGTTGAGTGTTGTTTTAATGACATGTTTGTGCATGACCCTTGACTTCCATTCTGAAGCAGTCAAGAGACGCTTCTAAACGAGTCAAAAAATTCAAGACACGACCCATTGTCAAAATTACAGTGTCCATCACTGCAGTTCATCCAAAACAAACCAGAAATGAGACTCAAAGTGTTAAACAATCTTTATTGAAAGTGTCTCATATTTGTAGTGGAAATGTAACATACATTTCGAATTTGGTGCCTATTTGACTGAAAAAGGGGTGTTTGTAGTCTCACCCCCTCAACAAAGATATTGGACTTCCTTCTTTCAATGATGCAAAATGATGATTTTTACATCATTGAAAGAAGAAAGTGCAACACTGAAATCTGTATTTCTCCTGTCTCAGTGGCAACTGAGGAAATGTTGCATGACCATTCAAAAACATGACTGGGGTTCTAACTATACAAAGCTTAATGCAAATGGGTGTCCCTTTAAATAACACATGAGCCCATGGACAAAAACATACATTAAAACTTTAAATACTTAAATTAGTCTGTGTTTTGAATTGTCAAAACAATCAGAAATACATACAAATACATTTTCATTAATATTTTACATTAAAGTCTGTAAAAGACAGTACAGGTGTTGTAAAAAAATTAACCCTGTGGTGGCGCATTAAAAACAATCAAACATTGTTTCTATTCGAATTGTTACTGCAGATCAAACGTTTGACCATTTGTGCACATCCCTACTATGCAGCCTGCATATCCGATCTCCAGAGGATGCAGCCTTCCATTTGAGAAATGGCCCTAAGGTGCCCAAGAGAGTTACAGAACTTTTTTTTAAGCGTAAAGAACAGGTCAAGCGCATCATCCCCAAAATAACCATCTGCACACTAAAGCCTTTTTTACTGTGACAGTTTTGCGCAATAAAGAAAAATATATTTATTTGATCAAACATACATAATATTTGTTCTCTTAAACACTGTCATGATTAATAATTACTAATGTTCTTGTAATTTGTAAATCATGTTAAATGACAGTATACTAGATGTTACAGAAAGCACGGTACACATTTATTATTGTCTTAAATCATTGTGCATGTGCAATTTTCAACTGTCCAAGAAAAAAATGGTAGGATGGGATCGACTGGTATCAGGATCGGCGGATACTCAGAGATCTGGAATCGAAATTGGATCAGTAATGAAAAAGTGGTATTGGTGCAACCTGTCCAAAAGTTGGAGATCACTAATGTGAATGCTACTCTTTTGTAGTGTTTATGACAAACATTTAAAATGACTAACTCTGATGATTCAGTTTGTTACTATTTTGTGTGCTTCAATGAAATACAGAAAACTTGAGTTTTTATACAAAGCTGCAATCAATGTCATAAATTTACTTATTAAATAGTGACCTCAAAATATTGCAGAGCACTGTGTTATCAGACTTTTGGACCCCACTGTACGTTAACCTGTTTAAGTGTTTGTTTCACTGTGTTTTATTTTTATTTCAGCTGCAGAGGCTAAAGCGTTCACTATCCTTTAAGACCAAGAGTTTTCGCAGCAAAAGTGCTGATAACTTTTTCCAGCGGCCAATTGAGGATGGGAAGTTTAAGTCAGAACTGCTCTCAGACATCAGTAGCAGCACCGGCCATCTGAGCACCATTGGCGTATCCGTCTCCATCCCCGCCATTTCTCTGCCACCACCTCCGCTGCCCTCCGTAATCCCAGGCAACCTGCCTATCACGATCTGTTCCCCGTCCCGGGCCCCACGCCAGACGGACCCCAATGCGCACACCTTTCTGGAGCATATCTTTAAGAAACCCCACTTTTGTGACATCTGCAACCACATGATTGTAGGTAAGAGGACATATTTCAGTATTTCAGCTAAAAGATGTGTTTGTTTAGACAGCAAAGAGTATTTTAATCCCTTTCATGATTATACATCTGCCCATCTGTTCTCCGTAATGTTTTGTTACTGAGAATGAAAACAACATACAATGGTTTAATTATTTAGAGTAAAGTGAAATGTGAAGTGAATGTCAAACAACACAGTATAAATAATTTGTTCTTTGTCTCTCAGAATTTGAACCACCTTTTAGGGAAGTTTTGATGATTGTGTTTTTTGAGGACTGTGCCCAAAATTATTTTTATAGTTGGAAGGATCAAGTCAGACCATACCTGTTAACATTTGGATTTGAAAATTTCTTGAAACATTTTGATGTCCCCATGAGGAAACAAGCTTATAAATTGAACAAAATTATGTTTCTTGAAAATGTGAAGTAGGAGAAGGGTTTCTGTGATGGTTGGGGTTTGAGAATGGGGTAGGTAAGGGGAATAGAATATACAGTTTTTACAGTATAAAATGCATTACGTCTATGGAATGTCCCCACAAAACATAGAAACCAGAATGTGTGTGTGTGTGTGTGTGTGTGTGTGTGTGTGTGTGTGTGTGTGTGTGTGTGTGTGTGTGTGTGTGTGTGTGTTAGATAACCCCTCCCTCATTTAACTCTGACTTTCCCTTTAACAATATAAGAATGATCTAAATAGGGAGTTTGTCATCAAATTTATCTGAAGGATTTGTGAGATTCTGGCTAGCTTGTAGAACCTTCAACTGTATTATCAACACAAGGAAGACACAGTGGTATTAAAATGGAATTTATTAACAAAAGATAAATTATATTAACTAAAAACACTACTAAATGATACTAACATACTAAACAATAACACAAATGGAAACTAAAATGCAAACAATAGAAAATAGAAGGGACTGAGTTAAATGTATGGCAGAATGTTTTCTGTCGCTAATAAGATGAAAACTTTATTTCTCATAACACAAATATTTAAAGAATTATCTGCTAAAGATTAAAAAAATCATTTATGCAATATTGAAAAGCATCTATGTTAAATAGTTACTGATATAATACACTAATGCCAAGGATTCAGGAAAAGGTTTGGTTAAGTGATATTTACGTTTTCTGCAATCAAATGAGCAGTCCATTTTCCATGCAATGGGGAAAGAGTCAGGTTTAGTTCAACAGCCTTGAACACGAAGTGCTGTTAAAATGCTGTTCTCTGTGTGCACAGAGAAGATCCTAGCAATCTGGAACATGCAGATGTGGTCCTGGAGCCATTGCAGAATGTCCTTAACAATCTGGAACAAACAGATTAAGGTCACTTAAAGTGAAGGTTTGCTCTTCTGAGCTTCATCTTGTTGCAGACAAGAGTTATTGCCTTTTTGGATGTGTAGCTCGGAACGTCTCGGTTACGGATGTAACCCTCGTTCCCTAAAGGAAGGGAACGGAGATGTCACGTTGTGACCGACGAATTGGGAACTCGCTTAGAGGGACCAATCTGCTTTGTTTACTACTAAAGTTATTTGCATAATGCCGGCGCCGCCCCGCCAGGTGCGTATATAAGCCGCAGGTGCAAATAGGGAAATTAGCTTCATTTCGCTGAGAAAGCCGGAAAGTGTGACGGCCGAAAACAGAAGGGAGCAGCCCAGTGGCAACGGGACGTGACGTCTCCGTTCCCTTCCTTCAGGGAATGAGGGTTACATCCGTAACCGAGACGTTCCCTTTCAGTTGGTCACTACGACGTCACGTTGTGACCGACAAATTGGGAATCCCTACCAAAACGCCACTGGGGCTGACCTCTTCCAGTGTCTGCATAAAGCCCTCCGGTTCCACTTAAGGAGATGGAGAATAGGATATAAGGCAGAAGGCCGGGCACTAGATGTTCCTTTAACCCCACAGTAGTGCCAGTGACTGGGAAGCGCCGATCTGAGTGGGATAGGAACGCTGCGGAAGCCACTGCCCCGTTAAGGGCTGATGGTGGGCAAAAGTCAACTGTGGTTGAGAATAGACAGCTGTGGCTGTGTAAGCAAAGCAGGGCTCTGCTGAGGGAAACGTGGGCTAGTAGGATTAACCCCACTGAAAAATACTCAGAAAGGAACCCGGTGGGATGCAATGTGGATGCCCGACTAAAACACATAGGTTCGCGAGGATGCAGTTAGTGAGAGACTGACAGCGGATGCTCTGCAACATCGGGCTGCCAGGGGCAGCGGTGGAAAGTCAATCAAACCATTACGCATTTTGACTGCATGGCCTTCCATACTGACAGTTATTGTGTAGCGTCAGTCGGAGGCTGCAAGCCGACATGCGAGCCGGTGCTCAGTGATCTCCCAGATGAGGAGAGAACGTGAGAGAAGACCGGCTCAACACGAACACTGTAAAACCTAATGAACGTGTTAGGTGTCGCCCAACCAGCAGCTCTGCAGATGTCTGTTAGCGAGGAACCACGAGCGAGTGCCCAAGATGAGGCAACACTTCTAGTGGAATGAGCTCTCAATTTAAACGGACATGGAGTGCCCTGCAGATTATAAGCAAGGGCGATAGTGTCTACAATCCAATGAGACATCCTCTGCTTAGTGACAGCTTTCCCACTCTGCTGACCACCGCAACAAACAAAGAGCTGGTCTGAGGTCCTGAGGCTTTGTGTGCGATCCACGTAGAGGCGCAGCGCGCGTACAGGACATAATAAAGCCATGGTTGGGTCTGCCTCCTCCGCGGGCAGCGCTTGCAAGCTTACCACCTGATCTCTGAAGGGAGTGGTGGGAACTTTGGGCACGTAGCCTGGTCTGGGTCTGAGTGTTACGCTCGAGACAGCAGGACCAAACTGAAGGCACGATTCGTCTATGGAGAATGCATGGAGATCACCTACCCTCTTAACGGAGGCCAATGAGTTTTCATTGATAAAAACTTCAGACTCACAGACTGCAGAGGCTCGAATGGGGGTCCCTGCAGGGCTTTCAGCACCATGGACAGGTCCCAAGGAGGAATAGAGGGAGGGCGCGAAGGATGCAGCCTTTGTGCGCCTTTTAAAAATCAAATAATTAAATCATACGGGCCAACCGATCTGCTGTTTATGAAAGAGTGATGTGCAGATATCGTGGCAACGTCAACTTTAATGGTGGAGGGTGACAGCTTACCATCTAACTGGTGTTGAAGGTATGTAAGCACGACATTAATAGGGCATTCTCGGGGGTCTTCGCGCTGCGAAGTATAAACATGACAGCAACTGTTACCATATAATGCATGCATTCATTCATATGTTAATAACTGTAATTATTAGAACAATTTCATAACATAGAGATGTAATTCAGAATGCTATTTTCTTTAAACGAGAATGAAGTGATGGTTTTATGTTCATTTTGATGGTGAAAGAATGTAAAGATTTGTTCTAGGTATTGGGTTTAGACCAGCTGAGAAAAAAAAGCTCAAGTACCGTAAAATCTGCTCTGTTGACATATCTGCCCTCTCTGATGCAATAACAGACTCAGCTCTGAATGACTGCTTATTAGCCAACTGCCCATCTGAAATAACCACTACCTATAACAACACCCTCACCAATATACTTGATTCACTAGCTCCTGTTAAAACTAGATTTGTGCCGTATGCCCATGTGTCACCTTGGTTTACTCTGGAACTTCGAGCAATGAAGGCCATTGGTCGCAGACTGGAAAGGCTATATAAGAAAACTGGACTCAGTGTGTATTCTTTGGCCCTGAAAGACCACTTGTTGAGTTACCGTGGTGCTCTTATTGCGGCTAGATCTTCTTACCTTTCCACCACCATTAATAATGCCACATGCAGGCCAAAATCTCTGTTTACCATGGTCAACAAACTCACTAATCCATCACAATTATTTGTATCGGGCGCTGAGTTGTTGGTGAAAATTTTTTCTAAACCGTTCTTGGAAAAACTTAAGTCAGTCACTGATTCATTCTCTGTAGATACTGCAAACATGGTTCAAACTAATGTTATCTTGAAGTCAGCCGCGAATCCTCTCTCTTCGTTTAATCTCACTACATCTGCTGTTTCTAACCTTATCACGAATTCTGACTCCACTTTCTGCCAGATTGACCCTATACCTACTGTTTTGTTAAAGTCATGTCTACGGGAGGTCGTACCAGTCATAACGCACATGATAAACTGTAGTTTGGTCTCCAGCATTTTAATTAATTAATTGGCCGATTTTTGGCATATTTAAATAAATCGGCTTTGGCCGATTTTGCTGCAAAATTAGGCCGATTAATAGGCAGGCGCATCTGCGGGCACCTAAGCGCTGTTGTAGAACTCATGACGCTGCCTCTTGCTGCAAGCAGCTCGCTCCCGTCTCGTGTGTGTGCAGCCATGCCTTGTTCACAAACAGCTTTACTAAATGATGGCGGATCGCGCGAATTAAGCAGCCAGTACAACAGCGCGACGGGCTTATGTCTCGCGGTGCACTGTCCGTGCAAAGATTAGGCTCATTTCATGTGATTAATGAGTGATGATGAGTTTTGTTTGCGTGACAGAGAGAGAAGAGCCACGCCCGCACGCTTTCTGTCTCCCTGCTTTTATTACTCAAAACAAAACTGACCCGATGGCGAAAGGTCGGAAGACCAAATCATATCCACCGAGGAAATGTTTTTCGTGTTGTTACAGTAAGACTTTGTTTACAGTCTTGCGCTGCTCAGCCTGGATTAGAACACAGCGCGTCCGATTCGCGAACTGACTCCTTTGAACGGATTCGTTTGAATGAACGGTTGAAACAACAGATCTGTCCCAATGTAACAGGTATAGAAAATACACTGCTAAATATAAGAATTCACACAAAATTGTATTTATATCTCATATGGTTACCTGATGTAAAAATGAGCGCTTCCCCTTTAAGAGTTGTGATGTCACATGTGACTTAACTTCCTGTGCTGCTACCTCCTCTTCCCTTTTGTACTGTTATCTTGTGGAAGAGGTAGGTTTTTCTTTGGTCTCCTGATATTTTATTTATTTTTAATCTTCTGAACTTATATTTTCACTTAAATTAATTTTGTATAATGTTATTTTACTTATCTGTGTGGTTAATTGTGTCATTTTATACTTTTGAATAATAATCTTATCTTTAAGTGTGTGGAAGTAAGAGCACATGGTGATAAATGTACAACATGTGTATTTTAGAATCAAAAGGGCATTACCATCTAAAAGAGGCCGCTTATTTGTTTCATGTGTCAGGTATGTTTGTTGTATTTTTCCCTTTTGTACTGTTATCTTGTGGAAGAGAATCAAAAGGGCATTACCATCTAAAAGAGGCTGCTTATTTGTTTCATGTGTCAGGAAATAAAATGTTCTTGGAGAAGAACCAAAGCCTGCTGTCCTGTATCTGATTCAGTGAGGTCACAACGCAGAGTCCATTTAATTCACCGGTGTCGCCGGATGCATATAAAGTTTGGCGTCGCGAGTCACCGGTTACACGTGGTGCCGTGAACCCTTTGGATTTCACGCGATCGGCTGCTTATCGATCGCCGGAGCTGCTGCTTTGACGGACTACGGGTGAACTGTGCATTGATTCACGTACATTGGGGGCTGTGTTTCAACAATCGCGGTGACTACAGCTCATTTCGTCTCGTCACCCGTTTTCATCTCGTCTTCTGTCCACTACTTAGTGCCCTTAAGACTGTATTAAACGAACGCTGCTTAACGTGAGGTATGATGCAACACTATTATGATTCTTTTCAGTGACTGTTTACAGTTTTTGCACTTTAAATTCTGATGGATTTTTCCTCGCGTTGCTGCAAGCTCATTAGGTGAGATTACACGTTTTGGGGGACTTTATATGTGTGCAGTTTTCTACTTCATTTTTTTTGTAAGTTTATTACATATGTGATCCTGTGTAGCATTTCTTTATTTTCATGCAAGTTTGTTGTTTTGATGCTCTATTTACTTTCTTAACTGCAGATTTGACATTTTACTGTGTTTTCTGTTAATGCTGAAAAATGTTTGAAGACACAATGAGTCAGGATAATTTTTGCCCTGTGAAACGTCCTAATAATGTGTTTTCAGTAGGTAGGGGTAGTGGGCTTGCTGGATATTGTGCTAAAACAGTATCTGAAACTTCACCCACATGTTTTGGGAGAGGTCGAGTAGTCTTTAATCCAGATATTGACAATGTACAAGTGCCTGATTCAGCTATTGGTGCTTCTGTGGGCCCGACTGCCTGTTCTACCCCATATACACGCCCAAATGCTGATATTATCACTCCTGAGTCTTTAGGGGGTATCATTTCTGATTTGGCACAGAAAATTGGTGAGAGCATTTCAGCTTATCTCAGTTTAGCACAACAGCGCACCCAAGAGCAGCCAAAGTCATGTGTGCAGTGTTCAAATGAATGTGTTGATGCTTCTAAATTGAAAGTCATTATCCAACATGATGTCACACCTCCCCCATTCTTTAGAGGTGATCGAAGTGATTTGTTTACTGTGCACGAATGGGAAGACATGATGTACAGTTATTTGAACAGTAAGAAATGCACTGATGATGCTGAGGCCTATGATTTAATTTTGGGTAGATTAGCAGGGAAAGCAAGGGATATAGTCAAAGTGTCCTTGCGCAGTGCCCCAGGGCGAACCACTACAGTTCCCCCTAGCACAATTTTTGATATTCTGAAGCGCAACTTCAGCGAGTTGATGTATTCAAACATGCCTATGGCTGACTTTTATAACACCCTTCCTAAGGCAAATGAGAGTCCAATGGACTACTGGATACGGCTGAATAAGGCTATCGATGTGGCTGATGAGTGCTTGCGTAGGCGCAACAAGTGCGTTGAGGACCCTGCGGCTGAAGCTGTTATGATGTTTGTCTCTCACTGCCCGGATCCTAGTCTTGCTTTGTCTCTTCAGTTCAAACCTGCTGAACAATGGAGTGCTACCGAGATACAGGAGCGTTTGGACTGCCATCGCAGGAACATGAAAAGAGATTTCGCTAGGAGCCCTCGCTACACACCTGGGTCTGCTTGCCATCAGAACACTGTGACTGTATGTGATGATCCTGTACCTAGTTCCACCAAACAGCCAGAACTCTCATTCGGTCAGTCACTATATTCAGACGCTCAGCTCAACCCCAACGCTGCTCCCTTCTCTCCCAATACTAATGTGCAGCATCTGGTTGGTATGATGGATAAAGTCCTATCATTATGCACTGCTTCACTGTCATTGTCTAACTCTGCGTGTCCCAACAGATCCTCAGATTTTAAGTCCAACGTGAGCCAAGCATGTAGAGTATGTCAGTCAAAAGAGCACACCACATATACTCACTGTATGCGCCAGAGACTTTGTCGTAATTGCCTCAAGCCGGGACACTTTAAGAGTAGTTGCACCATGCCGGCGAACCTAGAGCAACCTTCTCCTAGCACTCAGTTAAACTAGAAAGCCCATGCATGGAGGGGGTTAGCATGGGCAGTGGCATATCTCCCCTGAAAGCCGAGTCTGACCCACAAGAGATTTTTGTTAATAGTTGCAAACTGCTGCCTCCCAATAAAACAGTGCTGTATGTAGGTTCTCAGAAAATTGATGGAGCAAGTGATCTGTTCTATGCTCCTGTGACTGTTCATGGCTTGTCGGTACTGAATGGCTTACTAGATTCTGGTAGTATGGCTTGCACTTTAAGTTCAGAAGGTGAATCCAAGTTACGTGCTGATGGTGTTCTCCCACAACCTTCAGTAATTCCAGATAATGTGGTCTTAGTTGGCTGCGGCGGCCTTACTACCCAACCAAAGTGTGCTTATGACCTGGAAATCAAAGTTTACGGTTTTGAATTCACTGTACCTACCTTAGTAGTGCCTGGTCAGAAGGACGAATTCATTATCGGCAGTAATGTCATCAAATGGATGCTTCAAAAGATGAAAGCTGAAGAGAAGTACTGGGAGC
Organism: Misgurnus mizolepis; assembly: GCA_025389145.1. Classification (NCBI taxonomy): domain Eukaryota; kingdom Metazoa; phylum Chordata; class Actinopteri; order Cypriniformes; family Cobitidae; genus Misgurnus; species Misgurnus mizolepis. Next base: position 7,064,242 of record JAIFKI010000023.1, read on the forward strand.
TCATCTCCTGCCAAAACAGTAACCCAGAGTGTGAAGAGTTTCTTTAGCTGTTGACCGGTATTTCCCGTTGGTCTGGTTCCACTCAACCCGATAAACTTGGATCTGTGAAGCTTTGTCAGGCAGTCACTTTACTTCCAAAGTGTGAACACCTTGTATGGGGAAAGTTACCAGCAAACACACCTATTTCGCCCGGTAGCACCGTCATCGTTGAACCCACTACTTCACGTTCAGCGCCTCGCCATGTTCTTGTTGGACGAGTGGTGTCTCCCATGTGGGGTGATCGATGGGTCCCGATGAAGATTTTAAATCCTACCCAGTCTCCAATTACTCTTAGGCGTAACACAAAGCTGGCTGACGTTTCTCCTTGCTTGGCAGTAGAGGATGTTACCCTTGCGCAAGGTGTGTGCAGACCTCTTGATGCAACTGATTCAGCTTTGCCTAAACCAGTTCCACCCATTGACCCTGAGCAGCTTCTGCACGAGTATGGGTTGAATGATATTGATATTGATGGGTGCGAGGTTTCAGAGTCATGTAAGAAGGAGCTGACAAATCTCATTGTGTCTTACCGTGATGTTTTCTCCAGAGGCAAACTTGATTGTGGAGAAGTGTCAGACTTTGTCCACAGAATTCATTTGTGTGATGATCGTCCGTTTCGCTTACCTTACCGCCGAATCCCTCCGGCCCATTACCAGAAGTTGAGAGAGGCCATATCTGAAATGGAAGAAAAAGGCATTATTAGCAAATCCATCAGCGAATACGCGTCTCCTCTGGTCATGGTCTGGAAGAAGGATGGATCTCTTAGAATCTGTACCGACTTTCGCTGGCTTAATGCGAAGACGATCAAGGACGCTCATCCTTTGCCCCATCAGGCGGATTGCCTGGCTGCTCTTGGTGGCAATTTTCTCTTCAGCTCTGTAGATTTAACATCAGGATTTTACAACATCCCGCTTCATGTGGCTGACCGACATTACACAGCATTCACAACGCCCATGGGGTTATATGAATATAACCGTCTCCCTCAGGGCCTGTGTAACAGTCCGGCATCCTTTATGCGGATGATGCTTAGCATTTTTGGAGATCTTAACTTTTCAAGTTTGCTTTGCTATCTTGACGATTTACTGATTTTTGCCCGTTCTGAGCTGGAGGCCTTGCAGCGCTTGGAAGTGGTATTTTCGCGGTTGAGGGCTAGTAATTTGAAGCTGTCCCAGAAAAAGTGTCACTTTCTCAGACGCTCGATCAAGTTTTTGGGCCATGTAATCAGTGGTTCTGGAATTTCCGTCGATGAAGACAAGGTGGCAATAATTTCTGCCTTTCAAAAAAAGGATCTGATGAAATATGATGGCTTAACACCTTCAGAGAAGTTCATTTTGAGATCATTTTTGGGCATGGTCCTCTATTACCAAAGCTTCATCCCTGGGTGTTCAAAGATCGCAAAGCCATTGTTCAATCTGACAGCTGGTCAAAAACGAACTGTGAAAGGTGTGAGTGGTCCGAAAAGATCTGGTACTTACCGGCTGCTGTCTCCCCAAGATTGGACTCCTGCCTGTGATGCCGCCTTCGCGGAGTTAAAAAGATCTCTTGTTGAGAGTGTGGTACTCGCTCACCCTGACTTTGAGCGCCCATTCATTCTTTGCACTGATGCGTCTCTAGACGGCTTGGGTGCAGTACTTTCTCAAGTTCCCACTGGTAAGGATAAAGCGCGTCCAATAGCCTTTGCCAGCAAGTCCTTGACCCGCAGCCAAGCCAATTACCCTGCGCATAGGCTAGAATTCTTGGCGCTCAAATGGTCCATATGTGATAATTTCAGCCACTGGCTTAAAGGTCACGAGTTCACTGTATGGACTGATAACAACCCGCTCACATACATCATGACGAAACCTAAACTGGATGCATGTGAGCAGCGCTGGGTTTCGAAACTGGCCCCATACAACTTCCAGATCAAGTACGTCCCGGGAAGGTTAAATGCAGTGGCGGATGCGCTCAGTCGTGACCCGTTCGTAAAGCCAGTGAGCCAACGTCTCCTGTCCGAGCCGTACTCTGAATTGCTGAAACATGTGCACAATGTGCTGGATGATTCTGTGCAGAACGCATTTCATCTTACATGCCAGCCACAGACCCTTGGTACCGGGTTCAATCAGAGCTCTGAAAAGGACGTCTCCATGGCTGCTGAGGATGTGTCTTCTATCTTGTCGTCTTGTGATGATTGGGATTTAGGGGCTGTATCCAGGGCAACGTCCTTGGCCGATCACATGAGTTCATTGATTCCTGACTGCCATGACAACATTCATGCCTTCTCGTTGCCTGAACTGCAGAGTCAGCAGCATGAAGACAAGGTCATTTCAAGGGTTGCCTTCTATGTTAGTAGGAAACGCAGACCTTCCAGGCATGAGCGTATGAGTGAAGATTTGCGCGTTCTGAGATACTTGAGACAGTGGGACAAACTCTTTCTGCTTAATGATATCCTGTACAGAGCCGTCAAAGATCCCTGTACTAAGAGAAAGAAGTTTCAGTTTGCCATGCCTGATTCATTGAAACAACAAGCTCTTGCTGGTGTTCATGACCTGGCCGGTCACCAAGGTCAACCACGTACCCTGTCTTTAGTCCGCCAGAGGTTCTATTGGCCTGGCATGGAACGAGATGTACGTGATTATGTTAAGACTTGTACCCGTTGTGTCCTAAGTAAGACCCCAGAGCCGGCAGCCAGAGCACCATTGGAGAGTATAAAAACCTTCGCCCCATTGGAGCTTGTTTGTATTGATTTCTGGGCCGCTGAAGACAGGCACAATAAATCTGTGGATGTCTTGGTAATCACAGATCATTTCACCAAGCTAGCTCACGCTTTTCCTTGTCGAAACCAATCTGCAAAGAGCGTTGCCAAGAAACTCTGGGATGGCTTCTTTTGCATTTATGGCTTTCCCCAGCGTATTCATTCCGACCAGGGAGCCAATTTTGAGAGTGAGCTGATAGCGGAGCTCCTTCATCTTGCCGGTGTGGACAAGTCACGAACTTCCCCGTACCATCCGATGGGGAATGGGGGCACTGAGAGATTTAACAGAACATTGGGTAGCATGCTGAGATCCCTTCCTCCTGAATCAAAACAAAAGTGGCCACAGTTAGTTCAAACGATGACATTTGTATATAACTGTACTACCCACGAGACAACTGGGTTTGCTCCATTTTATTTGATGTTCGGGAGGGTGCCGAGATTACCTGTTGACCTGATGTTTCAAAGCGTCCTTCGTGATGAGTCTACCTGTGATTACCATGATTATGTCCAATCTCTTGTCGGGGATCTGCAGTCTGCTATGGTGCTGGCTCAAAAGAACTCTACTGCAGAACAAAAACATCAATCTGATCAGTACAATAAGAGAGTTAAAGGTCTGCCCTTGTCAGTTGGTGATCAGGTTCTCCTTGCTAACAAAGGCTGCAGAGGGAAAAGAAAGCTTGCTGATAAGTGGGAGCCCACCATGTATTCTGTTGTCTCCTCCAACCCGACCCTGCACATCTATAAAATCCGTGACAGATCTGGTCGTGAGAGAGTGGTGCATCGAAATCTGTTGTTACCAGTTAACTTTCTCCCTCTGCCGACTGCTGATCTTGAATCTTCTGTTTGTGGAAGTGTTTGTGTTGATCATTGTTCCACACCTTCTCAATCTGTATGTGGTCTGGTTGAGTCTACAATACCATTAACTAATGATTTGTCACATGTGGAGTCTCTCTCTGTCATCTCTCACATGGCTGTTTGTGATGATGATCCTGTTGCTACATGGGTCTCATCTCATTCCTCTCAACCTGTTTCTGAAGCATGTGATGGTGTATCAGTTGGTAACTTTGACACTGTAACTAATGCCTCTTTCTCTAATGTTCCTGTTCGCAATGATTTACATGACCCAGTGGTTCACCCTGATACTGCCAATCATTATTCTACCAGGTTTGGTAGGGTAATTAGACCTGTTCGCAGATTAATTGAGTCCATGGTTCAATTGGAAACCATACTTGGTATGGAGCCTGGATCTCCTGTTATTCATGTTTAGGTCTGTATTTTTCATTGCGTTGTCTTTGATGATGTTTACTGTATGTTATGTATAATTGTTCTATTTAAGCAAATGGTCTGAGTGTTTCAAAGTGTAATGGGCACTTTGTCTATGCCTACAATATGTGTGGAGGTTTGGCCAATCTCTTTCACGTTTGTATCCTATGATTGGGTAACTTTCTATGTTGATGTCTGCATTTTTTTTTTTCTCGTATGATGTAGACCAAGTGATTCTTATGACCAGTGCTTTGTGTTTACTTTCATATTTTGTGTAAATTCTGGGGGGTGAGTGTAACAGGTATAGAAAATACACTGCTAAATATAAGAATTCACACAAAATTGTATTTATATCTCATATGGTTACCTGATGTAAAAATGAGCGCTTCCCCTTTAAGAGTTGTGATTTTACATGTGACTTAACTTCCTGTGCTGCTACCTCCTCTTCCCTTTTGTACTGTTATCTTGTGGAAGAGGTAGGTTTTTCTTTGGTCTCCTGATATTTTATTTATTTTTAATCTTCTGAACTTATATTTTCACTTAAATTAATTTTGTATAATGTTATTTTACTTATCTGTGTGGTTAATTGTGTCATTTTATACTTTTGAATAATAATCTTATCTTTAAGTGTGTGGAAGTAAGAGCACATGGTGATAAATGTACAACATGTGTATTTTAGAATCAAAAGGGCATTACCATCTAAAAGAGGCTGCTTATTTGTTTCATGTGTCAGGAAATAAAATGTTCTTGGAGAAGAACCAAAGCCTGCTGTCCTGTATCTGATTCAGTGAGGTCACAACGCAGAGTCCAGTTAATTCACCGGTGTCGCCGGATGCATATAAAGTTTGGCGTCGCGAGTCACCGGTTACACCAACACTAAAGTCACAAGACGTCACTGTCAGCACAATCAGTCCCTTTTAGCGTCTCAGAAATGAGAATGTAAATGTGTTTAAAAAGATTTGCCCTAAATAACAGTCTCAACTAAAAACCATAGACATTTACTATGTTAACTTTATGATGAATAAATCATTTATCAGGTCTACCAAATAAGGATTTTATCCTACAAAGCAATAAAAGCCATGGTAAAAAACTGATCAAAGATGATGACAGCAGAGTGTCAGGTAATATCTGTGTCTGATAAATGCATGGTGCAGAGGAGGTTGTAAAACTCTTCAGAAAGACCAGTCATATATTTTTAAATACTTTGACTTAAATAGTGACATTTTTGCATTTAAAATATCTGCTAATAATGATGAGAACATTTTGATTATTATGTACACATAGAAAATCGGCCAAACATATTGGCCATCGGCTGCCCTGATTTCTAAAAAATCGGCATCGGCATCGGCCAGAGAAAAAGCATATCGGTCGACCTCTAGCTGTGACCCCCATACTTAAAAAAACAGCCCTTGACCACCACGATCTGAACAACTACAGACCCATCTCAAACTTACCATTTCTAAGTAAAATCCTTCAAAAAGGTTGTTGATGCACAATTAAGATCTTTTTTAAATGCAAATGACCTTTTTGAACCCTTTCAGTCAGGTTTTCGTCCTTTACATAGCACTGAAACGGCACTCCTTCGAGTGGTGAATGACATCCTGCAATGTATGGACTCAGGATCAAAATGAATCTTAATTCTTCTTGATTTAAGCTCTGCTTTTGACACAGTCTCACATAAGGTTCTTATTTCACGTCTCTCTGACATCGGTATCTCTGGCTCAGCTCTGTCTTGGTTTATCTCGTACATTACTGACAGAAGGTACTATATCACCATACAGGGGTTTAAATCTGATATAGCTCCAGTTTCACAGGGTGTTCCCCAGGGTTCGGTCCTTGGACCACTGCTGTTTATCATATACATTTATCCACTCGGTGACATACTACGCAGGCATGGACTTCAATTTCATTGCTACGCTGATGATATCCAAATTTATCTAACTATCAATCCCTATCACTCACACCTTCCTGACTCACTTACATCCTGTATTAGGGACATCAAGCACTGGCTGTCTTTGAACTTCCTCAAATTAAATAACAACAAGACTGAAATATTGCTGATTGGCTCTGATAAAGCAGTAAATAGGTCGGATTTGTCCTTTAAAGTTGACGATGTTCATGTAAAGCCATCCAACTCTGTACGTAACCCTGGTGTCTTATTCGACTCATCTCTACCTGTTAAAACCTGTTTTTTTCATCTTCGAAATATTGCACGTCTTCGATCTTCTTTAACTCAAACTGATACTGAAATCTTTATTCATGCCTTAATCACATCACGCCTCGATTACTGTAACGCTCTATTCACTGGTCTCCACAAAAAAAGTATTGCGAGGTTACAATACGTTCAAAACTCAGCAGCTAGGGTTCTCACGTCCACCAAACGCTCAGACCACATAACTCCTTTACTACGTTATCTTCATTGGTTACCAGTCGCTTCTCGTATACAGTTTAAGATACTGCTACTTACTTTTAAGGCACTGAATGGTCTAGCACCATCTTATCTTGCTGAATTACTCCACAACTACTCTCCTGCAAGATCCCTCAGATCAGCTGAACAGGGTAAATATAAAGACAACTTTCAGATTTGGATTTTTATGAAAATCTTCCAGAAGATTTTTTCTACTAATATATTGATTTGGAAGAGAAATCTAGATGATTGTTTCTGTCTCTTTAAAGGTGATTTTACACAGCTTTACTCCTTTTTTTCTATATTTAAATTCTTGCTCTGATTTTTTGATATTTACTATGGATTTTGACCCAAATAAGGTTAGTTTTCTGGATCTGTGGGTAATCAAAGAAGTTTAAACAACTCCCAAGCTAAAAACGTGCATTGCTGAGCATTATAGCACAATTCAATGTAGAAACATGAATTATCCATTGGCTGCACATTTTGTTGAGTCTAACCATCCCATTATGTAAGTATTGAGTGAGTTCTTTTACAGAGGAGAGGTGGGGATCTTATTCGTTTTTACTCAAACGTGAAGCTTACTGGACACATACATTGAAACTCTTGCTCCTTACGGTCTAAATGTCGACTTGATCTAAGCTGTTTTCTATGAATGTTTTCTTATATAATGCTTCGGCAGAAATTACGTCAAGCAAGCGCTTTCAGTACGGAATCAGACCAGGGGCCTCATTTATAAAACTTTGCGTAGGATTTGCGTCAGAAGTGGCGTACGGATAAAACATAGGACGAGCGTACGCACAGAAATAATCGGATTTATAAAACCGTGCGCACGCACATCCTACGCATTTTTCCCTTAATAAATCACAATCAATTCTAAATGTAGCGCAGCTTTTGCGGCTTCATGACACGCCCATAGTTGTCCATAAATAGTCCGTGAAACGCCCACAATTTAATATGCATTGATTGCGAAATCATGGCAAACACAGAGAGGAAATCAAAAAAACGTAACTTCACTCAATGTGAAGTAGAAGTTATCGTTGGCGAGGTGGAAAAGAGGAGAAAAATGTTGTTTGGAGGGCACAGTGTGGGCATTACTAATGCCAAAAAAGGCACTTGAGTGGCAAACGGTGGCAGACTCCGTAAATGCTGTAGCCTCACAACCTCGGACCGTGGCCGAAATAAAGAAAAGGTCGGACATCAAAGTCGAGGCACAAAAACATCTAGCACTCCATCGCCAGAGTGTGTCTGCCACGGGTTGGGGAAAGGGGACATTGTTTAGCGCAAATGTAATTTCTTGTTGCTTTCTGAATGGTTTAGACATACGCCATGCATTGTTTTATCAAAAATAAAACACAGTAAAGGCATATGCATGAATACCATAATTCCGTAGATTATGAAGATATGGTTTACTATGAAAACAACTTTCCCCAGTGGACAATTAATACATCTATCTATTTATTTATCTATCTATCTATATATCTCCTTAATTATCTATCTATCTGTCTATGTAATTGCATCTATATCTGCTCCGCCAGAATATCAGTTTTGTACATTATTTCGTTCTGTGAACTATATTCTTTATGAGGATGAATTGCACAACATGCCAATATTATTGCAGAACATATTTCACTTTTCTTTTAGCAAATATATATGTGTTCATTTGAATTTCTGTTGTAATTTTCGATATCTTTATTTTTTTGTTTCACTGCTGATCGATCAAACGGGTGTTCGTGTAAGGCTGTTAATTGTAAGACTTTTGCTTTGTGAAGTCTTCATGTTATTTATGAGAGGCACTGTTGTCACTTTCACGTGTTTCTTCCATCTGCCGACTGTGTCGCCATTTCTCATTTCACCCGTTTTTGTGCGTACGCCTGGGTCAGAGCTTGCGTGACGGACAGCACATTTTCCCGTCAAGTTTGCTTTTTATAAATAACAACTATTGCGTAGAGAGTGGCGTACGCCTTCTTTTGTGCGTACGCAACGTTTATAAATGAGGCCCCTGCACATTGTTTTTACTCATTCCCCTTTACAAAAGTGGTTCAACTAAGACACATTTGTAGGATGTCTGATGTGAACCGCTCTCTTAAGGTCATTCCACTGGTTAAGGTCTGGGGTTTGACCAGGCCACTCCAAATGCCGCATTTTGTTTTTCTTAAGTCAGTTTGTAGTGGATTTACATCAATGCTTAAGGTCATTGTCCTGCTGCATCAACTACCTTCTACTGAGCTTTAACTTCAACTTTTGTTTCATCAGTCCATAAAATATTTTCCCAGTAGCACTGGGGTTTGCCAAGAGGCTCTTTTGCAAACTTGATGCTCACAGCTATTTTTTTCGGGAGAGCAGTGGCTTCATCCGTGGTGTTCTGCCATAGACATTATGCCTGTTCAAAGACTTGCGTATGGTGAACAGAGATGTGTGCCAGTTCCAGTGATGTCTTCAATCCTTAAGCTGTTACTCGTGGATTCTTCGTATTCTGCGTTATGCTTTAGGAGTCATCTTGGCTGTGTGCCCACTTCTAGGAAGGGTAGCTAATTTATTAAACTCTCTCCATTTATAAACAATTTGTCGAACTGTAGATTGATGGATGTCTTAATATTTTGACATTGTTTGATATCACTTTTCAGACTTATGGAGTGCAACAACTCTTGATCAGATATCTGTAGATAGGTTCATAAGAGCTTATGCATCTAAACGACAGAAATCTTAAAATGTTTGAGTGTCTTTTAATCAATCAAAGTTGCACTAAACCACACCTTTAAACTCATTTTATTAATTGCACTCCAGTTTGCCAGCTTCTGACAAAAATTAGCTTTCATTAAAGTAATTATTCTATGGGTTCACTTACATTTTCCTCCAGCACTTTGAATGTTTAATGGGTGTTTTCAGAAAAGACACAAGAAACTAAAATGATTTGTGTGTGGTCAGCTTATGTACATTGCGTTTGTCTATTGTTGTAACCTAGCCTGGCTCCGCCCTCCTACGTGCTTCCGCTTAATTGTCATTTCGCTTCAGCAGTACGTCTGGGACTGCTCTGTAGAGTTTTCTCCTGCAAAAATCTGCAGGTCCAATCAGCGAACAGAGGGGGGTGGCTAAAAATGATGACGTCGAGGTCGTGCGTCAGTTTGAGTTGTAGTTCAGTAATGGCAGCGGAGAAAGACGTGAGAAAAGCTATTCGGTCCGTTATTGCAAAGCTGCCGAATATACAGAAGTTAAAGCCGGAGCAAGAACCAGGTTTGCTAAGTTTTGTTGGTCTGATTATTCGTACTTGTTGTTTCCAGCCGGTTTCGGCGCATGATATACGTCACGACCAGACGTTAGCGACTGCGTATGGCAGATCCTGAGTGACTCTGTGCAGATCCAATAGTTTTAAACTTCAACAGAGGACCCTCCTTAACAGAAGTAACGCTTTGCAATGGAACGTGGCCAGACTCTCTGTACAAATGAAATGAATGTACGAGAGTCTGGTTGGACCAGCCTAGTTGTGACCTAGATGAGGATCAAAACACATTTTATGGTAAATCACTGTAGAAAGCCAGTTTATTACTAGGGGTTCATATACTTTTTCTTGCCACTGTAAAACAGACTTTATTAATAAAGCTAAACTCCAGGAGGGTAGAGAGACGAGAATAGAATCACTCCGTAGGGCTTCAGACTAACTTTTTTCATTAGGAGCACAACTGAAAATTTTAGGGGCGCAACTAGAAAATGTAGGGGCACACACCATACTACTTTCCACTATATTACTAATAAATTACAGAAATTACAATGTGCTGTTTAAAATTCAGTGTCACATTTTATTGTGCACTTTTGAAGATGAAAATTTTATTTATTTATTAAAAAGTATGGTATAATTAAAAATATATCCCCCTCCACCAGGGCCTGAAGTTAAGTTTTTTGACCACCAGCCACTGTGGCAGGTGGATTTAGGATTTAGAAGACTTTTTACCAGCCAGTTTTTTTGCCTGAATAGTGAATGATAACACTGTCTTTATTGTATAAATTAAATATAATTATTTTTTAGAGCTACAAAAGAGATTTTCTCTTTCTTAGGTTGTTTGATTAACATTAATTACACAGTATGTTAATTGAGGTTACTGTCTCTTAAAGACCAAATAAGCACAGGTTATTGACACAAATAAATAAGGGTTTTGACTCTCTATACATACACTTAAGACATAAAGAAATGTTTTTATTAGAAAAAGAATACTGAAAAGATCATTTTGTTTAGATGTGCCCTGTCAAGAACAGAAAGATTTTATGTACGCAGGTTTTTTGGAACGCGTCTCTCCATATGTGCACTATTGAGTGCCCTTAAACCTGCACGCGCACACACACAGATGGAGGGGAAATTCCTAACTGTGCACATAAACAGTTGCCCCACATACGTTGTTTTCATTACTCTATTCGCAAAATGTATGTTAATGTACTACAGTATAAGACAGAGTAGTGCAACTCTCTCTTAAGTTTACACATCAAGAGTTCTGATCCGTCACAGCACTACACATCTGTGCACCTGTGATTGTACTGTAGCCTATGTCAGCATTGCATTCTCATCCCATCTCACCAACAGATTAATACGTACCAAACGTAGTAAGAGAAGTGCCTCATCTTCTTTCCAATCGCATAAATGTTGCGAAACAGCAGTCGCATCCTCTCAATGAATCACTCAATTCGCTTCAGTGATGTACAGGTTGATCCGAAATATGCAGGTGCCTGCCGTCACCCACGGTTAAGAGTCATCCAAAAATATTTGTAATGATGTTCGGGCCGTGGTCGGTCGGGTCGTTTGAAATTAAGATGTCAGTTACCTATTTTAAACAATTACTACTTTGCGGTCCGAGTTGCGGGCGGGTTAGTTGAAAACGGGTTGTTTATACATTGACCCGCGCATCACTGATTCGCATTGGCTACCCGCCAATGTGACCAGTAGATTGACAGTGTTACCCGCCACTTGCAAAATCCACCCGCATTTGGCACGTGGTCGGATGTTAATTTCAGGCCCTGCCCTCCATACATTAGCCACTTACAGTGCCCATTCCCTATCCTTCTCTCACTCATTGGCCTGCCACAGATTCTAGATTCATTGACGCATCCCTTTCACGTTTAAGGGTAAAAAAGGTCAAATTTACTGGTCGCACATGTGCGACTGGATGTAAAATTCAGTCGCACACTTTCAAATTTTGGGGGCAAAATGCGACCATTTGGGGGCAGTCTGGAGCCCTGCTCCGGTTCGCTATTTGGGGAGTCCAGTGAGAACAGGGAACAATCCAAAGATGAGAGCAGGTGAGTGTTTTTCTCTCCTTTTTTATATGAAACTGCTGCGTATCATAATAATAATCAGGGCTGTGCACAGGGGGTTGGCCCAGTGGCTAGAGCCACTGGAAGGCCATTAGTGCATAAATGTCAAAAAAGTTTTTTGTACTCCACCGCCTCGATAGCTGATGTCGCGGAGCATCGGCTGTCAGCCTCTCACTGATATATTCTCTGTAAACCTTTGTTAGGCTAGGTGCCGATACTGTGTCCCCTACGCGGGGTTCATATGTGTGTAAACTCTGTGGGGTTAAAATCCTCAAAGTTTTCCCTTAGCAGAGCCCCGTGTTTCATATTTTATATGTCATCAAGTTAAACCTCCTTAGGGGATGGTTTCCGCAGTGTTCCTAGTCTGCCCAGACTAGGTCGCTTCCCCAGTTCGCTGGTTCACTATCGTGGTATAAGGTACAGGTAGCGACCGGCCTTCCGCAGAAAGCCTCAGGTCCGTCCCTTACGTAGAGGGAGGAGGGCTTTTGCAGGCACTGGAAGGGTTCAGCTTCGGTGGCACTTTGGTAGGTATTCCCAATACTGAAAGGTAACATCTCGGTTATGTATGGAAGGAAGGGAACGGAGACTTCACATCCCATCGCCACAGTTTGCTGTTCCATAGCTGTTAACCAGGACATGCACTGATGCTCGGCATTCTCAGCAAATAATATAGTTGATTTGGTAAAGCACCTGCTCCGAATTAAATACCAGCGGGGTGGCGCCAGCAGATGCAAATACCTGCATGCCTTTGTAAGAAAAAATGATGAGGGCGTTGAAAATCTTGATGAAAGTAGTTCCCTTTCAGTCGGTCACTACGACGTCACGTCGTGACCGACGAATTGGAAACCGCTCCGCGGGTGACCTATCTACTTCGAGAAACTATGAAAATGCCAATGAACTTGGCATGCAGGTATTTGCATAATGACGGCGTCGCCCCGCCAGGTGCGTATATAAGCCGCAGGTGCACAATACCAAATCAGCTTTTATTGCTTCGAAGCCGGCAGGCATCTGCTCTCGAGAAGCGTTTTCTGATCTTCGTAGATCCTGTGCTGTTGAGAAAAAAGATCTCAGCTTGCTGAAGTTGGTTGGGCTAAGACACCTCAGCGGAGGCTCGCAGTGTTTTCTCCACCCTTTCTCTGTCTCTCTCTATCTCTTTCATTTAGGATTTGAGTTTGAGTGAGTGCATTGCCTCTCCCTGTGTGTTTCACCAGCTTGCACAAAGAGTGATTTCTCTAAAAGAGCAGCACGTTTGAGCTTTGTGTCTTTTTAAGACAGCCACTCTTTCGTGTCACGGTCTGGTGCGTCTTTTTAAAGATGGCATTCCGCCCGTGCTCCGTTTCTGGATGTGGTGTGTTCATCGCTCCCCGGGATAGCCACGAGCGTTGCCTTTCGTGTCTTAGGCTCCAGCACGCAGAGGCAGCATTCCGTGATAGTTCATGCTCCATCTGTGAGGGCATATCTATGGCGGATTTGCGGAGACGGGTGTCGTTTCTCCGGGAACGGCCCCCGCCTTCCAAGCCTAGTACTGCTAAGAGCGCAGTTACTAGGCTTGCGAAGGATGATCTCCGTATAACGGTGCTGGGTCTGTCTGCTGGTTCGTCCAGTAGCTCCCAGCGCCCTGATCCGTTGCCAGCGGAGGTCCCGATGGAGACGAGCGGCCCGTGTTCTACGGTGTCCTCGCGCTCTGTCGAGGCTCCACCGGAGACTTTGTCCACCGTAGCATCGGAGGGGGGGCTGTCAACCTCGGACGCCGATCCAGACCCGCTCCCTCCTTCGGGAAGGGTTGCGGGACCTGCGTTCGACCCCGAGATGGTCGCTCGCTCGGGCGGCGGCGGTCGGCTTGGAGTGGACTGAACCTCCCCCACCCGAACCGTCCCGCCTCGATGATTGGTACTTCGGGGGTGCCAGGGCTTCTCAGTCCTCGCCCCCGGTGCCCTTCTTCCCCGAGGTGCATGAAGAGCTGACACGGTCGTGGAAAACCCCGTTTTCCTCCCGGAAACGGCAGTTTCAGCCTTCACCCCTTACCCGCCTCGAGGGTGGAGATGCCAGGGGGTACACTGGTATCCCGTCAGTGGAGCGGCCGGTCACGATGCAGTTGTGTCCGGCCGGTGTCGCTTCCTCCTGGCGGGAACAGCCTACTCTCCCCTCACGGGCCTGTAAGCATTCATCCGCTCTAACTGGCGCTGCTAACAAAGCCTGTGGGGAGGCAGCTTCAGCCCTGCATGCCATGGCATTGCTGCAGGTTCATTGCAGGGGTCACGATTCGGCGGAGTTCTCCGAGCTCCGTGCGGCTACTGACCTGGCGCTTTTGTGCCGTCGGTCGTGCGATGTCCACCCTGGTGGTCCAGGAACCCCATCTCTGGCTGTGCCTGGCGGACATGAAGGATGCTGATAAAACCCGGCTCCTGAATGCTCCGGTTTTCCAGGCTGGCCTGTTCGGTGAGACGGTCGAGGAGTTTGCCCAGCAATTCTCCGCGGCCAAGAAGCAGACTGAGGCCATCGCTCAGATCATGCCACGTCGAAAGCGTCCTGGGCCTGCCCCGTCCACGTCGGCACCTCAGCCTGCTCCTCGCCAAGGGCGTCCTGTGGCTGCCGCCCCCGTTCCTCCCCGGGGTCTTCTAAGAAGCGAGGAACCGGTCATCAGCAGTCCGCCCCGCCCGCTCAAACTGCTTCGAAGGGACACATCTATCGACCTGAAGGACGCTTACTTCCATGTATCGATTCTCCCCCGGCACAGGCCGTTTCTCCGCTTTGCGTTCGAGGGGCGAGCATACCAGTACAAAATCCTCCCATTTGGGCTCTCTCTGTTGCCCCGTGTATTCACCAAAGTAGTGGATGGGGCTTTAAAACCCCTGAGAGAGAAAGGTGTGCGCATTCTCGTGTATTTAGACGTTTGGCTCACAATAGCTCAAACACGTCAGATGCTGTGCGATCACAGAGATTTAACTCTAGAACACCTCGCTCATTTGGGTCTTCGGGTGAACTGGGAAAAGAGCAAGCTTTGCCCCGTGCAGAGAATCTCTTTTCTCGGAATGGAACTGGACTCGGTCGATTTGACAGCTCGTTTAACAGAAGCGCGTGTACAGTCGATTCTGACTTGCCTGAATACATTCAAGAGCAAGAGCGCGGTCCCGCTGAAACAATTTCAGAAGCTCCTGGGGCATTTGGCAGCAGCTGCAGCTGTGACACCACTCGGGCTGCTGCATATGCGACCGCTTCAGCATTGGCTTCACGACCGAGTCCCGAGGAGAGCGTGGCTGCGCGGCATTCACCGTGTTGTCATTACACCTGCGTGTCGTCGCACTTTCACTCTGTGGTCAGACCGTGCGTTTCTCCGAGCCGGTGTGCCTCTGAGACAGGTCTCCATGCATGCAATAGTATGCACAGATGCTTCGGACACGGGGTGGGGGGCCACGTACGATGGGCTTGCGGCTTCGGGGGTCTGGACGGCACCCCAGCTGCATTGGCACATAAATTGCCGAGAAATGTGGGCTGTATATCTTGTGCTCGTCCGTTTCAGCAACGAGTTACGGGGCAAAGATGTATTAGTTTGCACAGACAATACTGCGACCATTGCGTACATCAATCGTCAAGGTGGTTTACGCTCGCGTCTCCTGTCGCATCTCGCCCGTCACCTCCTCACTTGAAGTCAGAAGAATTTGAGGTCTCTTCGTGCCATTTACATTCCAGGAACGCTCAATGTAGAGGCGGATGCGCTCTCTCGGGCTGCGCATCCCGGCGAATGGCGACTCCACCCCATAGCGGTTCAGCAGATTTGGAGACGTTTCGGCAAAGCGAAGATAGATCTGTTTGCTTCCCCAGAGACGGCCCATTGTCGCCTATTCTATTCACTAGCCGACGACTCGCTCGGCGTGGATGCATTGGCACACAGCTGGCCGCGAAACATGTGCAAATACGCGTTCCCTCCGGTGAGCCTCATTGCGCAAACCCTATGCAAGATCCGGGAGGACGAGGAGAGCGTGCTGTTGGTGGCACCTTATTGGACAACCAGGAGTTGGTTTCCAGAACTCTCTCTCCTCGCGACAGCCCCTCCTTGGAAGATTCCCCTGAGGAAGGACCTTCTTTTTCAACAAGAGGGCACATTATGGCACCCGCGCCCCGACCTGTGGAACCTCCATGTGTGGTCTCTGGACGGGGCACGGAGGATTTGAGTGATTTACCGCAAGAGGTATCTAACACTATTGCTGCAGCGCGAGCGCCATCTACGAGGCAGGCAACGCGCTTAAATGAAACCTGTTTGTCGACTGGTGTTCTTGCCAACGTGAGAACCCCCGAGAATGCCCGATTACTGTTGTGCTTTTGTATCTCCAGCGTCGTTTGGAGAATAGGCTGTCACCATTCACTATTAAGGTCGATATCGCTGCCATATCAGCTCACCATTCACCCGTAAACGGTAGGACAGTGGGTCAGCACAATCTAGTCATTAGATTTCTCAGAGGCGCTCGAAGGCTGAATCCTTTGCGTCCTCCCTCTATTCTTCCTTGGGACCTGTCCTTGGTGCTGAAATCACTCAAGGAAGCCCCATTTGAGCCTCTGCATATTGTGAGTGTTAAATTTCTTACTATGAAGACTTTAACTCTCCTTGCTTTGGCTTCTGTTAAGAGGATAGGATATATTCATGCATTTTCGGTCGATGATTCGGGCCTTCAGTTCGGGCCAGCTGCATCCAGCGTAACACTGAGACCCCGGCCCGGCTTTGTGCCCAAAGTTCCCACCACTCCTTTCAGAGATCAGGTGCTGAACCTGCAAGCGCTGCCTTTGGAGGAGGCAGACCCAGCCATGGCTTTGTTGTGCCCTGTTTGTGCACTATGTGTGTATACAGACAGGACGCAAAGCTTTAGGACCTCAGACCAGCTCTTTGTTTGTTACGGTGGTCAGCAGAAAGGGAAAGCTGTCACCAAGCAGAGGATGTCCCATTGGATTGTGGATACTATAGCCCTTGCATATCAAAAGCAAGACGTGCCTTGTCCATTTAATTTACGTGCCCACTCTACACGCAGTGTGGCATCATCTTGGGCACTGGCTCGCGGTTCCTCGCTAACGGATATTTGTAGAGCTGCAGGCTGGGCGACACCTAATACGTTCACAAGATTCTATAGTGTTCGTGTCGAGCCGGTATCCACTCGGGTTCTTTCTGTTAACTAGTTAAGAACTCCGAGGGTCGGCTCATGTGTCGGCTTGGAGCCTTTATTTTGATGCTGCACATTTGCACCATTATGGAAGGCCGTCGATGCAAAACGTCACAAAAACAGTTTTTGGCTCTCCACCACCATGCTGATAGCCGATGTTGCGGAGCATCCGCTGTTAGCCTATCACTGATGTATTCTTTGTAAACCTGTGTAGGCTAGGCGCCCACATATGTTCCTTAGCAGAGTCTGCTCTGCATCTCTCTGCATACCATATATTGTTCAGAGACTTCTTATGAGCAACCTGTCGGTTGTTTCATATTTTTATGTCATCCATTCAACCTTCTTAGGGGGTGGCTTCCGCAGTGTTCTAGCTCCGCTCAGTTTAGACGCTTCCCCAGTTCGCTGGTTCACTATCGTGGGTTAGGGAACAGGTAGTGACCGGCCTTCTGCATTTCGCCCCTTATGTGGAGGGCGGAGGGCTTTTGCAGACACTGGAAGGGTTCAGCTGTAGTGGCGTTTTGGTAGGTATTCCTAATTCGTCGGTCATGACGTTACGTCGTAGTGACCGACTGAAAGGGAACGTCTCGGTTACGTATGTAACCCTCGTTCCCTGAAGGAACAGTTTGCTGTTCCATTGCTGTTTTTAGGCCGGGCACTGTTGCTCGGCTTCTCAGCAATAATGTAGCTGATTTGGTATTGTGCACCTGCGGCTTATATACGCACCTGGCGGGGCGGCGCCGGCATTATGCAAATACCTGCATGCCAAGTTCATTGGCATTTTCATAGTTTCTCGAAGTAGATAGGTCACCCGCGGAGCGGTTCCCAATTCGTCGGTCACGACGTGACGTCTCCGTTCCCTTCCTTCAGGGAACGAGGGTTACATACGTAACCGAGACATTTATTGTAATAGCAGTTACAAAGCACGTCGTACTTTGGGTTCAGCGGAGTCAGATTGAACCCTGAACAAAGTCAGTCTTAACACTTTATAGTTTCAAACCTGTTTTCCCACCCCTAATGCTAATGATAAATGTAAATGAAGACTAATACTACAAATAATAATAATTAATAATAATTCCTTACATTTATATTGCGCTTTTCTCAGTACTCAAAGCGCTTTACATATGAACGGGGGAATCTCCTCAACCACCACCAATGTGCAGCATCCACCTGGATGATGCGACGGCAGCCATATTGCGCCAGAACGCTCACCACACACCAGCTTATTAGTGGAGAGGAGACTGAGTGATATATCCGATTAGTATGAGGGATGATTAGTAGGCCAATGGGCAAGTTTGGCCAGGATGCTGGGGCACACCCCTACTCTTTTCAAAGGACATCCTGGGATTTTTAATGACCACAGAGAGTCAGGACCTCAGTTTAACGTCTCATCCGAGGGACGGACCTCAGTTTAACGTCTCATCCGAGGGACGGTGCTGTTTGACAGTATAGTGTCCCCATCACTATACTGGGGTGTTAGGACCCACACAGACCACAAGGTGAGCACCCCCTGCTGGTCTCACTAACACCTCTACCAGCAGCAACCTGGTTTTCCCAGATGGTCTCCCATCCAAGTACTGACCAGGCTCAGCCCTGCTTAGCTTCAGTGGGCAAGCTGTCTTGGGCTACAGGGTGAAATAGCTGCTGGCAAAAAACAAATGACCCCTATATCTCCCACTGTGCCTAAATGGGTCCTGGGATTTGTATGATCAGGCTATCTTAGTACCCAACTGTGTGCTCAACCAAGTGATCAGATAATGTTTAGATAGATGTCTTGACCTGTGTTGGTTCAAGAAGTCTCACATTTGCTCCCATACTACTATTAAAAAAAAAAGTATTACTTCAGGTTATATTATTGTATTGCTTAAACTGAGATTACCTTTTATGATTATCAAGCCTTTTAGAGGGATGAGCTTGTTTCAACAGCTAAATTGGAGTGGAATCTTTGTCAAGGCTGACTATAAACTCTTACACCTTTTTCATGTTGTTAGTTTCTCGAAGTAGATCTGTGACGTCTCCGTTCCCTTCCTTTGGGGAATGAGGGTTACATATGTAACCGGGACGTTCCGAGCTACACATCCAAAAATTGATGAAATATGAAAATCCTTGAAATATGAAAACTACATTCTGAGAGCTTTTCAGTGATATATAAAATGTCATGATTTTTTAGGTTTAAAGAAGGGTTTTAGGGTTATAAATATGTAAAAACAAATTTGCCCTACCTGTGACCTTTTAGAAACTGACTAATTATGTCTCTGTCATAATTTTCCCAAAACGTGATGAAATATGAAAACTACACTCTTTGAGCTTTCCAACGATATATAGTTTGTCAAGATTGTTTAGGTTTAGAATACGCGCACCCACATGCACGCACGCACACACACACACACACGATAACTGTAGGCTATTTTAAAGATCGTCTCGGTTACGTATGTAACCCTCGTTCCCTGAAGGAAGGGAAAGGAGACGTCAAGTCGTGACCGACGAATTGGGAACTCGCTTAGAGAGACTAATCTACTTCGTACTACTAAAACGCCAAAGAACTTGGCATTGAGATATTTGCATAATGCTGGCGCCGCCCCGCCAGGTGCGTATATAAGCAGCAGGTGCAAATATGGAAATTAGCTTCATTTCGCTGAGAAAGCCGGAAAGTGTGACCAGCCGATAAACAGCGGGACGCAATGTGGATGCCCGAGCCAAACACATAGGTTCGCGAGGATGCAGCTAGTGAGAGGCTGGCAGCGGATGCTCCGCAACATCAGGCTGCCAAGGCAGCGGAGGAAGACAAATCAAATTATTACGCATTTTTGCCTTGATGGCCTTCCATACTGAGCTCAGTTTGGAGCAGCAGTCGGAGGCTGCAAGCCGACCTGCGAGCCTGTTCTCTGTGCTTCCCCTAACGAGGAAAGAACACGAGAGAAGACAGGCTTGACACGAACACTGTAAAATCTAATGAACGTATTAGGTGTCACCCAACCAGCAGCTCTGCAGATGTCTGTTAGCGAGGAACCACGAGCGAGTGCCCAAAATGAGGCAACACTTCTAGTAGAGTGAGCTCTCAAATTAAATAGACACGGAATGCCCTGCGGATTTTAAGCAAGGGCGATAGTATCAACTATCCAATGAGACATCCTCTGCTTAGTGACAGCTTTCCCTCTCTGCTGACCACCATAACAAACAAAGAGCTGATCTGAGGTCCTGAGACTTTGTGTGCGATCCACGTAGAGGCGTAGAGCTCGTACGGGACATAATAAAGCCATGGTTGGGTCTGCCTCCTCCGGGGGCAGCGCTTGCAAGCTCACCACCTGATCTCTGAAGGGAGTGATGGGAACTTTGGGCACGTAGCCTGGTCTGGGTCTCAGTGAGACAGCAGGACCAAACTGAAGGCACGAATCGTCAACAGAGAATGCATGTAAATCCCCTACTCTCTTCACGGAGGCCAATGCTAACAGGGTCAGAGTTTTCATTGACAAAAACTTCAGACTCGCAGACTGCAAAGGCTCGAACGGGGGACCTGTAGGGCTTCAGCACCATGTACAGGTCTCAGGGAGGAATAGAGGGAGGGCGCGAGGGGTTTAGCCTGCGAGCGCCTCTTAAAATCTAATAACCAAATCATGCTGGACACTGATCTGCCGTTGATAAGTGAGTGATGAGCAGAAATAGCGGCGATATCAACTTTAATGGTGGAGGGACAGCCTACGCTCCAAACGGTGTTGAAGATATGAAAGCACAATGTTAATGAGGCATTCTCGGGGGTCCTTAGCGTTGCGTAGAACACCAGGTGACGAAAAGGTTCCATTTAAGCGCGTAAGCCCGTCTTGTGGACAGTGCTCTTGCTGCGTCGATGGTGTTAGATACCGCCTGCGATAAATCACCTAAACCTTGCGCGCGCTCAACGACCAAACATGGAGATTCCACCGGTCGGGGCGCGGGTGCCTAATGTGCCCCCTCCTTGAGAAAGAAAGTCCTTCCTCAGGGAAATTGGCCAGGGAGGGCTGTCGAGAGGAGCATTAACTCTGGAAACCAATTCCTGATCGTTCAGTAAGGCGCAACCAGTAAAAGGCTCTACTCATCCTGCCTGACCTACACATCGTCTGTGCGATAAAGCTCACTGGAGGGAATGCGTATTTGCGCATCCCCCGCGGCCAGCTGTGTGCCAACGCATCCACGCCGAGGCTGCCCTCGGTTAGTGAATAAAACAGGCGACAGTGGGTATCGTCCGGCGACGCAAACAGATATATCTGCGCACGACCGAACTTCTTCCAAATTAGCTGAATCGTCTGGGGGTGGAGTCGCCATTCGCCGGGGCGTGCAGCTCGGGAAGCGCGTCTGCCGCTGTATTGAGCGTACCCAGGATGTAAATGGCACGAAGGGACCTCAGATGCTTCTGACTCCAAAGATGACGAGCGAGATGCGATAAGTGATGAGGGCGCAAAAACCGCCTTAACGGTAAATAACGCAACAGTCGCAATGTTGTCGGTGTTGGCTAATACATCCTTCCCTTGCATCTCCATAGCGGAGCGTACAAGTCCCAGATATACAGCGCACCGCTCGCGGCAGTTGGGGTGCTATGCACACCCCTGAGACTGCAAGCCCGTCATACGTGGCTGCTCATCCCGTGCTGGGGGCATCGCATGTGCTACAGAATGCCAGGAGACCCGACTCAGGGGCATATCTTGCTATCAGAAATGCTGGGTCTGACCACGGGGTAAAATAGAAATCTCACGCAGGTGTAATGGTTACACGGTATATGCCGTTGCGCCACGCTCTCCTCGAGACTCGATCGTAAAGCCAACGCTGAAGCAGTCTCATATGGAGCAGCCCGAGCGGTGTCACAGCCGCAGCTGCTGCCATATGCCCCAGGAGCTTTTAAAATGGTTTCAGAGGACCGCGTTCTTCCCTCGAAATGAACCGAGGCAAGTCAGAATTGACTGGATGTGCGCATCTGTTAAACACGCCAATAAATCGATCGAGTCTATTTCCACACCGAGAAAAAAGATCCTCTGCACGGGGCAAAGTTACTCTTTTCCCAGTTGACCTGAAGACTTAAACGAGCGAGATGCCGAAGCATTAAATCTCTGTGTTCGCGCAGTGTCTGCCGAGAACTAGCTATTATAAGCCAACGTAAATATAAGCAGAATGCGAACAACGCTCTCTCTCGGGGGTTTTAATGCCGTGTCTAGCACTTTCATGGAAACACGGGGAGAGAGAGACAGCTCGAATGGAGGTACTTAGTATTGATATGCCCTCCCCACGAACGCGAACGGCCTGTGGCGAGGGGAGATGGACACATGAAGTACACGTCTACAGGTCTAAGGCTGCAAACAGATCTGAACATTGAAATACACGTTTCGGTGTTATCATCCTGAAGGATCTCATTTGGAGAGCCGGTGCGTAAATCAAATCGGTTGTAATCCGCCGCGTATTTTGGGTACTAGGAGATAAAGGCTGGAAAAACCCTATCATCATCTCGGTAAGAGGGACCGGCTCGATACGTCCTTCGCCAGCAGGACATCGACTTTGCAGGACTATCTTGATCCTCAGGAGACCTGGAGAGGGAAGAGGAATGCACTCTTAGTGTGGTTATGTGGGTACTGGCTGGACAGCCGGTGGAACAAAATGAAACCAAAGATTTTCCAACCGGCCCTCTTCTGGGGGAGGGAGCGGGGCCTTCACCGTCTCCCGAAGAGTGATCCTCTCCAACTCCGGGTCGCCGGACTCGGGGCCGCTTGAACCTCGGTTTGCCACGGATAGCGGGCTGAGCGGGCGGGGCGAGCTGCTGACGACCGGTTCCCTTGTGCTGCCGAGATGGAGTCTGAGGAGGAGGAACGGAGGTGGCCCCCGCAGGACGCCCTCGGCGAGAGGCAGACTGAGGAGCCGGCGTTGGTGGACCAGGGCAGCTCTCCTCCGCCGGGGCACGACCTAAGGGTCGCCTCAGTCTGCATCGTATTGAGCGTACCCAGGATGTAAATGGCACGAAGGGACCTCAGATGCTTCTGACTCCAAAGATGACGAGCGAGATGCGATAAGTGATGAGGGCGCAAAAACCGCCTTAACGGTAA
Source organism: Misgurnus mizolepis (assembly GCA_025389145.1). NCBI lineage: Eukaryota > Metazoa > Chordata > Actinopteri > Cypriniformes > Cobitidae > Misgurnus > Misgurnus mizolepis. The sequence continues at coordinate 7,087,186 of JAIFKI010000023.1, forward strand.
ATAACGCAACAGTCGCAATGTTGTCGGTGTTGGCTAATACATCCTTCCCTTGCATCTCCATAGCGGAGCGTACAAGTCCCAGATATACAGCGCACCGCTCGCGGCAGTTGGGGTGCTATACATCTACAGTATGTGTGTGTGTGACACTGACCTGAACCTGCTGAGGGTGATGGTCGTCTGGTCTCCTCTTCGGAGAGCGCAGACTCCGGTGAGGGTGATGGTCGTCCGGTCTCCTCAGCGGAGAGCGCAGACTCCGAAAAACACCCGCTGGCGAAAGAGGAGGAGGGTGAGCTGGTGTGTGCCCGCTCACGGCTATCTTGATCCTCAGGAGACCTGGAGAGGGAAGAGGAATGCACTCTTAGTGTGGTTATGTGGGTACTGGCTGGACAGCCGGTGGAACAAAATGAAACCAAAGATTTTCCAACCGGCCCTCTTCTGGGGGAGGGAGCGGGGCCTTCACCGTCTCCCGAAGAGTGATCCTCTCCAACTCCGGGTCGCCGGACTCGGGGCCGCTTGAACCTCGGTTTGCCACGGATAGCGGGCTGAGCGGGCGGGGCGAGCTGCTGACGACCGGTTCCCTTGTGCTGCCGAGATAGAGTCTGAGGAGGAGGAACGGAGGTGGCCCCCGCAGGACGCCCTCGGCGAGAGGCAGACTGAGGAGCCGGCGTTGGTGGACCAGGGCAGCTCTCCTCCGCCGGGGCACGACCTAAGGGTCGCCTCAGTCTGCATCGTGGAAACTCCCGGACTCGCCGAAGAGGCCGGACTGTGAGACAGGAGCATTCAGGAAGTTATTCTTGTCTGCATCCGTCGCGTCAGCCAGACACAGCCAAAGGTGGCGTTCTTGGACCACTGTGGTGGACATCGAACGATCTCAAGACGTGCACAGCCCCGTGGCGTGCAAGGGACGGCATGCAACAGATGCCGCCTCTCCACAGGCTCGGACTCCAAGTCCGCGAAGAAGGGGTCGACCGGTCCTTCCAGGATGCAGTGGGGGCCGGACACAGTTGCATCACGACCCCCCGCTCACCGAAAGGAAGCTGACATAACCCCTAGTGGCTCCATCAGCGAGGGAGGTGAGGGGTGAAGCCTGAACGGCCGTAGACGGGCAATAATTCCATTGAGTCAGCCCTTCGTGCCCACGGGAAAGGCACAGGAGCAGCTCCGAAGTACCAATCATGCAGGCAGGACAGTTTGGGGGGAGGGGAGTTAACCCCTCCAACTCCACCGTTTCCGCCGCTCGAGCGGGCACGGCCGCTATCTCCGGGACGACTCCGCCTCGGAGGGAAAAGTGGGCACCCCTCTGATGCTGCAGAAGTGACTGGACCAGAAGGAGGTCCAATGGATTCGGCAGAAATCATAGAACACGACTCTGCAGTCTCCACCGGAGCCTCAACCGGCTGAGAAGGCCGGTAGGTGGAGGACGCATCCTCCGTCCTACTCAGCATAGTGATGCGAAGAGCGTCCTGCGAGCGCATGACAGCCGCACCATGGCGGCGTCAGCACTGCAAAGGCGCAGACATCGTTCCCGTAGAAACGACAGTCGTCTCCGCAATCCAAGAGGTTATGCTCTCACAGAGAGAACAAAAACTTTCCACAAACGCAGCCTCGGAGTGCTCGATGCCCAAGCACGAAGACAGCGCTCGTGACCGTCACTGGAGCCCTTATACTTCTCGCATCCAAGATCGCACGGACGAAAAGCTATCCTGAAAAGGACGCTGATCTCCGAATATACGAGAGAGTGGCTGTCTTTAAAAAGACACAGAGCTCTCACGTATCACTCTTTTAGGGAAATCACTCCTTAGGTGCTCAGCTGATGATGCACACAGGGAGAGGCAACGCACACACTAAACTCTAAATAAAAAAGATGCGGAGCAGTGGAATACTGCGAGCATCCGCTGTGTTAATGCTGCTTGTCAATCAACTTCAGCAACCGTTCCCAGAAGAGCAAGTAGCTTCTCAGTAGCAGATAATGCCGGCTTTCGAAGCGAAAAAGCTATTTCCATATTTGCACCTGCTGCTTATATACGCACCAGCATTACGCAAATATCTCAATGCCAAGTTCATTGGCGTTTTAGTAGTACGAAGCAGATTGGTCTCTCTAAGCGAGTTCCCAATTCGTCGGTCACGACGTGCCGTCGTAGTTACCGACTGAAAGGGAACTGATTTTATAAAGTCTGAGTCAGCCGTTGGATGGATGCAGTTCACATGATGTTTTAACAGTTATGAATTTTCCATTGCGGAGGGAGGGTTCCCAGGAGAGGATGCTTCAAGTGCATCAATTCTGCACCCAGGAAGCCCATAAACATAGCTTATATGATAATTTAGGCGCATCAATTCTGCACCTGGGATGTGCAAAAGGTCCGGTCAAGTGCATAATTCCCAAAACAACCATCTGCACACTAAAGCTTTTTTACTGTGACAGTTTTGCGCAGTTGACCCCTTCAGGCTCTGCATCCACTGGAATGGACATACAATTTTTTGTGGGGTTCAAACCAATAAAAATGCTGATCAACCAATCAAAACCAGGTGCACCGATTAAACACCTGAAAAATCAAGTCTGAAGTGACTAAGGAAAATATATTAAGCATGCTTATTTTATTAAACGTACATATTATGTGTTCTAAACACTGCCACGATTAATAATTACTAGTGTTCTTGTAAATTGTAAATCATTTTAAACGATTGGTTTTTACATTTAAAATTGTACAAGATGTAGCTGAAAGCAATATACACATTAAAATTGTGTGTGTGTGTGTGTGTGTGTGTGTGTGTACCTGGTAATTATCACGTTGTGGGACCAATTGTCCCCACAAAGATAGGAATACCAGTGTTTTTGTGACCTTGTGGGGACATTTTGATCTCCCCATGAGGAAACAAGCTTATAAATCAAACAAAATGATGTATCTTGAAAATGTCAAGTAGCAGAAGGGTTTCTGTGATGGTTGGGGTTAGGGACTGGGGTAGGTTAGGGGAATAGAATATACAGTTTGTACAGTATAAAATGCATTACATCTATGAAATGTCCCCACAAAACATGGAAACCAAAATGTGTGTGTCTGTGTGTGTGTGTGTGTGTGTGTGTGTGACCTGGTAATTATCACGGAATACCAGTATTTTTGTGACCTTGTGGGGATATTTTGATGTCCCCATGAGGAAACAAGCTTATAAATCAAGCAAAATTATATGTTTTAAAAATGTTAAGTAGCAGAAGGGTTTCTGTGATGGTTGGGGTTAGGGAATGGGGTAGGTAAGGGGAATAGAATATACAGTTTGTACAGTATAAAATGCATTACATCTATGGAATCTCCCCACAAAACATGGAAACCAGAATGTGTGTGTGTGTGTGTGTGTGTGTGTGTGTGTGTGTGTGTGTGTGTGTGTGTGTGTGTGCATGCAATTTTAAATTGTTCAAGAAAAACACACTGCAGTAGTATCGGATCAGCAGGTATCGGTATTGTACCACTGTCCTAAAAAATGGCTGATGTCTTCCTTTTTTTTTTAAGTCCCTCCTTCAGAAATACATAATGAGTTCTGATTGTGTAGTTTATCAAACATAATATCGTGGTTGTGGTGGTCAAAAGTGTACATAGACCTCGCCAAATCTGGAAATGTTGAAAATAAGAGGAGAATAAGAGGATCTAATTTTATTTAGTCCTGCCAATCAAAGTGGAGGAAGGGCGGGACAAATACAGCACTAACCCAACACTCTAAATTCTGTTGGGTTATTTTTTTCTGGGTAAATATAATATATATTATAAATATAAATATACATGTTTGGTAATAAAATAAACCTATTTAATTGAAACAACCCAGCATAGGTTTATTTATAACCCAACATGTGTTCTGTGTAATATTTACCCAGCATTGGGTTAAAAATAACCCAGCAGAATTTGAATCAGCACATCCTACTTGTACAAACTTATGTCTGTGCACAACAACTAAAAATCAATGCAAATTTTAATGTGTATAGCAACAACCCTTGTAATTGCAGTGCAAAATTCCTAATGACTGCACCTACTTTGTCTTCATAATGTTTCCAATAAAGTTGTTTATTGTTACAAAAACACATTAAAGATGCATAATTTTTTTCAGAGGCTGAAGTGACTATTATAGGATTGCATTAGAGAGTCTGCACTGTGCATGTGATGTTTGATTAATCGATGGATAACTGGAATCAGCTTGTTGTAGCAGATGGGGCAAATGAGCACTATGGCAAAATTATTAAACCGTGAGGCCGAATGTTTCTCCCATTTTATAAATGCAATAGTTTCATTTATATAGCAATTAAGTTTTGGTGCCATGTGTAAATGGCTGCTGGAAAAGCAAACTTTGCATTTCCATTTTGCATTTCACGAGTGAAGGTGTTTAATACCAAGTGTTGCACAGAGATTAAATACAATAGTTTTCAGCCGGTCTCAACATGGTTGTGTGATGTATTGTTTAAAACTAAACAGAATTCCCAATCTATGTAAAAATAAGCTTTTATTAAGCTGTTGAATTAATTTGAGTGGGCATAGTTTTAAACAGTAAGTACTACTTGTAGTTTTATGTGTAAAAGTCCTCAAGATAAAAAATAGTGAGTGCATATTTCAGTACTACAGCAAGGCGCTTGATTTTGCAACCTCTGTAATGCTGTTTTTCATTCCTTTTTTTTTCTCTACAGTTTGTTTTTGAGTGCAGTTTTAGACAATAAACGGAGTAGATTTGTATTGATGTATGCAATATTTGTAATGCTAGAGGGATTCTTTCCTGTAATTTTTAGCTTGCCAAGGGGGAGCAGGCAAAGTGTTTGGTAAGTCTCTATAATGATGAATAGATTCCTCTAGAAACAGAAGTACCATAACCTCACTCTCACACCCCACCCACCCTCACCCCGCTGCTGTTGTCATTATGACCTGTTCAGCACGCTCTAAAAATGTGTATGGTAAAGTGGCTTCTCAGGTGGTTATTATTGATTGGTAATATTTTAATACATATATTGAATTTCTCTTAATAAATTGCTGTCAGTTTTGCATCTTTCTTGGGAGCAGTAGGGAAGCTGACATTAATAGATAATAATTCCTTTGATTAGTATTTATTATTTGTTTATAATAATAATAATAATAATAATAATAATAATTCATTACATTTATATAGCACGTTTCTGCAGCAGCACTCAAATCACTTTAAATACGAAAGGGGAGAAAATAACCCAGCATTTTTGGAGTGTGCTTAGCTTCAGTGGGTAACCAGTCTTGAGTTACAGGGTGATATGGCTGCTGGCAACACAGAGCCAGTTATTTAATTTCTGAAAGCAGTTAGATGTTATAATTCTCGTCTCCCCAAAGATGATTAAAAAATGCATCAGAGTGTCAGATATTTTGTGAAAGAAATAGGCATTTTGTCAAATAGTTAATGAAACATTCTACTAAAGGACTTAGAAACTATTGTTTTATTCAAGTTTTTTTTAGACATATTTATAGTATATTTATTTAGATTTAAATATACACCCTATCAACATGTTTTATTTGTGCATCTTGCACAAGCAGGTGAAGTAATATAAAGTGACAAAATGGAGGAAAAAGATAAATAATCTTTTTTAGACTGATAGCCTGTGCCATCCATTTAATAGCTGTATGCTTTGCTTATGTTTGTCCTCTGCTGTTTCTCTTTTAGCTAAGCATTAACATCTGCATATTCCTGTTTCCAGTAATACTAATATTGCAGAAAATGTTCTGCATGTGTTTCTGGGAACTGAAGCCATACTAATAAAGAATCATCTTTAAAGAGCCCCTATCACATTACTAAAAAGAACGTTATTTTGTTTATTTGGTGTAATGCAATGTTGTTCATGTGGTTTATGGGAAAAAACACATTATTTTCCACATAACGTACATTATTGTTGCTCCTCTATGCCCCTGTCTTTTTAAAACTTGTTGATTTTTGAAGCTTATTGTTCTGAGAAAGTGTTGTGTGCTCTGATTGGCCAGCGTTCCAATGCATTGTGATTGGCTGAATACCTTAAGCGTGTTCAAGAAATGTGACACTACTTACCATATTTGGAAGATCAGCTCCCAACAGGAGATAATATTGTCTTTTTACCTTATCAGTACAAGCCTGAATCTGATCCAGAAAATGCAAATGACCAAGCTGATTGATCAACTTTGCCAGCGTGGCTTAAGCAGAACTTAACAGATAGATATGGGTTAGGATATTATGGTGGAAGTATCATAATGTGCATCGAGTCCACATCAACTCGCTGCGGAAGTAAACTGTTGCCTTCAATTCTTGCATTCATTGTAGTCCAAGAAAAGAGATTTCAGTTTTTCAACTCGCATCATCGTAGACGTCTTGGTTACGACTGTAACATCCGTTCCCTGAGGGAGGGGACGAGACATTGCGTCGATGAAGTGACACTAGGGGTTTGACCTTGGATGACCAATCGCTCTGATTCTCAATGTAAAGGGCCAATGAAAATTGGCAAATGAAATACGAATGGAATTTACATACTGTGACTGCGCCAGGAGATCCGGGTATAAAACAGAGGCCGGTAGGCGATTTCATTAAGTTTTAGTGCTGAGGAGCCAATCTAGGACCAGCTTGTCAGGATCCTGCCAGAACTTGTCTTGTTTTAATATTTAGTCCAGTATGGCAGGGTTCTGACAGTACAATGTTTTGTATGGGGAATGCGTGGTTTGTATTGTGTATACTAAACCACGTATTTCCCGTGTCTCGTCACTTTTTACCTGCTCCCTTGCTTGTTGTTGTGTTCACCTGCTGTCCTCATTAGTTCTCCCTATTTAAAGTCCTTGTGCTCTGTGTTCTGTCTACGTTCATTTTGTTCTGTTCCTGTTGTGTAGAGTTCCTGTTTTTGCTCCTGTTAAGTCCTGTCAAGATAAGTATAGTTTTGTCCAGTGTTTTTGTTTAATGTTACATAGTATAGTCTAGTCCTGTTAGTGTTTAGTTTTCTTGTTGTTTGCCCCCTCGTGGGTTTTTGTTTCTTCTTGTTAATAAATATCAGTGTTTTTTCTATGTGTGTCTGCGCTTGGGTTCGTTCATTGAAAATTCCTGACAGAATGAATGTAGCACAATAGAACCCAGCAGACGATATGGACTCCAACCTGTCTTTCAGAAGAGCCCACCAGGCTCATGTGTTATTTGGTTTGTGCCAGAAGGGCAGAGATGTCAAGGACTTTGCCTTTGAGTTCCTGAGAGCATCGAGCGGCTCTGGCTTTCGCGAGCCAGAGCTACAGCTTATTTTTAGCAGTTGCCTGGATGAGCCCCTCACCAAGTATGAGCAGCAGATTGTGAAACCCCTGGGCTTCCCCGACACTGTGGAGTTCCTAATGAACCGTGTGTCCAGGGGCCCTATTGGAGCTTCCAATCCTGCCCCTCTTGCTTCCATTCCGGAGGGTCGCGTCCTGGCTGTTGCAACGTTTGTGGACCCTGCTCTCACCACCTCTGCTCCCGAAAGCTCTACCCAGCCTGTCGACCTCCAAAGGAAACACGAGAGGAGGATTTCGTGGGAGTCGACATCAGAAGGATCCTCCACGGAGCCTGTCGCTTCCTCCGCAGTGCCCATCTCTACAGAAGCGGAGAAAGGGAGCATCGGTGTCACTGCCGGCCGCAGCCTCCCCTGTCTCGGCTCTCCAGCCAGCCGCAGCCTCCCCTGTCTCGGCTCTCCAGCCAGCCGCAGCCTCCCCTGTCTCGGCTCTCCAGCCAGCCGCAGCCTCCCCTGTCTCGGCTCTCCAGCCAGCCGCAGCCTCCCCTGTCTCGGCTCTCCAGCCAGCCGCAGCCTCCCCTGTCTTGGCTCTCCAGCCAGCCGCAGCGCACCCTGTCTTGGCGCCTGTCTAGCTTCCGCTGCCATCCGCAGCATCCCCTGTTTTTGTCCCTGTTTTGTCTTCACCGTCTGCCACACCCTCATCACCCTGCCCTTCCTCCTGGTCCTCAGTCACTATCTCTATGCCATCCAGCTGCTCATCTCCTGTCCCGAGGAGCCTCGGACCACCTTCTGTTCCCGGCTCACCCTCACCTTTCCCATTTTCTGATTCCCCTCAACCCTTAAACCCTGCCCTGTTCCCTTCTGTCCACCCTCTGTTGCTCCTCCCAAGAAACTCGTCAAACTTTTCCAGCCTACACAGACCAAGCCCTCAGCTATACCATGTGGACCCAAGACTCGCACATGGCCGGACCGGGGTCTCAAGAAAGCGTGAGAGAGAGCTGGCCCCAGTTCGAGGCACCCATTGGCGGCAGAGAAAGCTTGCAGATCCCCAACCCTCTTGAGGGCAATCAGGAGGGCCGTCTTCTGTGAGAGGGCACTTAGCTCGACTGATACCAAAGCTCAAAGGGAGGCTTCTGAGGTCCAAAAGGACATCGGAAAGGTCCAAGAGGGATTGAGGCTATACCTAAGAGGGCTAAGACTTCTAGCACCTCTTTGGGGAATCTGGCATCCAGGTTGTGCTTCTATACAGATTACCCGTCAACTAAGACGTGGTTAGCCAAAATGGCAGCCACTTACACCTTTGGGTTAGCCGACAGAAGGTTAGCTAAGTCTTTCGCATCCCGTCCAAGAGCCAGACATGAAATTCCAGAGGTCTGGTTGAGGGTGCAGAGTCATTTCCCCCCTTAAGAAGGAAGTTCCTTCCTTAAGGGGACCTGGCCAGGGAGGAACGGTCACCAGAAGTGTAAACTCAAACCATGGGCACGTGGACCAAAAAGGGCCGCCCTGCTCTTAACACTCCCTGAATAGCCAGGAGAGGTCGCGTCTTTACACCAACAGCCACAGAGCAGGAGAATCTTAATGCGATATATGAGACCCTCGTCAAGATAGGCTCCGAAGAACATAAACTAAATGAAATCGCCTACCAGCCTCTGCTTTATACCCGGATCTCCGGGCAGAGTCAAGGTATGTAAATTGCATTCGTATTTCATTCGCCAATTTTCATTGGCCCTTTTCATTGAGAATCAGAGTGATTGGTCTCCCAAGGTCATACCCCTAGTGTCACTTCATCGACACAACGTTGAGTGAGTGACACAAGGGAAACTTTGGGTTTTGTAATTTTGCAGTTCGTTAACATGTACTAACACACACTTACACACCAAAAGAAATGTAAAATCGTGAAAAGGAAAATAGGGGCTTTTTAAAGACAACAGAAATGTTTATTTACCTGGACAAATGTGACCCTGAATTTTAGCTTCACTTTAAAAAAAATTCTGATAACCTGAGCACGTGCAGAATGGCACTTCCTTTAATATCAAAACCTCATTAAACATTTCTTCATAAATACATTTCTACTAAATAGCCAAAACAGTTGTAATTACCTGTTGATTTTGTGCACATACTGTAAAATACACTACACTGCTTATTAGAAACAACTAGAACATAATGGATACAAAGTACTGTTTTTGAGTGTATTTTTGTGTATTTATTCTAATTTCAATACTGTATTTAGCCTGAAAATGACTTAAACTGACAGGTCCCAATGCAAAGCTGGGTCTCCGATGCAAGGCCTGCAAGATGGGCATCCACCACAAGTGCCTGGATGGAGTTGGACAGCAGAAATGCATGGGAAAACTGGTTAGAAATTGTTACACTCTGTAAATTATTATTGTTTGTGTTACACTAAATAATAATAATAATTAATATTTTAAGTCCTACTCATGGAAACTGAATGTGGAGCTACTAGGGATGTAACGATGTTATACATTTTGTGTTATTGCGATATCAGATTTAGCGAAAATGGCGGATGCTGCTAGTGACGAAGGAAAAGAAACGCATATTCTGGATCGGTATCAGGGCTGATCCCAGCTTTTTGGCTGGTTTGGATATCAGATCCAGGACCGATTACAGGACCGATCCAATTCCCATACTGTTCGCTAGCCGTGGCTGTTACTGACAAGCTATTAATATTTAAAGGACAAAGTATTATAAAAGCACCATAAACGTTTTTATCAGGCTTGTGCACAATTCAGAATTTCAGAATTGGCATCCATTCAATTCATGAATTGGAATTTGAATTGAATTTACTTTGCCCAACAGGAAGTTGAATTTGAATTAGAATGACAGGAAGTGGAATTAAATTCATGTCAATTCAAAGAAATTCCAAAGTCAAAGAATCTCACAGAAAGAATCTCACATACATTCAGTGTTAGGAAAGTTACTTTGGAAAATTGTTTGGTAACCATTTTAAAAACTTGGTTAAAGTAAAGCATTCTGGGAAATAAAGTCATGTTCCATTGTGTTCCACAAAAAAAAATCAAACCTAATTATTTGTTATGTGACTAGAGTTTTTAACATTAATTGCTGGGGAAAACATTTCCTGTTAATGTATCTTAAACGAATATAATTTATGTAATGCAATCATATCTGACATATAATACTGAAAGCTTCATTTTAACACTTCACTTACTCTATAATATGCATATGAATTTCTTTGAATTTCTATTGAATTTCAATTCTGCTTCCTTTAATTCAAATTCGAATTGTAATTTTAGATCCTGTTTTTGACATCAATTCAAATTCAGTTGAAGAATTGAATTGGAATTTAGGAGTCATTCTTAATTCAATTCTGAATTGTGCACAAGCCTGGTTTTTATGCACTATATTCCAAGTCTTCTTAATACACTGGATAGCTTCATGTGAAGGAACAAACGCACATTTAAAGATATTTAAGTTCACAGAAACACAGAATTTGCAACTGGGTTAACCCACTGGTGAAGCGGACAAATAAAACTCGTCATTGACACATGCACAAACGATAACTGTTGGCTATTTTAAAGATCTGATTTTATAAAGGATGGATGCAATTCACTATGTGCTGAGCACCTGACCCATCTGTTTTTTATTTGTGTTATTAACTTTCCATTTCGGTCCGAGGATACCCATGTGAGGATGATTCAAGTGCAATAATTCTGCACCCAGGAAGCCCATAAACGTAGTGTTCAGGATGATCAATTCTGCACCTGGGATGTGCATAAAAGTTCAGGTCAAGCGCATAACTCCCACAATAACCATTTGCACACTAAAGCTTTTTTACTATGACAGTTTTATGCAATTAACGAAAATATATTTAGCATACTTATTTGATCAAACTCACATATTATTTATTCTCCTAAACACTGCCATGATTAATAATTACCAATGTTCTTGTAACTTGTAAATCATTTTAAATTATTAGTTTTTACATTTAAAATTATACTAGATGTAGCCGAAAGCACTATTAATATTTTGTGTGTGTGTGTAATTTTAAATTGTTCAAGAAAATTACAGTAGTATTAGATTGGCACGTTTCGTTATCGGCTGATTCTCAGAATTCTGGTGTCGGAATCGGATCGGAAATGGAAAAAGTGGTCGCGGGACATCCCTAGATAAAATAGCATATTCTTTTTGTGGCATCGGCTGCAATTCAAGTTTCATAATGGAAAACTTACCACAGGGAATTATTTTTTTTTAGTGTTGTTTGTTAATGGATAAAAGTGCTACAGCACGCACATATAGGCACCGGACCCGTAAGTGCTCCGGGGTTAGGCTCGAGCACCCACCCAAAAATGGCCAAGCACATATGCTCAATGGATTCGCATTTGCTTAACATCTAAAACAACGCAGAAAACGTGACCGCGCCACTTTCCTCTTTCTTTTTAAATCGCGTGGGTGCTCTGTCGTTGATAAGTAATTTAGGCATTGTTTGACGTTGTGACAGCACCCACCGGCGGAAAAAGAAACCAAACTCTATGAAAATGCACGTTTACCTGATCCTCCTTTACATTTTTATATTTCAAAATATATGTATGCATTATAAATAAGCCAATATGCACCAATGTGTGCATGTACATAAAAATTATTACTTGAGCCCTTTTCACACAGACATCCGGGATCGTTAGATTTTTTGTTCATTCACACTGCCAATGATTTGCCGTTGACAGTCCTGCCCTATCTTCTACGCAGCGTCTTAAGTTTGCATATTATTTATTATTTCTCTCATCAGAAACCACTTGCGTGCATTTTTGTTTATGATAAGACTATAAAGGAGCGTGTGACGCGCCGTTCTATTCTGGTAAATGATCTCAGCTTCTGAGTGGATTGTTTATGGGTCTCATTTATCATTTCCTGATAACTGCTTCAATCTAGTTTGCGACAATTTCTCGTTGTGAATGTTGATATACATGTAGATCTCTCGTTTTAAAGAGCTGAACTATAACTTTTGTTGTGATGACGCTCGCGTCCTCACTACGACACGCCCATTATGGCATTGTTTCGGCTTCTTGTTCACACAGAGGTTTTTCCATGTATCTTACTAGGTTCTCAGAAGATTTACGGGACGTGTTTGTGTTCACACAGACGCTTGTCTGGGAATTTTACGGGTATTTTCTGGGACAAAAGATCTGTGTGAATGGGGTTTTGTACAGCAGCCTTTGCAGGATATATGACAAAATACTTGCTCCAGCATATATAAATCTTAAATCATGTGTTTGAGAACTACAGCTCCTAACATGTCCACTTTACCAGGTAGGATCTTACGAGACCTACTTCAAATTATATAAAAAAATTCAGAAAAAGGAGAGATGTTGAACTGTTTTAATAATCACTTTGTTGCTGTTGGGTACCCACAACTAAAGAAATGAATATTGAAATTGATGACACAGGAAGACATCTATCAGATTAGGTTAACTTTTGGGGCCTTTACTTTTTATTATTTATATTAATAACCTTGATGCTAATCAGTGCTGGGCAGTAGCTTCACTACAAGTAGCAAAGCTAGTAGTTCAACATTTTTCAGTAGCTTGGCGGTAGCTTAGCTGCTTTCTAAATCAAATAGCTTTTCAGTAGCTAAGCTCTTTTTTTGACCAAGTAGTGAGGTAGCTTCCACACAAGCTACAATTTTCCAAACATTTCTGAAGTCGTCCTGAATTTGAGAATAGGCGCGTCATTTGAATTGACACAGGACGTTGTTTGTTCCGTATTTTCGAGTTGTGCAGCCTTCAATCATACAAAACATTACCACTCGCATTCTGTGAAGACTCGTGCTCTACCTCTGACTGGGTTATGTCATCAAGCCAAGCTAATATAAAAACGTAATAAATATTACAATTGAAACTATTAATAGAATGTGCTTTGGCGGGCACCTCACAGACTCTGTGCAGGCTACCTGCTGCCTGCGGGCCCACGTTGGAGACCCTTGTGTTAAGATATGTCAGGGCAAGGTGTTTTTGAATAAAGGCAGCTCAAACATGCATTTTAAGTAGTATTAGAAGGCGCTTTTTATCAAAGTTTGATTGATTTATGACCCTGTCAAGGGGGGTCTTGACAGGTGGGCGGGACTATCAATCAAACGGTGTACATGCTGTCTAGTTTTGAGAATCGTATTTTATGGGGTTTTAGACAGCGGCTGTCCGGACTGTGCGTGTTTTACGATGTGTCAATCAACGAGTTGTTTTTCCTGCGTGTGTGTTTTTTGTCAAGCGTATGTTGTCATGTTTATTGCTGTCAAAAAGTTTAATGTTTTAGGCTGTCCAGTTTTCTCTGGGCTGTCAGTTTATACAACCGGCCGGTGTGTGCTCTCTCTATCTCCCAGCCGATCACAAACCCGCAGCCCCCAGCACGACTCACAGCGGGGGCCGGTGTTCAACTGTCCTGTCTGTTTCTTTAGACTGTATATTTTAAACTAAATAAAATTTTAACCGGCTTTTCACGACCTGCTCTCTATGTTCACGCGCATTAAAAGATCGCTCTATGTAGACATAGAACGAACCGGGTGCGTGTTCATATCTGCCCGTTTTAAAATAAACTTAATAAATGTAATTCTGTCCGCTATGGCAAAATAAGGGTTTATTTTAGATTTAGGGGATTCTATAGCCAAGTCTCTGATTAAAACATGTGAATGCACGCACCAACGGTGACAGAGAACTTATATCTGACGTTAATAAACTTTTAAATGTTTTAAGACGTTTTCATCCCATCTTCAGGGTTTGTTTTTATTATTGGCTTCGTAAAACCATGTGTGAATATGTGTATATTATACAACGAATCTTATATTGTCTGCTCTGACAAAAATAAAGTATTATTTTAGATTTTAGGTGAAGTGGCAGCGTGTATTTTATGACAAATACATCTTGATATAAACTTTTGTTTTGTCAAAAGTTTCTTATAGACATTCAAGAATCAAATATTTTACATGTATCTGGTTAAACCTAAATCTGATATTATCTATTGAACTATTTTTCTGATCAGTCTCAAACTTACAGAAGCTTACGCCGGGTGCACGTTCATATATCCCGTTAATAAACTTTTAAATGTTTTAAGACGTTTTCATCCCATCTTCAGGGTTTGTTTTTATTATTGGCTTCTTAAAACCATGTGTGAATATGTGTATATTATACAACGAATCTTATATTGTCTGCTCTGACAAAAAAAGAGTATTATTTTAGATTTTAGGTGAAGTGGCAGCGTGTATTTTATGACAAATACAGCTTGATATAAACGTTTGTTTTGTCAAGAGCCTTCTTTAAAGTCATGCAAGAATCAAATATTTTAGTTTTAACTGGTTAAACTTAAATCTGCAATTATCTATTTAACTATAAGCTATTTTACTGATCAGTCAGCGTTCAGAAGCTGCTCTGTGAGCGTCTGTGTGTGAGATAATTCACAGCAGGGGCGGATTGTAAACTAGTTAGTCTTTTAAAACCGTGTTGGTAAAATGTAATATGGTCCACTCTGACAAAAAGTAAAAGGTTTATTTTTGATTTTAGGTAGAGAACCAGCCCTATTTTATGGCAAACACTGCAGGATCTAAAAGTTTGTAACATCACAAATTTATTTAATGAAATATTCAGTACATGTATATTTAAGCAATGAATTGTACCAAAACCACCGGAGGTCGACAATTCTTTAGACTAAAGTCTATTTATTTTAAACTAAATAAATGTTGAATCTTTTCATGCACAGTATTCTGTTCACGGCATTAAAGATCGGGCTCCGGCGGTTACAATAGAGAACAATAGCGGATGCGTGCACATATCTGTCGTTTTAAGAGAAACATTTTATCTCATTTCTGGTTTTTTAATTAATGTCACCTTAAACCCAACTGTGAATATGTGTTTATTACACAATAAATGTAATTCTATGCGCTCTGACTATATAAATGTGTATTTTAGGTGTATCATTATGTCACCCTCACACGGTAATGATTAAAACACATTATTGCATAGAGCAATAAGCACATGCACTCACATATCTATGGTTTTAAAAACAAACTTTTTAAAGTTTAAGACATTTTGACCCCATTTTCTGGTTTTGTATCCACTGTGGGTCCTAACCTCCAAGTGTGTATTATACAACAAACGCAATTCTGTCCGCATTTTAGTTTTAGAACGCCTCTGATTTAAACATGTCGGGTTTTTAAAATGAAGCGCCCATGTGTGTTTTATGACAAATGCTATTCGATCTTAATTTTTGTTTTTAACATCCAAAGGTTCTTATACACAATCCAGAATTAAACATTTAGGTGTGTATGAGTAAGTTTATATGAGCCGCACCGAGTCGCGCTTGTGTCTGTGTGTGCGCTCCTGTCTGTTTATGTGTGTGCGTGTTTATGCGCCTGTGTCTTTGGGAGGTGTGTGTGTGCGTTTTTGTGTGTGTGCGTGTGTGTGTGTGTGTGTGTTTGCATAGGGGGGCTATGGTGTCTCTGGTTGTAACTAAAGCCTTGATGTTAAGTCTGTCCCCTCATTGACAAAAAGTAAAGGATTTTTTTAGATTTAGGCTTCATTACACAGATACTGATTAAATCATGTTATCCCTTATTTGCGATTTAAAGAAACTTAAAAGGTTTAAGACATTTTATCTCACATTTTGTTTTAGTTTTTTAATAAATGTAGCCTTAAACCCATCTGTTATCCATTTAGGGAACAATAAAATGTTGACGATGTTATAATACAGGTTGTCACTAACGTGACAACAAACATTTCTTTAAAGACAAAACATTTAACAAATTTGACATGGCTCACAGAGACACACTAGTCTTTTTTTGTGTGGTTTTAAACTATCTATATCAGCAACATCAGATAGGATGTACCTCTACATAACAGTAAAATCATGTACACATATTAAATAGGTAAACCTTTACTTTTATTAAAAAATAAAAATATACTATTCGAGCATCCTAACCTGATATTAGGTTAGATTAGGTTTAAGTTGAATCAGCGTCTATACCTTTACGACTTACAGCACAAAACCCCCAGAGGATATGGGGGTGTGTGTGTTTTGGTAGTTATCACGTGATAGGGGTCCCAAATGATCAATGGCAGGATTTTTTTGAAGTGGAGCAGGCCCATGGTCTGCCTGCGGGGTTAGGTTCAACTTAGGTTAACATCTATCATTGCGTAATAAGCAAACATGAAATTATATTTTACCTATGGTTTGTTACTGCTGTTCCTAGTTTTGTGTATTTTTCTTAAACAAACTTTTGCTTTTTAAACTTAGGCAGTCTTCATACATTAGTCTTTTTCATACATTGTACATAGCTTTCTTCGCTAGTGTCAACTTATGTGTGAGATTTTGTAAACTCATCAGATGTTCTCAGGTGTATTTTTCTTAGGCAAACGTTTTCTTTTCAAACTTAGGCAGTCTTCATACCTTTGTCTTTTCATACTTTGTTCATAGTTTTCTTCGCTAGTGTCAACTTATGTCTGAGATTTTTGTAAATTCACCAGATGTTCTCGGGTGTATATTTCTTAGGCAGACGTTTTCTTTTTCAAACTTAAGCATTCTTCATACTTTTGTCTTTTCATACATTTGTTCATAGTTTTTCTTCGCTAGTGTCATCTCATGTCTGAGATTTTTGTAAATTCACCAGATGTTCTCGGGTGTATTTTTCTTAGGCAGACGTTTTCTTTTTCAAATTTAGGCATTCTTCATACTTTTGTCTTTTCATACATTTGTTCATAGTTTTTCTTCGTTAGTGACATCTTATGTCTGAGATTTTGTAATCTCATCAGATGCTCCTAGTTGTGTATTTTTCTTAGGCAGACGTTTTCTTTTTCAAACTTAGGTAGTCTTCAGACTTTTGTCTTTTCATACTTTGTTCATAGTTTTCTTCACTAGTGTCAACTCATGTCTGAGATTTTTGTAAACTCATCAGATGTTCTTACCTGTGTATTTTCTTAAACAAACTTAGGCAGTCTTCAGACTTTTGTCTTTTCATACATTGTTCATAATTTTTTCTTCGCTAGTGTCAAATTGTGTCTGAGATTTTTGTAAATTCATCAGATGTTCTAGTGTATTTTTTTTAAACAAACTTTTGCTTTTCAAACCTAGGCAGTCTCCATACTTTTGTCTTTTCATACTGCAAACTTAGGCAGTCTTTATACGTTTGTCTTTTTCATACATTGTCCGTAGGGTTTTCTTCGCTAGTGTCAACTTATGTTTGAGATTTTGTACATTCATTAGATGTTCTCAGGTGTATTTTTCTTAAACAAACATTTGCTTTTCAAACTTTGGCATTCTTCATACCTTTGTCTTTTCATACTCTGTTCATAGCTTTCTTCGCTAGTGTCAACTTATGTCTGAGATTTTGTAAACTCATCAGATGTTCTCAGGTGTATTTTTCTTAGGCAAACGTTTTCTTTTCAAACTTAAGCAGTCTTCATACCTTTGTCTTTTCATACTTTGTTCATAGTTTTCTTCGCTAGTGTCAACTTATGTCTGAGATTTTTGTAAATTCACCAGATGTTCTCGGGTGTATATTTCTTAGGCAGACGTTTTCTTTTTCAAACTTAAGCATTCTTCATACTTTTGTCTTTTCATACATTTGTTCATAGTTTTTCTTCGCTAGTGTCATCTCATGTCTGAGATTTTTGTAAATTCACCAGATGTTCTCGGGTGTATTTTTCTTAGGCAGACGTTTTCTTTTTCAAATTTAGGCATTCTTCATACTTTTGTCTTTTCATACATTTGTTCATAGTTTTTCTTCGTTAGTGACATCTTATGTCTGAGATTTTGTAATCTCATCAGATGCTCCTAGTTGTGTATTTTTCTTAGGCAGACGTTTTCTTTTTCAAACTTAGGTAGTCTTCAGACTTTTGTCTTTTCATACTTTGTTCATAGTTTTCTTCACTAGTGTCAACTCATGTCTGAGATTTTTGTAAACTCATCAGATGTTCTTACCTGTGTATTTTCTTAAACAAACTTAGGCAGCCTTCAGACTTTTGTCTTTTCATACATTGTTCATAATTTTTTCTTCGCTAGTGTCAAATTGTGTCTGAGATTTTTGTAAATTCATCAGATGTTCTAGTGTATTTTTCTTAAACAAACTTTTGCTTTTCAAACCTAGGCAGTCTCCATACTTTTGTCTTTTCATACTGCAAACTTAGGCAGTCTTTATACGTTTGTCTTTTTCATACATTGTCCGAAGGGTTTTCTTCGCTAGTGTCAACTTATGTTTGAGATTTTGTACATTCATTAGATGTTCTCAGGTGTATTTTTCTTAAACAAACATTTGCTTTTCAAACTTTGGCATTCTTCATAGCTTTGTCTTTTCATACTCTGTTCATAGCTTTCTTCGCTAGTGTCAACTTATGTCTGAGATTTTGTAAACTCATCAGATGTTCTTAGTTGTATCTGCTCAGAGAATATTATGTTTTCATCATTCGTCTTGTTTTCTTTGTAAGTGACAACATATATCTGTGATTGTTTTTATGAACACAGTTGGTTTCATTTCTATAGTTTATGTAACATTTTGCCAAACTCTTAAAATTAGTACAAGTTGTTTAAAACAACAATGCAAAGCGTGTTTTAGATTTACTTGCTAAATCTTTAACAGCGAAACAACGAGGATAGCAATATGTGTGAATCTGTAACTTGTAATACCACCAATAGCACGATGTACATAACAAAGTCTGTTATGGTCAGGTTAATGTCAGGTTTCTGAAACATTCGGAATAACCCGTTTACATGCGTTAGCAGAGAGAGATACCCCTGTATACATGGAATTGGCAATATCCTGATGTAAACTGTGATTAAAAGGTAAATGCGGTGATTTTGCGTGGCTCACTAGTGCGCTATGCGGTTTTACCGCCTACATTTACTAAAATAAGAGTATTATTTAAATCCAGAACAAGCTGCACCGATGTAGAAGCAGGGTAGGCTAAGTTACACATCTTTCCTTTTTTGAGAAATAGATTAACAAGCTATACCAGCCTTCAGCTAAATATATTTTTGAAAAAAAATTAATTGAAGAACAATTTTGTAACAAGAAGTTTTTTAAGTGCAAATTTACAGATCATCGGTAAATACAGAAGACAACAGTGTCTTAAAGAAATTTAAATTAGACAGTATTTATGCACCTAAATGTACAAAACTGAATGAAACAGTATCAAAACTTTATCAAACAGAATGCAATAGCCTACAGAAGGCAATGAATATTTATTTATGACATTTTCAATAACATATTAGTAGACAAATTAACATCTATAAAGTATGAAAACGAATAAATCATTATTTTGGCTACATTAAGCTGGATAGATAATTTTTATAATTTGTCATCCTTTCAGAACAAGCTTATATGCTATCTATAATAACTTGCATTATATCCTGAGTGTTACTTCGCCGAAAATATGTAGAAATACATGCAAGTAAAAAAGTACAGGACAAAAATGTTTAGCTCACGTGGATCGAACGAAAAGCCGTTAATTAAGCGGACTGAGGACGTGCAGAAACAGTCGAGTCGGCAGATGATCATCAATGTTTATAATGTTTCATACAGGTACTGTTGATGATAAACTTTCATATCTAAATGTCCAGGTAAGTCAAGTATTCAGTCAGTTAATAATAAAGCCACAGGCGGTATTGCAGCTTCCTTATCCACGGAGCGGACGCTGTATACAAAGAAAAAACCTAACGTTTTTATTTTAAGTGGTTTTAATGCTGGTAAACTATTAGTTATTGTATTTGTGTCGATCAGTTAAATTAAAGTAATTTTAGTAATTTAGAAACTGCATCTAGATGTAGACGACGCTACAGTTATTCTGTCATCTTTCACTTTTTTCACAGATTCACTGTATTTAACAAAATATGAATAGCATAGTATTACATTTTTAATTCAAATTCACAAAAAAAAACAAGTTACTCTCATAACTATTGACAATCTATTTGGCCTTTATTATACATGTATGATGTGAAAAACAAGAAGGGCATAGCTATATATTAATTTAACATGAAAAGCGCGGTTGTTGCAATTGGTTTCCTCCTCGCTCTAAAAGTGTGGTGCATCTCGCCATTCTTGCCTCTACTCCCTGCAGATTTTTTGGCGCATAAAAGAGGTTCCTCTTCTCAAAAGACCAAGATTCCTTGGGAATAGAACATGCGCAGTACACCAATCAATGTTCCTTTTGATGGGGATATGCCGATACGAGTTTACATGACCCAAATTTCGGGTTAGAAAAGGGGTAACCCAGGGGTAATATTTGGGATTTTAAAAACAGGAATATGAGCATATTCGTGTTTTTGCCGGTGTTTACATGGACGTGCGCGACTAGGGGTGGCACGGTCCATGAAAAAAATCCGAACCGTTCGGTTCGCTTGTCTCGGTTCGGAGCGCGTGTGTGTCGCACGGTTCAACGGTTCATGGCATGCGCAATGTAGTCTCATGCCCTGTATGTGACCTCAGATAGCGTGTTTCCCTTTCGCGCGAAAGAAGAGGTGACTGGTTTGGAGTATAAGTAACTACAGGTTATGGTAGAAATGGCAAGGGGGAGAGAGAAAAGGAAGTCTGCCCGCAGTTGGAGGATGCGCCAGCGTCGTATAAGTTTGGTGTGTGGAAACATTTTTATTTCATGTTACCTATGATGACAGCGGAAATAAAACAATAGATTGAACTGCAGTCTATGGATTGAATGTGCTCGAACAGCCACAGGAGACCGCCTTCTCTCCGACCATTTGTCAAATCTGAGGTACTGAACACTGTTTTACGTCTTTAGCGCTATTTTTAGCCTTTCATTGATAAAATTAAAGCGGCTGATTTCCGCGTAGTTTCATTTTGCTAGCGTGTGAAAGTTGCGCGATCTTATTTCAGAAATTGCCCCTCAAAGTAATCAGGAGCGAAGTGGTCAAAAGTGGACAAAACAGACAGATTTAAATATTACAGGTGTAAAGGTTATGTTTCTCTCTCGTCCACATATACTCTCTGCAGTATTAAAGCAGCCTCTCAGTGATAAATCTAAGAGCTACACTGAAGTTGGCATTTTAATAAATGCAAGTTATCTTTGTGTGCTAAAAATGCACATAAAAATCATGTAGATGGCAATACACATTCTCTTTTTGCCAAATAAATGAAAAGCATGTTGAAATCATCAATGTCTTCCCTCTTGCTCTATCAAAATCTCATAGAGATGGTCCCAATAATGTGCTTAAAGTCAAATTCAGTTTGTGCATGATTACATGATATAACTTTTTTTTAATACTGTATCCTAAATTATGGATAATTAATACATTAATAAGATAATAAATTTCTGGAGTGTTAAAAATTTTAAGAAAAAATAACAACAAGAACCGTACTGAACTGAGAACCGTGACCATAGAACCGTGATACGAACCGAACCGAGGGTTTTGTGAACCGTGCCACCCCTATGCGCGACCGGGTTATTGCTAATATTCCGGATTTGAATGGGTTATTGGCTGCATGTAAACGTAGTCAGTGTCCAAACGACACGCAAAGCGGACCGGGACCTCATTGATTTCACATATCAAAAAGAAATCGAACCACAAAAGAACCCAAAAGCGAACCGTACTCAGACCACCTCCAAATGTGGTCTGAGTTCGGTTCACTTCTGGGTCCTTTTAAGGGGGTCTGAGATCACTTGGTTTGTTCACATATACACCCTGAACTGATCTGAGAGCGTTTGGAGGGCTCAAACGAACTAGGTGTGAAAACACCCTTAATTTATATGTAGTTTAACAAACGTAGCCTCTCTTGTTTTGTGGTGTTTCATCGCATCGTTGCTGTTACATACAACAGACTCTCCACTTTATGTTAAAAGGTTTACTAAATAAAAACCTAATCAATCTTTATTATTTTGCAGACTTTGTTATGTACATCGTGCTATTGGTGGTATTACAAGTTACAGATCCACACATATTGCTATCCTCGTTGTTTCGCTGTGAACGATTTAGCAAGTAAATCTAAAGCACGCTTTGCATTGCTGTTTTAAACAACTAGTACTAACTTTAAGAGTTTGACAAAATGTTACATAAACTATAGAAATGAAACCAACTGTGTTCATAAAAACAATCACAGATATACGTTGTCACTTACAATGAAAACAAGACGAATGATGAAAACATAATATTGTCTGAGCAGATACACCTGAGAACATCTAATGAATGTACAAAATCTCGAACATAAGTTGAAGAGAACACTAGCGAAGAAAACCCTACGGACAATGTATGAAAAAGACAAACGTATGAAGACTGCCTAAGTTTGCAAAAGAAAAGTTTGCCTAAGAAAGATACACAACTAGGATTATCTGATGAGATTACAAAATCTCAGACATAAGATGTCACTAGCAGAGAAAACTATGACTACTGTATGAAAAAGACAAACGTGTGAAGACCGACTAAGTTTGAAAATAAAAACGCTTGCCTAAGAAAAATACACAACTAAGCACATTTGATGAGTTTACTAAATCTCTGACATAAGCAGACACTAGTGAAGAAAAACTATGCACAAAGTATGAAAAGACAAAAGTGTGAAGACTGCCTAAGTTTGAAGAGCAAAAGTTTGTTTAAGAAAATACACGAGTAAGGACATCTGATGAATTTACAAAATCTCAAACATAAGTTGACACTAATGAAGAAAAACTATGAACAAAGTATGAAAAGCCAAAAGTCTGAAGACTGCCTAAGTTTGTTTAAGAAAACAGAAGTAAGTACATCTGATGAGTTTACAAAATCTCAAACATAAGTTGACACTAGCGAAGAAAAACTATGCACAAAGTATGAAAAGACAAAAGTATGGAGACTGCCTAGGTTTGAAAAGCAAAAGTTTGTTTAAGAAAAATACACAAGAACATCTGATGAATTTACAAAAATCTTAGACACAATTTGACACTAGCAAAGAAAAAATTATGAACAATGTATGAAAAGACAAAAGTCTGAAGACTGCCTAAGTTTGTTTAAGAAAATACACAGGTAAGAACATCTGATGAGTTAACAAAAATCTCAGACATGAGTTGACACTAGTGAAGAAAAACTATGAACAAAGTATGAAAAGACAAAAGTCTGAAGACTAACTAAGTTTGAAAAAAGAAAACGTCTGCCTAATAAAAATACACAACTAGGAGCATCTGATGAGATTACAAAATCTCAGACATAAGATGTCACTAACGAAGAAAAACTATGAACAAATGTATGAAAAGACAAAAGTATGAAGAATGCCTAAGTTTGAAAAAGAAAACGTCTGCCTAAGAAAAATACACCCGAGAACATCTGGTGAATTTACAAAAATCTCAGACATGAGATGACACTAGCGAAGAAAAACTATGAACAAATGTATGAAAAGACAAAAGTATGAAGAATGCTTAAGTTTGAAAAAGAAAACGTCTGCCTAAGAAAAATACACCCGAGAACATCTGGTGAATTTACAAAAATCTCAGACATAAGTTGACACTAGCGAAGAAAACTATGAACAATGTATGAAAAAGACTAATGTATGAAGACGGCCTAAGTTTGAAAAGCAAAAGTTTGTTTAAGAAAAATACACAAAACTAGGAACAGTAGTAACAAACCATAGGTAAAATATAATTTCATGTTTGCTTATTACGCAATGATAGATGTTAACCTAAGTTGAACCTAACCCCGCAGGCAGACCAAGGGCCTGCTCCACTTCATAAAAATCCTGCCATTGATCATTTGGGACCCCTATCACGTGATAACTACCAAACCACACACACCCCCATATCCTCTGGGGGTTTTGTGCTGTAAGTCGTAAAGGTATAGACGCTGATTCATCTTAAACCTAATCTAACCTAATATCAGGTTAGGATGCTCGAATAGTATATTTTTATTTTTTAATAAAAGTAAAGGTTTACCTATTTAATATGTGTACATGATTTTACTGTTATGTAGAGGTACATCCTATCTGATGTTGCTGATATAGAAAGTTTAATGGAAGCACACAATCATGTTTAACAAAACCACACAAAAAAAGACTAGTGTGTCTCTGTGAGCCATGTCAAATTTGTTAAATGTTTTGTCTTTAAAGAAATGTTTGTTGTCACGTTAGTGACAACCTGTATTATAACATCGTCAACTTTGATAAATAATATTTGCACACATTTTATTGTTCCCTAAATTGATAACAAATGGGTTTAAGGCTACATTTATTAAAAAACAAAACCAAAATGTGAGATAAAATGTCTTAAACCTTTTAAGTTTCTTTAAATCGCAAATAAGGGATAACATGATTTAATCAGTATCTATGTAATGAAGCCTAAATCTAAAAAAAGCCTTTACTTTTTGTTAATGAGGGGACAGACTTAACATCAAGGCTTTAGTAACAACCAGAGACACCATAGCCCCCCTATGCAAACACACACACACACTCACGCACACACACACACAAAAAAACGCACACACACACCTCCCAAAGACACGGGCGCATAAACACGCACACACATAAACAGACAGGAGCGCACACACAGACACAAGCGCGACTCGGTGCTGCTCATATAAACTTCATTTTAAAAACCCAACATGTTTAAATCAGAGGCGTTCTAAATCTAAAATGCGGACAGAATTGCGTTTGTTGTATAATACACACTTGGAGGTTAGGATCCACAGTGGATACAAAACCAGAAAATGGGGTCAAAATGTCTTAAACTTTAAAAAGTTTGTTTTTAAAACCATAGATATGTGAGTGCATGTGCTTATTGCTCTATGCAATAATGTGTTTTAATCATTACCGTGTGAGGGTGACATAATGATACACCTAAAATACACATTTATATAGTCAGAGCGCATAGAATTACATTTATTGTGTAATAAACACATATTCACAGTTGGGTTTAAGGTGACATTAATTAAAAAACCAGAAATGAGATAAAATGTTTCTCTTAAAACGTTAGATATGTGCACGCATCCACGTATGTTCTCTATTGTAACCGCCGGAGCCCGATCTTTAATGTCGTGAACAGAATACTGTGCATGAAAAGATTCAACATTTATTTAGTTTAAAATAAATAGACTTTAGTCTAAAGAATTGTCGACCTCCGGTGGTTTTGGTACAATTCATTGCTTAAATATACATGTACTGAATATTTCATTAAATAAATTTGTGATCTTACAAACTTTTATATCCTGCAGTTTCTGCCATAAAATAGGGCTGGTTCTCTACCTAAAATCTAAAATAAACCTTTTACTTTTTGTCAGAGTGGACCATATTACATTTTACCAACACGGTTTTAAAAGACTAACTACTTTACAATCCGCCCCTGCTGTGAATTATCTCACACACACAGACGCTCACAGAGCAGCTTCTGAACGCTGACTGATCAGTAAAATAGCTTATATAGTTAAATAGATAATTGCAGATTTAAGTTTAACCAGTTAAAACTAAAATATTTGATTCTTGCGTGACTTTAAAGAAGGCTCTTGACAAAACAAACGTTTATATCAAGCTGTATTTGTCATAAAATACACGCTGCCACTTCACCTAAAATCTAAAATAATACTTTATTTTTGTCAGAGCAGACAATATAAGATTCGTTGTATAATATACACATATTCACACATGGTTTTAAGAAGCCAATAATAAAAACAAACCCTGAAGATGGGATGAAAACGTCTTAAAACATTTAAAAGTTTATTTACAGGATATATGAACGTGCACCCGGCGCAAGCTTCTGTAAGTTTGAGACTGGATCAGAAAAATAGTTCAATAGATAATATCAGATTTAGGTTTAACCAGATACATGTAAAATATTTGATTCTTGAATGTCTATAAGAAACTTTTGACAAAACAAACGTTTATATCAAGATGTATTTGTCATAAAATACACGCTGCCACTTCACCTAAAATCTAAAATAATACACTTTAAAAAACGCTGGGTTATTTTAACCCAACAAGTTGGGTTGTACAAGGGTTGATTTTTTTAACCCATCTGTTGGGTAGAAATAACTTTTGTTGGGTTGAAACAACCCAATGTTTGGTTAATGTGTTTAAAGCTGAAATTTCATAGTTTAAATTGCTTTCATACCTTTCATTGTGGTGTCTATAAATAACAAAGCATAGATTTTATTGAACAAGCATATTTATTGCACATGAACAATAAAAGAGTACATAGCCCTATACAAACAATCAACTTTCTGATGGTTGTATTATAAAAATATATTAGTATTATATCTCACAATCTAAAATGACAGATACCCAGTTAACATTACAATTAGATCAAGTAAAAAGTTGTACAAGTAAGGGATAATGTATTGGCAGCATGTCATCACAGAAAAAAGCCCCAACAGTTTCTTCAGGACAAATGTCACAAACACATTGGTTTAATCATTTGTAAATTTAATGTCAGATATGTAATTAATAGACATTGATATTTCATTTTTGTGTAATATAAAACTGTACCTGTCAAAATGATTTGCAGCATTGGAGTTTTTAGTTTTGAGCAGTAGTAGAATGTCATGACTGGCCAATCAGAATCTAGCATTTTAGAGAACCGTGTAATAAGAAATGGTTAATGTAACACATAAGATCAACACAATGTTGCACAAACAGTCAATATATGATCAACATGAGTTATCACCTTAGCATGACAAATAACTACACAGACTTCTTATAGAAAGGGATTCCGTTCTTGGGAGTTTGTAAACAACAGTCTTCAAAAAAACCCACACTGATGTGCACTGCTTAGTAAAATTAATGTCCAAAACATAAAAAAAGTTTAAAACATGTCAACATCACCAAGGAGGGTGTATTGCTGGAGTGAAACAATGTCAAAAACAACGAAGACTTGATGGCAGAGATCGCCATCTTCCAATCCAAGGACAAATGGGAATGGTTTTGTCACCTCAGCCTCTCAGAAGAATGCAACCATGTTGGTCCCAACCTGTTGAAAACAGACAAAACACTTGTTAGAATGCAGGCAAAGACTCTAAATGCATGATGCAGCATTATTATACAAAACCAAACAATTCATATTTCATACACACAAATGTAGTATCTAGTTTAATTGTAATGAAATTTATAAATTTCCGTTTTATTTCAATAACCTTGCAATATACCCTTTTGTTCATGCCAATAACTCAGATTCACAGTAATTTCAGATTCTGCCACGTCACTTTACCTGGCAGTAAGCCCAATTTTTTAGATTTTGCAACAACCTGCCCTTGTGAAAAATTAGTGTGCTTAAGTGTATTGAAAGCGTACTTTTTGTGTGCACTTGCTGATAATATAATATAATATAATATAAATTAAAGACCACTTAAGTGTACTTAAATGGAATATATATTTAATGACACTATTTATTAACACACTTAAGTGCACTTATTCACTTTGTAATAATATGTATTTAATTTTAACTTATAGTAAGTACACTTTCATCATAATATTTATAAACACACTTAAGTATACTTTTAAAAATGCACTTTTTAATAATGTCTAATTAAGCTTAACTTAAAGAAAGTACACTTTCATCATAATATTTATAAACACACTTAAGTGCACTTTTAAAAATGCACTTTGTAATAATATCTAATTCATTTTAACTTATAGTAAGTACACTTTCATCACAATATTTCACTAACACACTTAAGGACACTTTTTAAAAATGCACTTTGTATTAATGTCTAATTTAGCTTAACTTAAAGAAAGTATACTTTTATCATAATATTTATAAACACACTTAAGTGCATGTATAAAAATTCACTTTGTAATAATATCTAATTAATTTTAACTTATAGTAAGTACACTTTCAACACAATATTTCTTAACACACTTAAGTACACTTTTTTAAAATGTACTTTGTATTAATGTCTAATTTAGTTTTACTTAAATGTAACTCTGGTTAAATAATTATAAATATTATTATTTTAAAAGTGTGCTTAAACATAATAGAGACTATTCATACATCTACATTTATTTTATAAATGAGGAAATATATGTGAATAATTCAATCTGAATTATAAATCTGAAATGAGTAAACCAATCGGAGTGTTTAATTGTAAGCTCCGCCCCTTTTTGCTTTCGGATCGCGTCTCAGTTCGGACGAGAGATGCAGAGCGACTGAGACACCCGATCTAACGCGAGAGTGTTTAATTTGATTAAATATGACTCATAAACTGTTAAAAGTTCATATAAACTGAAGAAATCAGAATTTAACTTGCATATATTCAATGATACAGCGTGATTGTGTGGATTGAGCACTTTTTGAGCTTTCATTTTGACCTGGTGAGTTTGTTATAATTACCAATGTTATAATTAGCCATAAAAACGAATGTCAACACTTTAAATGTCATATCATTTTATTTGTTTAATGCATACGATACAAAATTGTGTTATATTGTGATGTTATATTGTTGGGATTCTGTGTGTGTGTTTTGTTGTTTATTATTTCTTTGCATTGTTTAAGATTAGTTTGATTATTGTACCTGTGTTCTTTGTTTTTATGTTGCAGTGTATTATGCTGTTGTGTTTTAATATTATTTTGAGAGTTATGTTTGAATCTAGTTTGGCCTGTGTTTTTTCCCTTTGTCTGATTTTGTCTCCACCCCGTCTTTAGTTGCTATGGTTTTTTATTTGTTCCTTGCTCCTCCCCCTTGTTAGTTTCATTGTTTCTGTATTCTGATTGGTTATTGTTTTGTATTTAGTTACTTCCTGTTCATTCCTTGTTTACGTTCCATTGTGTTTGTTACGACGTGTTGCCCTACGTGTTTATGCTTTGTTTTACCTTTAATAAACCTTTTTGTACTGCATTTGGATCCGCTCTCTCTTCGTCTGTGTGCCCGTCGTGACAGAGTACGTTCCATTCTGTCACGACGGGCACACAGACAAAGAGAGAGCGGATCCAAATGCAGTACAAAAAGGTTTATTAAAGGTAAAACAAAGCATAAACACGTAGGGCAACACGTCGTAACAAACACAATGGACCGTAAACTAATAATTAAATACAAAACAATAACCAATCAGAATACAGAAACAATGACACTAACAAGGGGGAGGAGCAAGGAACAAATTAAAAATCATAGCAACTAAAGACGGGGTGGAGACAAAATCAGACAAAGGGAAAAAACACAGGCCAAACTAGATTCAAACATAACTCTCAAAATAATATTAAAACACAACAACATAATACACTGCAACATAAAAACAAAGAACACAGGTACAATAATCAAACTAATCTTAAACAATGCAAAGAAATAATAAACAACAAAACACACACACAGAATCCCAACATATGATTTGGATTGTTCACTGCAGTGTGATCATGTAAAACCACATGGTGCGTTGTGTTCACTGCTGTTCACTGACGCCATTTTGGTTGCACGTGCCTGTATAATACATTTCAGAAACTGTTTCCTTATTTTGTTTGTTTACTTTATTGAACTGAAACATTTCAGAAGCACAGTTCTGACAATTTAAGACTGATCAATACTCCAATTGATAAGAATTTTGAACTTGAATACTTATTTCAGTGTGTTACATGTGATGATATATCATTTGTACCATCTTTGTACATTGATTGTGACTGTGATTTCTGTAAATGAGAAGTAATTTAGAGGGTGCAGCCAGAGTGTATATATATATAAAGTTCATTGTATTTTCATTGTTGTTTACTATTTTTTGTGATTGAGGAAAGAAAAAGAAAGGTTTCTCAATACTCAAAGTAAAATAATCTCTGTTTGTTGCTCACTATCACCGCTACCTCCTCCTTCGTACCACAATTATTAAAGTAAATATAAAGTTGTATTAAGGACCCACATAAGTTGTTGCAAAAAAAGCACTCTTAATGGCAACTTATTGGTTTTAATTTCAACTTAATATGTGATACATTTGAAATTAATTACACTCAATGTTTATTCAGTTCGCTGAATTGGATTTAATCCACATTTAAGTTTATTGTTAACTGACATTAAAGTGTATTTTAAGTCACATTAATTGCATGTCATTATATTGTGTAGTGCACTTTAAGTATATTGTAAAAACACTAGAAGCAATTATGAAAGTAGATAAAGTTGTAATAAAGTACCAATTAAGTTGTTAAAAAAAATCACTCTTAATGGCAACTTATTACATTTTATTTCAACTTAATATATGATATATTTGAAATTAATTGCATTTAATGTGCATTCAGTGCACTGAAACCATGCATTCAATTCACACTTAAGAGTATTGTTAACAGACATTAAATTATATTTTAAATCACATTAATTGCATGTAATTATATTGTGTAGTGCACTTTAAGTATATTGTAAAAATACTAGAAGCAATTATGAAAGTAGATATAAAGTTGTAATAAAGTACCAATTAAGTTGGTCCAAAAAATCACTCGTAATGGCAACTTATTACATTTTATTTCAACTTAATATATAATATATTTGAAATTAATTACACTTAATGTGCATTCAGTGCGCCGAAAAGATTGCATTTAATTCACACTTAAGTGTATATACTTAAAGTATATTATTTATGTAATAAGTACACTTTATAAAAGTACACTTAAGCACACTTATTTTTCACAAGGGTGCATACTTGCCCTTATTACTTAATATAGCCAACACTTTATTAGCATATATTATGTAATGAATACAGGGCTGGACATTAACGTTTGTCCCTAAAGTTAATGTTTTAGAGTTGCGAGTGAAAGACAATTTTTCTTGTCCGAGTTTTAACTCTATTCCTACGTAAACATGTCTTCTTGCTAGTTCACAAACAAAATATGAAATGTTTTAGGTTGCTTGCAAAGCAAAGTGTGCAATACTTCCATTACTTACATAGCCTTAAGATTTTCTTCCCACTTTTGTAGACAGGAGTTGGAATATCATCATGGGGTTCTGTAGAGATAAATGTTTAGGTTAAATTAGTAACTTTATTGTCATAATACTCAGCAAACAACTATTGTATTCCCAAGTGTACCTGGAGGTGATTTGTTGATGCTCCTGGTTCTTGGCTGGGAAGTTGCAGGATTCTGTCTGTAAAATGCAATGCCCAAGTTTCAAATAGCTTTTCGGCATGGTCAGGAAATAACACAGAGAAGTCTTGTGAACTCTGAAAATAACAAATCATGCATTCATTTTCAATAAAACTTTAATGTGAATTTATGCGATAATGAATGCTATATGGGCTAGCTTGTCAGTACACTACGGCTGTGTGTAGTAAATGGTGCTTCACCTGTTTTCAGATGATGGCAATTTACTACTAATCACAGAACCGGCTTTACCGATGAGATAGGCTTGACAATTTTATACAATTAAAGAGATAGTTGGGCCAAAAATGATATTAAACCCATGAATTACTCACCTCCAAGCCGTCCAAGATGCATATGTCCATCATTTTTCAGACTAACACATTTTTAGTTATTTTAGAAAATGTTTTAGATCTTTCAGTTAATCAAATGTAAAGTTATGGGGTCCGTCCACTCCTTCAAGTTCAAAAATATTTGGATCCATCCTTCACAAAATAAATCCATATGGCTCCACGCTAATAAACAAAGGCCTTCTGAGGGTAATCCGTGCAGTGTTGTTGTAGAAATATAAAAAAAATAACTAGCTTCTGCTAATGGCGCCATCTTCGTCGTGTCCGCATTTAAGATGAGAGCTGTCCTGAATACAGAGGAGTCTAAGATGGCGGTATTACCGGAAGCTAGTTATTTTTGTTTATAAAGTTTAAATATAGATATTTCTACAACAATACGGCACGGATTACCCTCAGAAGACCTTTGTTTATCATCGTGGAGCCATTTGGATTTCTTTTGTGAAGGATGGATGCAAATTTTTTGGACGTGAAGGAGTGGACCCTGTAACATTACATTTGATTAAAGGTGCAATTTGTAAGATATTTGCAGTAAAATCTCCAAAAACCACTAGGCCAGTGTTATATATTTTGTCCAGCTGATTACTATCAATATCTGTAATGTTTTCAACTACTTGTAAATCATGAGAAAATTTCCATTCAAAACATTGACACGGGGCAGTGCAGTCTCCTGTCAATGACGTTAATATCCATGTGACCCTTTGTCACCGCCTTTACTGACGTAAACCACATGACAACAGTGGTCGAGCTCGAACAAATAAAATGGCGGCCAAGGAATCAGCTGGAGCACACATTTAGTGAAAATAAACGTATATTTTCACTTTTTAAGCATTTTAATTGCATTTCTAGCGAGAAATTAGTATTGTAGTTTTCAAATATGTGATTAGTTATCACAAAGGCGCTCTCTGTTTATATTTCAAACACGCTGCCTTTGAAGTGCGTCGGAAAGCCTTTCTCTGAGCGGCCTTCAGGCCTCCGAGGCCGAAGTCATGGCCTCATGAGGCAGCGAGGCAACAAGTCCTCACTGCCTTGAGTTTTCGGACGCAGCGAGCCAGTGTCGTGGACAAATGCGGAACTATGCGATAGCGCCTGTCGGGCTACGCGCTTGCTTATGAACTTATGGATATCTCTGTACCGTCTGCCGCTGGTTGTGTCAGCTCCTGTAAGCGTACGGGCCAACCAAACGACCCAAGAAGAGTTTGGAACAAAACAAGGGAGGATCAATTTGTTGCATTATCTGGATGGAGAGAGCTTCACGACAACATTTAACTAGACCGAGATTCTGATCCTGCTTGTGTTTTACACGATGGGTGAGTTGTTTTGATTCGTAACCCTTCAAAAAACGTATGCTATTATATTGATCACAACATTAGTGTGTAGATTGTAATCAGCGCGTCTTCCCGCGGACGATATGCACATCAAAGGTATTGTACAGCAATATAAATGGTCATTTTAAGACACTTCACAATAAGATTTGTACTGTCAATACATTATGTGAAAAATCATTGTAGATTGTAAGTTGAAAACTTAATTCTGTGCTGTGTTTACCATCGAATTTGGACTAATACTGTAATATCAATATGACTAACAATTTCGTTTTGAACATCACATATAAACTTACATAATGAAATAAACGATGTCATCAAACGCAACATTTATAAGACTTGATTACCTTACGTGATTTCTCGTTTGCGTCTGATTGATGGCCATCAGTGGTTGAGTTAAAGACTACAAATCCCATAATTCCACGCTGCTTCAGAGCGTCAGTAAACAACATCATTGTTATTGTTTGATCTGGCGCCATCTAGCGGCGAAAATTATACAAACTGCATCTTTAACTGAAAGATCTAAGATATTTTCTAAAATATCTCAAAATGTGTTAGTCTAAAAAATGATGGACATATGCATCTCGAATGGCTTGGGGGTGAGTAAATCATGAGTTTAAAATAATTTTTGGGTGAACTATTCCTTTAATTGTGCAACCTTACATACCACTTTTGAAAATGACATACTCACAGCAAAATAAGCAGGGATTCTTAGTAAAGAAATGCTTTGATATGCCTCATTGTAATATCAACAAATCACTTTAAATAATAAAAAACAAGTGCATTTTCATGTTACCTGTAAATAACTTTGTAAAAGCTGGTATCAGAACCTCAAAGTTACATTGTTTTAGCTTCTCCAGGAAAAAAATATCCATCTTTTATCCATCAGGGTCTGTGGAAAAGAGCCAAAACTGTGATTTAAGTGGGCATCATCAAAAACATTTGAAAAAGACAAAAATGTCTGTAACTTACACAGACCAAATGAGAGTTCACAATATGTGACCCTGTCTGTGAACTCAAGGCTAAAGTTTCATGATCTAAACATGATATTAAAAGCATCAGTTTGATTTCAACTTTTACAACAAACGATTATTTATTTAAAACGTACACGTTTCTTCCTCATATTAACGTTATCTGTTTTAAACTGAATTTCTAAACCATTAGAATACGTTACATTCTAACGTTTCTAAAATTATTAAAACAAGCCATGTTTTAGACATATTTCATAAAACGTTTGATCAAACAAAATATTTAAATCATTTAAAAGCAAGCATAAACATTGTTTAGATTTACTGGGCATTACAGACTAGCCAACGGAAGCTAATAAAACGACTAGCCAACGGAAGCTAATAAAACTTTTAATAAGAGTTATGTCATGTGAACCATCATTTTGCATACTTTTACATTCAGAAATAGTTTAAATGATTAAAAACAATGATACAAACCTTTTCCTTCAAATAATTCAAAGATAAGTCGATGAAAAACCGTTCATGAATCCTGAGGTGAGTAAATTCCCGCGTCAGGTAGCGTTGTTGCTGTGGGAGGAGTCTGACGCGTCTGTGTGGGGGAAGGGAGAAGTTCTCTCTGGGGAAGAACAACACTGACACCCGGTGGTCGCGCCGGTAACATTCCGACTTTGTGTAATTAAACTTTAAAATTGGCGTTCACTTTACAAACCGACTGCAAATTTGAACATTATACATATTTATACAACAGTTCTTTCTGGTTCTCGAATCTGATTGGCTAAGAGCTATGCGATATTGTGCTGATAACGGCACTGTAACCGCTTCACCTTCCGTATTATTCCGCCACCTAGTGAATGGAGGTCCTAAGCAGGCTCATCTCTGAATGGAAAAACACAGACGCGCTGTTTTGAATCACTCTCCGTGTGTCTCATTAGTTCACTAGCTCATAAATCAGTCTGTGAATCCCCAATCGGTTATTATTCCTTCAAAGATCAGCGCTCTTGGATGTTACGTTAAAGTTAATGGGAGAAATGTATTGTCACATCGTGTGGACGATTAACACTTGGAAAGAGGAATATAAACACTCGTTTTTTTCTGGAGCTATATCTTTTATCAGAACGCGAAAACACCGTGGAACTGCAGGTAAGCACCGCAGCTTTTAAATGTGGACATTGATCATTTACTTTATCGTGACGTGACTATTAAAACATGTTATGAGATATCGCCACTGGTATATTTATAAGCAGCATGCAAAAACATCTCTCTGACACCGTTTTGTATAGTACTGACAACAAAGTTTAATAATAATAATCGAGTGATCGTATCACATTAAGAATAAATAAGAAAGCAATAGTAACGTTATACAAGTATAGTTTTATTAACTTTTACCTCGCGCCAAAACAATAACAACACAAAAGACACTAAATATGTATAAAAAACAAGTAATAGTTTGATCATGACACCAAATACTGCTGATTTGATCTTATTTTGACGATCATAAACAAACAAGCCCAACATGAGAGCCAGGGAATCCATGTCAGAGATGTAGCCCAGAGAGGGCGGTGGTCAGCAGGGCGAGTGAACACTGACGTCCGCTCATGCTTTGGTTCTCATTCGTACCGAATCTCACTAAGCAAACGTTCAAACAGGCGCTATCTTTACTAATCGACTGCAGATGTAAATATAATACATATACATTCTCGACTGAACTAATCTTAAAACTACACTTTGTGACCTAGAAACGGCTTTTCCGTCCATTGAGTTATTATGAGCTTCAAAGCAGCCGAAAGTTTTACCTGTCATTCTGGCCGCCCTCAAATCCGTGGCGGAAGAAGTAGTTCCCAAACAAAGAGGCTTTTAAAATAACTCCGTTGTTGTATTCTAGTTTTCGTTTTTCAAACGTGTGCCGTCGAACTGTTGTATAAAAGCAATATCGCTCTCGGAGTCGTGTGATATAGCTCTATATCATCACGGCTGTGATTGCCTCCGGCACTCGGCCTACGGCCTCGTGCCTCTGGCCTAATCACAGCCGTGATGATATAGAGCTATATCACACTCCTACTCGAGCGATATTGCTTAAATATTCTCGCCTGAACTTATGTTTAAAATACATTTTGTGGACTAGAGAAAGTAATACTGAGAAACAGCTATATGTATCTATTAAGTTGGCTCTGCTTCAAAATTACCCAACATATAACCCAACAAGTTGGGTTACACAAAAACTACCAAACACTGATAAAACAACCCAACAAAATAACCCAACTGGCTCAACCCAGCAGTTGGGTTGAAAAAACAACCCAACGTTTTTTAGAGTGTACTTTATTTTTGTCAGAGCAGACAATATAAGATATGTTGTATAATATACACATATTCACACATGGTTTTACGAAGCCAATAATAAAAACAAACCCTGAAGATGGGATTAAAACGTCTTAAAACATTTAAACGTTTATTAACGTCAGATATAAGTTCTCTGTCACCGTCGGTGCGTGCATTCACATGTTTTAATCAGAGACTTGGCTCAAGAATCCCCTAAATCTAAAATAAACCCTTATTTTGCCATAGCGGACAGAATTACATTTATTAAGTTTATTTTAAAACGGGCAGATATGAACACGCACCCGGTTTGTTCTATGTCACCACCGGTGAGCGATCTTTTAATGCGCGTGAACATAGAGAGCAGGTCGTGAAAAGACTCATGGAACTCGTGAACCGGTTAAAATTTTATTTAGTTTAAAATATACAGTCTAAAGAAACAGACACAGTTGAACACCGGCCCCCGCTGTGAGTCGTGCTGGGGGCTGCGGGTTTGTGATCGGCTGGGAGATAGAGAGAGCACACACCGGCCGGCTGTATAAACTGACAGCCCAGAGAAAACTGGACACCTAAAACATTAAACTTTTTGACAGCAATAAACATGACAACATAGGCTTGACAAAAAACACACACGCAGGAAAAACAACTCGTTGATTTACACATCGTAAAACACGTACAGTCCGGACAGCCACTGTCTAAAACCCCATAAAATAAGATTCTCAAAACTAGACAGCATGTACACCGTTTGATTGATAGTCCCGCCCACCTGTCAAGACCCCCCTTGATAGGGTCATAAATCAATCAAACTTTGATAAAAAGTGCCTTCTAATACTACTATTTTATTCTGGGAGTAGGATAAGTCCAGCAAACAGCCCCAAAATGTGAAGTACCTAGGCTTACATTATGCTTGTATTGCCTATAATTACCAAAATGATAAATTGAAACTGAATAAATAATTACATAATAAAACTGGTTAAAAATAAAAAAGTAGCTTGGATGTAGCAAGCTACTATTGATGTAGCTTAGCTTGCTACATTTCCCAGGGGGGTAGCTTCAGTGTAGTGAAGCTTCATTTAATGTGAATTAACTGGTAGCTTAGCTCACTACATTTTCCAAGTAGCTTGCCCAACACTGATGCTAATATTACTAATGTAAATTTTCTCACCCTTTTGAGTGGGGGGTGAAAAGTTGACTTGCACCTTCAAATGAATATAACTCTTGCATTGGTTGGGCTAGAAGCCTAATCTTGGTTTTGATTTAAAGAAGACAATTTTTCACTGTGTTTGGAGGTGAAAATATTAAACAGAAAATATGTTATAGCAATTTAAATGTTTTTTAATAATTAAAAAATAATGCAGTATATAAATTTTATAAATAAAATTATAAAAATTTAAATGTTTCACAAAATAAATATTGTAAACATAATGCTATAAGTCTCAAGTAGTTATGATAAAAATGTTAAGTTAAAATCACAAAAAATGTGGTTTGTGTCACTCTTTTAGTCGTTTTACCAACAAGGCCACTA
Organism: Misgurnus mizolepis; assembly: GCA_025389145.1. NCBI lineage: Eukaryota > Metazoa > Chordata > Actinopteri > Cypriniformes > Cobitidae > Misgurnus > Misgurnus mizolepis. The sequence continues at coordinate 7,124,813 of JAIFKI010000023.1, forward strand.
AGTGTCAACGGTTTGTTCCATACTCATGTCACAAATTATTAAATTACTCTCACTGCATTATTATTACTGCTAAAATGTTTTAAAATATGAAAACTACATTCTTGGAGCTTTCCAATGATATATAGTTTGTCCACATTTTCGAAGATTTATACTAAGATATAGTGTTATGGATATATAAAATTAATATGCATACCCATGGGGGGGTCATGTAACAAAAAACCGGTCACTACATTATTTCTTTCATCAGATGACCTTAAAATATGAAAACTACATATTGACACTGTAATCTACTGTGGTGCTCCCAAAGAGCATCACGCTGTGTCTTTGCTACAACGTGCTTTTGACGACGTGCAGCAAAGGCTTTATGATTTAAGCCTGACTTTAAATGAGACTAAAACTTATGTACTGTTCTTCTAAAGATAAAAAAACAAGTGGCAAATCATCCACCTCTTAAACCCCTACATGGCACTATAATAGAGGTAGTGACAGAATATAAATATCTTGGTTTTATGCTGGGTGATTCCTTGTCTTTTAAATCTCATGTTGATCAATTAAGGACTACATTCTTGGTTCTTGGTAGGGACTAAATAAAAAATAAAATTTGGGTTTTATTTAGAAATAAATCCTGCTTCTATTTTAAAGCAAAAAGAAAATTAGTTTCTGCTACTTTTAATCCTGTCCCTGATTATGGAGATATTTTGTATAAATCAGCAACTGCCAAACGTTTAAATTCTTTGGATAATTTATATCATGGTGCACTTAGATTTATATTAAATTGTAACTATAGCACTTACCATTGTGAATTGTACAACAGAGTATGATAGCTGTCATTATCAATGTGCAGACGTAAGCACTGGTACCTTTTTATTTATAACTCTATCTTGGGACAGTTGCCTCAATATCTCTGCTCTCCTACTCAACTTAAATCTTCTGCGATCACAAGATTGGTATATTATTTCAGTACCATCTTTATGAATTTGGAAAACAAGCATTTTGGTACGTGGCACCCAGCGAGTGGAACTTTTTACAGAAGTCCTTGAAATTAGCTACCCCACTTTTGATTAATTTTTTTAAATCTTCAGTTGTTGAGCTGTTAAAGGAAGAAATGATTTGTAAATGTTTTTAATCTGTATTAATGATGTGTTAATACTGTGTCTGATGTGTTTATTTTATTTTTATTTTAAAATACTCTGTTGCTCATCTTATCCAGGTCACTTCTGTAAAAGAGATTTTTAATCTCAGAAGGTTTTATGTGGTTAAAAAAGGGAACAAAAATATAGTGACTGAAAATATTAATTCACTTTACATTAAAACATTTTTGACAGTGATTAATAAACACAAATGGAATTGTTTAAGTATTGTGCATTAGTTTTATTATATGGAATCGGAACCGGGAATTGTTAGGCAGAACTGGAACCGGAATCGGAATAATAAAAACGATACCCAACCCTAGTCAGCTGCGTTACCGCGTTGCTGAACCAAGGCCATTAATGGTTCACTAGTTCGCCTGCGCATTCAGGTCTTAATGATTAATGGTAAACAAACTTGGCTTGCTGTCCTCGAAGGGAGCTCTGTACCTAAGCTCTGAACCTTCAGAGAAAGCGAACCTGAGGCTGGGGCTCGAGCCCCAAGTTCAACCCCCTGCAACGGAACTGCAAAGAGGAAGAAAGAGAAAGTGAAGGAGGAGATGGGGAGGAGGAGGGATGCCGGAACAGAGTGCAGCTGGACAGGGAGGCCTGAAGGCTGCCTTATATACGCCCACGATGATGATGATTGACAGGCCTGAATGTTTAGGCTCCTCCCGAACCTACGTTTAGAACTGCATTTCACTAGTTCGCCTGCGCATTCAGGTCTTAATGATTAATGGTAAACAAACTTGGCTTGCTGTCCTCGAAGGGAGCTCTGTACCTAAGCTCTGAACCTTCAGAGAGAGCGAACCTGAGGCTGGGGCTCGAGCCACAAGTTCAACCCCCTGCAACGAAACTGCAAAGAGGAAGAAAGAGAAAGTGAAGGAGGAGATGGGGAGGAGGAGGGATGCCGGAAAATAGTGCAGCTGGACAGGGAGGCCTGAAGGCTGCCTTTTATACGCCCCTGATGATGATGATTGACAGGCCTGAATGTTTAGGCTCTTCCCGAACCTACGTTTAGAACTGCATTTCACTAGTTCGCCTGCGCATTCAGGTCTTAATGATTAATGGTAAACAAACTTGGCTTGCTGTCCTCGAAGGGAGCTCTGTACCTAAGCTCTGAACCTTCAGAGAGAGCGAACCTGAGGCTGGGGCTCGAGCCCCACGATCAACCCCCAAAAGATTGTTTGATGGACAGCAAGTTGAGCGGGAGCCTGCGAGTAATTAAGCTGTGTAAGATTTTATCCTCTCTCTCCCCCCAAAAAATGGGTAGAATATCATCAAACTTCTTCCTCTTATTGAATTACTACTGCGGTAGTAAGAGCGAAGATTAAATCACTTCTGCGGCAGTGAAAGAATTGTACAGAAAAAGTTGTGCAAAGTTTCAGCTTAAGACTCCTGCAGGAGTCAATGGGAAGTGTGCGGCCTGGGGCTCCTGCGGGAGCGAGGCTAAATTACTACTGAGGTAGTGCAAGCATGATGAAATCACTGCTGCGGCAGTGAGCAAAGTTGTACGGAAAAGCTGTGCGAAATTTTGGCTTATGGCTCTTACGGGAGTTACTTGGAAGCGCGCGGACTGGGGCTCCTGCGGGAGCGAGGCTGAATCACTACTGTGATTCACTAAAGTTGTACGGAAAAGCTGTGCGAAATTAATTTAAAAGCTGGGTGAGAGAAAATTAAAACATTTTCTGACAGATTATCATGAAAAAGCAGCCGAAAAAAAGGCTGCGACCATGAAGTAAAATTAATTTAGAAACTGGGTGTGAGCACGAAAACAGGAGTCACTGCTGCGGTAGAGAAATATAAAAATGTTATTTGACAAATGATCGTAAAAGCAGCCAAAATCATTGCTGCGGCAATGAAGTAAAAATTATTTAATAAGCTGGGTGTGATGAAGAAAACCTGGATCACTGCTGTGGTAGAAAAAAAAAGTTATTTTCTCTGACAATTATCGAGGGAGAAGAAGCCCAAATAATTGCTGCGGCAATGAAGTAAAATAAATTTAAAAGCTGGGTGTTAGGATGGAGCCCGGATCACTACTGTGGTAGAAAAATTGAATATTTACTCTGACGAATTATCGTGAAAGAAGTGGCCGAATTCATTGCTGAAGCAATGAAGTAAAATTTATTTAAAAGCTGGGTGAGAGGACGAAACCAGGATCACAACTGCAATAGAAGAAAAATTAAAATTTTCTCTGACAAAGTATCGTGAGAGGAGGAAATTACTGAGGTGGAGAAATATCAAGTTTAACTGGGGCTGGTGAATACTCGGAGTCCGAGAACACTGCAGCGGCAGTGAGAAATGGATTTTAACTGGCGCTATGCGGTTGGTCAGAAAACTGCTGTGGCCTTGAGATTGAAAATGAAATCAAGTGCGGGAGCGGTGTTTGTGGTTGCTCGTGCGGCAATGAACTTTAGGTGAGGCAGGTGGAAATGATTCGATGGTAAAGGCTAATTATGTGCGCTTCTGGTAGAAACCGGCATTTAGGGATGAAGTCCTGCAGTTGGTTACGAGGTGAGTTAATACAGACAAATCTTATTTAGTCTTAAAGTCTATAAAGCTTATCGGCATAACTCCGTGGCGTGATATTGCTTTAATGACCTGATATCAATTTAATGGTGCGGCGATGAGAGACAATACCGAAGAACGACTTCAAATTGCGAAGCGTGATTAAATGTTTTAATAAACACTGTGGTTTGGCTGTTGGACAAACATTGTGAAGACCGGGGTTAATTAAGCACTAAGCATCAACTGAACCGCGTTTCTTGAGATGTTCTAATCAATTGTGAATAATATTGAAAGCAATGAAGAGGCAATATATTTAACGAATAAACATTATATGCTTATTAGGTTGATGAAAGTGGGCTAGCTTACAGTGGTAGTGCGAGCTGCGGTTCTGTAACGGAGAGAAAAGCGATAATAATAGGATGCTACAATGCTATTTAATGTATATGCGTCTTTACTATGAAGTATAGAAACTTGCCATTTAAAACACGAGATAGGCTATCTTAAATTTATAGAGAATGTACCCTGGATGAGGAAATAACTACAATCCGATTTTTGCTTTGCTTGAAAAGTAAAAACGTAAATGAAATTAAAGTTTAATAAAGACATATTTATGAGATTGTTATTTTGTTCATGTTCTTATATTTATGTGTCAAGTTTTTGTGTTACAACAATAGGGTTGTTCCGACAAACGACTTTTTATATCCTTAGCTTTGTGTTGGGTTTTTTTAACTCAATTGCTCGGTTCAAAGAAAAGTGCAACAGTTAGCGCGTCATGCGTTTCGTTTGAGATCTTGTGCGCGAAAAGCGGAGGCTCGTTGTAGACCATTGCGTGGGCATCCTCGCCCGTCCGCGGAGACCGTCATATCATGTATGCTTGCGGGGCCAGTGGAATGCGGTGTTGCCTTGGATGGAAGAACGCGGGAGCGTGTAGCGAATTCTTCTACAGAGCTGTGAAAAAAAAACTATCGAGAAGAACGAAAAACGAGCAGTTTGATTGATTAGACAGTAAGGTAGGTTTCACTACAATTAACTCTGGATTATAAAGCTCCGATAATTGTTAGCTTTGATGGAAAAGGGGTTAATAAACGCGAAAACAAGTGCAACACAGTCCTGTAGGCCGCCATTGTTGTTTTGGTCGATCGCGCATGCGCAGACGGAATTAACAGAAGCGCATGACGTCACGTCGCCGTTGTCAAACAGCGTTTGCAATCGAGCATGCGGTTGTCATGTAAAAGAACATCCGAAATGCAAAAAATATTTGAGCACAGCCCCTGACATCAACTACAGCGGTAGTGAGAGCGGGTACTAAAATATAGCTGCTGCATTGGTATTTAAAAATATTTCCCAAGTTAGTGGGAGCCCGGAGCTCGTTGTGTAGACGTGATTCCGGAAACGGGCGGGCCAAAATCCGGAAAAGAGTGCAGCTGGACAGGGAGGCCTGAAGGCTGCCTTATATACGCCCATGATGATGATGATTGACAGGCCTGAATGTTTAGGCTCCTCCCGAACCTACGTTTAGAACTGCATTTAGCAGATTACTTATAAACTTCGGCTTATTTATAAACGTGAACGTAACCTTTAATAGGTTGTGTTGGTCATTATGGAAATCAGCTGTTGCGCTGGTGTTATTAAATTTGCGCTTTTTCAGTAAATAAACAGCAGATATTACCACTCCAATCTGCACATTTTTGGAACTGCGCTCTGATACTAATTTTGCCCTTAATAAATCTGGCCCATAATTTGGCCAGCCAAATATCAAATAAAAAAGAACCAATGGGCTGCTTATTAGGTGTCTCATGGGCCGGCCTGTCTGGAAAAACATCTTACATTAACTTTTTGATTAAAATTTAAAAAAGAATGTCAGGGAGGGAGACAGATAAGAATGATACATCTATCACGTAAACACCTAAGTGCATTAAGCGCGGGGCCAACAAGTCTTGTCTCTTCTGAGATATTTACAGGACCCCACACACAAATAAAAAAGTGAAAGGAAAAGCTAAAATTTCCATTCAGTTTCCTGTGTTTTCCAGGGTATGACCTTGAGAACCAGTTCACAGCAGTTAGGATCTAGTTAGCAGTTTTCCTGTAGCACAGTTGGTAGAGCATTGTTTTAACAAGGCAAAAGGTTGTATGTTCGATTTCCAGGGATACTGAATAAATGTTCACCTTGAATGTACTGTAAGTCCATTTGGATAAAAATGTCTGAGAAATGTGTAAAAGTAGTGTCATCTAGATTCAAGACGGATTTATTGATTAAAAATAAAATTCTAGTAATCTAGAAATCTAGTAAGAGTTCACCAGACACCACAAAAATATCCTTGTTGAAGACACTTTAAGTAGCATCACCCTTTGACTAGTCTATATTATTATTATAACGAGTTTCTGATTCTAGCGCCCAAGGATGAGATGCTCAGCACAAGAAATTAAAAAAGGATTATCAGTCCTGGGCCTACAGATTGGTGTTTGGTGGGTTGGGACTTGGGACAACGAGTCTCCTGATAATGTAGTGGGCTCTCGCAGATGGAAAATGTAGATGTGGAGAGTGGTTTTAAAAAAAGAGAAGAATTCCCCACAGGATTTAATTCCACTTTTGCTTACAAGTTTGCTATTTTTAAACTCTGTTTATTTCTCTTGGCCCTACAGATCAGTGAGAATCTTTGAGCTAAGAAATGCTTTTTAAAGAGTAGTTTACTACCCTAACAACTTCCTTTATGAGCAGGGCCGGATTATCCAATGGGCATTATGGTCATGTGCCCAGGGGCCCAAGCACGGGAGAAAATAAGATGTAAAATCTAATTGTTAATTATTTAGATTAACTATTTAAGCGCAAACAACCCTGCGATGAATGGAGCGGACAGTGGGTGGCAGTAGTCTTCATAGTTTAAGTTCAGAATGAGTGAGAAAAGCAGCAGTGCACAGTTGATTTATCAGAGTCCATTACTTTTCTTCATCTATCCTGAATTTGTGAATGTCCTGTAAATGACGCGAATCAGTGCTGCTCTGACAGCCTGGTAAAGTAATCATTTGTATAAGAAATCATTTGTACTGCATATGTGTCGAACGGAGCCGTCCGCGCTTGTCCGTGGTTTGGAAGCTGCGCGGAAACGCACGCGCGAGAGAGACAAAGACAGACGAGGAAAGTTTGTCGTATGTGCCCTTCCTCCTCTGCATCGTGCAACACACATCGCCAACAGACAGACAGTTAGGCAGGAGCTCTTCACACAGGTTGTATTCCAGCTGTGTTTTTCTTGACTTGTGGGGAGGTCAGTGGAGATCAAATGACTTAACTATCACCTCAGTTTTACAGCTAATTATCCAAAAGACAATTGTTGTCTTGCTAACATGACTCATAATACGTAAAGTGTAGATAAGCCAATAGTAACAGTCAGATTTTATTTTAAAGTTCAATACTTTTTGTAACAGTTTCAGTTGCTTTATTTTTTTATTTTGTCAATCTATCTGTAGTTTTTTCCCCACTATTTTTGCAGCATTTTTCCTGTGAAATTAACAATATAGCAGCAACCCTCCTTTTTTAGTGTAAAGATGTGTTATTTTAACACCAAAAGAATTGAAAAGATTTACTACCACGTGCAAAATAAACAAACACATTGTAGCGAATCAGCGAGAGGAGGAGAACGGCGTTATTTAAAACACCATAAACCTCCGACCGAAACACTACGGGAATTGAAGGGAATTTGGGGTAATTCCCATATTTAGCTCAAATAGAATAATAAGTACAATTAACTGTAATTAATTATACAAATTATTTAGATTTTAAACTGATTTAGCAGAATAATAATAACAATTAATTAATGTATTTGTCCAGCAAATACTCATAATTGTACATTTAAGAAGTTAATTCCGTGGCCTTTAGAAAATAACCTTCTTACTGCTATAAAGTATTTTTAAGCATGTAGCTTTAAGATCTTAACGGCAGATTAAGTGACATTTATTTCATGAGCATTGAACACAGAAACAATTCAATTGTGAAATGCAAAACCGGTTTATTAAACTACGTTACACTACAAAAACACACAAGACTAACTATACATACAAACAACAAACAAGAAACATATATGAAAGAGAAAGAATGGAAAATTAAGAGAGAGAGAGTGTGAGAGAGAGAGAGAGAGAGAGAGAGAGAGAGTGAGAGAGAGAGAGAGTAAAAGAAGGGCAATATCACTATAGACGTAACTTCTGCACAAATCATCAGAACTCTAAGAATCACCTTAATTAAAAGGGGCAATAACTTTTTACAGCGAATGAACAAGCGATACTTGCGTTTGGCTTTTGTGAGGCACGTGTGTACGTCCAGCTGTATGTGCGCGTATGCGAGGAAGAGAGTTCCTGAGTTTGTGGTCACGTGACGGAGTCCTGAGGTGTCCGTAGGAGTTGTTCCTTTTTGGGTTAATCCGTCGGTCTGGTTAATCTGTGGCGATTAATTTGTCCAGTTTGTCCAAGTTTGTCCAAGTGTCAGGGTGCCCGTGAAACTATCCGAGAGAGGGACAGGTCTCACAGCGAGCCCGGCTGGGCGCCGCGGCCTCGCTGTTGAGCAGCCGTTTGGCGTGCTGTGCGTGAGCTGTGTGCTGTGAGCATCGATGAATTGGGGTGCAGGCCTCTTAACCTGAGTTTAGACCAACCCCTTGAAGTTCAGATGACCAATCCAAAAGGGTGTTGATAGAGTAGGAAAACTTTGTCTTTGTTTTACCAGACTCATTTGCATAGATGGACTATGCTAAAGATATTGTTAAATAATAATTTTGATTAACACTAGCACTACCGGAATTCTATAACTACTAGAACTGCCAATAGCGGTCATTTTGACTGTTCATACCAGACAGCAGTGCATGTCATTTTTGTCATGTTATATTTACTTCAAAGCTTCTATGGTCATGTTTTATGAAAAATGTGGGGTAATTTAAGCATACATAATATAATATATTCGTGATATTATTGTTTAAGAGCGACTAGACCTCCCACAAAAGTGCATGCCGCAATTTGCTTTCCACAATTTGCATCTGGCAAGCTGGAGATCAAAGTTTTTCACCGCAGTTAAAATGTTGTTTTTGAAAGTCTAAATGTCAACAAATATAAAATAAAGCAGAATATTTCGTTAGATAAAAACATATTGTGAATTTTGGAAATGATTACATCTGTCTTTATTCAATACATTTTGACTTTTGGAGTTTACAATGCTTTAGCATTATCGGAAATAATTGACACACGAATCGGAAACAATTTTATGCAGCCTCTAATGAAATCTAGAATGAATAAATAGTTCTGTTATATAAGGACAGATAATAAACATTTTGACCGAACTGTCAAGAGACCAAGAGACATCGCTCACTGCTCCTCCATCAGACTCTGCATCATCAATGTTCTCAAGCAAGTATAAAACCTCAGTGACAGTCATTTTCTTTCTTGTTGCCATTTTGACGGTAAAACTAAGTTTTAGCTTAGCAAAAGCATACAAAACTGCCAGAGAAAGGTTGCTAGGCAACAGCTACGCACATCTTTAACGGCGGGAAAGAGCGCTGAGGAGATAAAACGCCTGTAATATGTGCGGTCAAATTGACCGCTATGGCCATTAGAGGTAGAAATACTCAGAACTCGTTTGTGTTTTGTAATTTTAATAAAATAACAATGTTAAAATAAAATTTACATTAATTTAAGAAAAGTCATGGAACTGTAGTTATATGGGTTTTATTTCAACAAAGTTATTACATTGCAAATCTTTAAAACGGTCAAAATGACTGCCTTGGTAGTTCTAGTGTTAATATTTAACAAGTTTGATATCAGTTATGGTAAGATGATGCACATCATTGATCAGGAAAGGAAAAGGGGATTATTAAGAGTGTAAACAAGGTATGGTTTGAAACACACATCAAATAGTAATCTCATGAATGTGAATTATGAGATATGCTAAGATGAACAAAGCATCCCTATAGTGTTACAAGAAAGTGGTTCATCACAGATACAAACATGCAATACAAGGATATATAATATATACAATTTAAACCAATTTATTTTGGACTTAGCTGTGATCTTAGACAGACACATTTTTGTGTCATGGCTGCTTCGTCTCTGCTCACGGTTTGAAGTTTGCTTTGAGGTGTTAATTTGCTTAGATTGGCACAATAAAACAGCCAGAGAGAGAGTCGATAGGTCTGGAAATGTGTGTTATCAGGAGATTAGGATCTTCTGATGAAAGCGTCCGAGCAGACCTGGTGACAAAACTCATTCTAGGGTCACAGCATGAAACCGTTAACGACCCAGACTGAAGAGACCTCCAGTGGACGTCCAGCCAGATGTTACATATTCCCCCCTTCACGACCGTTAAAGTCCAGGGAGACTTTGGCGGGCGATGATCAGGCAGGTCATGAAGTCTGGATGGCAGGTGTTTCTTAATTGTCTGCAGCGTTCTGTCAAATAGGCAAAGGGTGATTTGAATGAGATTGGGCTCTGGCTCTGCCTGGGTGTGCTGCCTTCCACGGTTCCATTTGAATGTCCAACAGGAGGACAGTTGTGCACCTGTTCGCTGAACTCTTGCATCCCGTTGACTCTTCAATATGGGATGAAGGTTAGGCTGAGAGTAAGGATGTATCCTATTCCTGCGGAGAGGCACAGTACCGTGTCAGTGGCAGTCCAAGATCAGACAACACAAAGGCTGTCTGTAGTGGGCATCTGAGCGAGTCTCTGGAGGACAGTGTTGAAGTCTGTGACATCAATTAGTTTGGGTCCTCCCTTACGCAATCCTCATTTCCAGTTCAGGGTTTACGATGAAGTGGTGGTCCCTGAAGAAAGTTGAGATTTCCAGTTTGATGTGGTACTACTCACTGGGAAGGTGATCAAGTGCCAGGTCATCAATGTGGAGAATCACATCCTTTGGAGTTTGAATCCACTTTGTCTGGTTGTGCAGACTGATGTGGGTGGTTTGTAGGTTAACGTGTTTGTGTAGGCTGGGGTGTTGAACAGCCATCAGTCACCTACGAGTGTTAGTGGCATCGGCTAGTGGTTTAACCAAAGCGGAACACTGGGAGTCGATCTTCATGGGCTGCAGCCCACAGATGTCATCAGTGTTGTCCCGAGGAGAAGGAATGTTTGGGCTGAGATAGTGAATGTCTTTAGTGAAGCTGCACCTGCGCGGGTTTGATGCAAGATGCAGCTGTTGTTTGGTGGTGAGGCAGTAAGGAGGCGGTTTGGTCTAGTTGGAACTAGTCCCCCCTTTTCTGTTATGCCTCAATGTTTAGTGTGTTGGTTGTGTTATGATGGACCCATCTGAAGATTGTTTCTTTCTGCTCCCTGTCCATCCTGGTCTGGTATGCAACAGGCCTGTCCAGCGTGGCAGAACTTCCTTCGACAGTCACTGGTGAGTTGTGTGAAGTGGCTGTGCAAAGCTGTTGTACCAAACAATGTCATCCACGTCCAGTTCTTCTCATGATGACTTCCAGTCGTAGTATGCCTTCTAGCCCTCAGCCATCTTCTGTAGCTGTTCCGGGGCGGAAGCGAAGGTTTCCAGATGCCTGTGAAGTTCATTGGGATTCTGGTGAGTGGTGTTGGCTGTGATGAGATTGGAATCTCAAGGTTGGTACAACAGGTGTACTGGCAGTGTCATCTGCCGTCCCGTCAATGGTTTGAAGGGAGACACACCAGTAAATTAATTTGGGGTCGATCTGATAGCCATAACACTAAAGGGGAGTTTCCGATCCCAGTCCATCTGATTTGCTGAGACACATTTCTTTGACATGCTAGCCACAGTCTGCTTGGTTCTTTCACTTGGTCCGATGAGGAGGGATGATGCTGATGTGGAGTTGGGCGTGTGCGCCTAGGGGTTTCCACACATCTTTAATAATTTCAGCTGTGAAATGGGTACCTCTATCTGAGTTGACTCTCAGTGGCAGTTCGAACCTGGCGAAGATGTGGATCATGTGCAGAGGTGCTGTGTTTTGAGCAGTGTCATTGGGTGCTGGGAGGCTCGACCAACTGTGTGAATTGGCAAATGACCATGAGTAAATGTTTGTTGCCCCTCGTCGACCTGGGTAGCAGTTTACCCAGCCTAAAAGTCTTAAAGTCTGACCAAAATTAGCACCTGTTCTTTGCAGTGGTGCTCTGTGGTTTGGGTTAGCCGATTGTAGTTAGCAGCAAACCAGGCATCCTTTGATGCATTCAGCTAAGTCCTGCTGCATCCAGGGCCAGTATGCCACCTGTTTCAGTGGTTTGTACGTGGCTCTTGCGACTTGGTGTCTGGCACATGCTGTGTCATGCGCATACATCTGTAGGACCCCCCTATGTCAATGAAGAACCACATGCTTTGGTGTAGTGCGGTCGTCAGGGACATATAAGAGGATGTGATGTTGTATATGCAGCAGGTGTTACATGTCGTTAAGACATTTAAGGGCCGGTGTAGCAATGAGGTCAGAGTTCATGATAGGGCAGGTGGAGGGGTCTGAGAGGTGGTTGACATAGCTTGTATGGTGGTGTCGGAGGCATGTAATGCAGCTATGTCACTGTTTGAGATATGTGGAGCCAGTGTAAGTGGCTATGTGATGGGCACTGTGGTGGTGGGCGTGTGTTGGCCGCAGGTCAGTGCAATCACAGTTGAGCGGGTGGGTGGGCTGTTTGTAATGTGCACAACAGTGAACTTGAACTTTTGGTCTGAGACGATGTTCTCGCGACTGGCTGCTGGGTAATCCATAACTTTGTGACTTGGCAATGTACTTCAGATGATTTTCTGAGTGAAAAGGTAGAATTTCTCTCACCTGAGCCCAAATTTTTACTTTTTAAAGTCTGTTAAAGGCTCAAAACTATCTAAAAAGTCTTTGCCAATGAAAAGAGGATATGTGTCTACTGGTGAGATTTACACAGGGTGTAGAAGTCTCATAGGACCGATGGTCAGGTGGATGGAAAGCACCTGTTGCAGTTTGGCTGTGAGACTGCATATTCAGCATACACCTTTGTGGGTTGAGGGTCAGATCTTGTGCTTCATCGTTGTTCTGGAGTCTTGTGAAAAGCTGGAATGACATCAGCGTTAGATCAGCTCCAGTGTTGGCGAGGGTTTCCAATCTGACCTTGTGTTTCACGGTGGTTGCTAAATAGAGTCTTTTAGCTACTCCTCTCTCATTCAGGTTTCCCAGGGCCTTAGTACCAGGTTTTGTGTGGTAACTGGAAGGCAGTTAAGGCTGGTCTTCAGTGATTCTGTAGGGAAACAGATGTCTAACACAGCACTTTCCTGGTACCTGCTGAATCTGACTGGTTGATGTTTGAAATACAGTTTGTGTGCCAAAGTCTCTGATTTTTGCGATGACTGGATCGATGGTAACGTAATGAGTGGCAGAGATTTAAGTGTTGCTTGCAGGAGGGTTTTCTGGAAAGTTCTTGCTGTATTCCAGTGCTGCTGCTAGTGATAAATAGTTCGGTTCATCCTCGCGGTCCTCCTTGTGAGGCCTCCTTTGGATTTGACTTCTTCACTATTTTCAAAATCTCTGCTGACTCAGATGTGTACGTGTCGCTTTGCTTTTGTGACAGTTCAGACTTAGCTTTGTTCACTGTGTGTCGAACCTGGTCCATCTGTTGACTGTTTGGACTTCTCATTCTGACAGGTGCAGGATGGTTTCCATGGACGCTATCCTCTGGCTGTCTGATGATCTTGGCTGTGAAGCCCTTCGATCCTCTTGGCTCTCTGCTGAAATGTCCTTCACTGTGGCGCTGTTGTTCGCCCTCCAGTGGCCGTTTTGGGTAATTTTCAGAGAAAGAAAGGATGACAGTCTTTTCAGAGGTGGCTTTTGTTTACCGTAGGCTTTATGGACGAAGTCCTGCGGCTGTCTGGTTGTCGTCAGGTGAGGGTAGGCCATAAATCCTAAGTGTTGCATTACGGTAAAATAAAGCTTTGCAGGGGGAGGATCTTGATGTTTCCTCCATTCTTGGCTCGTTTTGTGAGCTGGAGTAGCCTGAAAGTCAGTTGTAGTAGTAGGCCTGTGGAGTTTCATTTCTGCTTTGTTTTAAGTCCATTGCAGCGATTAGTCCTCATCGTGATTCTGGATCTGAAAACTCTTCTATCAAGGCCATTTGCAGCTCCTTATAATCCAACTTGACACTTTCTGACTGCCGGTCCAGGAAGCTCCTCACCTAATGGCTGGAAGTAATCCATAGCAGATACAGCTGGTCTCTCGTGGTTACATTCGGCAGCGTGTGCACATAAAAGTCAATGTTTTGCAGGTAAGCGTGGATGTCATGGACACCTGCAGTGTTTGGACTAAATGTTGGACTGTTTCTAGCCAGCTTGTCAAGGTCTTTGGGCCACGCCATGTGTCTGTAGACATCATTGGGAAAGGTGTTGGCCCCACCCCCCTTGTGTTCTTGTGAGAGGGTTGTGGACGCTGGCTGGCAAAGTTCTTAACAGTGGGCTCTCACCCCCCTCTTTTTCAGCAGGAAACTTTGGTGGAGGAGTGCAGAGACACTGATTGGATGAGAGGAGAATGATGCTTTCTCTCTCAATGGTTCAGCTTGCATTCTGAAACCATATAAAAGTTCTTTTTGGACGGAATCACGTTCGTCCTTATGTTGGTGATGTTGCTGAACAAGAACTTGAATTTCAGCTTGAGCAGCTTGCAGGTGGTTTGCGTAGGCCTTGGACTTGGCATCACGTTTTTTCTGTTCTGCCTTGGCTCTTACCAGAAGACTTTTGGCCTGCAGGAGCTTTCCCAGCTCCTCTTTGGCGGTCTTTTCCTGCTGCTCTCTGTGCTCTGTGTCTGTGTGGAGTTGTGAGATGGCCTTGTGAAGTTGTCTCGCCTCATTCTTTTTCCTCTTGTGTTCCTCCTCAATCAGCTGCTGCTGATCCTTGGATTCCTGTGTCAGCCGATCTAGACGAGTCTGCGCATCCTCCTGATTCCTCCAGGCTTCCTTTGCTTGGAGCTTTAGCGTTGCTGCATCCTGTTCCAGGTGGGTGACGTTCCTTTCGTCTCGCTTTAGCTGGATGATGAGGTTGTGAGCGATGGCACATGTGATCCTTGCCATCTCCTTGTGGCTGTAGCTCTGTGTTGAATCACGGACTATGATCTCGTCCAGGTTGCCATCCCGTTGCTCTCGGTCTCGGCGCTGCAGATCGTTGGTGACATTGGGCAGGAGGTCAGATGTCGGATCGTTGAGCCATGCCTCCAGCTGGTCACAGTGGTTGGCAGGGCTGGGTGATCTGGACACGTTGGCGCACTGGTGGGTGAAAAAACACAAAGAGCCAATACAAGTCCGTGGCACAAATAAAAACTATTATCGGGGCCTTGCTTCGGCGGCGCAGAGAATTAGTGTGGGTAAAAAGGGAAAAAGTTTAGTGAATGGACGATGTGTTTTAACCTATTGGTCGCTTCAGACATTTGGTAAATCGGTCGCATTACTAATACATTTTCTCATGGTTTGTGCAGATATGGTCTTTCAGCCCAAAAATAAAAATAAGATCAAAATAATTAAAGTTAATTAATTATAATGATAAAATAAAATAAAAAGCAAATAGAAGCTGAGAAAAATAAATTGCTGAAAATAAAACAAATAAAATAAAATGGATAAAAATAAAAGAGATTCAAATAAAAATAAACTGAAAAGAAAATAAGACAGCCAAACAGACAAAATCAGAAGGCTGAGAAATGAAAAGGATAGGAGAGGAAAATAGGGATGAGAAGGGGATCCCTGTTTTAGCTTAGCAGGTTCTCTACCCTAGATTTAATGACAGGTCCTTACAGGGAGAGGGCACTATGAAGTCATGCGAGCTAGGGGAGTGGCTTAGCTAGAGTGGCTGGGCTAGGCCAGACTTGCGAGGGACAGGGGCTTATCCTATTGCACCAGTTAAAACATAAATGAATTCACTGAGAATGGGACTTATAGTGCTAGATTCTATTCACAGTAAAGAATTGATTCAATTAAAATAAAAAAATAAATCAAACTGCCTTAAATTTAAATTTAAACTTAATTAAAATACTATCTCTACAATAGAAAAGAGAATAGGAAGTACTAAGGAGTGAGAGAGAACAGCAAAAATGAAATAAAATAAAAATAAGATAAATCAAAATAAAATAAAAATTAAATAAAGAAATAATAAATTAATAAAGTCACAGCAATATTAATTATTATTTATAATTTAAGACCATAACATTCAATATGTAGGAAATAAAACTACAAAGTAGTAGAATAACTTAGTTATCGAAGTAAGATCAAAAATCCAAGTTTGACTCCTGTCATACACTTCCCAAAAGAGTTTATGAGAGGGCCAAACAAACTTTCCCCACCAGATGGCGATATTTCGCCCAACAAACAAAGAAAGCGGAAGTCAGGCGTAAAGTGAGAGAGAAGGAGAAGTGTTAGACACTCAAGACTGACATCTAGTGTTAGAACTAGGTAGTACGCTTTAAACTGACAAAGATTCGCTTCCATACAATAATTACATCGGCGACCGCTGCGTTGCTAAGACGACGGATGTAATTTGAGCTGTGTTCGTCCGGTGCCAGTTTTGGCTTACGTTACCGGGACACACAATAAATAAAAGTCTAACGGGCTTTCTTCTCCGTTGACATAAGTTACTTGATCAAGGTTTATCTCCTTTAAAATTGAAAAGTCTTACCCTCGGTGCTTACAATTTTAAAAATCCACGTACGTGAATAAAATGGAAAAATACAATAGACAGCTTCTCTAATTGTAAATAATTTCCTGGAGATAACAAAAAGGCCTTATCAGATGGGAGTACTCACTCGACCACCGCTTCGCTCTAAATAAAGGAATTATCATCTTTATTAGGCGGAATCAGACGGTAATGCAGCGTATTAAGGTTACCTTAAAGACTGCAGTTAACTATACATAACAGGGGCGCGAGTCTGTTATGTCCTGAAAATGATACAGGAAATTACATTTTCATTCATACAACTAAAGAACGAAATCAGTTATAGCTGATAGTTCTTTTCATTCACACAATGCAAAACACATTTGACCTGTTAACTGTTTTTGCTCAGAAATAATGTTTAAATCTGCCCGCGCATTCTCCACCATTAATATGTAGCGAATCAGCGGGAGGAGGAGAACGGCGTTATTTAAAACACCATAAACCTCCGACCGAAACACTACGGGAATTGAAGGGAATTTGGGGTAATTCCCATATTTAGCTCAAATAGAATAATAAGTACAATTAACTGTAATTAATTATACAAATTATTTAGATTTTAAACTGATTTAGCAGAATAATAATAACAATTAATTAATGTATTTGTCCAGCAAATACTCATAAT
Organism: Misgurnus mizolepis; assembly: GCA_025389145.1. Taxonomy (NCBI): domain Eukaryota; kingdom Metazoa; phylum Chordata; class Actinopteri; order Cypriniformes; family Cobitidae; genus Misgurnus; species Misgurnus mizolepis. The sequence continues at coordinate 7,141,710 of JAIFKI010000023.1, forward strand.
TGTACATTTAAGAAGTTAATTCCGTGGCCTTTAGAAAATAACCTTCTTACTGCTATAAAGTATTTTTAAGCATGTAGCTTTAAGATCTTAACGGCAGATTAAGTGACATTTATTTCATGAGCATTGAACACAGAAACAATTCAATTGTGAAATGCAAAACCGGTTTATTAAACTACGTTACACTACAAAAACACACAAGACTAACTATACATACAAACAACAAACAAGAAACATATATGAAAGAGAAAGAATGGAAAATTAAGAGAGAGAGAGTGTGAGAGAGAGAGAGAGAGAGAGAGAGAGAGAGAGAGAGAGTGAGAGAGAGAGAGAGAGTAAAAGAAGGGCAATATCACTATAGACGTAACTTCTGCACAAATCATCAGAACTCTAAGAATCACCTTAATTAAAAGGGGCAATAACTTTTTACAGCGAATGAACAAGCGATACTTGCGTTTGGCTTTTGTGAGGCACGTGTGTACGTCCAGCTGTATGTGCGCATATGCGAGGAAGAGAGTTCCTGAGTTTGTGGTCACGTGACGGAGTCCTGAGGTGTCCGTAGGAGTTGTTCCTTTTTGGGTTAATCCGTCGGTCTGGTTAATCTGTGGCGATTAATTTGTCCAGTTTGTCCAAGTTTGTCCAAGTGTCAGGGTGCCCGTGAAACTATCCGAGAGAGGGACAGGTGTCACAGCCAGCCCGGCTGGGCGCCGCGGCCTCGCTGTTGAGCAGCCGTTTGGCGTGCTGTGCGTGAGCTGTGTGCTGTGAGCATCGATGAATTGGGGTGCAGGCCTCTTAACCTGAGTTTAGACCAACCCCTTGAAGTTCAGATGACCAATCCAAAAGGGTGTTGATAGAGTAGGAAAACTTTGTCTTTGTTTTACCAGACTCATTTGCATAGATGGACTATGCTAAAGATTTTGTTAAATAATAATTTTGATTAATATTTAACAAGTTTGATATCAGTTATGGTAAGATGATGCACATCATTGATCAGGAAAGGAAAAGGGGATTATTAAGAGTGTAAACAAGGTATGGTTTGAAACACACATCAAATAGTAATCTCATGAATGTGAATTATGAGATATGCTAAGATGAACAAAGCATCCCTATAGTGTTACAAGAAAGTGGTTCATCACAGATACAAACATGCAATACAAGGATATATAATATATACAATTTAAACCAATTTATTTTGGTCTTAGCTGTGATCTTAGACAGACACATTTTTGTGTCATGGCTGCTTCGTCTCTGCTCACGGTTTGAAGTTTGCTTTGAGGTGTTAATTTGCTTAGATTGGCACAATAAAACAGCCAGAGAGAGAGAGTCGATAGGTCTGGAAATGTGTGTTATCAGGAGATTAGGATCTTCTGATGAAAGCGTCCGAGCAGACCTGGTGACAAAACTCATTCTAGGGTCACAGCATGAAACCGTTAACGACCCAGACTGAAGAGACCTCCAGTGGACGTCCAGCCAGATGTTACAACATTATTAGTGAAACTGTCTACCCTCACCCTTTCGAGTATGTTTAGGCCCTAGTTATTTATTCTAAATATATTTGAAACTAGTAGAACAGAAAACCTGCACATTGTTGGCGGTATCATTTGCTGTCTTCTGTTCTTGTGATAAATACTTTGTGTGAACTGATTATTTTGTATTTTGTAGAAATCTGTAGAGTATATGAAACAGTTGGGTGTGTGTGAAGGAATTAAAATAAACTGGTAAGGAAGTTGTGTTAATATATTTAATCTTTTGTTAAAAAAAGAATTGGGCCTAAAAGAAGTGCCCTTTTTTCACTTGAGCATCTGCCCCCTGTGCACGTCTCTGTGCAGGTCTCTGTGCAGGTCCCTGCTTGCAACAAAAATATCTACATGTATTGATATTGTCCTACAGGTAGTGATCCCTGGCTGTAATGTGTCCTGTAAAAGTAGAGGTGTTTCTAACAAAAAGAACCATATAATATATTAGGGGTGGGCGGAATGACCAAAAATCTATTTCACGGAATGAGTCATTTTATTTCATGGAACGGAATATTTGACGGTATACATGTTTTTCAGTTTATATTGTTTTTTGATGATAAAAATGTACAGAAATACACCACTCACTATAGCTTTTAACTAAATGCTCACCACAGTTTTAAAATATGACTAATTTAAAGTTAATAATGTAACAGTGAAAATGCCCAGAAGATAACAACAGATTTGTCCAGATTAGACAGAATCTTGTTTTTAATTGAGTTATTAATTTTATAGGCTATTGAAGCTATAGTATGGCTTCATTGTATTTTGTATTTATGCATACATTACATTAAACATATGCAATATGTAAAATGAACAGGTATAAATATATGCAAAAACCTACAGACAGGATAAATACCTACAGTATAGCCTATATGAGAGACGAAGCTCTAGATATTATAAATGTGACAGGTGCTATGATGTGATGATCATAAAGTTTGTTTTAAGGTCTTGACGCCCTTTACTTTCTATTAGACCTTAACATTTGCATCTCTTTCTCGTCTTTCCGATCAAATATGTTTGTATAAGCAAATGGCACGTCAAACTACGTATATAACGGTAACGGAATATACCGTCATACCGCCCAGCCCTATAATATATATATCCAATTTGATTGTGTGCTTTGGGGGGCCTACAAGACATTGTGCCCAGGGGCCTCCGAATTCTTAATCCGGGCCTGTTTATGAGCAAGTAAACATTGCATGGTAGATATATTATTGTTCTTTTAGTTGGTTAAATAAATTGCATTAAAAACCTTTTCAGTTTAGTCATTTCAGTATTTCATTGGCAATTGCAGTTATTAGCATCAACTTCATCACCCTACATGTCCCTTCACATGCTGCAAGAGAAGTGTGATGTGGGAACACTACAGAGCTTTGTGCTGAGTTGGAGTGGTGCTTATATTAATCCCCAACCTCAGTCGTAGGTACTAAGAATCCTTCAAAGCAAATTTGTGATGTAGATTGCATAGACTATTAGTAGCTCGACACAGCATATACAAATAAGGGCATACTTTCTGAGGGCCGAACCTGTGTGCTCCAGCATGCTTATTCAAATTATGACTTTGTTTTTTTTTAGAAGGTGTATATTATGTACTGAAACTGAAAGACAGAAATTGTCTGGTTGCATAAACAGACAGAGCCCCTCACTCAATCCTCTGTGTGTTATGGCAGCCCAAAGGTTTTAGAAGATATTCCAGTTCCCCTCTGCTAATTCAGGAACAGTTTGGCTGCATCAGGGAGGTTATGCCCATTGGTAAGCACTTTTTTTTAACATCAGCACATTGTCAAGATAAAAGCTTTACTTTGTAGTATTTTAACAGGTGTTTGTTCTGTTCTAGCTTGTGGCAGTAAGGTTGACCCAGTGTATGAGACATTAAGGTTTGGAACCTCTCTGGCACAGAAGTCTAAGCGGGCCAGTGGATCAGAATCACCACAGAGAAACTCTGTAAGAAACGCAAATAAATTATTCTAATGAGTATTTGTTCTATAGTATCTAGTGCAGGTTTTTTTTCAAAGTTTACACTTAAAGGTCCAAATCTGAATTCTCATAATTTTCATAGGTCCAGAAAAACTGGTTATTACAAAAATGGTTAAGCATGGTAATAACTTTATTAAAACATTTGTTTATATAACAAATCAACACAAATAGTTTGGAAAAAAGTATTTTCTATTAAAGTACATTCACAACAAGTGTATTTTGCATTTAAAGTTTAAAAAAATTAAACATGAAACATGTCAAAGTAACCAGGTGCAAAATACAGAGCAACCTAATTAGAGAAATGGCACTGTTTGTTTTACATCAGAAAACTGTGGCAACAAAAGGTGTGGTTGGTAGACGGAGACACTGACCTAAAATAGAGGTGCACCTATAAATTGGCCGATGATGCTTGCTTCTCAATGAAATTCGGTGAAATGCCGCTACATCCAAAAGCCAGAGGGCGCTCTTGTGCAGAAACTCAATATGCGCTGCAGACGAAAAACCATACACACGCAGCTATGACACGCAGCTCCAGGAAATAGCTTAAGGATATATTTATATTGCTGTTCTTCAAACCTTTTCAGGTATTTTCATGATAATAAAGAATATCTATAATGATTATGTTTGACGAGTGTTGCTTGTTCAAATGTATGTAAGGAGTAACTGATCAAAAGCCATAGTACATGAAATAGCTGTGGATAAAATGTGGGTGTGATGGCTACAGCATCACACAGGAAATTTTTAATAACTTGTTTTATTTTCGGACCAGGAATACTCTTAAATCTAAAAATAAAAATAAACTAAACGAATGGTTGACAAGTTTAATATGCATTTTAAATTAGCAAATGCACACATTTAATTGATCACATAGAAATTAATGCACTTGCAATATACAACGTGGGTCCGGATCAAATTCCCTTCATGTCCGGACTTTCTAGTGTAATGCATACAGGGCCGGAGGCCACTTTACAGCCCGGGAGTTTCAGGCCCAAGACGGCCCACTTTTTCCATAGTGTAATTTTTTCAGATTGGATAAATGAAGCAACAGTTCAGCTCTTACTATTCTGTAGTTTTTATTAATATCATGGTTAAACAAATAAGGTAAAGTTTAAAAAATATTTCACTTAAGATGAGAAGTTAACAAAAATATTCCACTATTCCACAAAGAAAGGTTGATACATTATTAGCATTGCTAATGCTATGAGGCCTATGTTTAATCAAATGCAAACAGAAATATAAAACCCAGTCCTAATTGAAAGAAAACAATTTGACAAAAATATTGAAACCAATATTTGGTAAATATATAGCATAACAATTGATTTATAAGCTTTTTTTTAGGCCGGTCATTTTTGACTGGGAACATAAAAGGTGTTATAGGGTTCTAAACACAACCTGAGGGTTAAATAAGTTTAATTCATATTGTTTACTCATGGCCTCCTCATTTTCAGCGGGGGACAGGCTTATCTGCTGCCCAGAAGCTGCTTGCATAATATTTGCAAAGTCTATGATTTGCCATGTATTGGTAGATACACAAAAGGCTATTATTTTAATTAAAAAAATTTTTGGCTTGTTAATAGGTTGACAACTGTATTAGCCGAATAATTATGTTGCTAATGCTAATCATTACTAGGCTTTTTCTCTTTAATTTACCTGTTGCCACTTTTGTTTGTCCTCTTGAAAATAAATCTGTAAGTTTGGCACATTTGGCAGCATCCTTCTCCAATGGCTTTTTTCTTCAACCTGTTTTTTACACTCTCCTGGCCTCTTCCTCTCAGACGTGTACCGTTACGGTAGGGCCTGCCCAGCCTACCTGACAAAAGTTTTGGAAAAGATGTGTTCTGGACCGAACCAACTCTATGGGAGGGGAGAACTCCCTCACATGGTACACATACATTATGCAGAGGCTGCGCGCTGCGATGTCAGAATGCGGAAATGTGTAGTGTTATTTAAGAGAAGATTTACTCACTCACGTGACAAATGTAAAAAAAAAAAACTTGACCGGCCCAAAAGTGAAGCGGCCCACCGGGAATTCTCCCGGTTCTCCCGATTACCCACTCCGGGCCTGAATGCATATAATCTAAAGTTATTTAATTCGCAAATTCATCTTTCACTGAATAATATAGACAGAATTTGCAATATTAATACATTTAAATTTTTACTGACATGTCATGATTTTGTGCTTAACCAAACAATCACTTGATATCTGTGTCCTTAAGTGACTGGCTTGTGTTACTGTTAGAGTGTTACTAGCTAGAGTGAGTGTGTTTTACTGTGTAGGCAGGAGAGCTTTTGGCGAGGTTGATCTTAGTAAACAAGGCAAGGCAAAATAATATTTGGTGTGCTTGGGCAAACAGTGAACTTGTTAACAGTAAACTAGGTGTCAAAATGGCCATTGGGTTTATAATTTATTTTAGACAATTTAGTTATATCTCCCCAAGCTGCTCTCTGCTCAAGTCTAAATTAACAATATTATTTTTTCTCTGAAATCTCTATATAAAATTTTAACAGAGGAAAACGTCTCGGTTACATATGTAACCCTCGTTCCCTGAAGGAAGGGAACGGAGACGTCACGTCGTGACCGACGAATTGGGAACCGCTTCGCGGGTGACCTATCTGCTTCGAGAAACCTTTAAAACGCCAATGAACTTGGCATGCAGATAATTGCATCTGCCGGCGCCGCCCCGCCGCACAGGTATTTAATGAGCGGCAGGTGCAGTTATCAAATCAGCTATTTTTTGCTGAGAAAGCTGGCCAGAAAAAGAAAAATGTCCGGCCGATATCAGCAGTGGAACAGCAAACTGTGGCGACGGGACGTGACGTCTCCGTTCCCTTCCTGCCTTTAAGGCCTGTTTACAGTGTGTTTTAGTTGGGTTTTCGCCCGGAAGCCTATAGAAATCTGGCACCCTATTGAACGACGTTCAACTGAGAGCGCGGACTGTTCACAAACACCAGAATGCACGAGTTCACAGTAACGTTCATCAGGCAGTAATACAGTATGTTCAGTTCATGTTGGCCCAAAATATGAATGAGTACATGAACTCTGTTCAATAAACTTGTTCAGGCCCAACACTGTCCATACATTTCATTGTTAAATCTGAGAAATACACCTTTGGAAACCATAGGAGTCTTCCCTGTAAAAATGCTAATGGGTCGGAGAGTGAGAACAAAGTTACCAGCATCAACTGTATTACTTAATCCTAAAACAGTTACTGCTTTAGTGAAATAGTTATTGGAAACTCATCAGAAAAAGCAGAAGGAAAGGTTTGACTGTGAAACAAAACAGCTGCAGAAACTAATAGTGCTTTTCCATTGCATAGTACCCCACGGGTATAGTTTAGTTTAGTGTGGGTCAGGTCAGCTCACCTCACTTTGGCGTGGTTAGCTTTTCCATCAAGTTTGGTATCACTTTGCAGTGGGAGGGATTATAGGCATGTCGTTATATTTGTGCTGCCTACTGCTGTGACAACATACAAGTGAGAGCGTCCTTGTACATTCCCATTCATTTATTTATTTATCAGTCCGCCACAAAATTAAAATTGGCCACCACAAATAGATGTTTGCACATCGCAAATATCACTAATGGCGCTTTTCCATTGCATAGTACCCCACGGTTTAGTTTAGTTTGGGTTGGGTCAGCTCACCTCACTTTGGCGTGGTTAGCTTTTCCATCAAGTTTAGTATCACTTCGGAGTGGGAGGGATTATAGGCGTGTCGTTATATTTACGCTGCCTACTGCTGTGACATCATACACGTGAGAGCGTTGTTGTACATTCCCATACATTCATTTATTTCTCAGTCTGCCACAAAATTAAAATTGGCCACCACAAATAGATGTTTGCACATCGCGTTTATAACTACCTCTGTCTCACATGACAGTTTCTGTTCAAACACCCGACCCGTGGCGTCAGTCGACGGCGCTCCGCTGAGCCTCATTCAAGTTGCATTTAAGCATATATAATGCGGACGTGCACGTCGCGAATGTGCCGCCACAAACTGCAAGTCTGGAAAAAACTGTTAAGGTGTCCCGGATTCTCAACCTGTGGATGTTTTTCACCGCTAAAAGGGTGTTTGGAAAGTTATAGCAGAACACAGATAACAACATGTTTGCTTGAGACAGCGCAAGCTAGCAGTAAGCTAAAGCTAATATTTACATTATAGCGATGACGTGACGATTCTCTCAGACCAATCAGTGATCTACAGTGTTTTCGCGTCACGTTTGGTATCAGCTCAGGTCGCTTGGAACCCCAACCGAGGTGGTACGAAAAAAAGTATCGGGTACTACGTACTGCACCCAATGGAAAAGCTCCCAAAAGTAAGCTGACCCGACCCAAACTAAACTAAACCGTGGGGTACTATGCAATGGAAAAGCGCCATAAGGTTACCTCTATCTCTCATGACAGTTTCGGTTTAAACACCCGTGGAGTCAGTTGTTGATGCACTCTGCTGAGCCTCATTGAAGTTGCATTTAAGCATATAATACTGACGTGCTCATTGCTAATGTTCCGCCACAAACTGCAAGTTTGGAAAAAACTGTTATGGTGTTCTTGATTCTCAACCTGTGGATGTTTTTCATCGCTAAAAGGGAGTTTGGGAACTTATAGCAGAGCACAGATGACACATTTTTTCCTCGAGACAGCACAATCTAGCACTAAAGGTAAAGCTAATCTTTTACATTATAGCGATGACGCTTAGTGAAGATTTTCTCAGACCAATCAGTGATCTGCTGTGTTTTTCCCGTCACGTTTGGTATCAAATCGAGTCACTTGGAACCCCAACCGAGTTGGTACGAAAAAAGTATCGGGTACTACGTACTGCACCCAGTGGAAAAGCTCCCAAAAGTAAGCTGACCCGACCCAAACTAAACCAAACCGTGGGGTACTATGCAATGGAAAAGTGCCATAACAGTGGGAGAAAATGTGAGAGTATGGCAAAATGGTGTGTGGACCCTGCTGAAAAAACAGCATCAAACCAGCATGGACCAGCATGGGAATTATGCTGGTCTATGCTGGTTTGATGCTGGTTTAGCTGGTGGTCACTAGCATATCAGCACCAAAACACAACATATACTGGTCTTGCTGGTATGACCAGCATGGGATGCTGGTGCTAATGTTGGTTTGGTGCTGGTATAGCTGGTGCTAATGCTGGTTTGGTGCTGGTTTAGCTGGTGTCACTAGCAAACCAGCACCAAAACACAACATTTGCTGGTCTTGCTGGTATGCTGTTTTTTTTAGCAGGGGAATCCAGCACATGTTACTGCTCTGGTTGAGAAACCAAGGTCTTATGTTGTAGAGACACCTGATGGACAATTGTACAGAAGGAATAGGAAATATTTAATGTCCAAAACAGGAGAATACAAAGCACCCTGCTGAAAAAAACGCATCAAACCAGCATGGACCAGCATGGGAATAATGCTGGTCTATGCTGGTTTAGCTGGTGTTCACAGCATACCAGCACCAAAACACAACATATGCTGGTATGACCAGCTTGGGATGCTGGTGCTAATGCTGGTTTAGCTGGTGCTAATGCTGGTTTGGTGCTGGTTTAGCTGGTGTTCACTAGAAAACCAGCACCAAAACACAACATATGCTGGTCTTGCTGGTATGCTGTTTTTTTCAGCAGGGCAAAGACTGAGAAAGTGGATCAGAGTTTAGTTAATGATTGCCACAAGCCAATGGATGTGTTGGATGATAAAGACTTATTGCTGAAATGTAGTTTTGTACATTTGTATATTGGTGATTGATTAATGACACTGGATTGTTTAAAATGTTGTGAATTTATGATATTAAATATTTGAAGTTTGATAATATGAGTGTTAATGAAATTGTATTGTGGTAATAAAAAATAAGGATGTTATGATATGTGATTTAATTATGTATTGTGATCACCTGAAGTGTTTGTAAATGACGTATGTCATGGTGATGGTTAAAAGTATTTCCGGTTGCACCTTTTGATCAGCAAAGTAAAACAGGTGTCAGAAAAGCACGAGTGACTCTCAGGCGTCTTATTTGGTCACATGTAACAAGGCCAGGACACCTATCAAACATGTGAAGCGTGGGTCAGGTTGGACTTTTTTAGCCTGAGTTTGTACAACTTCCTGTTTCATGGCGAAAACGCAGAAATTTGTCAGGCTGCCACAGACACACCCTCCAACGAAAAGTCAAGATCTTTGCATTTAGCATCGCGAAGGCCTTTAGATGACACAGACCAAATATGGTTTTAATCTAATGAAATCTGTAGGAGGAGTTCGTAAAAGTATGAAGCCTGGAAGTGGCAAAATTTCCACCCAAATCACAGAGAAAATTCAAAATGGCCGACTTCCTATTGGGGTTTAGAGCTTGGCTCCAAGAGACTTTTTCGTAGGTCTTGGGGTGATACAAGATGCTACCACATTTCATACCTGTATTTTAAACATAGCGGGGGGGAGCTGCTCTCTTGAATTTTTGTAGGTGGCGCTATAGAGCCATTTTTACACCCCATTTCTGAAGCCTATATCAAATGAAAATTTTCACTGCATTTGACATGTGTGCAAAGTTTCATGACTTTTCGAGCATGTTTAGGCCCTCAAAAATGGGATTCATTTCACCATACTTTGGCATGCCATCATGGGCACGCCCCTAATGAAAAGTCAAGATCTGCACCATTTATCAACACAACAGGCCTTAAGATTAGACTGACCAAATTTAATGTTGATATGGTTCAATCTCTAAGAGCAGTGAATCACTACGTAAAAGATCGTATTTCCTGCTGCCTTTAGGTGGCGCTATGACTATGTTTGTATTTTGCTATATAGTTGATGTCTTCAGGCCGGGACCCTTATCAAACATGTGAAATCTGGGGCAGGTAAGACATTGGGCTCTATCATACACCCGGCGCAATGCAGCCCAATGCGTGACGCAAGTGTCTTTTGTTAGTTTCAACCCGGCGCAATGACCATTTTTCGAGGTCATAATCGTTAACGAAAACGAACGAAAAAACAAAAACTAGGTGGGAAAAACATTGTTGTTAACTGAAATAAAAATAAAAACGAGGCATTACAAAAAACGATAACTAACTAAAACTGTAATGTGTGTCTGGCAAAACTAACTAAAATTAAATTAAATTATAGATTAAATGTCCTTATTTTTCATCTTTGTCAATGTCTTTCATAGAGCAAATTACGTTAAGCTTCAAATTCCTTTCCATGCGTCTCTCACTCACGCGTCATACACACACATTCGCAAATTAATGACTCGTTTAAGTTCCTTACAAGGTGTTGCAAATAAATGAGTCTTTTGAGTCGATTCGGCGCAGTAACACCCTCCCTCTCCCATTATGAGAGGGAGAAGGGGAGCGGATTTTTCAGGCGAGTTGAAGTACTCCCAAAAGTGCTGTTCCGCCATACAATATAGTTCCTCTATTAAATCCGCTTAGAAAAGCGCTACGTTTTATTTTGTACCACCAAACTTGCTCGTATAACTACTCGTCTTAAATAGGAAAAACGTTGATGTGTTTGGTCACTTCTAACTTTATCTCTGAGTGGTACCATTGAATGAATGGGGCTAAGCTAAATGCTATCGAAGTGTCGCAGCGCGCTCCAGCGCTTACGTGCACGCACACAGATTATAGAGGGATGTATCAACTCTTCTTAGTTAAGGTAATAACATATTTTAATATTGAAAATGAGTAGACTATTCCTTTAAGACACAAGTTAATTTCATAGAAATGCTTGTCTATTCTGTGTTTGTCTAAAGTATTCTTTAATCTGTACTGTTTGTGTATTTTGCAATTTTACACATAAATATAGGCCTACTGTAGGCCTACGTGCCTTTCAAAAGTTTTCAGACAAACCAGACAAAAATCCTCAGTTTGCTGTGGAGTCAAGAAATGTCTAAACATTAAAAGATGAATAGACAAAAGTACAGAAATGTCATCTGTTTTAACATGCACACTATTCCAACTGAATAACACAACACGTTTGTATTTTAATACAATCTTTGTATTTTAAACACCATCTAATATGGCCATGTTGAGACGTTGAGAAGTGTTCAAGTGATGAACTGTGTCCTAATGCATTAATTGTGATTGGAGGATGTGTTGAAGAGGAGACACATAAATAGATCTGCAGAAACACAAGTGGGGAGCGGTTGACTTGGGGCAGATGCAGTTCCACCTAGGGCGGTTGATTCGGAGAAAGCTCCTTTCCGCCAAGGGCGGACCGAAAACACACATACCTTTTGAAGAACCCGAAGGCTCCGTTGATCCGGCGATTGCTGGGAAGCGAGCGGAGAGAGTGCGGGGCCGCAGGAGGTGAAAGAAAGGCATTGCTGTTGTTTCATTAAAGGAGCACCCGTGTGTGTTGTGGTAGCAGTACTGCGTTATTGTTGGGTGTGCTGTCGAACCGTTCCGGTGTACAGAGTGAGGATCTGGGCGAGGTCGCGTTGGTAGCGGCAGGAATTGATGTTTACTGGACAACTAAGCAGAGAAGGATACAGAGCCAGGGGCTGAGTATATTATCCATTTGAAAGTTTCTAAAGGAAACGACCTACGTACATCATTGATGTGTTTTTGAGGGTTTATTGAGGAACGACTCACTGGAAGTGCCATTGGAGAAGACTTTAGCAGTGGATTTAAATACGGGGTGAAGAGGATTTCGTCCGCCCTAAGGAGAAGGAAACAAAAGGAGAACATCATTAATCACTGTGAGTACTTGGTACCTTGTACAGCGTGTTATTGTGGAGATTGCTCTGTTCAACGTGTATTGTGAGCCTTCAGTCAATAGGTTAACGGCCCTACCACAGAGCAGAGTGGTGGGAGAGCCGGGAAGTAACAACCCAGGGAGAAGTAAGGAGCCGCGGCAGCGACGTCTATCTTACTGGTTTCCACTTCTACAACGCCCAACCGGTCCCGGGAACAGTTCGAGGAAGACGGGGCTTTGACCTTATTTTTCACGTAGAGTGTGAGAAGTGCTGTGGGTGAGTCTGTGCCTTTGCTATGAGTGTACACTTAAAATTCGTGCTGTGTGATGCTGTGTTTATGCTGTCAGTAGCCCCCTTCACTGAACTCGCCATGGGAAAACGAGAGGCTGTGAAAGCCGGTAAAACAACTTACATTATATGCTGCTTGTGACCCCTGTATTGAAGACCCAGGTGTAGCGCTCTTTTGACGATCCTTTGGACTTGCCCTGGCTCGGCGGAGACGGTGGTGAAGTATACCGGTGTACTATACTGCTGTGAGTAAAGAGAACCAAAAAGTGCTTTATGTGTACGAAGAAGATTGTACTGTTGTAAAAAGGGTGGTGTGGATTAATCTCACCTGTTACGGAGCCTCTTCAAAGGTGCGCCCCCTGTCCAGTTCTCTGTGGCAAGAGTCCCAGTGTCTGTAAAAGTAATCCTCTGTGTTACAGCTATAAGCCTGCAGAAAGGAGAGAGCCCGAGTCCAGCACCTGTGAAATACTTACCTTGTATGCTGTCACGAGTTATCTGGGTGAGAGCAAGAGTCCCAGTGTCTGTAAAAGTAATCCTCTGTGTTACAGCTATAAGCCTGCAGAAGGAGAGAGTTCGAGTCCAGCATCTGTGAAATACTTACCTTACACGCCGCTACGAGTACCTGGGTGAGAGACAAAGTCGGGGTCACTGTCAAGTAATACCCTGTGTTTACAGTTGTGAGCCGTGGAAGAAGAGAGTGTGAGCCCAGTCGCCTGGGAGAATCTACCTGTGTCAACTCTACGATAGAGCCAGAGAGCGGACTACTCTAATACGAGAAGATTGCCAGGTATCTACTTCACTGAACCCAACAATTCACTGTACCTGTATTTTAATCTGCCTCCAGGAGAAGAGGAGGGCGCCACGTGATCAATTAAGCAAGACATAGGAGCCTTGGCTTTGGGACCTCCTCGAGGTGGAAACTAGGAAGGGGCGTGGCTGGTTACATCAGTGGTCCGCCCCGACCTGTGACACATGTATGTGTTGAAACATAATCAAAGGTTAATAAAATGTGACTTCTTTACTTCTGACACACTGATATTCATCTTACCAATTTCTGGTCTCCACAGCAAACTTTTACTGTCCTGATCCTTATGGTGTGCACTGTATACTGTGCGTGTGTGTGTGTGTGTGTGTGTGTGTGTGTGTGTGTGTGTGTGTGCATGTATGTATATTTTTTTCTCAAGAGTAACTAGTAACTTGCTACTTGAGTATTTATTTCTTTAGTTACTTGTACTTTTACTTGAGTAAAGTTTTTGGCTTCTCTTTCCACCTCTGGTTATTTGTCATGTTCTTTTCTCAGATTGAGCTCCCTGACAATCTGACAGAAATGTCTTGTTGTGGCTCAAAAATGGGTTGCATACATGCGGTTCATGTATGTCTTCATTAGTCTGTTGGCTCTTTAAGTTTTTTACTGGCACACATCACATTTTGCACTTACTGCAGAGTGTTGATTGTTTACATATTTGTGCCCATATGTACATTTTATGTACTGGTTTTATTTTTGAATGAAGTTATCGAGCATGTTTAGGACCTCAAAAATGTGATTCATTTTACCATAATTTGTCAAGCCACCATGGTCATGCTCCTTAATGAAAAGTTAAGATCTTCGCCATTTATCAGAACAACAGGCCTTAAGATTAGAGTGACCAAATATGATGTTGATATGGTTAAATCTCTAAGAGCAGTCAATCACAGCATAAATACTGACCAAATACTGACCAAATATGATGGTGATCGGATTAAATCTCTAGGAGGAGTTCGTTAAAGTACGACGCTTAGAAATGTCAAAAAATGACAGAGAAAATTCCAAATGGCTGACTTCCTTTGGGGTTTAGAGCTTAGCTCCAAGAGACTTTTGATGAAAAGAAGATCATACCAAATTTTGTATCTGTATGTTTTTTTGTATCAGGGGGGCTGTTCTCTTAAAATTTTTAAAAACAACTACACTGCCATTCTCTTTATCATTGACCGTTTCTCAAAGGCCTGCCATTTAGTTCCCCTCAGAGGATTACCTTCCGCCATGGAAACTGCAGATGCTATGTTTCACCACATCTTCAGAAATTATGGAATCCCGGAGGACATTGTATCTGATCGTGGCACCCAGTTCACTTCTCAGGTTTGGAAAGCTTTTTGTAACCAGCTTGATATTAATGTAAGCTTAACCTCTGGTTATCACCCCCAGTCTAATGGTCCCGAACGCCTGAATCAGGAATTTGGAAGATACCTAAGATCCTATTGTAACAGAGAGCAACATCTCTGGTCAGAGTTCCTGCCCTGGGCCGAGTACGCACATAACTCTCTGAGGCACTTATCCACCAAGCTCACCCCCTTTCAATGAGTACTCGGCTACCAACCCCCCATGTTCCCTTGGTCAGGAGAACCGTCTGCTGTCCCCACTGTGGACGATTGGATGAGAAGGAGTGGAGAAGTTTGGGAAAGCGCCCATGTGAAACTCCAGAGAGCCATCAGAAACCAGGAACTCCACGCTAATCGTCACAGACGTCTTCACCCCCGTACCAACCTGGCCAAAGGGTCTGGCTCTCTACTAGGAACCTCAAGCTAGTCCGAGGTACGTAGGACCTTTCAGAATAATTAGACAAATTAATGATGTTACTTCAATTGGAACTCCCCGTTAATTATAGAATTTCTCCTTCTTTCCATGTTTCCTTTTTTAAACCCTATCATGCGGAGTACGACCCCAACAAGGAGCCTCAAGCACCACCTCCGCCTCTGGACATTGCCGGGGAGCTGGCATATGCTGTCAGAGAGTTGTTAGACTCAAGACGACACGGGGGTCGACTCCAGTACCTGGTTGATTGGGAGGGCTACGGCCCTGAGGAAAGGTCCTGGGTAGCCTCGGACCACATTCTTGACCCCAACCTCATTGAGGATTTCCACCGAGCCAGACCCGACCGACCTGCACCACGTCCTCGAGGAAGGCCCCGTATAGCGCCAGGAGTCGCTCCTAGGGGGGATTCTGTAACATCCATACCGCCGTGCCACCAGAGGGAGCCCTCTCCGGAGTACTGACATGGCGCCGCCCTCTGCTTCTCTGATCATTTCCTGTGTAGCCTTACTTAAGCTTCAAGCTGGCCTAGGCCATGCGCGAAGTATTGCCAGTTTACCCTGCATACCGAGCGTTTATTCTGAGTGTTATTCTGACTGCCTGTTTATGACTTTCTGCCTGTTTATCTGTTTATTGCTTTTGGATTACCCCTTGTGTTTGTTTGCCTGGATTGGACTGCCTATTGATATTGACCTGCCTGCCTGTCTCTGTTTACCCGCTTTTGCCTTTTTTCTTGGATTTGTTTGCTAGATTGGTTTATTTTAATAAACATCCGCAAAATGGATCCTGCTGTTTCTGCATCCTCCTTACATGTGCAAAACCTTGATTCCTATTTCTATAGACATTGTTTTTCAGTCTTTTACTGTCCGTGGATAGAAACGCACTTCTCCAAACTGTTGAAACCATAATTTATATTAAACTCAAAACATATAAAAAAATAAATATTATTTAAAGGAACAGTATGTAGGATTGTGGCCAAAACTGGTATTGCAATAACAAAATTTGTGGCTAAAACTGGTACTGCCATCACCCAACTGGTGGCCAATACACAAAATGACAACATAAACATCAGTTGAGGGCTGCAACTCCACTTTTTAAATGACAATATCCTGTCCAGACCACTGTTGTCAGTTATATAAGTATTTGAAATGAAAATAATTTCTTAATTTCTAGTGACATATCAGGGCCATTTTATGATTAATTGATATAAATTTCTTACATATGGTTCCTTTAATGTTATTGTTGTTAGTATGTTTAATTCATTTTTTCAAAATGTTGCATCATTCCGTAAATAACTGCGCAAAACTTATGGATACTCCTATCAATGCTTTCAATTTCTGATGTTCATTTACATAATCAAGAAGATAATAAGACTTTTTTATCCCGAGCTGGAGAAATTCGCTTACAGCAGCTCCAAAAAAACACAGCATTCAACCAAACGCTGTCGGTAAGCGCTCACCTGTAATGCGCTCCTGACTCCTGGCTCTGAAATTTCCTTGCACTAGAGATGCTGTTTCTTCGCATAGGGGTTTAAAACCAGGGAGTGAGTTGGTACCGTTCCTTGGCACGCAAGAAATTTCAGAGCACCTGGGCATGATGCCCTTCATGTTTAAGAAGGTTGGGGCCGTGGCCGTGTATGTACTTAATTGAACATTTAAACACCAACTGAAACTTAGTAGTTCATTAACAATAATCAGACACACGCACAAAATACATTCAGCATATGTTTAATGGACTGTCCCTCCCCATTGTGCGAGAAGCCTTGAACATAGGAAGAAAAACAGTAAATTATTACAATGATTAGTGTGTAATTTATATCATATACCATATGCACTCCTGTAACTTTCACAAGCAAAATAAATAATTAAAACAAAAAACTGCTGTGATGACAATGATGAGCTCAGCACCGCAGTAGGCAGACCTGCGGTGATGCGGTAATATGGTTGTCATCACAGCCCATGTGCGTAGCTCGTCTTTCACGCTTTACCTATGGTCAGAACTGTATGTTGTGTCCAGTGCAGTGTACAGAGTAAACGCCAAGAGAGACTTGCACTTCACAGAAGAAGCAAGTACTGATACTTATCGGGTGGTACAGACAACACAGAATGTGTACAGATAACATTCATTTAAACAGTAAGTGAATGGTGGCTGTGTGTGTCTGCAGCTCGTTTGACTGACGCATCACCGGATCTAAAGTGTCAAAATACACATATACATAACAGCGGACCAGTCACTTTTTAGTGTTGGTTCCTTCTTTGAAATGTAAACAATGCATGCAAATCTCATCCACGCGTCAGCTCATACAGTCTAAAATTGCTCCCTGCTCAGCTCTATGTGACGCCAGACGCACATTTTACTGTGACAGCAAGACCCAGCACTCGTGGGCCAGTAAAAGCGACACAGTAGCCTATATGTACAGACGTGAAGCTAAGATTCATCCAAACAGTTGCTAGGTTTGTCTAAATGAGTTTAAAAGTTGCTATGTGGCAAGAAAATCAATGACCACAGCACCACAGTTTGTGTCGCTAAGTTGGCAACACTGCTTCTGCCAATCCCCTATTATTGAGCAAGTAAACCCCACCCACTGGTAACATTGAATTTGCATACAAGTTGAAAATGAAAACCAATAAATATAAGTGAACATAAAATAAAATTGGAATTTAGATTGTGAGCATTAATAAAATGCATTTTTAAAAAGTGTTTTTATAATTTTTTCACATTTGCCTTTTAATAATAACATTGGCAGTCTTGCAATGCATGGTTACAAGATTGTATTGAAAATGAAATGTCAAATCATAAATTGTATTTTATTTTTAAATTTGGCAGGAATTATGCTTTAGCACTTTGAAAATGAAATCATTTAATTTAATATTTACATTATTATTTTAGCATTTAATTTTCAAATTTGGGACATATTTTGCGATTTTATTTTTTTATTTTATCATTTAATTTAAAATTGGCTGAAAATACCTTCCATACAAGTGCCACAGAAGAGAAGGAAAAGCTTCAGGACCCCACTGCAACACACAGCACAGAGAGCATTTGGAGTAGAAAGCCAAAATTTCAACCAGCAAAAACTCTCTTAGAAGTGGCCCAGGCAGCACACAACAACTCAATGCCAAGGCCTGTTAAGGCCATCTGCAAGCAGGACCAGCTGAAGCAGAGCCCTTGCTCAGCAACAAGATCAGAAGAGACATGCTGAACACAGTGAAAACACTGTGCATCATACAGATGAACCGAACAACGCTTGCAGACTTAAAATTAAACAGACAAGGGAAAATAGACATCCTCTATTTCCCCTAACCCTTATCCTGGCCCGAGCCATAAATCTGTCCCCCAGGTGAATAACTTTAGTACCCCAATTTGCTTTAATTTCAATGAAGATATTTGTAGGATGCATAATTGTAAATATTTTCATGTTTGTAGCTACTGTGGGAACGCCCACCCAAAATCTGTGTGCCCGAGGAGAACACTCTTCATGAAAATGGAGCGAAAGAAATAACACCATCAAGTCCCATCAATGTCCCCAAATTGGGACGGGCGTTTAGAAAGCATCCTGATCGCTGTTTTGTGGATTATTTATTGACTGGTCTCGTTCATGGTTTCTTTGCTGGACTGCTGCATTTTCCTGCTGTATCATTTCGTTGCAATAACCTATTGTCCGCTTCTCAGGAGCCGGAAAACGTAGATGCCTTGCTCGAGAAAGAGGTTAAGAAAGGATTCATGATAGGCCCATTTGATAATTCTCCTTTCCCGATCTTTAGGATAAGTCCTATAGGGGTAGCCACTCGAAAATACTCGGGTGAAAAACGTTTAATTATCGATCTTTCTGCTCCTCACAATAGTTTGACTGACAGCATCAATAGCCTTATTCCTTTAGCCCCGTTTTCTCTGTTTTACAACACTGTCAATGATGCCATTAACTTTATTAAAAAAGCAGGACGTGGAGCTTGGCTTGCAAAGGCAGATATTTCTTATGCTTTTTAAATAATGCCATTGCATCCCTCACAATGGCATTTGTTCAGCGTTCAGTGGAGGAAAAAATTGTATTTTGTGGTCAGACTCGCTTTTGGCTGTCGTAGCAGTCCAAAGATATTCGATACCTTGTCTGAGGCTTTGAGCTGGATTCTTCCTAATAACGAAAAGTTACCATTCGTCCTGCATCTTTCAGACGATTTTCTCCTGGTAGATTTTCCTTTCACAAAATCAGACTTTTCTATATCAGCTCTCAAACGCCATTTTTCCGAATTGGGCGTTCCTCTCTCGGAGGAAAAAAACGTCGGTCCAGTTAAAGTAATTGAATTTTTAGGCATTTATCTCGATTCAAATCGCATGCAAGCGTCACTCCCCCTTGAGAAGTTATCCCGAAAAAAACAAGTTATGAGAGTCGCAAAAAATTCAAGGTCTTTTTCAAAAAGGGATTTGCTCTCTCTTTTGGGGCACCTTAATTTCACGATGAGGGTTATTCCTCAAGGCAGGTCATTTATTTCCAGGCTTCTTGACCTTTTAAATCAGTAAAAGCTCTCAGCGATATAGTTAACTTAGACGAAGGGTATAGATCTGAGCAAAAATTTGGGTCCTTGCTTCTAGATAAATGGAATGGCATTTCCTTTTTTCTCAATAATTTTATGGAATACTCTTTAGCTCTTATTCTGTATACTGATGCTGCACATTCTATAGGGTTCGGGGGAATTTTCGAAACATATTTGCAGAACATATTTCCAGTTTGAATAATCAAGTGGCCGATTCCTTGTCTCGTTTCAATTTTCAGAAATTTCATCTCCTGTGTCCAGATGCAGCCAAATCAAGCCTGGAATGCCCGCCTTTCAGCCAAACCATTCTAGACTGAATAACCCACTTCAAACTTATGTGCATTCTGCTGTGCAGTATATGCGGGGGGGGGGGGGGGGTTTGGCTAGCTCTAAATTAAAATCGTATGACTCTGCATTGTCTTATTTCATCAGTTTTTGTGCTTCTTTATCTGTAGCTGCTATGCCTGTCAATATATCATATATAAGTGCTTTTATAGTCCACTGCTTCGAGGATCGAAAACTGCAGCCTTCTTCTATAAAAAGTACGGTCGCGGGCATTCAATTCCATATGCGCTCCCTGAACCCATCTGCCTGCAGTACTTAGGAAAACCCTTCAATTCGCCTTCTAATGAACGGGATCAAAAGACAATCTCCTCAAGGCAAGGATAAACGTCTCCCTTTTACTCTACCCTTGGTGAAACAAATCATATCAACATTACGGGATCGGTTTTTTGGGCCTTACACAGATCAGTAGAAACAGTCATTCTCACAGCTTTTTTTGGTTTTCTAAGGGGTGGTGAAATTTCTTCACCCACTTGTACATTTGACCCAAATCTCAATCTAACAATTTCTGATGTCTCAACTTAGGATCACTATTTCACATTATTTTTAAAACACTCCAAAACTGATAAAAATCGTAAAGGCGTAATCGTGTACATCTCTGGATCTCTGTCCTCTGATTTCTATGCTGTCCTATTTGAAGTGCCGCCCCAGTGCTGATTCGCAGGAGCCGTTGTTCGTCATGCAAGAGAGAAAAACCATGTCCAGAGCCTGGTTTTCTTCTCACCTACGCCTCCTTTGCCAAATCTGTGGACTGCCCCCGGACTGTTATACAGCTCATTCTCTGCGCATTGGCGCAGCAACAACAGCGGAAGCAACAACAGCGGCAGCATCCGCTCCGGTTTTAACCCTTAAAGCTATGGGTCGATGGTCTTCTGCTGCTTACGAACAATACCTCCGTCCCGATGTTCGGGCTATTCTTGACGCTCAAAAAGCTATGAGCCCAAGTTCTTGATTGTTTTACTAATAAACACATTCGTCAATTAATTGCTAGTGCTTTCGTTCTATGTGATAACAGATGTTTCAATTCCTTCAGCTCATTCGCAGAAGGTGGTTATCTTTTCATAAGCACTACATTGCAGATGTTTGGCAGTTCAGGGACGATAAATTTAAGGAAATTAAGGATATTCTCAAGATATCTCGTCAATTAAGAGAAAACGCTTCCTCGCCAATGACGAGATTTTCCGTCTTTCCGCAATACCGCTATTATCCACCAGGTGGCGCCCTTCCGCAACTTTTTAAACCCGGAAGTATTGCCCTATGGCAAGCGGCTGCATGTCCGTGTCTGTTTTAAAGATCGCTCTGAATGGGATCTCTATGAAAAGTCCGTCACAAAAATGGAATTACCTCTGCTTTTTGCTCAAAATGTGGTGTTTTTGCAGAAACCTACCCATATTCAAAAGCTTATTACAAAAGAACCAGTGAAGGTAGGATGAAACGTTTTTTTTTTTTTTGAAAGCAGAGGGTCTGTTCTTTCATTTGGTTTATTGTATGTTTATATATTTAAAGAAGAACATTTTCTGGAAGGCATTAAACTTTGGTGAAAATCATGAAAAACGCTGGCGCTGGCTGGCAACTTTGAAAAAAAAAAAACGCTGGCGGTGAAAGAGTTAAACAAATTCATAGTGCTCATGATTGGTCAAGGGAATCATCTGATTATATTGGATTGAAATAATCCACCTCATAGATTTTAAGCATATTGTCATCATTTCATCCTCTAGTACAGAGGATTGTCAGGTGTGGTCTGTTTGGGGGGGGGGTTAGCTTTCACAGTCCTAAACTGCGTGAGCATTCCCTGATGCTGATGCTGTCCAATCCATGCATCAAGCAATCTCATCCGGCAAAGTGAAACAAACCAACCAAACAGTGGTCAGTGTGAACGGAAAGTCTGAAGCGTAACTCCCCCTTGTGCTTGTCATCAGCATGACACAAGCCAACCAACCATTGTGTTTGACCTGGGGACTAAATGACATTTGACACCAATATGACACCTGCAATGCCAGCCAAGATACTCAAACCTTGTCACATTCACACCACTCACCAGTACCTCAATGGATTAAACAGGACCCCAACATTTGCGTCTCCTAGCAACAGCTCCAAGTGAGTCCTGAAGGACCACAGACAAAAGTACAACCAGCATATCCACGAGAGGAACATGATGTAAGTGACAAGCTTTGGTATTATACTTATGTCCAGCTATTTCTGGAAAGTCCCTTCTAAAACCCGAAAACTTGGGACACATCTGACCGAGAGTGCGGAAGGGGGGTCTCTTCTGTGACACTGACCTACAGGCACCTGCTCGGGTACCCTTCAAGCTCATTGCACCTGCTGTCCCATCCAGAAATTCTGCTGACACTGTGCTGTGTATCCATGAGGTGATGCAACAACCTGTGAACAGGTTTACAGCTGGTCTCCCTTAGCTCTCAAGCAGGATGGAAAGAAAGCAAGGTACCCAAGCTAATACAATGCCTTACGGAACTGACAACATCTTCTGTATGCATCAATGCTGAGGACAATAATGAACCATCTGCAATTGCACCATCATTTTCCAACTGGTCATTGCCGCCAAATTTCACACACAAATTTTGACAACGAAAGGGGGGACTGTAAAATCTGGCTGGGGTGCCATGACTTTGGTCTGATTTTAGGGTTACATTATAATATCATAACAAATTTTCCCTCTTAACCCTCTGGGGTCCGACCATTTTGGGACACTGTCAGAGGTTCTGACATGCTCTTACATTTGGTCTTTTTTCAGTTGCTTTAAAACATAATAATGGCAAGTGTCTCATACCACTGTGTTCAGCACAAACTGGGCTAAAATATTATATGAGCTACATGTATGTACATGTTTGTATTTTTGAGAGAAAAAGTTTTATGCGTGGTGTTTAAAAAAGCTAAATTTTAAGTTACTGAAATAAGTCCACAAAACCCATACTTAACTTGTTTTAACAAGACTTTCCTAAACAGAATCTAGTAGTCTAGAGTTTTTTCTTTAAAATGATGTGAAAATCATCCTGCCTACTCATTCACATAAACCAATATATTGATTTAGAAATTGTAAGACACTTTTTGTTTAGAGGGGCTGTATGCGAGAAGGATTGATTGACAGCTAGCAAACAAAGGCTTGCATAATGAGCTGCATAAAGAGGCAGGAGGGAACTACAGTAAAGAATGTGGGGACAAATGTATACATGTTTGTTTGAGGTTTATTAAGAAGTTAACAATATAATCAAAATAGAAATGAAGCTCAGTAGTACATTTTCAGTTTATTTGGAAACGAACCCTATTCAAAAACTTAACTTGTATAAGAAACTGATAAACAACAGAGCTGTAAACTTCATGTGGCTCATGTTACCATATAACTTTATGTCCAAAAAGTGTGAATATGTTTTTCCACTTCATAGTTTTGTACTGATGAGAGGGATGCAGACCTGTAAGAGAGTTATGAACAGCTGTTAGCATAAATTGTCCACAGAAATACCCTTACATACATAACTGATGGGTAAATGATAGCACTAGATTCAAATAAACTATCATGTACATAAACTAAATTAGTATCTCAGATAAACATCTGCAATGATTATATATATAAAAAGCTGTTTTCAGAAGACTGTTTTCAGATGCCCATCCCCTTATCGTCTAGCTTCTGTTTTAAACGCGTTTCTGTAAGCGAGTATGAACTTTAAAAACACATCGCATATGGCGTCCATGTGCGTGAGCTCGCGTCTCCATGTAAACAATGCGGAGCTCATAATAAAACGGTGCCGCGTGTAAAGCACAATGTATGGAATGCGTTGCATGTAAACAATATCATATTACAGCAGATCCCCCAGTGCAGCATTACTCAAAGTTGCCATGAAAGATACGAAAGTGAATAACTGTGTCTAACACTGTACAGCATGTAACAATGAAATCCGCCATTACGTGATCACACGTACTCGTTTGTAAACAATGCGAAAGTTTTTCAATCCGAAGCGTGCAGTCTGCTGAGGTTGCTTATGTAGGCTGAACTGCACAAGCCATAACATATTACATGATAACAAATATAAATGAAGACAAATGACTTACAGTTTCTTCAGGAATATATCCTCCTCCATTGCGTCTTCCATTGTTCTTCTTCTTAGTTAACGTTAAAGATAAACGCTTCTCTTCCTCAATGTCCAGACACAAATGAAGATATTCCTCACGTGTGTGTATAAAGTTTATAATCCAAACATATGTAACCAGGTCAAGGAGAGAACATGTGGATCATAGAGGAATACGTGATTTGTCTTGTTTGGGCCCTGTGTTATGTGTCCTCTGCATGGAATGTGTGTGAATGCCTTTTTTTAATGTGTTGCTGAAATGTTACGCTGGCCCTTTAAGAAACGGGACTGTAATGCTGCGGGAAGTTTTTTTTGTTTAGAGAGTGCACGTGCAGTGGGGAATATAGCCATCCAACACAAAAAAAACACAAAATAAGAAACTATAGTGAGATATAGTGAAGCTAATGTTGGACTTTAAGGCGTCCATTGCATGTTCATAATTTAGAGGAAAGGCACAAAATACAAATATCTAAGTTCAAATATTTATTGATCAGATATGAAAAAGTTTCACAGCATGCTGGACCTTCTCAAGACCACACTCGGTAGCGAAGGTGCCCAGCCTCTTTTCTAACAATTATTTATAAGATATATGACGTCGGATCTTTTTTCTTAGAATTCTCCACTCCTACTGGTCGGTCTCGTTTATCTGACTCCATTACCACACTCAATTTCAACCTGTAGGCAGAGTTGGACACACAGACAAAGAAAAAACAAACTGTTCTCCGCACCACTTTGAGAGTCCTGCAATTTGTAACTATTCCCCCAGTACTTTTCCACTTCACATATGATTGACTTCACATAGCATATTATAATGCTTTCTTAAAACAAGTCATTAATAAAACATTCATTTATTCATAAAAAGACATAAGCTGTAAGATGAAAATGATTATTATGTAAAACACATTTCAATATCATAACATCATTTCATTATTCGTAAAATTGGTTATGTGAATAAGGCACACATTAACTTCTTTAGATAGATAAACACATATTAAGTCTTTTACTGCAATACTACTTCTAAGCAAACACTTTAATCATTATTGAAAACCATCTGTTAGGGAAGAAAACACACACATAAAGAACAAGCGCAGGAGATTCTGTTCTTCAAGGTTGAGCTGCCATGCCCCCATTAGGTTATTCTGTATGCAACCTTTATTTCATTGGTTAATACACATTTATCAAAGACAACATCTTATATTTATTTCATCAATTATTCAATGATTAATACTGATTAAGTAAGAAATACATTGCATATTTTATCCTGTAAATATTAAAACATTGGTTAATAACATGAATGTATGTTTGCTTTTCTCCCTCAGGCCTCGCTCTTATCTTGGCCAATACAAGCTGTACACATTCCAAGCTTATCCAACCGAAACCATGGCCTTGCAGCTTTTGCACACCCAAACTGCTCCCTCTCAGTAACTTTCCACTCTCTTAGACAAACACAAACCATCTTGGTAGCACTTTATTTTACAGTACGTGTATTTACCTTGTACATATATGGTAAATAAGTTGTACTTACCCGCAAATGTGTGGAACTTACTTTTAGGTATCTACATGGTAATTCATTGGTATCATTACTGTACTTACTAGTGGTACATACTTGGTAGTTATTATGTAACTTTAGATAAGTACTGGGTAATAACAGATACATACATAGTGTATGTATACTGTAACTAACCAGAAACACTACTGTACTTACAAATTGTATATACATGATAAGTGTGTGGTACCTGTAGGCCAGTGTAAGCTAATGACCGGCACATATGGTGTATGTATACTGTAACTAACAAGAAACACTACTGTACTTACAAATAAGTGTGTGGTAAGTTATACTTATACCATACTTATACCATACGTATATTATAACTAAGAACAAACATTACTGATATGCCATTTTGGTACTCAATATATTTGTCCTTTTAACCAAGCATTAAATAACCGTATGCATTAACTACTGGTTACATTCAGTAGTATGTCCATGGTTACTTCATGGAAACAGGACTGTAAAATAAAGTGTTGCTTTTTACACAGTTATTACATAGGACCTACCACCTAAGATATAGCATCATATACATGTCACTGTGAGGCAAACCCAACTATTGACTATAATACGCATTAACTACTGGGTACATTCACTAGTACATCCATGGTACCTGCATGGATACAGGACTGTAAAATAAAGTGTTGCTTTTTACACAGTTATTACATAGGACCTACCACCTAAGATATAGCATCATATACATGTCACTGTGAGGCAAACCCAACTATTGACTATAATACGCATTAACTACTGGGTACGTTCACTAGTACATCCATGGTACCTGCATGGATACAGGACTGTAAAATAAAGTGTTGCTTTTTACACAGTTATTACATAGGACCTACCACCTAAGATATAGCATCATATACATGTCACTGTTAGGCTAACCCAACCATTGACTATAATACGCATTAACTACTGGGTACATTCACTAGTACATCTATGGTAACTGCATGGAAACAGGACTGTAAAATAAAGTGTTGATTTTTAAACAGTTATTACATAGGACCTACCACCTAAGATATAGCATCATATACATATACATGACACTGTGAGGCAAACCCAACCATTGACTATAATACGCATTAACTACTGGGTACATTCACTAGTACATCCATGGTAACTGCATGGAAACAGGACTGTAAAATAAATTGTTGCTTTTTAAACAGTTATTACATAGGACCTACCACCTAAGATATAGCATCATATACATGACACTGTGAGGCAAACCCAACCATTGACTATAATACGCATTAACTACTGGGTACATTCACTAGTACATCCATGGTAACTGCATGGAAACAGGACTGTAAAATAAAGTGTTGCTTTTTACACAGTTATTACATAGGACCTACCACCTTAGATATAGCATCATATACATGTCACTGTGAGGCAAACCCAACTATTGACTATCATATGCATTAACTACTGGGTACATTCACTAGTACACACTTATTGTGTATATACAATTTTTAAGTACAGAAGTGTTTGATATTAGTTATCATATATGTACACTATAAATACCTGTCATTAACCCTAACTTGCCTGTAAATACTAAATACTTATATTGTACATTTATTTGTAAGTACAGTAATGTTCCCGTTAGTTACAGTATACCTACACTATAAGTATGTATCTGTTATTACCCAGTACTTATCTAGATTTACATAATAACTACCAAGTATGTACCACTGGTAAGTACAGTAATGATACCAATTAATTACCATGTAGATACCTAAAAGTAAGTACCACACATTTGTCGGTAAGTACAACTTATTTACCATATATGTACAAGGTTTGAAAACACTTTTAAGTAAACTATTTACAAACATATAACCTTAAAATCCCACAATTCCCTCTCTTGACCTCTGAAAGAGGTCACACTTGTTCCTCCTCATCATCCTCCAGGTTCTGTAGGCCTAATAGCGGCATGCTATATGGGGGTGGGTTGTTCTCTTTCTTCTCAATGGCAGACACTATCAGCCTGTTACACAGGGATCTGAGACTGGGGATACAACAACATCCACAAGTGACCAGTATGGCCAAATCCAAGGTGTATGATATCGTTCAATTTTTGTGTAATTTAATTCAATTCCCCCATATCTCTTTAAACACGGATCTTGTGGTGTTATTTTGGACCTTTTGTCAATTTTCAGATTACCTCCATTGTTTATGCCAAATATTATGGTAATTATAATTGCAGTTATAGCCCCTAGGGCCCACAGAACCTTCCAATTTCCATATAGCTTCATCTCTGTGGAAAAAATACACTTATGCCTATTGGCTAATACTCAAATAACAATCGTAAATTCAAAAAGGAAACATTGAAATGTAAGACTATATAAGAAACTTAAGAAATTCAAAGGTCAAAATTCATATACCAATATGGTATGTAGTTATTCAGGTTATAATGACTAAACAGTAATTGTGATGTTCAGGTCCCTGAACACTTCTGTCAGGATTTCCACCACCTTATGGAAATCCAATTTATCTAACCCACACCCCAGCCGGGGAGTAGGCACACTTGTTATTCCTTTTTCCTCACACCAATCTCTCATGCATCTGAGGCTGTTAGTAAAATTCTCATATGTTGGTAAATCAGTACAGTTTTGTTTGGTTATTAAATGAAAGATCAGTCTGCCGTCATCCTCATGGGTAACTGCACATTCACCTGTGTGTTTGTTTTGACTTACAACCTTTTGTGTACCGTACTTTGCCTTGAACTGTACGGCTATACCTGCACCGTATACACAATCTGCGCTTACACAGTGTGCTAGGGGTTCTGTTGCTGGGCTGGAAAAAATGTCACCTTTTTTATGCACAATTTTACAGATTGTCTGTTGACTTTGTGGTTGGTGTTGTGTGGGTGTTACCAATAGTGGTTCACTTCCCGTCTGTTCTCTCTGCTCTCCAGCAGGTTTAGTTTACTTTCACTTTCACTTTCAACAACCTTTCAACAACCTCCCTCTCTTGGACCTGAGTCCTCAGGTCCACACCTGTGTCTGTCAGTGACCTGGAAGGAAAATCACATGGAACACAAGAAGAAACATGGAACCAGGTGTCTCCTTTTCCTTGGAGCTACACACAATGTGACGGCCTGGCAGTCACTCTTAGCGACTTGGACCATGTGGGCTCGTCCCACTTCCTCCTTAACACCGTTACTCTCACCCAATCAGCTATACTTCTGGTTTGGTCACTGTCACCTTCACGTGTTTTGGTAGCCTGCCATGAAAAATGTTTAATCAGATCAGTTAGTGTGTCAAAAGAAACAGCATTTGTTAGTGGCAGGATAGGGTCCTTCACTCGGACCCGGAAACTGACGACCTGTAAGCAATTCAAATGTTGTCAAACCAGTGATCCTGTTAACAGAAAAGCAAATAGACATTAATGCAATTGGCAATGCATCAAGCCATGTTATTTTTGTCTGTGCACAGATTTTGTCAAGTCAAGTTTTGATGTCAAGGTCAGGTTCATTATTTCAGCTTTGTTCTGTCATTGGGGTGTCAAGCAGCCCCGAAACTATATGTCAATTCCATTGCGTGTTTGTCAGTCTGTCAGATCTAACTTTGTCTTGGGAAACCATGGTTGGGGATATAAGTGGTCTATTAGGCCGTTGACAACAGCCACTTCATTAGGTACCTTCACAGCCTGTAGTATGTGTCAGGCTTCGCTAGCATTTGTTATAGGCCGGCCTTTCCTGGTTTCAAACCCACCTATCTGCCATATGGCAGTTCCATATATACTGCACCAATCACATATGCAGAATCACTAAAAATGGTCACCCTCTCTTCACCATCGTAGTGCAAGGCTTTGATAACGGCTATCATTTCAGCTCTCTGTGCTAACTGTTTACCGTTCAACCTACCACTCAGTCTTGTTACAAAATCATTTTCAACCTGTTCAACAACTGCAAAACCTGCCTTCAATGTGCCATCTGCTGCTCTGAAACAACAACCATCTGTAAACAGTGTGATTACCGGTCGGGGAGTTGTCAGTGGTACCGCGAACAAACCATCTCTCAATATATTTGCTTTTTCAGTCAATGGTATGCAGTCACATGGCTCACCCTCAGTGATTAGATCTGCCATGTTTACACCCTCATGGACATAATTTCAGGTTTGGTTGGCCAGGATTTTGGTAAGCTTTCTGTAGGACACAGTAATATATATTGGTAAATACTTTGTTATGTTTTGTCTGTTGAAATGTATAGGGCTTAAATGAAACCGGGGTGATATTGCAAAAACCTACGTCCGTAGGCCCCTGTGACCATAGGTCATGTGGCATGCTTTCAATTAGTTGTCCCGTCCCTTCACCGTCTGTGTGTTCCCTACCATGACTCCTGGTCAGTTGTTCGTGTTTTAGGATGGCTACATCCTCTGTCTGCTGCCTGATCCAATAAACGTCATGACTATGTGAGTGTCATACCCCTGAGATATGTGATGGTTGCCAGTCGGTAAGGGTTAAAAGCGTCTTAACCATGCTGCCTAGCTCTCTAGCCTCATGGTTTGGGTGCAAAGCTAGCGAAATATGTGGTGCGGCTGTGTCAGACATCCTATACCATTCTTTCTGGCCGTCTGACAAAAATATGGGTGCAGCCACGCCTTGTTTGCCAACAAATATACCACCATCCACCAGTCTCCACTTGGTCCCCTCAATGGACATGAAAAGTTCCTCATAGGTTGTTGTGACAAACCTGTCATAAAACATGGTGCAGTGAAGTGGGTCTATGGGGGGTAAAAATAGGGCCCTGTCTTGTATCCATGACTTGTGGGTGTTATAAAGAGACACTACACTGTTGCTAGACATTTCATCCTCCCAGTCGACCTCCAGTTCTGCCCAATAAATGTCGACTGACTCCTTATATTTCCCCCCCACTAACATCCATTGATTACCTGTCTCTGTTGAGCTCAATGAACAGTTAACTGTGTGTCCGTCTGGAAACCTAACTACAATACCATCAGGTGAACATAGTATGCTAGCCCCTAGTTTTGTTAACAAATCTCTGCCCATTAGGGGAACAGGTGCGTTGGAGGAGTACAGAAATGAATGCGAGACAAGTTGATTAGCAACTTGTGTTGGTAACTGTTTTGTCAATGGCCACTTTTCAATTTCACCAGAGAAACCCATCACACTCACTGTTTTGTTACTTAAATTTGCTGACTGTATGGTGCCGCTTATTACAGTAGAGTATGTAGCTCCAGTGTCCACTAGAGCTTTTAGTGGTGTGCCATTCACCACTATGTCCATGAGGGGCTCGGCCATTCCCCCCATGGTGGTTCCCTGTGTGCCCCGTCATTCCTCTGCACCACCACCCTGGCCCCATGATGGGAGCATAGGCGCCATTAAATCAGGTGATGATGAGTTGTGTGGCCCTGGTGGTCCCCTGCCAAAACCACCATGTCCACGCCCGCTACCTCCTCTATTGGGACCCCATCCCCTTGCATTCGGTGCGTTAAGTGGATGCCGTACACTGGAATATTGGGGCTGTGGCCCGAGTTGTGGGCACCTGCGGGCCCAATGACCTTCCTGTCCACACACATAACATGCATTCCCTCCAAAAGCACCATACCCCCCTCTGTTACTACCACCCCGTCCTCTGGGAGCCCCTCTATATTGCTGATAACCTCCCCATGGGTTGCCTGTGTAGGGTGGGCCTGCATAAGGGTCCGGTGGACCATAGGCTTGTGAGTATTGGTCATACTGTATCGCATTGGGAGGACCTGAAGTGGAGGGCGGCTGGGCAACCTGCTGTGGAATGTGTTTCTTTTTGTTTGTGGCCTGTACAGCTACAGTTTCAAAAGCTCATTCTCAATCATATCTACCTGTACAAGTTCTGTTTGTGATTTGTTTATGGCCCTGTCTGTAAAATCTCTTTCCCCTGTTGTTAGCATTTACATTTCTCTGAAATCTTAATAGAGTTGTGATTATCTGTCCCTGTGTCATAATTGTTTGTTGTAATCTTTCCATTTTTCTTTTCAGGGCCTCTATTTCATCAAATTCAACATCTAGTTCACCGCTGTTTACTGTTAACACCGGCTGTTGCTTTGAGATCGAAACAGACTTTTCCTCATAAGGAGGAGTTGTTTGCAGTGAGGGGTGTAGCGACTTCACTTTAGGAGGAGCCATGGGAGGAGTTGTGGGCGTCACACTTGAGTCTGGCTGACTGTTTCCTTGTTCAATTTCCTTTTGCTTTGCAGCTGCACCACTGCCAACTTCCCCTTTTCTTCTTTGGTTTGATAGCCTGCATGGCAGCAGCGATCAGAGCTAATCTCGTCCAAATTCTCTACTCTTTCTCTAAGCCTGTCACAGTTGGCCCTTTGCCAAACCACTTTTTCCTTCTGCCTTTACAATCTCAATTCTGTGTACCAGTCTATGTTCCATGGCAAAAATGATGGGAGTCAGGGGAACACGTTTTTTCTCCTCCGTAACCCAGCAATTTTCTTCACACAATGTGTTCCATGCTGATGTAACCTCCTTTTGTCTTTTCTTAATATCTTTTGGATCGGTTTGGGCCAACATCAGTTTCAATATTTTTTGCCACTGAACATAGACCGGTGGGCAACCATACTCATCACACTCTTTTTGAAATTCAGCCATTTTAAGACAATTTTCGAGCACTGAAAATTACAAAGACACACAAGTCGCTCCTATCTTAAGCAAAAGCATATACAACAGTAGTTTTCAGGAGTTCCACCCGCGCGACTACTTACCCGTCTTTTAGCGAAGTTTGAAAGCAAAAGGATATATACACCAGTAGTTTTCAGGAATTTCACCCGCGCGACTACTGACCCGTCTTTTCAAAGAAAATCGAAAAAGCACACAACTATACAAAAGTAGGACGTCTTTTCAGTTTTTGTGGAGTTCTCATCCAACAGGCCTTTCACCTCTCTTTTGGTACTTTTCAGCGCCTAATACGCTGAGGGCCTCCAACCCAGCTTTAATATTCGTAGGATTTTCACCTAACGGGCCTTTCACCCTTCTTTTGGTACTTTATAGCGCCTAATGCACTAATGGCCTCCAACCATAAATTACTATTTCTCTTGGTTCTTTATAGTGTCTAATACACTAATGGACTCCAACCATAAATTACCAAGGTACCTTTTTCAAAAGTTTTTCATTCTGATCATATGTTTAAAATATCTATGTGTTAAAATTCAGTTCGGATATCCTTTTCAACACAAGTAATTTGGTATATTCAAAGAGCAGAATTCGATAAAACAGGCTCTGCTTACCTTTTTAGTAGAGTGCGCTTTTTGTGTTGAATTGGATTCCTCCCTTACTTTGGTTTCTTCAATATGAAACCCTCCTTCCTTTCACTCTCTCCTTTCCCTCCAAAGAAACGTCGGGGTCACCAATTGTTGGACTTTAAGGCGTCCTTGCATGTTCATAATTTAGAGGAAAGGCACAAAATACAAATATCTAAGTTCAAATATTTATTGATCAGATATGAAAAAGTTTCACAGCATGCTGGACCTTCTCAAGACCACACTCGGTAGCGAAGGTGCCCAGCCTCTTTTCTAACAATTATTTATAAGATATATGACGTCGGATCTTTTTTCTTAGAATTCTCCACTCCTACTGGTCGGTCTCGTTTATCTGACTCCATTACCACACTCAATTTCAACCTGTAGGCAGAGTTGGACACACAGACAAAGAAAAAACAAACTGTTCTCCGCACCACTTTGAGAGTCCTGCAATTTGTAACTATTCCCCCAGTACTTTTCCACTTCACATATGATTGACTTCACATAGCATATTATAATGCTTTCTTAAAACAGGTCATTAATAAAACATTCATTTATTCATAAAAAGACATAAGCTGTAAGATGAAAATGATTATTATGTAAAACACATTTCAATATCATAACATCATTTCCATTATTCGTAAAATTGGTTATGTGAATAAGGCACACATTAACTTCTTTAGATAGATAAACACATATTAAGTCTTTTACTGCAATACTACTTCTAAGCAAACACTTTAATCATTATTGAAAACCATCTGTTAGGGAAGAAAACACACACATAAAGAACAAGCGCAGGAGATTCTGTTCTTCAAGGTTGAGCTGCCATGCCCCCATTAGGTTATTCTGTATGCAACCTTTATTTCATTGGTTAATACACATTTATCAAAGACAACATCTTATATTTATTTCATCAATTATTCAATGATTAATACTGATTAAGTAAGAAATACATTGCATATTTTATCCTGTAAATATTAAAACATTGGTTAATAACATGAATGTATGTTTGCTTTTCTCCCTCAGGCCTCACTCTTATCTTGACCAATACAAGCTGTACACATTCCAAGCTTATCCAACCGAAACCATGGCCTTGCAGCTTTTGCACACCCAAACTGCTCCCTCTCAGTAACTTTCCACTCTCTTAGACAAACACAAACAATCTTTTACTTCAGCATGCTATAATGATTATTGAAAACACTTCTAAGTAAACTATTTACAAACATATAACCTTAAAATCCCACACTAAAAGCTTTTGGAGTGTTTTATGTTATTTGGATGGCTGTGTATTTTGCTGATTGACAGCGATTTCTGCTGGGATACATCTCGTGTGGTGTGTAAATAGCACGAAATTGATTCTCAAAGAAGCGTAAGTGTTTATCTATAATCAGTATACGAAGAGTTCTGAGTATATGATATATTGAATTTTGTGTGTAATTTTATGTGGACCAGTGATATTGAAACATAGTTATTCTGTTTAATTAAGAGGGGAGAAAGTGCTTCGTAAGCCTTCTGTGTGTTTCCTGGGAGTGTGAAGCATCAGAGTAAGTGTTGTCTAACTTTAAATAATTTCACAAAAGGGGGTCATGTACATGCATGTGTTATTGAAATGAGTGCAATTATAGTGTTGATTTAATGTCATGTGTTCCAAATGTAAAAGGAAAGTTCTGTATTCTGTTTCTTTTATACATGCAGAGAAAGAACGAGTCTGTCATATGCTGTGATAGTGTGTGCATGTGTCAGAGGGGTGATAAAAAGTAAGTTTGAGACATTGTATTTTATTTTATTTTCTCTATCAGCTTATTTTGAAGTTATTTACTGTGATGTAACACTCATGTTTAAGTGTAAGAGAAAGTGTTATGTTGTGTACTGATACTTTTAATGTTTGAGCTGTATTAATCACACAAAAAGATGTAACATGTTATGAATGACTGTGTTTTCATGTATTCTCATGTTACTCAAGCAGCCTTATTTAGTCTTCTGTGCATTCAGGTGTTATATTCATGTGTCTGTTTGTTTTCTAAAATCAAGGGCTGCTACCGTTGTCTATGTTAGCTAGTGAATCAAAGAGAATTCTGTCTTTTACTACTGTGAATGGAAAAAAGGACATACACATTGTGATAAGAGAAGCAAACTTTATTTTTTTATTTTATTTCCACCAACTTTATTTAGAAGCCTTACCTTTCCATCTCGACAACTCCAAAATTTGCATAATTAACTGCTTAATGTGCAGTCTGAAATAAAAGATCCCCGTTTAAATTTTATATCCTGTGTCCGGTGTCATCAATAATCCATTTCCCGGGCTACAGAGATTTTGGTACCAGGAGTGGGGTTTCCTAGCTTATTTTGGGGTGACAGTCAGGTAGGAGAGGGAGAAACATAGACAACGGTAGTGGTGGAGGCAGGTCGAGAACCAGTGCCGCGGCTGTGATGATGTGAAGTGTGATGTGCCTGGAGAGCCTGTGGTAAAATAGAGGACTGTCTTCTGGCGACACAGGAGGGCGTTTACTTCAGTGCTGACATCATCAGCAAAGGAGACAACAAGGGATTTCCTGTTCAGGCTGGACTGCATTGACTGTGACTGTTCTGCTACTGACTAACTAAGGTAAAAGCATCATAAGAACATGGATCAGGACGACGATGTGTTGGCTGCTCAGGCTGGAGCCAGCCATGATGAGGACAATGTTGCGGCTGTAGACCATGGTGATGAAGGTAATCCAGTGACACAACTGCAGTCACAAATCTTGGAACTAGGTCGAAGACACGACCAAGTAATGTCTACCCTTGCTAATATGAGTAATGTGTCAACCAGATCCTATGTGTACATTCCAAGAGAACGTCAAATTGTACCATTTAGTGGTGATCTTTCTAAAGATGGTCAGACTGTAGATGAGTTTATTGATGAGGTTGAACGTGTAATCAGAGTGAGGGGTTTAAACACTGATGATCAAGTAGACTTTATCCTTTCTCATTTAAGGGGTTCTGCCTTAGATGAAGTTAAGCTGTGTATGGGGGGGGAAGCAAAACGACCTCAAGACCTTTTTTCATATTTGAGGGGTGCCTTTAGAGAGAAACGTACCACACCACAGTTATTGCATGCTTTTTATGCACGCAGAAAATTAGAGGGAGAAGATTTCCGTGACTACTCTCATGCTCTTTCCCAGCTTCTCAATTCTGCTCTTCAGCAGTCGACAAACATTGTTTCTGACCCACCGCTCACTTTAAGAGACCAGTTCATAGAGGGGGTAAGAGATGCAACCCTGCGTAGAGAGCTGCGTAAGCTTGTTAGAGATAAGCCTCAGTCCTCTCTTTTCGATGTTCGTGAAGAGGCTATGATGTGGGTTGTGGAAGACCGACCCCGCGGTCCCAATGTTGCAAGGGCTCGAAGCATGGCCAATACAGGTTCTAGGGAAATGTCAGAACAGTCAAACCCAGTCAGCACTGCACAAAGTGACATGGCAGTAGCCTTACAAGAGGTAGTAAAAATAATCAGTCAGCAGGGTAAAGCTATTGGTGAACTCACTAATGCAGTACGTGAACTTACCATGCAAAAAGCAGTTCATATAGCAGCCAAAGTGGGAAGCCAAAATTTAAGCCCAAGTACACAGAGGACGGCCAACCAATCTGCCTAAGATGTGACGGGGTAGGTCAGAGAGCACATCTCTGGGTTACTTAAAAAGGGTGTCATACAAGAAAGCTCAAGTCCCTATGCTTCACCGGTGGTGTTGGTGCGCAAGGCCGATCGAAGTCTGAGGCTGTGCGTGGATTATAGGAGACTAAATGCTAAGACCAAACGCGATGCCTTCCCATTACCCCGCATTGATGAGAGCCTGGATGCGTTAAGCGGGGCACAGATTTTCTCAACAATAGACCTTGCAAGCGGATACCATCAAGTTGCAGTCCATGAGAAGGACTGCCACAAGACGGCATTCATCACCCCTTTTGGGCTGTACCAATACCGCCGTATGCCCTTTGGGCTTTGCAATGCGCCCGCCACATTTCAGCGCCTCATGCAGGCCATCATGAGTGACTTAGTTTTCCAGATTGTACTTATCTACTTGGATGACTTGTTGGTGTATTCGTCCACCTTTCATGATCATCTAGTAAGATTAGAAACAGTGTTTAAGAGGTTGAAAGAGACAGGGCTGAAAGTAAAAGTGGAGAAGTGTCATTTCCTGCAGTCCGAAGTCAGGTTCCTGGGTCATTAAGTCTCAGCACAAGGCGTGAGTACTGATCCTGACAAAATATGTGCAGTTCGTGAGTGGCCAGTTCCCAGTACCCTCAAGGAGCTCCGATCTTTTTTGGGCTTTTGTAGTTATTACAGGAGATTCATTAAGGGGTTCTCTCAGGTAGCCGGGCCATTGCATGACGTAGTAAATGTGTGCCTGAAAGAGAAAAGCTCAGTCAAGGTAGCTCAGGTTTATAAAAGCTCATGGACGTCCCAGTGTCAAAATGCTTTTAAACAGTTAAAAGACAAGCTTACCAGTGCACCAACCCTTGGGTATGCTGACTTTACGCTCCCTTTTGTTGTAGAAACAGATGCCAGCAACCTTGGGTTGGGGGCAGTTTTGCACCAGAACCAAAATGGTAGACAAACCGTTATAGCATATGCCAGTAGGAGGTTGAGAGGGGCTGAGAAAAATGATCAAAACTACAGCAGTATGAAGCTGGAGTTGTTAGCACTTAAGTGGGCAGTTACTGAAAAGTTTCGAAGCTACCTACTTGGGTCCAAGTTCACTATCATAACAGACAATAATCCCCTTTGTCATCTCACTACTGCCAAATTAGGTGCTGTTGAACAAAGATGGGCGGCTCAACTGGCAGTTTTCGACTTCAATGTCAAGTACCGCCCAGGGTGGTGCAATACTGCATCTGATGCCCTATCAAGGAGGCCAGGAGTGGATGGACTAGAACCTGAAAGTGAGGATGCGGAGTATGATGGTTGTGTGGCAATCTGTAACTCGCTTAAGAAAGGAACAGCCCTGGGACTAGACTTGCTGGCAGCAGGAGTAGAGCAAGGTGCAGTCAGACAACAACAGGCTTCCTTGGCCATGGATGATGACGATGTCGGGTGTGAAAATACCCCCACCTTACCAGGATATTCAAAAGATAAACTCCAACAATTTCAGGAGTCTGATCCTACACTCAGTGAATTTAAAAAGTTCTGGAATCGGAAAAAGAAGCCTACCCGCCAAGAGAGACTAGGGTTGTCCAAGAGTGTGCGTTCCCTGCTTAAACAGTGGCAAAAGATCAGAGAGAAAGATGGCCTTTTGTACCGTGTAATTGATGATGTGCATGTTGGGGAATGTCACCAGTTGTTGCTACCTACCTGTTTAACTGATCAAGTTCTAAATAATGTTCACAATCAGATGGGACATCAGGGTATTGAGAGGACCCTAGGGCTGTTGAGGCAGAGATGTTTCTGGGGAGGTATGTATGAAGATGTAGAACGGTGGGTGAAGAAATGTCAGCAATGTGTACTGTCAAAGATGCCGCAGCCCAAAATCAGAGCACCCTGGACACCGTTTGTGGCCTCCCGACCGCTGGAAGTCGTAGCGGTAGACTTCACAACACTTGAACCAGCCACGGACGGGCGAGAAAATGTCCTCGTAGTAACTGATGTGTTCACTAAG
This sequence comes from Misgurnus mizolepis, assembly GCA_025389145.1. NCBI lineage: Eukaryota > Metazoa > Chordata > Actinopteri > Cypriniformes > Cobitidae > Misgurnus > Misgurnus mizolepis. Next base: position 7,180,112 of record JAIFKI010000023.1, read on the forward strand.
TTCAGTCAAGCCTCTCCCACTCGTGACCAGAAGGCCGAGACCACTGCCAAGATCCTTTTACGAGAGTGGTTCTTGAAATATGGAGTCCCACAACGTTTGCACTCTGATCAAGGCAGAAACTTTGAAAGTGCTGTGATTTCTGAGCTCTGCAGGCAGTATGGAGTTAAAAAGACTCGCACGACACCACACCACCCCCAAGGAAACTTTCAATGTGAGAGGTTTAATCGGACCCTTCATGACCTCCTAAAGTCTCTGCCACCCGAAAAGAAGCGCAGATGGCCTGAACATTTATCTGAGCTTGTGTACGCATATAATGTGACCCCACACTCATCTACAGGGTACTCACCGTACTATCTGCTTTTTGGAGTCCATCCTCATTTGCCGATTGATGCTCTTCTGGGTCAGGAACCTGAAACAAACAATGAACCAGATTGGTTAATAGTGCACCAGGAGCGTCTCAGAGAAGCACATACTCGAGCTAAGGAATATGCAGAGAGGAAGGCTGCGGAGCGAGCAATGCACCAAGATGAGAAAGTATACTGCCCTGTTGTAGAGATTGGACAGTGTGTGTATTTGCGACATCGACCGCCTGGCAGAAATAAGATTCAGGATGCATGGTCATCCACCGTGTACACAGTGGTAGAGATTCAGGGAACCACGTACACGGTGGAGCCTGTTGGAGGGGGCCCAGTTAAAAGAGTGCACCGATGTAATCTCAGACCTTGTGAAAGTCCAGTCCCAGTGCCCATGCCCAGGAGTCGGAAACCCCCTATAAGAGAGGTATCTGCTTCAGTCTCTGAGTCTGAAGTGCCATCATTAGATGCAGAATGTGTCTTGGTGGAGGAAATCCATGGTCCCGGGGAAGTACAGACAGTGACTCAAGTATCTGAGGGTCCAGAACTGCCAGTTCCTGAGCCTGAAACCTGTTTCAGTAATGAGGGGCTTGAAGAGAATAATGTCTTTTCAGAAGGTTGTGAGGTATCTGATGATTCCTTGACGGCCAATCCAATATCGCTCGAGCCAGAGACTGAAAGTGACTACTTACCTGTTGAAAGTCCGGTGGCGAGTCCTGTGCCAACTCCTAGAAAGAAAATGGAGAAAGGTGTTAAGTTAGAAGTGCCTTGCCCTGCACCTCGAAAAACTCACAGAGAAACGGCAGGGCAACACAGTAACCCTAACAGATTACCTAGATCAGCTTGCAATGCAGTTACTTTAAGTCCTGATGTGCTGTCCCAAGTGTTAGCTGGCATGGTTCTTTATACATCAGGAAAGTTGCAAAGGGGGGTAAATGATTAGTGTCTGTAGTCATCGAGGACGTTGACTATCAGCAGGGGAGAGTGTAACCAGGTCAAGGAGAGAACATGTGGATCATAGAGGAATACGTGATTTGTCTTGTTTGGGCCCTGTGTTATGTGTCCTCTGCATGGAATGTGTGTGAATGCCTTTTTTAATGTGTTGCTGAAATGTTACGCTGGCCCTTTAAGAAACGGGACTGTAATGCTGCGGGAAGTTTTTTTTTGTTTACTTCCTGTGTACAGCGCGGTTCACAACGCAGTTTAGAGAGTGCACGTGCAGTGGGGAATATAGCCATCCAACACAAAAAAAACACAAAATAAGAAACTATAGTGAGATATAGTGAAGCTAAAAGCTTTTGGAGTGTTTTATGTTATTTGGATGGCTGTGTATTTTGCTGATTGACAGCGATTTCTGCTGGGATACATCTCGTGTGGTGTGTAAATAGCACAAAATTGATTCTCAAAAAAGCGTGTTTATCTATAATCAGTATACGAAGAGTTCTGAGTATATGATATATTGAATTTTGTGTGTAATTTTATGTGGACCAGTGATATTGAAACATAGTTATTCTGTTTAATTAAGAGGGGAGAAAGTGCTTCGTAAGCCTTCTGTGTGTTTCCTGGGAGTGTGAAGCATCAGAGTAAGTGTTGTCTAACTTTAAATAATTTCACAAAAGGGGGTCATGTACATGCATGTGTTATTGAAATGAGTGCAATTATAGTGTTGATTTAATGTCATGTGTTCCAAATGTAAAAGGAAAGTTCTGTATTCTGTTTCTTTTATACATGCAGAGAAAGAACGAGTCTGTCATATGCTGTGATAGTGTGTGCATGTGTCAGAGGGGTGATAAAAAGTAAGTTTGAAACACTGTATTTTATTTTATTTTCTCTATCAGCTTATTTTGAAGTTATTTACTGTGATGTAACACTCATGTTTAAGTGTAAGAGAAAGTGTTATGTTGTGTAATGATACTTTTAATGTTTGAGCTGTATTAATCACACAAAAAGATGTAACATGTTATGAATGACTGTGTTTTCATGTATTCTCATGTTACTCAAGCAGCCTTATTTAGTCTTCTGTGCATTCAGGTGTTATATTCATGTGTCTGTTTGTTTTCTAAAATCAAGGGCTGCTACCGTTGTCTATGTTAGCTAGTGAATCAAAGAGAATTCTGTCTTTTACTAGTGTGAATGGAAAAAAGGACATACACATTGTGATAAGAGAAGCAAACTTTATTTTTTTATTTTATTTCCACCAACTTTATTTAGAAGCCTTACCTTTCCATCTCGACAACTCCAAAATTTGCATAATTAACTGCTTAATGTGCAGTCTGAAATAAAAGATCCCCGTTTAAATTTTATATCCTGTGTCCGGTGTCATCAATAATCCATTTCCCGGGCTACACATAAAACTTTACGCTTTGTTTATTATTGTTGGAACTGCTCGCTTCTTCATTACCATGTCAACAGCCTGTGGGCGTGACCGCATTAGAGATAATGAGCTCAGCCAGGAAAAACGGTACTCTCTTTACTTCAATGCAGATTATATAAACAGGAAATATTTGTTTTTGATTATAATTAGCTTGTTTAAAAGTGAACATTTCAGGCCTTCTTTGGATATGTGTATCATGTTTGTGTGACGAGTATTCGCGGAGTTTCAACGGATTTTTGTAACGTGATTTGAGAGACAGCTGGCAGAGACAGAAATGTCTGAATGCGCACCCTGTTTATTGTCTTTATTTGACAAAAACACAAAGATCTGTTGTTATTGTGAATGTACACTAATTAAAGAGGAGCCTTCAGAGTTTCAAATGATGTCAAACACGTAAGTGTTTGATTATTAATGATGGAGTATTTTAAATTGATTCTGCTATGATAAGGAGAAAACACGTCAAAACACGTCAAAACGCGTCTCCGCGTTTTTGGACCCCTGGGGGTTAATCACCTAAGGTCTCTTGATATCAACATGTGTTTCGGTTTGTACTCCGCCTGAAAGCTTCCCAACCATCTCAGTTGGACATTTACAACCCCTTTTGAAGCTCAACAGAGAGCAGCTAAGGTGTGAATTGCCTAGCAGAGACTTAATAAATGTCTTTGATGAAACCATACCAAAAACTCTTTTTGGTCTTTTCTTGTGAATACATGTATGCATGTTACTGTATGTTGTCTGCCTTTTTAAACCTTTTTACAATTGATAAATATTGACCATACTTACATTTTGAAATTTATTGTAGATTTACACAAGTAAAAAAAAAAATAATAATACACAATAATATAAAATATATAAAAACTCATATTTTGTTTGTCTAACTGTATAAAAGGAAAAATGAGGTTGCACAACACCCGATCTCTCGCTACTGTGAAATCCCTACACTGACCATTGTTTCTATAAAGGCAAATGTGTTGGACAAACTGATTTTGTACCCCAGAAAGTTACATTTATTGGTGTGTGGTGTGACAACAGTTTAATGTCTGTGAAGTCCAATATGGCAAGAGGAACAAAAGTTTTTTTTTTTTAAACATTGTTAGACAAACAGGAAATGGTCAAATTATCTTTTATTTATACATTTTGGATCAAGAAATGTGCTGTTGGCTGACTAAAACATTAAGCTCAATAGTTAACACGGTAATTTTTGTAAAACATTAAACAGAAATTAATTTATTAATGAATTATATATTGTATTATGATAAGTATATATGAGTTTGTACAGTAGATACAGAAACTCAATGCTCATGTTGCTACTACCGCTGCTTGTTTTTTAGTCTGTTCTGTAATGTCCTCCACTTGTGTTTGTTCATGTTCTTCTTTACTATGCTTGCTTCTAAAATGAGCATTAAAACTCTCGAGTAAATCAATGCCATGATTGATTAGAAGAGCAAGCCAGGCCAAGCCAAAGAATATCCAGGCTGCAATCAGACCACCGTACCATTCTGGATAGTTTATCGCTGAGTTGTAATCTGGCAGGAAAAACAAACATGCAAAGATCAACTGTGATTAGGTTTCAAAAACATTAATAAATAATGAACTAGCTTTCTTTAAATTAATCTGGCCATGCCCCACATGATGTTGAATTAAAATTGGCATGACAGAATAATATATTTTTTGGGGTGGTTTCCCAGACAGGGATAATCTTAAACCAGGACTAGGCCTTAGTTTAATTAGGAAATATAACTAGTTTTAACAAACATGCCGTAAAAAGTGCCATTTTAAGGCAAAACCAAGGGCACTGATGTATTTTAAGATATGTCAGTGCAAGTTGTTTTCAGTTTGGACAGCTCTAAAATTTATTTTAGTCTAGGACTAGTCTAATCCCTGTCCGGGAAACTGCCCCTTAATGAATTAAAAATGAAAGAAATTCCCTAACAGTGCCACGTTAGAGAATTGACAGTGAAAGACAAAACTTGAATTGTGACAAAATATGAATTACAAAATTATTACTTTTGACAAATAATTTTCATTCCCTAATAAAATCAATAAAATAAAAACAATTAACACAACCATTTTATAGAGCCAGTACCACACTATTTTTACTTCTTTTGACAACTCTTTTTTCTAAGTTCTTTTTTTTTTTTAAAGTTACCCGCCAGCATTTTTGTGATTTTCACAAGTTTCACAAAATACCTACGGTCAGGTCCATAAATATTTGGTCAGAGACACATTTTGTGTTATTTTAGCTGTTTACCAAAATGTATTGCAGTTACAGTCATTTTATGAATATTGGCTTACAGTGCACATAGCTTTATTTTTTTATTTTATGGTCTAGACCATAGGTTTCAAAATCACAACAAATCTGTCAGAGAGATAGCAGGAACATTAATAGTGAACAGATCAACAATTTGGTACATCCTGATTAAAAAAATAACACACTGGTGAGCTCAGCAACATAAAAATCCTTTATGCCTATATAGGATAACAGTGGTGAATGATCGCATTATCCTCTCCATGATCTCTCTGATGAATTTGTTGTTTTCTTTAAACCTAAATATGGTCTGTATCACTTGCATGAAGATGTCCCTGAACCGAATGATTTGGGTTCACAGCCACAGAGTTCAAATACAATAGCCACACTTAAAATCAACTCCACACCTTTAACATCTGTCATTCATGAGGAAATTATTTAACAAATAGACAATACATGTCCATAAAACAGCTTTTAAGGCAACTGTTTCATTAATTTTGACCCCTTTAAAAAGGGGGAGCTACATATTAAACGGCTGTAGATCCTAAATCCTTCATCCAATTTGGATGTGAATACCCTCAAAATAAAGCTGAGAGTGTAAACTGTAAGCCAATAGTCATAATATGACTGTAACTGGAAAACATTTTGGTAAAAAGCTAAAATAACACAAAATGTGCCTCTGTCCCAATATTTATGAACCAGACTGTATATAAATATACAAATATATCAAATAAAATAACAGACCATCTGCTTTCAAACAAACAATAAACAAACAAACAAAATAAAAAATAAAAATAAATTAATCCTATATATTTTTTTCTCTGCTTATAACTCTTGAATATGGGTATTTTTCTTTCAAAAAAATAGCAAAAAGCTGAAATAATTGCATTTTTGTGAAGGAATTTTGTTAGAGATCAGATTCAGAACGATTATCAAAACATACACGGAGTGTAAAATTAATAAATAATTTTTGCTTCAGTTTTTTTATAAAGTGCACCATCTTGTGGATAATCGCGATACTACAGATAACCACAAAAAAATCAGGAACATGTTTTTTCATGCAAATGTTTTCTCTTAATTGACGAGATAACTCATTAATGGTGGGGAAATAGTTAAAAATATTGCCATTAAAAGATGACGGTAATATTTACAATTACATGATTTTACAAGTTAATGTTTAACATTTAGAAAACTGGGGCACATTTCTTAAACAGACAATGTGTACACTTTTAAGTATTTTACTAGTCAAAATCAATGTCTTTATTAGGGGTGACCCCGAATAGTCGAAGATTCGATGCATCGATAGGAGAAGCCTGATTCGACTACCAATCTCACAGTCGAATTGTCGCAGATGTGTTAAGGAATCCTTCAATTTTGGCCGTATATAGGTGCACACATTATCTGATTTCACATACAACAGCTTTCTTCCAATATATTGATACAACATATTATGATAATGCTGCAAATAATGTGATGTAGCAGCTTTCAATAAATATTTTTAAAATGCGTTAATAAATCCAACAACCCCTGTGACCAGGCTACACGTCCATAAAAGGTTTCTATGTTAATAAACCATTGCCTACTTGTTTCTACATTTAACTCTTTCCCCACCAGCATTTTTAAAAAAAGTTGCCAGCCAGCGCCAGCATTTTTCATGATTTTCACAAAAGTTTAATGCCTTCCAGAAAATGTTCTTCTTTAAATATATAAACAAACAATATATCAGATGAAAGAACAGACCCTCTGCTTTCGAACAAAAAAAAACCGTTTCATCCTATCTTCATTAGTTCTCTTGTAATCACCTCTCAAACATGGGTAGGTTTCTGCAAAAACACCCAATTTTGAGTAAAAAGCTGAGATAATTCAATTTTTGCGAAGGACTTTTGATAGAGATCAGATGCAGAGCGATCTTTAAAACATACACTGAGTTCTTTCTCTTTCATGTGAGGCGCTACTTCCAGGTTGCATGAGTTGCGGAAGTGGATAATAGCGGTATTGCGGAAAGACGGAAAATCTCATCTTTGTCCGGGAAGTGTTTTCTCTTAATTGATGAGATATCTCGTCAATGGCTGTGAAAGAGTTAAAAGACAAAGAAAGCAATTCTGGAAATACTTTCATTATTTTAATTTTAATTTAATTTTATTTTATTTTATTTATAAATCACTCTGGGTTATCTGATTTATCTATTGGGCTTGTGTTTTGTTTCTGTGCACTTGAGGCATTTTGCACATTTGTTCTACACTTTGTTACTTCTGACCTTATTTTATTAAAAAAATTATTTATTATAAACGTTAATTCTGATCTAATTTAAGTCTGTACATTTTTTATTGCTTTTCGTTGTATCGATTTTGCGCTATTGCATGCTGGCTATGCTTGCACATGCAATTTAGCCGAACGGGCTAGGTGCTCTGCGACTCATATTTAGGAGTTCATCAAATTAAACATTAAAAAAAGGATGTTTTTGGACAGGTATACGTTTTTAAATGTATTTAAAAAAGAGTGGTTATCTTGTCAAAAGTTAAACTACAAAACAGGTAAGCGGTTTCTTTAAATTTCGGTAATGAAACGGAAAAATATCTGCACTGAACCTATATTTATGCCTGACACGACTGTCTTTCTTGTGATTTAATATTATGGTCGGTATTCACTTTCAAATGATAGCAAAGAGATTCCTGAAATAAATAATATCATCAGGTCTTTCTGTATCTTAAGTGAATACAGAGATGATCAAAATCAAAGCAAGCAAGCAGGTATTTCTGTGCTATAATCAGTGTTGGTCAAGTTACTTGGAAATAGTAATTAGTTACCGATTACTGATTACTTCCCTAAGAAAGTAATCCCGTTACTTTACTGATTACTTATTTTCAAAAGTAATTAGTTACTTTACTAGTTACTTTACTAATTACTTTTCAAAAACATGATGCACGACCTGAATATGCTACAGTATAAAGCAACAGGGCCCGGTTGCATAAAGCACCTTAAGTGTAATTTTCCCTTAAGTTCACCTTCATGTTTCATTTAAACTTAAGGGTGTTGCAAAAAAACCTTATGTTTTTTCTGTTGCATCTCCATGGCAACAATAATATTTTATAACAACAAACCTGGGTAGCTGTAGTGAAACATTTAACGATTACCGTTACCTAAGAGAACCATTTAAGGGATTATACTGTATGCAACACCCTTAAATTATTCTCTTACTGTAGGTAAGGGGAATTTACCCCTTAAGTGTCATACTTAAGGGAAAAAACTTAAGATGCTTAATGCAACCGGGCCAAGACCTTTCAGCCTAATTCTATTCTTTCTGCATATTCCATCATCTAAAATTGATTAAAATGAAACATTATCTGTTTTAACCTCTCGACGCGCACTAATTCGTGGGCGTGATGGCGTTGTTTTTTTTAACGCTGCTAACAATATCTATATAGCCTACTGTCTACAAACATTTAACATATTACATATTAACATTACTATACATCGTTTAAAAGGTCTAAGGGTTTAGCATCAGTGTATGGTCTCTGTTTTGAGATACAGATGCTCTAGCATCATAAATGTAGTATTTTGTTACAGAAGTCCAGATGACAACATGCAGAATATAAACGGGACTTCTTACCTTGGTGTTAATATAACGATCGCGAGTCGAATCCGGTCTGTTTCAGATGTGTGAATAACCCATGAAATCGGTCTAATAGAATTCATCAAATGACCATTTTTGTCCACAAATGCGTATAATCTATGAAATATAGATATATAGTCTGTTGTTTACATCAGATTTCGCTTGAACGTGTATGAGATGGAGCCGCAGCGGTCACGTCAGCTTGTCCACAAATGCGTATAATCCATGAAATATAGATATATAGTCTATTGTTTTACATCAGATTTCGCGTGAACATGAATGAGATGGAGCCGTTGCGGTCATGTCAGCTGGGGGTTCAGGGATTTTTTCAGTAAGTTTCACATTCCTGTGCCGGCTTGCTAGGTGTTTGCTTAGATTTGAGGTGGAATTTTTCGCTGTGGATAAAAGTTTTATTCCCACACAGAGTGTATAGCGGACGCTGATGTTTCTGTCACCTTTAACTGGGTTAAACTCAAAGTAATGTTGGTACTTCCGAGCATTAAACGCTGCATAGTCTTGTTCTCTTCGGCGCTCCATGTTGTCTTTTCACGTTCAACACTACACTGACTGACGGCGCGGCGCTCATATGTCATTGTCACTCGACTGTTTTTCTTGTTATAAATTAACGTTTAATGAATTGTATATAAAGCTTAGTTTTTATCATTTACAGTAACAATCACCAATTATTTGTCATTTCTCATTTGTCGTTTTTTTTTGGTCATGACTGCTTTGACACGCTAAATCTCAAAATTAAATAAAAACACTGAATTGTAGCTGTGGTTTCCAAGGCAGGATCACCTTTGTTATTTTTTTAGGTTTAGTTTTCAAAATGTTTTTTTTTTGTGATGTTCTGTAGATCGTGGCTTTAAAATGTAATGAGGAATAATTAAACAAATGTTGCCTTACATTTTAAAAAATATATATATATAAATACATCTTCAGTTTTGTCTTTGTTCATCACTTGAAAGAGAGTTTTGGTCACTTTATCAGAAAGTTGTTTATGTGTGCTGCTTGTGAAAGAAAATAAAAGTTACCAATTTGTACCTGGTCTGGCCCCCTCCCAACCCATGCACACAAACAAAGATGATTCGACTATCGGTTGACTATGGAAAGATTCGACAATTCTGATTCGGATATGTAAATCCTTAGTCGAGGACACCCCTAGTCTTTATTCATAAATATGTCCTCATTGGTGTCAAATTACCTCTGCCAATGACCTTTCTTTGTAAGCTTAGAACTTCTCTTTATTTACATTGGGCGGGTAAGTCCAAGGAGGCTTCCATGTCATTCCGCCATATTGAAAAACTATAATAGCAGTCAGGACAAAGGACAAAAAGCACTAGCCTACCGCAACACGTTTCCACAACGCGTTTTCGTTTAGAACACGGGAACAAGCTGAAAAGGACAAGGAGATCAGTGAGTACATAACGGCTACCGTAGTTGCAACATACATTTGGAAAAGCGAGGCCCTAGAGAGCACTTTTTGCTTAAATGCAAAATACAATTTCACCACTAGATGGGGAACAATCCTACTTACTTTCCCTTTAAGGAAAGCTTATCCAGAAGAGTTTAAAATTAAAAGCTAATCAATTAAATAAATCTAAAGAAATGTATGTAAATATAATGTACATTTTATGATGAAAATTAAATCTATTATTAAAAATTCATACATTTTCAAAGCATTTAAAAACATTCAGGGGTGCGTTTCCCAAAAGCATTGTTAGCCAACTAACATCGCAAGTTCTGTCGTTACTAACATAGTTCAAAGTTTAGTTTTTTCCGAAACCATAGTTCAAACGAACATTCGCAAACTGCATCCCAAACTTGTGTGGCTGGAACTACAGCTCTCCACCTATGGTTAGAAGCATAGTTTCTAGTTAATATGACATGAAGACTTAATCTTGACAATGTCTATGTAGACTTAATAGACTTAATAATGCTTTTGAGAAAAATAAGCAAGCAACATGCAATGCATTCTATATCCATCATTCTAAATGCATACAAATTCCATTTTATCTTTCAGAATGTCCTGTACCATAGGTGCGAAGCCCTATTGTTTTCCTTAAAATGTATTATTTGGACCCAAGCACAGAGGAGCAGGCCAGAATGGCCTGCACCGAAAGTGGCGAAGTCCTATTGTTTTCTTTAGAATTGATTATTATTAGGGCCCGAGCACCGAGGAGCAGACCAGAATGGCCTGCACCGAAAGGTGCGAAGCCCTATTGTTTTCCTGAACTTTTAAATACTCCTCCGGGGGGATTCATGTGATTGACACCAAACGTAGTGAACATGATGTCAAGACATTGGAGATGTTAAACTGGAAGGGATATTTGATATCTCAAACATTGTTCCCATGGCAACACGTCAAACTTTACTTTCATTTTTCAGCATATTTAGGGCCCGAGCACCGAGGTGCAGGCCAAAGGTGCGAAGCCCTGTTGTTTTTCCTCTAATTTATTAGGGCCCGAGCACAGAGGAGCAGGTCATTTCATGGCCTAAACATGCTGAAAAACTCATGAAAATTTGCACACGAGTCAGTAGTAGCAAAAATGTACATGTGGTATAGGTTGCACAATTAGGCATGTAGAAATGGATCGATATATTTTAATATATCAACACCATATTTGGTCAGTTTAATCTTAAGTCTTTTTGTGATGATTAATGGCGCCGACCTTGACTTTTCATTAAAGGGTGTGTCTGTGGTGGCCTGGCAAAATATGGCTAAATGAATCACATTTTTAAAGGCCTAAACAAGCTCGAAAAGTCATGAAATGTTGCACACACGTCAAATGTGGCATAAATTTATATCTGGTATAGGCGTCAGAAAGTGTAAAAATGGCTCTATAGCGCACCTACAAAAATTTCAAAGGGCAGCCCCCGCTACGTTAAACACACAGGTACGAATTGTGGTAGAATCATAACTCACCTCAAGACTGTCTAAAAAGTCTCTGGGAGCCAAGCTCTAAATGCCACAGGAAGTCTGCCATTTTGAATTTTCTCTGTAATTTGGGTGCAAATTTAGTTAGAGTGGCGGCCTGCCATTTTTCTGAGTTTCGCCAATAAACAGGAAGTTGTTCTAACTTAGGCTTAAAATGTCCAATCTGTCACAGGATTCACATGGTTGAAAAGTGCCCTGGCCTTAACACATCAACATAGCATAATTCTGAGACAGTCATAGCGCCACCTGGTGGCATTAGGGAATGTCATGTTATACACTGTGATTTACTGCTCATAGAAATTTTATCAGATCATCATCATATTTGGTCAGACTAATCTTAAAGACTTTGCAAGAGTAAATGCAGAGATCTTGAATTTTCGTGAAAGGGCGTGTCCGTGGCAGCCTGGCAAAGTTTGATGTTTCACCATGAAAAAGCTGTTGTAACTCAGGCATACAATGTCCAACCTATCCCAGACTTAAAACGTTTGATAAGTGTCCTGGCCTGAAAACGTCAATATAACAATAATCAGTTACAGTTATGTGATGAACTTTGGTGGTGGTGAACATGATGCTGAAACATTGGACTTGCTAAATTGTGAAGGGATTTTTGATATCTTGATACGGTGCTGCCATGGCGAGGCGACAAATTTATGGCGAATTCAGAGAAACAGGAAGTGTCTAATTTCTAAAGCAAAAATGTCATTTTTTCCATGGCAACGCGTTAAACTTTACTTTAATTTTCAGGCATATTTAAGCTCTTGGCATGCACTTTAATTGCCTTAACATGCTCGAAATCTCTTGAATTTTGGCACAGACGTCAGAGTCGTCTGTCCTTAGGACCTGGCAAAGGCTGGAACACAGGCATGGCAGGAGGGCTCTGTAGTGCCCCCTGTAATGCAAAAACAAACATTGGTGCACAGATCGGACAAGCATGTTCGAAAACAATAGTGCTTTGCACTTGTCGATGCAGGACATTCTGGCATTTTTGATATCCCGAACAGTGCTGCCATGACAAGGCGACAAATTTATGGCGAAATCAGAGAAACAGAAAGTGTCTAATATCTCAAATAAAAATTGTCCTATTGTGATGACACACAGGGTATTTGTTCAGCCAAACATTCTGAACGCATCGATTGTGAGTCCCGGATATAGCACCACCAACAAGCACCAGGAAGTGTTTCTGTCATAAAGGTGGATATTTTGACAGTCACATGCGGTAAACTTTTAAATACTACTCCTAGAGGATTCATGCGATTGAGACCAGACTGATGCCAAAATTATGCCAAGCCATTGGAGATGCTAAATTGTGAACAGATCTCAAACGCTGTTGCCATGGCAATGTGTCAAACTTTGCATTCATTTTTAAAGCATATTTAAGCCTTACAGTTGCATGCAGTGAACTTTTAAATACTCCTCCTAGGGAATTAATGTGATTGGCATCAGAAGTGGTGACCATGATGCTGAGACATTGTAGATGCAAAATTGCAAAGGGATTTTTCATATCTCGAATGCTGTTCCCATAGCAATGTGTCAAACTTTACTTTCATTTTCCGGCATATTTTAAGCTGACAGTTCCATGTTGTAAACTTTTAAATACTCGTCCTAGAGGATTCATGCGATTAACACCAAAAGTTATGTCCATGATGCCGAGACATTGTAGATGCTAAATTGCGAAGGAATTTTTAACATCTCGAACGCTGTTCCCATGGCAACACATCAAACTTTACTTATATTTTCAGCCAAATTTAAGGCTCTTGGCGTGCTTAGAATAACACAAACATTACACGGCAGAAAACACATATCAGCGTTGTTGCACGTTAAGCGTGGGCTAAAGCTCAGACATGTGCCTGGCTCTGTAGCTGCTCTCTAGCGCCCCTTTTTTGTCTAAAATGTGCAGTTAGTTTTACCTACAATCCTGAAACGTGGTAAGTACATTTCTTTCATCAAAACAAACATCTTTCAAATTTACAGTCATTAGGTTCGCACAAAAGGAAATCGGCCATTTTGGATTTTATTCTGATTTTTGGACATTTGGATGCCCTGCACTTTTAAATACTTCTCCTAGGGGATTCATGCGATTGACACCAAATGTGGCAAACATGATGTCGAGACATAGCACTTTCTAAATTGTGAATGGATTTTTTATATCTCCAACGTTGTTGCCATGGCGACATGACAAATTATGCCTAAATCAGAGAAACAGGAAGCGTCATATCTAAGGCAAAAAATGTCTTATTGTGATGACACGTGGTGTGTATGTTCGGCCAAGGATTCCAATCGCATTGATGTGCCTATTGTGAGTCTTGAGCATAGCGCCACCAGTAGGCACCAGGAAGTGTGTTGGTCATAAAAGTGGTTATTTTGACTGTCGTATGCGGTAAACTTTTAAATACTTCTCCTAGAGGATTTATGCGATTGAGACCAGTCTTGGCCAACATGATGCTGAGGCACTGGAGATGCTTAATTGTGAAGAGATTTTTGATATCTTGAACGCTGTTACCATGGCAGTATGTCAAATTTTACTTTAATTTCAGGCATATTTAAGGCTTTTGGCGTTCTTAGATTAACTTTAAATTTGTCTAAAATGTGGGGTTTCTTTTACCTACAGTCCCCAAATGTAACAACATAAAATAGTCCACTGATATTTACCCACTTGATGCACTTGCCCATCGTGCATTGTATAGCAATAAAAAAACGTGCGAGGGCCCGCCATCGCTCCTTGCAACTATATATATATTTTTCTTTTTTTAACACGTTTGGCCACTTTGGGTGCCTTACCATGCTCGAAAATCCAGTGACAAATTAACAATTACGAAAACAAAACGGCAATTCAGAAAACACAGAAACAAATTTTTAAAAACGGAAAAGTAGGTACATTGCGCGACTGGAATGGTTACTGCTGATTGGACGACACCTCTGTCAATCAAGACGCTACATCGCCACCAGCAGTCGAACGCTAGTGTCAAAGCATGTGAGGCAAAACAAAGGGCACTGATGTATTTTAAGATATGTCAGTGCAAGTTGTTTTCTGTTTGGACAGATTTTAAATTTATTTTAGTCTAGGACTAGTCTAATCCCTGTCTGGGAAACCGCCCCAAAAAGTGCAGAACTCTTCTAAAAGGAATAGTCTATCCTTTTTCCAAATTAAACTATGTTTTACCTTAACTAAGAAGAGTTGATACATACCTTTATCATCTTAGTGCGTGCACTTCATCGCTGTGGCGCGTGGCGACACTTTGATAGCATTTAGCTTAGCCCCATTCATTCAATGGTACCAAACAGAGATAAAGTTAGAAGAGACCAAACACATCAACATTTTTCCTATTTAAGACGAGTAGTTATATGAGCAAGTATGGTGACACAAAATAAAACGTAGCACTTTTCTATGCGGATTTAAAAGGGTAACTATATTGTATGGTGGAATAGCACTTTTGGGAGTACTTCGACTTCGCGCAGTAACACTCTCCCTCTCATTACTCCATTATGAGAGGGAGAAGGGGAGCGGATTTTTCAGGCGAGTCAAAAGTACTCCCAAGGTGGCGCACTTCTGCAACTTATACAACCCGGAAGTAGCGCCTCACGTGAAAGAGAAAGAAGTCCGTGTATGTTTTAAAGATCGCTCTGCATCTGATCTCTATCAAAAGTCTTTCACAAAAATGGAATTACCTCAGCTTTTTGCTCAAAACTGGGTGTTTTTGAAGAAACCTACCCATGTTTGAGAGGTGATTACAAGAGAACTAATGAAGGTAGGATGAAACAGTTTTTTTTTGTTTGAAAGCAGAGGGTCTGTTCTACCATCTGATATATTGTTTGTTTATATATTTAAAGAAGAATTTCTGGAAGGCGTTGAACTTTTGTGAAAATAATGAAAAATGCTGGTGCTGGCTGGCAACTTTTTTTTTAAACGCTGGCGGGGAAAGAGTTAAACAAAAAAAGAGGATGTTTAGTTTAATGTTGACATTGATTTTTTTATGAAAATGAGTAATGAACATGGCCTGTTAAGCTCTACAAGAACACCACTAAAGGGCATCTATTATTCCTATTTTTACATGATGTAAAAAAGTCTCATGTGTGCCTAGAATGTGTCTGTGAAGTTTCAATTGAAAATAACCCACAGATAATTTATTATAGCTTGTCCAAAATGTCCCTATTTTAGTGGGAGCAAAATAGCGCTGTTTCATGTCTCCACCTTTAAATGCAAATTAGCTACTGTTCCTCACAACCTTAGCAAAAGATAAAGTGAGTGCATACAGTCTGAGACAGTAGTATCTCACTATTGCGATATGGCGGGCAGAGTACAACTCACTGAAGGCGAATACAGTAATGTGACGTCACATACTTTCACACATACACTGTTTAGGTTGGCCCAAATAAATTGCCGGTCCGAGTATGGTTTATTTGGGTCAGTGTGAACACAACAGCCACACTCTGGGGTGCACTAAATGGTCGCTCCGAGACTGCTCTAGCTGCTGTTGCCAAACTCTGGTGCGACCCATCTGTGGTGTGAACACTGCTCGACCTTGGGCCGAACCAAATACAGAAAGTTCTCGACATGTTTGAGCCACTGGGCTTCCGTCATGACGTGAGCCGGGTGTTATATTGTGGGTTAACAACAAACAGGGCAATCTTGGCCCGTTGCAGAGATTCACTGTCTCCTGGACATTTGAGCTGATGATTTTATAAATGCATAGCTGTCCTCCACGCAGAAAAATAATGATGGCTCTGTAAGAAGGGTTAATAGAACAGTTGCGCAATTTTGCTTTAAAGCAAAGAAACTTTGCAAAGACGTGCATCGTTTATCTCCATATCTTGCTAGCTTTGCTCGTCAGGCTGGTTGTCATGGAAACATGAAGGTGGTCATGAGATGGTAAGAGCTGTCAGAGACCAATGACATCGCTGACTGTTGTCACATGGTGTACGGTGCGGCGTTTCGAGTAAGGTAAAAACAACATATGTGAACACGGACCGCACTAACTGAAAAATGATACATTGTAAGTTGGTGCGCTCCAAGCCCACACAACGGTGCGCACCAACATGTGTTTAAACACACATTTATGTCCAAACACCTTGTAAAAGTGGAAATTGCATAAAAGGGGCCTTTAAAGTACCAAAAAGTAGTTCATAAGATCACTTGTGTGCTATATATGTAGTCGTATGAACTATACAATACTTTGAGTTTGGAATTTAAGTCATAGAAAGATTTTCAGTGAAAGATGACACTGATTTTTATACAAAACTCCACTACAACTTCAAAAGACATATAGCTTATCATATTTAGGCCTACTTAAAATAATAGTATACTACTGAATACTTTTATATTGGTTTTTTTTTGGTCGGTTTTTTTTGTGGAAAATTTGAAGATACATTACAAGCTATTGAACATAATATAGGATGCTGCAAGTATGAATGTTATGTGGTCATCAGTGGTATAATAACTGTCTCTTACCTGCAACATAATCCCCAAATCCAATGGTGCTGAGTGTTATGAAGCAGTAGTAAATAGCTTCAGAATATGACCATCCCTCATACTCTTTAAAGAGTATCATAGGCATCACAAAGTACATGAATGCTGACAACACGAAGGATATACTGTGGAAGAATATCTGCACACATTTCTGTGGGAAAGAACAATGTCATGGCCACACAGTACGTACTGTATGCGTGCACAAAAATGACAAGCATTTTCATTTCTAATTTCAGGGCTTAAAACAAATAAATATGTATGCATTCCATGTTCTTTATTCCACTTTACAACTGACCATTATCTTTCATACTGACTGGTAAAGAATGAGTTAAATTCTTACCGCTCTTTCAAATTTTTTTGCAAGAAAGTTGCAAAATGTTTTCTCAATGGCCAACATGTACTTTCCAACTCTGTTTAAGATCACTACGTTGAGGGGAATGCCAAAAAGAGCAAAAAACACACAAAATATTTGACCAGCGGCTGTGAGTGGAATTATATTCCCATAGCCTGCAGAAAGAGGAAGACTTTGTGTAATCTTTTTCCAAGTTAAGTGGATGCCACACAATGAAAAAGGTCAACTTAAAATATTTAGCTGTTTATGTCTCACCAATAGTTGTGACCACAGTAGCTGCAAACACAGATGAGCTGGTATATTTCCAAAAACCGTCCGTGATGTTGTTGCTATCTGGACTCAACCCAACAATGGAAGCAGACTTAATCATCTAGAGACAGTGGTGGCAAGCAAAGTGTACTTAGTTGTGATACATGAGATGGCAAGTTAATACAAGTTAAATATCTATAAATAATTAATACCAAGAGTGTGTTTATTCACATATAATGCATGACTCCAAGCATGATTCTGTCCAGATATTGTAAAAATGAAATTAAATAAATTTAATAATAATATGGTAACAATTTAAAAAGAGATTCTATTTGTTAACATTAGTTAATATAACAAGCTAAGAAGCATTTATCAATCTAAGTTAATGTCAGTTTATACAAAATAGTTTTTTGTTTGTATGTTATTTCATTGTGCATCAATTAATGTTAACAGATAAAAAGTAAATAAAAAAAACAAACAGTCTTATATAATAAATTGTAAAATGTGGGAGCCCCGCCTTTTTTATGCAAATATAAATTCAAATGAAATTTTATTTCAAAGAGTATTTCACAATAGGTTTTGCACTGAATCATTTGATTTTTGTCTACAACTTCCCAACACAATATCACATTCACATATAGTATAGGATCTTTTCTTTGTGTTTAAAACTATTGCTAAGACAGTTATTGTCCAAACAATTGTACACTTTATTGTGTTTTCATTATCAATTTCTGGGGTTTGGTAAGTTCACCACAAGACCAGTTTAGAAAAGCACTGATACTATCAATTGCTTCAATAAGTAATAACTGGAATTTTACATTAGCTCTGCTTCAACATGTTTAATTACCAAAAAGGTACCCACGTGACCAGTAAATTACTTAAAAACTTCTTTTTCATGAACATTTCAGTCACCATGTACAGAATTGCATTTTAAGTCATTGTTGTTTAAGTAAAAACAAGCGCAGTGGTATAGTTATAGCAAAACCCAGTCATACCTGTGCTAGCTCTCGGAGGCCACTCTGACCCACACAAGGATATTTCACAAGCAGTTTTGTTCTTTCATCCTTCAGAGTCTCAATCTGTTTCAACACATACCAACCTTCCAGTTTCCAAAAAACTAGCCCTCCAAGAAGGACATATGATAAATAAATAACTCCAAGAAACAAAATAGAAGGAAACCGAGCTTTACTGAGAAACTGGCATAATTTCTCTGAATATATAGGCAACATGGTGCCTTTGGTTGCCTGGCTCGCCTGCCTGTCCCTCAAGCTGCAAGATGGTGCTACTGGGTGTGGATTTACCCTGTGTATGTGGCAGGCAAATCAACCCATTGTGTAATGTACGCCAGTATCGGACCTTATGACCGGGTATGCAAATGCTCATTGAAGGGGAGCAGAAGACAATGAGAAGTGACAGTACAATCAGTACTCTTTCTATTTTTATCTTAGCATGTGGTTTGCTATTTAATATAAACATTTTCTATAAGGGCCACAGAGTTTCTTCACCCAAATAAATTCATTTTTTTTTAGTTCTCCATCTTGATTTTTATGATCAATTATCATTCCACTTTTTTACATTTAAAGTTCAAAGTGACTAGGCACACATGCAGAACTTAAAAAAAGACATCTACATCTCCAATATGCCTCACCACAAATTCATCATAGTAATACATTTACTTAAGCCCTAATTGCAAACCCATGAACACACAAGCACATACATACGCACACACACGCAGGCACGCACACACACACACACACACACACAAACACACACACACACACACACACACGCGCATACACACGCACGCACGCGCACGCACGCACACACACACACACACACACACACACACACACACACACACACTTATGAGATGTTGGATTTACAAACCTCAGTATTTGCTATTTTCAAATCTGTGAACCACACCATCTAAGTCAGTTATGTAGGTAATACTAAATAGAGAAATAGATATAGTTTGAGTTCTAGTCATTTGAATGTGTATTTGAATATGGTTTGTGGTAAAAAAAAAAAACATTTACTTACAGGATTAATGTAGGATATGCAAACTATTTTGTTTTATTGCATCCAGAACCTTCTTATCCATCCACTGTCCACACACTACTGGAAACCCTAGATTCCTACACAGCAATACCAGTACTTAGTGGTTGGCTTACAGCAGCTCTTTTTCCTCACTCATACACTCGTGGCACCTGATGAATAGTGGCAGATGATGAATAGCCCCTTCTGTGTGGCTGAAGTAACCCCAAATCTCACAGTTATATGGGGAGTTATCTGGAACTCAAAGGTCAATCGTAGGGAAAGACGCATCTCCTTTAACGCTTTATTTTTCCGATGCTAAAAGGTAGCTCTGTAAGACCCAAATATAAAAAAAACTTTACTTTTTTCACCTTTTATATGTTGTTGTAAGAGTCATCTGATGCAGAAATAAGTGGGTTTTTACATTTTTGTAAGTTTTTATGGAAATGTTGTAATATTACAATATTGGGCCTTTGGGGTAGCAGAATTGCTGTGATTTCACCCACTGTCTGAACAAATGTAAAGAACATCTAAGAGTTTATTTGCAGGGTGTACTGCTTATTTAGCCCAATAACAGTAGCCTATATACACATATACATAATCAAACAATACATAAAAACCATATTTTTTATGAAAAATCATTTATTAGAAAAATATGCTCAGATTGTATTTACAAAACCAGATACACTAAAAAAGAAGGTATTCACGATGTTTAGCTGTGTTAACAGACATGTTCAATGACAGTAGTCCCACTTTGTTGTTTATGAAAACACCTTTATTTTGGAAACCATACTCATTGGCGTTATCGGTCAGAGCTGTGATCATGTCTTCTGACGTAAACCTTCTAAGGTACTCCAGTGGTATATGGAAGGAGATGGCATCATTTGTGATATCCATAACAGAAATATCAGTATTGCGACTGATAAAATACTTTCTCAGACAGTAATATCTGTCATGGGGCAAGCTCTGTGTTCTTGAGTGGCTTGGTTTTGATGGTGTGATGTCCACATACTCATCATATGTGCTGACATAGAGTTTTTAAATTTCTCTTTTGTAGTTCAGAGGCATCGCTACATACCTCCTCATCAGTTATATCAGAGTCCCATCTCAAAGTCACTTTTTCCAAATTTGGATGATATAAATGACATTGTACGCACTGCAGATAAGATAGTCCTGGCTAGTAGCTGTCACGCTCAGAACCAGGAAGTAGAGTTCAAGCTGTTGCGGACTCGGTAGATGGGCTCCTCTTCCACAGGAACAGGACGAGGAGGCACAGCTGTGGTGTCAGGATCTGTGGAGGGAGAAGTGACAGGGTTAGTGAAGGGCTTTAGCAATGAAACATGAAATGAGGGTGAAATCCTGTATTCGGGAGGTAAATTGAGCCTGTAAGTGACCTCATTCAGCTGCCTCTGCACATTGAAAGGACCAATGTAAAGCTTACAGCAGGGCTGGTGGAGGCGGATATCCCGGGTGGAGAGCCAGACCTTTTGGCCAAGCTGGTATTCAGGTGGGTTAGAGCGTCGTCGGTTGGCTTGGTCTTTATGCCTCCGCACAGCCTGTGGGAGATGTACGGAAGCCCAGTCCCAGACCCCCTCGCTCTGATGGAACCAATCGTCGACAGCTGGAACCGTCGAGGGCTCACCTGATCAAAGGAAGAGAGGAGGTTGGTAACCCAGGATACATTGCTTCCAATGGATAGAGGAAGGGAGTTTTGGGCATATTCAGCCCAAGGAAGATAGCAGCTTCCGCTGTCCTGGTACTGGTGGCAGTAGGTACGGAGGTAGTGACCTATTTCTTGGATATTCCACTCAGTCTGGCCCTTGGTTTATGGGTGGTTACTAGAAGGTAGGCTTATGGTAACTCCTAGGAATGATGAATGTGAACAAGCCATGAACCTAACAGGCTAATTGCGGTCTGATAACTTGGTCAAAGTTATCGTTGAGCTCAGATCTGCTGGGGTTCCCATTCTTTTGCAGGGTGCTGCTTTTCCTTTTCACTCTAAAATCCCAGAAAATAAAACAATACACTAAAATAGGTTAAAATAAAAGAGTGTTTCATGTTTAACTTTATGCCTTTTGGAGATCATTTCATCTTCCACTCGCTGAAGTGTTCACATTAACAGAAATATTTTTTTCAGGGGTGCCCAAACTTTTGCATGCCACTGTACTGATATATAGTATACACATAATGTAAATTGAATTTAATTATTTGAAACATACTAAGCACTATACTGCAATGTTGTTCTTAAAGGAATAGTCTACTCATTTTCAATATTAAAATATGTTATTACCTTAACTAAGAAGAGTTGATACATCCCTCTATCATCTGTGTGTGCGTGCACGTAAGCGCTGGAGCGCGCTGCGACACTTCGATAGCATTTAGCTTAGCCCCATTCATTCAATGGTACCACTCAGAGATAAAGTTAGAAGTGACCAAACACATCAACGTTTTTCCTATTTAAGACGAGTAGTTATACGAGCAAGTTTGGTGGTACAAAATAAAACGTAGCGCTTTTCTGAGCGGATTTAAAAGAGGAACTATATTGTATGGCGGAACAGCACTTTTGGGAGTACTTCGACTCGCCTAAAAATCCGCTCCCCTTCTCCCTCTCATAATGGGAGAGGGAGGGTGTTACTGCGCAGAGTCTAAGTACTCCCAAAAGTGCTGTTCCGCCATACAATATAGTTCCTCTTTTAAATCCGCTTAGAAAAGCGCTACGTTTTACTTTGTACCACCAAACTTGCTTGTATAACTACTCGTCTTAAATAGGAAAACCGTTGATGTGTTTGGTCACTTCTAACTTTATCTCTGAGTGGTACCATTGAATGAATGGGGCTAAGCTAAATGCCATCGAAGTGTCGCAGCGCGCCCCAGCGCTTACGTGCACACACTAAGATGATAGAGGGATGTATCAACTCTTCTTAGTTAAGGTAATAACATATTTTAATATTGAAAATGAGTAGACTATTCCTTTAACATTTGTGCGTAATATATAATTTTTTATCTTTTTCATTCATAAGATTTTTCCTATTTTCCTATTATGGAAGTCAATGGGTACCATCAACTGTATGATTGCCATAATTCATCAAAATATCTTGCTTTGTATTCATCAGATTACAGAAACTCTGGCAAGTTTAGAACAACATGAAGGTGAGTTAATGATAAAATTATAAATTTTAGGTAAACTTTTAACTTATTTACTTAACCCCATGTCATCCAAGATGTTTTTCTTTCTTTCTTTTGCCAAACACAGTCAGAGTTGTATTAAATACTGCCCTGGCCAGTGGCGGCTGGTGACTGTTCTTCTGAGGGGTGCAAATTCAAAATATGTGTTCGGAGTCTCATGTGTTGCTCGTGTTTTCAAAATATGAGTTTGTTGCGTCATGTGCAGAGGTGGAAAGAGTAATAAAATATTGTACTCAAGTAAAAGTAAAGTTACTTTTAATAATATTTTACTTAAGTAAAAGTAAAGTTACTGGTCTAAAAATCTACTCAAGTAAAAGTAAAAAGTAAGTCATTTTAACTTAACTCATAGTAAAAGTAAAGTTTTTTACAACGGGGAGAGGTGGAGGATTCTAGTATACAGTAGTTCAAAAACGACAAGGGAATATAAATCTCAAACTAGTTGTTTTTAATTGTAGGAACATCTTTACAATTAAAGTGCAATAAAAAAAGTTAATAAATTAAAAAGCTTTTTTTAAGAAACATTTATAGAATTGTTTGATGATTTTTCAAGGTGAGTTATGCACTTTTGAAGCAAAAATAATATGAGGTCAGCAGCTAGTAAATACAATCACTATAGTAAGGTTGTAATTGATGTATTGCTGGTAACAAACATTATTTTATTAAACTATAGTTTAAATGAACATGTAATGAAATGAGTGTCTTGTGTTATATGTTTCTTTTGTATAATACACTTGGGCAAGTTAAATGTTATTGGTGTCTGTGTCATTATATTCTGTATCTTATTTTACTGTTTTAGAGGCGAGTATATTCCCCTTTATTATTTTTGTACACTGTGTGACCTATAGTAGTTGCAGAGCGTTACAGGCTTTCCAGGTATCTTAACCTGGTGTTATTAAAGTGTGAAGATCTGGTCCCAATATTTTGAACTTTGATGTAAAGCATTTAGATTTATTTCGATTTATTATTGGATTTTCTTGTTCGTTGTTTATTTCGTGCAAGATCTGGCAACAGGCAGCAAACGCTTGTGCCTCTGTCATTTTCTGCACCGGGCAAACATAATACTTTTTCCCCTTCTAGGCATTTATTTTTTTCAGTAGAAAGACCTGGCTGTCATGTCCATGATGCACTTTTAAATACTTTATTAACTAGTTGTTCAGTTCGGTTATGTACACACTATGCAGAGTTTATGTAAATGCGGTGTATACCTGCATTTTGCGGGAGTTAATTTGGTTTAGAATGCGGTTGTCAGGGCCGTAAATTACTGAACTGTGTGTGTACAGAACAGGATTAAGTATTAAAAGGTGATGTGACAACCAAATTTATATGCAGTGTGTATGGGTACTGCTATTCTTAAATAAATCTTAATATTCATGCCCCGCCCACTCCTCCCCATTCTTCTCACAGCATCCACGCCCATTTAAGTTGCATTTTTCAAAATAATAGCAAGGTAGACTGGAGCTGAAACATCGGGGTTTCATGACGCTTACGTTTCATGATGATTAAGTAGCATCCAAAGCCGCCTACTTACCTACCATATAGTAGGAGAAACACACAGTAGTATGTCCGAAACCTCAGTATTCAGAAAATGAGTAGGCGAGAAATCCCCGGATGCTTCAGAATCTGGGTAGACTCAGTAGGGCAAGCATCGATGGAGACTTATCTATGCCAGCAAAGCAATCGTCATATCGACCGGAGACCAGCTAATCGGGTGATTCCGATAAACGATGCACAGACCCAAGATTTCCCAGGTGCTCAGCTAATTCTTCAAAATAAAGCTGCAGAATTGCCACAGCTGTGTCGAGATGGCAGTAAATATGTGATAGTTTGTTCGAAAAAAAACATTTAAATAAAGTGTTGTTATGTGTATTCACTTCTATACGTTTTTATATATTGTGATGGTTTTATTTATTCATTTTTTTTAATTCATGTTACCTGTTATTTTAACTAAATAAAATAAAATCATTACTTCACTAAAAATATATATATTCACATGGCCTGCATTTGTCTAGTTTGTATTCAAGGATAGCTGTCATCTGACAATACATTTTAAAAGAATACACTGACAATACCCTAAAAATAATGTGTAATGAAGTATTGCTCAGCATTTTTCTTAATTATTGTGCATAACATTAGGGGTGGGCTAGCAAAGTTAGTCTGGGGTATGATATCTTAGAAAGATCTTAATAACTATTTTAATAAAAGATAATTATTAATTATCTTTGAGCAGCTGCCCGACCTTTCTTTTGTTCAGACATTTCAACCATTGCAAACACTGACAAAGACCGTACAAAGCAGAATTGTCAAGTTACTGATGCAATCAGGTGTTAGTGCACATGTCCCTCCAAACGCATAAGTTTTCATGCCTGTAATTAGGTTTATTCGAGTTCATGCACTGCTGCAAGAACCAACAGGTGTATGACAACAAAGTACCACAAGAGCGATTCCAGAAATTATACGGAGAAGTCTGATTTCGAGTCACCTTCACGGCATTGTGATATCATCCTCCTGTTCTTTTCTTGTGGTTCTGCATGAACTTGAACTAGGCTACTACGTCATAGGTCCCATGATAACGTCAACATGGCGGTTGATGTCCATACTAATGCAAATGTATACGTACTGCTTGTTAAGTAGGTACTCATTGAAATTAAGTACTTACTCAGTGAATATGTGGTTTGGGACGCAGCCATAGATTACAGATGTGCATATGTCACGCCCCGGGGCTGGCGACTAATAGGCTAAGCCACGCCCCTTTTTAACTTCCACCTCGAGGAGGTCCCCAAAGCCAACCCAATGACCAGACAACAACGAGTACAGGTAAGTATAAAATAAGAACTTTATTTATTTAAATATTTCAAATGAACTTGGGAAATGGGAAAGGGGTAATTTAAAACTAATACTCTCGGCTCTGCCCTCCAGGTAGGCCGTGGCCCGACAGAGTAACGGGACAGGAAAGGAAGGGGGGGCAATAGGGGTCCAGAGCACTACAGGGTGTGAGACTCGGGCTCCTGCCTGGTCTTGACTATTCGTGGCGCCCTCCTCTTCCTCCTGGAGGCAGTAATAAAACAAGATGAGTGTTGGACCTAAAGTATCCCTTTAGCGTACCTTTCTCCTGGTGGGGTTTGCCCTCCGTGCGTGTTCTGGGGGGGTGGTGTCAACAACGTTTCTCTATCTCACATGTATCTCTTTCCTCTCCTTCTCCTACAGGTGGCTGCAGACGCAGGGAGTCGGTCCTACCCACTGCGAGGGACCTCCCCACACCTTCACTTGGAACAGAGTCGGGTAAGTATAGGGTTCCTTCTCTCTCTCTCTCTCTCTCTCTCTCTCTCTCTCTCTCTCTCTCTCTCCACAGGCGGCAATCTCCTTTCCCTTGCTCCGCCGACTACAGGCTGGACACAAGGACACAGTTAATTGGGACTGGTATGTTCTCACCTTTCTGCTGGATACAACGTACAGCAAGCACGGGGTGAACACAGTTTCTACTCGGGTCGTTCACTCTCTCTCTCTCTTTCTCCACAGGCAGTAGCTGGGACACAGAGGCACAGTTAATTGGACTTAGTTTGCTCTCACCTCTCTGCTAGACACAACGTACAGTAAGTACGGGATTCGACATGCTCGGTGGTTGCAGAGGGGTGGAAACGTCACACTGTCTCACCGGGCCGAGCGCTGCCCTCTCCTCGCTACCCGTTGGGCGATCGAACACCGGACAGGGGCGCCCCTTTGTAGAGACCTCGGGACAGGCGGAATTTGCTACACCTCTCTCTCTGCAACAGTAAATATTACACAGATGAAAGCATCAACAACAGTGACCCCTGGTCGTACTCACACATCCGCGAATCCTCCAGCTCTTCACCGCCACTCTTTGATCTACCCAAACGTCAAGACGGGAAATCGTTCCGGGGCACCACACCGTTACTATAGGCCTGAAGCGTGTTCACAACATATATTGGACTGGTTTTCACTAGAACCTTCGTCCTCCCTCGACGAGGTGTGTGAAGGCGGGGGTTTGTCTGATGAGACACACAGCAATACACAGCAATACACAGCACCACGTCAAAGTGAAAGTTTCCACAGCACAAAGACTCACCCACCACACTCTAGTGTACACATAGGACGCCCGTCTTCCTCCACTTCGCCGGGGTCCGTTCGGCGATGGATAATACGGTCTAGTCAGTAGTTTCGTCGCTGTGACTAGCTTCAGCCAATGTTCCTTCGGCTCACCCACCACGCTATCTTAGGGGTAGGGCTGCCCTCTTTCCTTAGGAGGTATCCGCTATAAAGACAGGTTAGTTTATAATGCGTCCTCAAATTCAATATTTATACTCACGGATGCTGTAAACCTTTCTTCCAACTATCCTCTGTTTTAGTTCACACAACAGTCGACTCCAGCCACTCAAACGGGCGTCTTTTCCCCCAACAGGGTTACACAGCAATCTTCTATATCTCAATCACTTCCATGCATGTATGTACTCACACTTACTCCATTTCCTCTCCTTTGTTGTGTTTCAGTTTCCAACGCTTCCGTTCTTCCTTCAACCATTAAGGTTCACAAAGTCCACACAGCCATATAAGCTTCAGCCTGAGAGAGAGAGATAAACAGCCCACAACCAGCGTACCAGACGGATACTACGCAGCACTTCAACACTGCACACCAACTCACAAACTGTGATTTAAGCTGGTCTTAAATACTGCCCTGTTCAGCGTGTCCTCCAATCGCTAGCCGCTCTCGTTAACT
The DNA here is from genome assembly GCA_025389145.1 of Misgurnus mizolepis. Lineage (NCBI taxonomy): Eukaryota > Metazoa > Chordata > Actinopteri > Cypriniformes > Cobitidae > Misgurnus > Misgurnus mizolepis. The sequence continues at coordinate 7,207,655 of JAIFKI010000023.1, forward strand.
ACACACAGCTGCGCTGAATTGTTGATTTCTCCTCTCGCGGCGCTACCGGAAGTCCGGTGTTCATCTTTTCCGGTCCGGGTGGAAACCTTCCGGGCGGAACCCTGAAAAGATCTTCACCTTGTGACATCCTCCCCCGCCAATGCGTTCTAGTCCCTAGAACGCTCTTGGGTCGTCCACTCACCATAACGGGCAGGGGGCGGCCTCGGTTCTCCCGCTGGGAACGCCTTACGGGTGAGTCGGGCTCGGCCTGTTCAGGTGCCGTTTCTGGTTCTCTTGGGGCGGCCGGGGGTGGCGCCACCACAGGTCTTCCTGGGACCACAGCCCAACCTCCGATCCAGGGGGCCGCCGGTGCAGGCTCCGTGGGAGTTACTTCCACGGCCTCGGGATAGTTAGGGCATGGGCGGATCATGTTTCGATGTACCACACGGTCAGGGCCAGACTTCCCTTCGGGCCGGATGGTGTACACCGGCTGTCCCGGTCTCTGTTGCCTGCAGACTACATATGGGACGGTCTTCCAGCGGTCGCTCAACTTCCCCTTTCCTTGTCGCCGATTGTCTCTCACCAAAACCCTCTCACCTGGCAGCAGGGGGGCATCTCTGGCAGTCCGATCATACAGCCGCTTATTTCTCTCTCCTGTCGTCTGTATCCTCTTCGACACCTGTTCATAGGCGAAATGTAAGCGCTGATGGTGGCGTCCCACCCACTCCGTCACACTGACTTCCTCCTGGTCTGCTGCTACTCCCAGAACCAGGTCGGTGGGCATACGCATGTGTCTGCCAAACATCAGGTAAGTAGGGGCATACCCCGTCGTAATATGGACACTGTTGTTATATGCTTGGAGGAGGTTTGGTAAGGCACTCACCCAGTCGTCTTGCCGTCGTTGGTCCAGAGCCCCCAGTAACCCCAACAGGGTCTGATTAAACCTCTCGCAACCGCCGTTTCCTTGGGGATGGTATGATGTCGTATGGGTTTTGGTACAGCCATACAACTGACATAGCTCCCGGATCACCCTGGATTCAAAGTTGGCCCCTTGGTCGGAGTGCAGATATTCTGGGCATCCGAACGTCTGGAAGACGGCCCGCCATAAAGCTGTAGCGGTGGTGGTTGCTGTCTGATCAAGGGTGGGGACAGCCCAAGCGTACTTGGTGAACAGGTCTGTGATTACCAAGATGTTTTGATAACGGTCTTGTGGACGGCCCAGCGTCAGGAAGTCCATCGCCATGATGTGGAGGGGGGCCTTTGCATGGATGGGCATCATGGGTGCTCGGGCCTCCCGCTTGGACTTGAACAACGTGCACCTGGGGCAGGCTTGGATTAGGGCGTGCACCGATGTCTCCAGCCCAGGCCAATAGAAAAATCTACGTAGCAGGGATACGGTCCTCTCTTGTCCCTGGTGTCCCAACTGGTCATGGTAGGCTGAAACTAGAGCTGTCACCTGGTCTGTCGGTACCACAATCTGGCACACTTCCTCACCCAGCTTCGGGTCGCTGATCCTTCTGCACAGCACTCCTTCCTTCAGCTCCAGCTTGTCCCATTGTCCCAGTAGCCTCCTCCCAGCATCTGTCTGGGCTAGTCTTTCCGCTGGTGTCGGCCGTCGGCCTTGTTCCAACCACTCCCTTACTTGGCGCACATCCTGGTCCTGGGCCTGTCTCTCCGTCCACCGGCGGGGGTCCCACCCCCAGTTCTCGGGCACGGCCTCCTGCCGGCTTCCCGGCGCATCCACCGGCCCTACCATGTAGCCTTCCTCACGGCTGGCCACTTCCGGGCCGGCCCGGCCCCTGGGGCCTTCTGCCTCTGGCAGCCTCGAGAGCACGTCCGCATTCGTATGTTCCCGCCCAGGGCGATACTGCAGTTAATAGTCGAAATTGGCTAGTTGGGCCACCCACCGCTGCTCCACAGCTCCCAGCTTCGCCATCTGCAAATGTACCAACGGGTTGTTATCTGTGATTACCGTTACCTTGGCACCCCAGAGGTAGTCTTTGAATTTCTCGCTTAACGCCCACTTCAGTGCCAGCAGCTCCAGTTTAAACGAGCTGTAGTTCGCGTCGTTTCTCTCGGCTGGATGGAGGCTCTGACTAGCATAGGCGATGACCCACTCAGCCCCTTCTTGCCGTTGGGCCAACACGCCCCCAGCCCGAGGTTGCTGGCATCTGTGTACAAAACAAATGGCTTAGTGAAGTCAGCGTACGCCAAAATGGGGGCCTGTAGTAGTTCCTGTTTCAACTTCTGGAAAGCGGTCTCACAGTTGGCATCCCAGTCTATGGTGGGCGACCCACGACCCCGGTTTCGACCTGTGCCGACCAGTAACTGGTTAAGGGGTTTAGCAATTTTTGAGAAGTCTTTTATGAACCGTCTGTAGTATCCCACGAACCCTAAAAAGGATCGCACTTGCCTCACCGTCTTCGGTGCACTCCAATCCTCCACTGCGGATACCTTCCCAGGGTCTACGGCTACCCCTGCTGCGCTGACCACGTGGCCCAGGAAATGAACTTCTCGTCGCAGCAAGTGGCATTTGTCAGGCTGCAGTTTCAGTCCATATTTCTCCATGGCCTGGAAGACGTCTTCGAGGTGCCGAAGGTGAGAATCAAAATCTGGGGAATAGACAATCACATCATCCAGATAAACTAAAACAGACTCCATCAACGGTGAGAAACTGGAATACTGTTTGGGCGGTGGCTCTGACAGCTTCGGGGGCGGCTTGCACCTCTCGCCGTGCTTCTCCCTCCAGGGAGTTCAAAACAAATTGGAGCAGCTGGGCTGCACTAAGGCCCTGCAAGTCGGCCAGGTATTCTAACTGGGCCTTCCATTCTGCTAATCGTACCTCCGACTCTGTTCCTCCATATTTTTGGATCCATGGGCTACCCATAAAGACGGGCATAGCACGGGGTTGGGCTACGGGCCCCGCGTTGTCGGTCATTGGGCGACCCTGGTTACTCAACTCGAGGTGGAGCCCTGCCGACTACGCCAAAATCTGTTACGCCCCGGGGCTGGCTACTAATAGGCTAAGCCACGCCCCTTTTTAACTTCCACCTCGAGGAGGTCCCCAAAGCCAACCCAATGACCAGACAACAACGAGTACAGGTAAGTATAAAATAAGAACTTTATTTATTAAAAAATTTAAAATGAACTTGGGAAATGGGAAAGGGGTAATTTAAAACTAATACTCTCGGCTCTGCCCTCCAGGTAGGCCGTGGCCCGACAGAGTAACGGGACAGGAAGGGAAGGGGGGCAACAGGGGTCCAGAGCACTACAGACCGGGGGGGTGTGAGACTCGGGCTCCTGCCTGGTCTTGACTATTCGTGGCGCCCTCCTCTTCCTCCAGGAGGCAGAAATAAAACAAGATGAGTGTTGGACCTAAAGTATCCCTTTAGCGTACCTTTCTCCTGGTGGGGTTTGCCCTCCGTGCGTGTTCTGGGGGGGTGGTGTCAACAACGTTTCTCTATCTCACATGTATCTCTTTCCTCTCCTTCTCCTACAGGTGGCTGCAGACGCAGGGAGTCGGTCCTACCCACTGCGAGGGACCTCCCCACACCTTCACTTGGAACAGAGTCGGGTAAGTATAGGGTTCCTTCCTTCTCCCTCTCTCTCTCTCTCTCTCTCTCTCTCTCTCTCTCTCTCCCTCCCTCCCTCCCTCCCTCCCTCTCTCCCTCCCTCCCTCCCTCTCTCCCTCCCTCCCTCTCTCCCTCCCTCCCTCTCTCCCTCCCTCCCTCTCTCCCTCTCTCTCTCTCTCTCTCTCTCTCTCTCGTGGTGCATGCTGGGAGTTTGTGCGTGAGAGTGGTGTTGGGTGAGAGTGAAGCTGTGAATGTTCACTTTTCTTTTTCATGAATTATCTTTGCATGGTTAGGTTTTAGTTTACATTTTGCGAGTGTGGTTGGTTAGGAGAATGGCGTCTCATGTGGAGACGCCGTTGCTCTCTTTACGGAATGGTTTCAGATGCATGCCGGACGACGGAGTTATGGTGGAGGATGTTTTGGTTGCTGTAGCAGAAGAGGTAGGTCATGAAAGTATTTCATCTGCTTCTCGAATGAATAAAGCCGTGGTCGTCTTTTTGAAACAACAGCATTTCGTTAATAAACTGATTGAGACTGGCATTGTTATTAAAGGTGAGTTGGTGCAAGTCACGCCGCTTTATAACATGTCTAGCAAAATTGTGATTTCAAACGTACCGCCGTTTATCTCGAACGAGTTGTTAGAGCGTGAGTTAATGCGCTTTGGAAAGATCGCGAGTCCGTTTAGAGCGATCTCTCTGGGGTGTAAACACCCGGCGCTAAAACATGTCATGTCCTTTAGGAGACATGTTTTTATGTTTTTAGAGTCGCCAGATCGTACACTAAATGTATCGTTTCGCGTGAAACATGAGGGAGGTTCGTACATGGTTTACGCAACTACCGGAAACTTGAGGTGCTTTGAGTGTGGTGATGTGGGTCATAAAAGGCTTGCTTGCCCACATAAAGAGCGAGCCAACGAAAATACCGATGCGGCGATAGATGTTGAGACTCCCTCTGTTTCTATACACGCGAGGCCGGATGAGAGAGCTGGGCCCTCTGAGGTAAGACACACAGAGAGTAATGTGTCTTTAAATGAACCAGCTAATACTCTTGAAGTATCAGTAACCGCGACGAGTTCAAATACTGAGATTGATAACAATGCTGGTATGAGTACTGATGTTCCAGCGTGTAAACAAGTTAACAATTGTGAAATGAATGTGATGTCAAGTAGTGCTGATCAGATTGTGTGTAGTATAGTGAAAGGGCAAACAGTAGTGGTGGAAGAGACTGATGATGCGTTTTCAGATGACACTGCCTCTTTACAGGAAAATGATTCCTGTTCTCAGGTAGACTTTGAGGAAAATTCTCAAGGAAAAAATGATCCGTCTTTGTATACATTAGATGAAATTAATCAGTTTTTGGATGATACTTTTGGAAAACAAATTGATGTTAAGGAATTCTTTCCAGATGTTGAGAAATTTGTGAAGTCAGTGACATTTCTTCAGAAATCTGTGGGAGTTGATCTTTTAAGTGAGAAAAAGCGGTTTCGTCTTAAAAAACATCTAACCGCAATCCGAAAGTGTAGAAAAGCTGGAAAAAAGAGAAGGTCAAAATCTCCTTTATAACTGACCTACCATGTATCACTGTGTTTTTCTCATTTGTTTTGTCTCAGTCTGTCTGTTTATTCTTCCTTTTTGTTTTTTGATGGAAACATTAAGGGTTGGTTCTCTTAACATTAATGGTGGGAGAGATGCACAAAAACGTGCTTTGGTTTTTGAAGTAATACAGCAGAAGAATTTACATATTACTTTTTTACAAGAAACACATAGTGATTCAGCCAATGAAATAGATTGGGGAATGGGGTGGAAAGGACAATATGTGCTTAGTCATAAAACTAATATAAGCCTGTGAACGGTAGACTTGTTTTAGTTAAGGCTGAAATTGAGGGAATTCTTTTTTATTTTTTAAATGTTTATGCACCCAATGTGGGGCATGATCGAGTTGTTTTCTTCAGAACTTTGAGTACTCTTTTAAAACAGTGTCCTGATGATAGCAATATAATTATGGGAGGTGACTGGAACTGTACTGAAAAGTTTACTATGGATCGTACCACTGAAGAACCTCATTTAATTTCCTCAATTCAGTTATCAAGAATTATTAAAGAGACAGATTTGTTAGATATGTGGAGAATCAAACATCCACAATTAAGACAATATACCTGGGTTAAAGTGTTGAATAATAGAGTCAGTGCTGCAAGGTTGGATAGAATTTATGCTTCCAATCATTTTAGCAGTCGGATTATTGACTGCTTTATATCTCCTGTTGGTTTTACAGATCATCATTTGGTTTCTCTTGTTATAAGCATGTCCAAAAGTGCTAAGAAATCTTCTTACTGGCATTTTAACACTAAACTGCTTCAAGATGTACATTTTTGTAAACATATTGAATATTTTTGGCAACAATGGAAGTTGTGTAAAGGTACTTTTGAAAGTCTAAAACAGTGGTGGGAAATAGGGAAAACAAATATTAAGCTGTTTTGTCAACAACATACTGCTAATTCTACCACTAAGTTAAGAGAAAACATTTCTTCTATTGAGAGGGATATCTCTCTCATAGAGAGGGGATTGGCAGAAAAGTATGATCCTAATTTGCAATATAATTTGGAGCTAAAGAGAAAAGAATTAAGTTTGTTTTTGAATGAAAGGGTGAAAGGGGCTCTAGTAAGATCACGTTTTATTTCTGTCACTGAAATGGATGCCCCAGCTGCTTATTTTTTTAACTTAGAGCGTAAAAGCGCTCAGCAGAAGCAAATGGTATGTCTCCGTCTTCCTGATGGGAGGGTGACAAGTAACATTACAGAAATGAGGCAACACGCAGTGACTTTTTATTCTTCTCTCTATACTGCTGATCAATGTGACACTGAATGTGCTAAACAATTATTTCAAGATCTGCCTCAAATAGACACTGAATCTAAGGCTGCATTGGACATGGAACTGTCCTTTAATGAACTTACTGCTGCAGTCGGTCAGCTTGGAACTGGACGATCTCCTGGCATTGATGGCTTGCCATCTGAATTTTATAAGCGTTTTTGGAACTGTATTGGAAAAGACTTATATGAGGTTTTTTGTGAATGTAGCCAGGATGGCTTATTACCTGTTTCTTGTAGACGTGCTGTCTTATCTTTGTTACCAAAGAAGGGTGATTTATCTGTTTTAAGCAATTGGAGACCGGTCGCTCTGCTAACTACAGAATATAAAATTTTGTCTAAGTGTCTTGCCAATCGACTTAAAGAATATATTGATATAATTGTGCATAAAGATCAGACATATTGCATTCCAGAGAGGACAATAATGGATAACTTGTTTTTAATTCGGGACATTTTGGATATTTGTAAAGATTATAATGTGAATACTGGTCTTATATCATTAGATCAGGAAAAAGCTTTTGATCGAGTTGATCATAATTATCTTTTCAATGTTCTGCAAATGTTTGGGTTTGGTGAAAGCTTTGTAAAATGGGTCAAATTGCTATATACAGATGCTACTTGCATTGTTAAGGTAGGAGGTGGTCTGAGTTGTCCAATTCCAGTCTCAAGGGGCATAAGACAGGGATGCCCTTTATCAGGACAGTTGTATAGCATAGCAATTGAGCCCCTTCTTTTTAATATACGCAAGGTTTTATCTGGAGTTTTTATTCCTGGGCATTCTCAAAGTTCTGAAATCACTGTTAGTGCTTATGCTGATGATGTGACTGTGTTTGTTCAACATGAACAAGATGCATTGGCTTTGTCTAATATACTAAATGTTTATGAAAAGGCCTCATCGGCGAAGGTTAATTGGGGCAAAAGTGAGGCTTATTGGGCAGGTCCAACATCTTCTGATATTCTTCCACATTTGCCAGGCGGCCTCAAATGGAAGAAAGATGGTTTAAAGATCTTAGGTATTTATTTTGGTTCAAATGAATTCAGAAAGCTAAACTGGGAGGGTATAGAGGAGAGGGTGTGCACCCGATTGTCTAAATGGAATTGGTTGCTACCTCAGTTGTCCTACAGGGGAAGGGTCTTGGTTGCGAATAATTTGGTGGCTTCTTCGCTCTGGCACAAATTAGGAGTATTGCAGCCACCTGCTGGACTGATACAGACTATTCAAAGAAGATTGGTGTCTTTCTTTTGGTCAGGACAACACTGGATACGATCAGCTGCTTTACACCTTCCAGTGCAAGAAGGGGGACAGGGCTTAGTGGACATCAAGTCGAGAATCATGACCTTTCGACTACAAACAGCTCAAAGACTTTTATATGGAAATAATTCTGCATGGATGGACACAGCAAAAACTCTCTTAAAAAAAGCTGGTGGAATGGGTTTTGATAAACATTTGTTTTTAATGAAATTACATGAGAATCAAATGGTGGATCTTACCCCGTTTTACAGGTCTGTTTTGGAGGCTTGGAAAGTTTTCTCCATATCAAGACCAGTAGATACATCCGCTGGCGTCTGGTTATTGGAGGAACCGTTGTTTTTTAACCCCTTTTTATATTCTGGACTTTTGTCTTCAGAATATGTGCGCAGACGCCTGTTGGCAGCTGGGTGCAGTAAGCTTGGACATATACTGACAAGTGATGTGGAAGACTTATGTCAAAGAAGCGGGGTGAAGTCTGTCCGTTTTTTACAACACAGTGTTGCAGATATTTCTAAGGGGTTGAGAGCAGATTATCGTGCTTTTTTGGAAAACCCAGCTGTTTTAAATCAGTGGAAAGAAGGACATGATTATTTTTTCCCCTCAATTATCGTAAGCCCAGCTGTAGAAGATTGGGAGGAAGATGAAAACTGTTTATTGTCTTTCTGTACCCCAGTTTTGGAGGACTTTGAGACGGCTGGAAAGAAGTCTCTTTACTTGACATGTGTTAAGGTCTCTAATCTACAATTGTTGAATGGGGTTCCTTCAACAAGATGGACAGAGTTTTTTGGACTGAATTCTTCCCCTAAAGGCTGCTGGCGTGCTCTGTACAAACGTCCGATTGATAAACGGACGGGTGACCTCCAGTGGAGGATTGTACATGGAGCAATAGCTACAAACAGACATGTGGTGCACCTCAATCCTAGTGTTGGGGTGGGTTGCCCTTTTTGTCCCGAGATTGAGTCTGTTTTTCATCTTTTTACACAATGTTCACGTTTGGTTGATCTTATTAACTTATTAAGTAATTGGTATTTGTCTTTGGGAGAAGAGTTCTCTCTTCAGTTGTTTATTTTTGGACCCAAATATTCAGTACAGAGAAAAAATGTGTTGGTTTTAATAAATTTTTTATCTGGCACTGCAAAACTGGCTATCTGGAAAACCAGAAAAAACAGAATGTTAGGGCAGGGAGCAATGAATGTGTTGCCTATGTTTTTGGGACTTGTAGCTTCACGTTTGAAAGTTGAGTATGCATATTATAAATCAGTAGAAGGTTTGCCAATGTTTTTGGAAATATGGGGGTAAATGAAATATTGTGTACATTATATGAAGATGAGTTGGTTTTGATGTTTTAAAAGGATGATGTGAAAAAGTGTAAATTGTAAATGTCTGCTTTTACGTCTTTTTAAATTGTTAAAATAAAGGTGAACTTAAACTTCTCTCTCTCTCTCTCTCTCTCTCTCTCTCTCTCTCTCTCTCTCTCTCTCTCTCTCTCTCTCTCTCTCTCTCTCTCTCTTTGGAGGACACGCTGAACAGGGCAGTATTTAAGACCAGCTTAAATCACAGTTTGTGAGTTGGTGTGCAGTGTTGAAGTGCTGCGTAGTATCCGTCTGGTACGCTGGTTGTGGGCTGTTTATCTCTCTCTCTCTCTCTCTCTCTCTCTCTCTCTCTCTCTCTCTCTCTCTCTCTCTCTCCACAGGCGGCGATCTCCTTTCCCTTGCTTCGCCAACTACAGGCTGGACACAAGGACACAGTTAATTGGGACTGGTATGTTCTCACCTTTCTGCTGGATACAACGTAAAGCAAGCACGGGGTGAACACAGTTTCTACTCGTGTCGTTCACTCTCTCTCTCTCTCTCTTTTTCCACAGGCAGTAGCTGGGACACAGAGGCACAGTTAATTGGACTTAGTTTGCTCTCACCTCTCTGCTAGACACAACGTACAGTAAGTACGGGATTCGACGTGCTCGGTGGTTGCAGAGGGGTGGAAACATCACACTGTCTCACCGGGCCGAGCGCTGCCCTCTCCTCGCTACCCGTTGGGCGATCGAACACCGGACAGGGGCGCCCCTTTGTAGAGACCTCGGGACAGGCGGAATTTGCTACACCTCTCTCTCTGCAACAGTAAATATTACACAGATGAAAGCATCAACAACAGTGACCCCTGGTCGTACTCACACATCCGCGAATCATCCAGCTCTTCACCGCCACTCTTTGATCTACCCAAACGTCAAGACGGGAAATCGTTCCGGGGCACCACACCGTTACTATAGGCCTGAAGCGTGTTCACAACATATATTGGACTGGTTTTCACTAGAACCGACAGCCTCTTCGTCCTCCCTCGACGAGGTGTGTGAAGGCGGGGGTTTGTCTGACGAGACACACAGCAATACACAGCAATACACAGCACCACGTCAAAGTGAAAGTTTCCACAGCACAAAGACTCACCCACCACACTCTAGTGTACACATAGGACGCCAGTCTTCCTCCACTTCGCCGGGGTCCGTTCAGCGATGGATAATACGGTCTAGTCAGTAGTTTCGTCGCTGTGACTAGCTTCAGCCAATGTTCCTTCGGCTCACACACCACGCTATCTAAGGGGTAGTGCTGCCCTCTTTCCTTAGGAGGTATCCGCTATAAAGACAGGTTAGTTTATAATGCGTCCTCAAATTCAATATTTATACTCACGGATGCTGTAAACCTTTCTTCCAACTATCCTCTGTTTTAGTACACACAACAGTCGACTCCAGCCACTCAAACGGGCGTCTTTTCCCCCAACAGGGTTACACAGCAATCTTCTATATCTCAATCACTTCCATGCATGTATGTACTCACGCTTACTCCATTTCCTCTCATTTGTTGTGTTTCAGTTTCCAACGCTTCCGTTCTTCCTTCAACCATTAAGGTTCACAAAGTCCACACAGCCATATAAGCTTCAGCCTGAGAGAGAGAGATAAACAGCCCACAACCAGCGTACCAGACGGATACTACGCAGCACTTCAACACTGCACACCAACTCACAAACTGATTTAAGCTGGTCTTAAATACTGCCCTGTTCAGCGTGTCCTCCAATCGCTAGCCCCTCTCGTTAACTACACACAGCTGCGCTGAATTTGTTGATTTCTCCTCTCGCGGCGCTACCGGAAGTCCGGTGTTCATCAAACTTCCCTAACTTTGGTTCCGCCCCTGAAAAGATCGTCACCTTGTGACACATACGCACAGTTTTACAAGGCTAAATATTTTGTGGGATATGCCATTTTTGGCTATTGGGGGCACATACACTTTTAGTAAGGGCCCTATGCACAATTCTATAAATAAGACCTCAGAATATTATACTTTTTACCCTCAAAACCTCCTAATTTGGTTTTGTAGGGTGTTTTGGGTCATTGTCCATCTGTACTGTGAAACATCATCTAGTCAACTTTGCTGCAATTCATTGAATCTGGGCAGACAGTATATCCCTATACATTAAAATTATTTGGTCTTCGCCCACATCATCAATAAACACCAGTAATGCAGAATCACTGAAAGCCATGCATGTTCATGCCATCATATTACCACCAGCATGGTCTAAAGATGATTATGTATGCTTTGGACCGTTAGCTGTTTCAAGCCTTTACCATATTTTTTTCTTCCTGCCAATTTGGTACAGGTTGGGAAATGGTTCAGAACTGGTTTGGTTTTTTAGATGTTCTTTAGCATAGTGTAATCAGACTTTTCTATTCTTGGGGTTTATGAATGGTTTTCACTTTTTTGTGAACCCTCTGTATTTGCTCTCATAAAGTCTTCTCTTTATAGTAGACTTTAACAATAACTACTCCCTGAGTGTTCGTCACATGACTGGATGTTGTGAAGTGATTTATTTCAGAGAGAATCCTGCAATCATCCACCACTGTTGTCTTCCAAAGATGCCAGGTCATTTTTGTTGTTGCTGAGTTCTCCAGAGCATTATCCAATGTTCCTGCTATCTCTCTTATGGATTGTTGTTTGAAACTTAAAGGTGACCAAGAATGTAAACTGCATTAATCTCGTCATAGCTGAAGTATAAGAGCTCTGTATATGGTGATGACATATCGTGAGCCTCAAACAGTAATGTTTCCTCATTCTTATGTAAATCTCGTGATTTCAAGTCCACCAAAAAACAGGCCAATCTCAACATAACACAGACAGTGACGTAACCGTCGAGATGGACGCCCCCAACATTTCTATATACATGCCCATATTCTAGGCCAGCCGGACGTAAGCAGCAGAATCATCGGAAGTTTTGCAGGTATTGAGAAGAAACAAGCAAGGACGTAAATGGCAGAACATGGATATAAATACAACAGGATACCGGAGCAATTCAATCTAAAGCTGTTTGTTTACTCTGGCCATTTCACCGTGGACAGTTTTTTGAACCTGGTATATCAAGTAGGCTTCGCTCAGCATTTGATACTGAAAAAGGGGCAATATGGCTATTACAACCTCTACAACAAACCGTAAGTAGTGATTTTATTACTGTTGACTTCGGTTTAAATGTAAAGTTTCTTAGTGAGCAAACAACATTAACGATAATTTACCGTGTTGTCGAGATCGAACGCAAGATGCGTCTGTAATAAAGTTTACTTCAGCTATTGTTAACCATCAAACTAAATGGCATAGATTGCATGACAACCTATTTACACGGATGTAAATATTCATTACTGCCTGTGTTTTCATATAATTCAACTAAATACTAACTTAATTAAAGTGCGTGTGTGTTTGTGTCACACACCCTGAACTCTGTGAACACGACTCGCTGACAGCAGTTTCCCTTAATTCAGAAACAACTCAAATAACACAACAGCAGCATATAAAATCCTTACAGGCACTGTCATAATATTTCTGTCTTCATCGCGGCACAGAATAATGAAATACATCCATAAGAACGTGTTTGTCATTTAAACATCTTGCGATTAACTCCTGATTGTGACGTGATCCCTTGGAAAACAGCCAATCAGAGGGCAGCTCATTATTATTATTCACCTTCCAAATAAGGTAATAACAGACCATTTCATTCTGAAGGCAAATCCTACGGTTGTAAATGGACATGTAAAACTGTCTCTGGATCATTTTTTCACTTAAAAAGCCACATACCTTATATTTAGACAGAGGTGGGACAAAGTCATTGTTATGCAAGTCACAAGTAAGTCTCAAGTCTTTACTTTCGAGTCCCGAGTCAAGTCGAGTCAAAGACGAGGCAAGTCCCGAGTCGAGTCACAAGTCAAAGCCAACAAGTCTCATGTCGAGTCCAAAGTCCTACCATTTTACTTTCGAGTCATTTCAAGTCCTCTTACCACAGAAATAAAATGCGTGCTGTGGACAGGTGGAGGGAGGCCCCTATACTGCATTGCATTCGCAAAAGATCAAATTGGCCAAAAGTCTGTCAGTCATTTGTGCGCAATAGGGACGCAGAATGATGCCTCCATGGCTGAAAACTCGCTCCACTGGAGAACTAGAAGCAGGCACTGCCAAGACTCGGATGGCTACTTGAAAGAGTGAAGGAAGGGGTCTTACTGTTCAATGCCCAGAACAAAAGGGCATACTGTCCTTCTGCCATGTCAATGTAGTGACTTAACTGCAGTGGTGTAGTCTAGATTTTTGTTTTCCCTTTGACCCTTATGCTCACTCGTCCCAGCGCGACACCCCATATGCACCACTACACTCACAGATGCATACAGTATAGATATTCATGTAACTGAGAGCATTCTGAAAGTCTCATAAACACATAAACTGAATGTGTTATCAACATGTCAGTTTATTATAAGAAAAAAAAAAGACTTTAATAGCCAATTTGCATTTACAGCTGGGGAAACTGGACTGATTTTTAGACTAGTTTAGTGTTAACTTACATCTAACTCAGGGCCAAAAGCTACTCAACTGTTAATTAAAATTAAATAAACTGTTTACAATCTTCAATCCGTGGCTAACACATGCATTGAAGGAGAAAAAAATCCACTCTTTCAATAGCTATTATCTGACAACTATTGATAACATTACCATGTGTAATTTAATGGTGTAAATGTTTTTATTTAATACACATTTATTTAAGATGACCACGAAATAACTCTAATTTGCATAGTCTTTGATATAAAAAGCTTATTTGCATATAATACAACATTGTCTAAAAAATGAAAATAGGCTTTTACTTAATTATTGTTACAAGATTATCATATTGCCTAATATTAGACACCCAAATCAAACAGAAGTTTAAGATCATATACATCTTGAACGTAAATATATCCATGAACACAGAGAAGGAAAGTTTAAGACTGTGAATCACAAGCAAACATGCTGAAGGCAGCTAAAAACCATCAGGACATAAACACGGGCTTATTTTATTGACTTTGGAGCCTTACCTCCAGATAATGTAATAAACTGGACTGATGATTTAAATGTTGTTTACTCACATGTGCGTTGTTAACTCTCCGGATTTTATGTTGCAGCAGTCGTTCACTTCACATGGATTGTTTGTTTACAGTGTCGCGTGAGCAGTTACACTGCAGGTTCGACTTAATTTGGCGCTAAGCAGACCTCTTGGTGATGTCAAAGTACCGCGAGAGCGTTTCAAAGCAGATTTCTCCATGTGATAACTGGAATCACTCTCGCGGTACTTTGCTGTCACTCGCCTGTGGCGCCACATCGGTCTGCTCCCCAGTCACTTTCGCGCCGCTACAGTAATTTCATATGCCGATCGGATCGCGCAGTCGGCAGGAAGTCAAACACACCAAATATATAGCCTAATATGTATATGCATTTCAACCCGCTAAAGTAGCAAGTGTAGCATGCTGGTCAGTGCTTCAATATGACAAAAAGTTTGAAATGTCACAAAACCATGCTGTTACGCATCCTCGCGCTATTTTTAGTGGCTATACGGAATTCCTTGACAATTCCTAGTGGGTATAAGGCGTGTACCTGCGTATCACGTAGACTACACCACTGCTGAGCTGTACTGCTGGTAAGGTCCCAACATCCAAACCAACGTGGGACTACAGTGATTGGCTGTCGTGCAGGCAGCGCGCATGCTCTCTGCATGCAGGTTGTGCACATTTTTTTCACAGATGCAGATACACTGAGAGCGGCGCGGCCGTGTGAAAAAAAAAATTCCCCAGGTTTTCGTGTGAAGTAGCAAGTCTTCTCGAGTCATAAGGCGCAAGTCCAAGTGAAGTCACGAGTCATTGATGTTCAAGTCCAAGTCGAGTTGCAAGTCTTTGTACATTTTGTCGAGTCGAGTCTGAAGTCATCAAATTCATGACTCGAGTCTGACTCGAGTCCAAGTCACATGACTCGAGTCCACACCTCTGTATTTAGATATCAAAGAACAATGTAACATATTATTTCAATCCATTCTTGGTAACCTTTAACAATGGCCTGTTTCTACTTTGACCTGGAAGTGCAAAAAAATTACTTATTTACAAGATTAAAAACAAATGTACAAGGTTTTTTTAACAAATTTACTAGTTTTTTTTTTTTGACAAATTTACAATGAGTGAATAAATGTACAAGTTTTTTTAAACAAATTTACAAGTGTTTAAACAAATTTGCAATGAGTGAAAAAAATTACAAGTGTTTTTACAAATGTATAATGGGTGAACAAATGTACAAGTTTTTAAACAAATGCACAAGTTTTAAAACAAATTGACATTTTTTACGGAAAGGGTAGGTACAAATCGCTGATGTCACATCCGAGCCTCCGGTGGGAAGAAACCCAGAATGAATCACATGAGAGTTGCGAATGCGATGTTGTGTGTTAGGCTGTACATCCTATTAACGGAAAGATCCTATTAATCAAGAAATTGATAATATCAATTTTATTATCAAAATAATTCACTGACTTTCTCATTAGATTACAGACAACACGAGAGGGTGCTCCAAAGTTTTTAATCAGGACTGCATTGTTCGTTCACTCCCGGGGTTACATAGACTGAAACGGGGAAGCGTGACGAGTTTGTTAACATCATGCTGTGAACTCAAACCCAGGAGGACACTTCAGAGGAATCAAGGGTGCGTTAACTTGTTCGATGATATAATCTGAATAACCTTTAAAAGATTAGGATTTTATGTAAAGAGACGATTTGTTCAAATTACCTAAATTTATACTATAAATTATATTGTCATTTAATCATTTAAACCTCTCTGAATATGATAGTACTGTAATGTTTTATCAAATTACAAATACTCTTATGTTGCCTAAGCAAACTGTCATTTGTGTCCGATAGATAGACTGCCAAGACTGAAATCAAGATTATGTTAATTTCCAGTGTCTGTGATATTGAAACACTAGTGGAAGAAGAGGAGGACCACCATTCAAATTATGATGATTATGATGAATATTGTGCATATTTAATTAATTGTGTTATATGTGTGTGGTGTAATCACATGACACATTGATTATAAAAGGCAACTGTGTTTACTTCCGGTTAGTCTGAGGAAGGGTCGTAGAAACCCGAAACGTCACTCCAATAAATAACGTGAAAGGGAGCTTCTTCATGCAGAACCACAAGAACCAACAGGAGGATGATATCACAATGCCACGAGGGTGACTCGAAGTCAGACTTCTCTGTATAATTTCTGGAATCGCTCTTGTGGTACTTTGTTGTCATCCACCTGTTGGTTCTTGCAGCAGTGCATGAACTCGAATAAACCTAATTACAGGCATGAAAACTTGTGCGTTTGGAGGGACATGTGCACTAACACCTGATTGCATCAGTAACTTGACAATTCTGCGTTGTACAGTCTTTGTCAGTGTTTGCAATGGTTGAAATGTCTGAACAAAAGAAAGGTCGGGCAGCTGCTCAAAGATAATTAATAATTATTCTTTATTAAAATAATTATTAATTAAGATCTTTCTAAGATATCATACCCCAGACTAACTTTGCTTGCCCACCCCAAATGTTATGCACAATAATAATGAAAAATGCTGAGCAATACTTCATTACGCATTATTTTTAGGGTATTGTCAGTATATTATTTTAAAATATATTGTCAGATGACAGCTATGCTTGAATACAAACTAGACAAATGCAGGCCATGTGAATATATATATTTTTAGTGAAGCAATGATGCTATTTTATTTATTTAAAACAACAGGAAACATTAATAAAAAATGAATAAATAAAACCATCACAATAAATAAAAACATATAGAAGTGAATACACATAAACAAAACTTTATTTAAATGTATTTTTCTAACAAACTATTGTAAGGGGAAAAATAAAATATACATCCATCCGTTTGGCCCAACGACGGTAACCAAACATCATGGCAGAAGGATCGTCGCGCGTTCGGTCTTTTCCGGCGCTTACCAATGACGTTTTAATGTTACACAACTTCATATCTGACTCCAAAAAGATATAAACAGTGTTGTACGTAATTCTAAAACATATTGATGTAATTATGGAATTTGGATAAACGTTTGATCATTCTATTTACTCGGGCCAGTTGTTCAAAGGTAAGCTGATCGGATTTTGGTTATCGGATTGGATCAAATCTTGAAAATGGGTTGTTCAAAAGGGAAAGAAGGAATCTGAAATCAGATTAGATCACAGAATCCAATCCTAGTTTTAATCTGGATCAAACCTTCAGTTTGTGCTGTTCAAAACTTGTCAGTAGGATTTGGATAACTTTGATCCAAAAAAACTGGATTATCCTGATCCCAACAGGGGGTAGGATTTAAAGGTGGATTCCAAGAGGGAAATTTAGAAAAACTTTAAAATTGGTCAAATAACACATTTGTTTCATTTAGTGTATACTTAGTGTATACTTTTATTTATATTTTGCACTTGACTTGTGTAACCGTTGTAACAGTGATAAAGTAGATATAGTAGACATAGGCTACCAATTAAGCCATTCAGTAAAGTAAAAATAATGAAATATGAAATAATCCCCCAAACAGATTTCAATCACAAACAAAAATAATATATTAAATTTTTATGTCATTCATCACTGTATATTAATTTCAAAGAAACAATCATCAGAGATGAGCCTGTCAAAAACAATGTCTAACAATTGCATCCCTTACTATACGTCCACTCAGTCCCTCATTCTGACAGAATGCCAGAGGTTGGTCTGGTTCTTTAAACGGCTCAGGTGCATCATAAACATCATCACAGGGAGGGACAATGCACCTGGTAGCGATGTTGTGCAGGACGATACATGCTAGTATTATGTTGCATGCTCCCTGTGGTTCCACTCGCAAGTAGTTAAGGCATGCAAAGCGTCTCTTCAGAACTCCATTTAAAAGCTCAATTGCACATCTTGTTTTGCAATGAGCAGTGTTGATGAATACACAGATGTGGTTCTGGACATTATTGGAGGTGAAAACTATTAAGCTCTGCATGGGATTCAAGGTGTTGTAGGGGATGGTGAGCCTACGATTGTAAAGGAAAGTGTGCCAGTTCCTCCTAATGCAGAGGAAACATTCATTCTGGATCTCAGCCCTACTGTATTATTGAAATACAACCTGGACCCTCACTGGTAGAGCCAGCAGTCACAGGAGCTCAGAAAAGACACTTAAAGCGTCCTTTGTGCATCCACAATGTATTTGATAATGTATGTTTGTTTTTAATTTTTTGTGACTCAGATGAGGGTTCATAAAATAAATTATAAATGGATGTTTATGTTATTTTTGTGTTTTGTCTCAAAATAAAAAACTCTTACAGTGATCCCATATTGGTTCTTCAACCTGTTCTTCACATAGCTGGTAACACATGTTGTGATATGTTGTCACATTTAGAGCACAGGTAATCTGGATTTGGTAATCTTGAAAACTGTGTATCTGGATCAGGGTGATCCAATCCAATGTTGCTTTGAAAAACCGGCATAAAAGTAAGACGGATTACCTGATCCTGAATAGGAAAAAATGTGATTTCCAAATCCGGATCATTTTGATCCAGATTAAACTTTTTGAACAACTGGCCCCTGATGTTTACATTTAACTCATTCATTCAATTACTAATGTGTCGTACAGTCACGTACACAAATTCTTCCCTGTTATAACAGAGGTAACAAATATTAGCATGTAGTGCTAATCTTCCCTGCCTGAACAGAGGATAACCAATTCTTCCCTACTATAGCAGAAGATAATACATATTAGCATGTGATGCTAATCTTCCCTGCCTGAACAGAGGATCACCAATTCTTCCCTACTATAGCAGAGGATAATAAATATTAGCATGTGATGCTAATCTTCCCTGCCTGAACAGAGGATAACCAATACTTCCCTACTATAGCAGAGGATAACAAATATTAGCCTGCAGTGCTAATCTTCCCTGCCTAAACAGAGGATAACTCATTCTTCCCTGTAGTAACAGAGGCTTCCCTGTTATAATAGAGGTTCACCAATATTAGCATGTGATGCTAATCTTCCCTGCCTAAACAGAGGATTAATCATTCCTTATAGTAACTTAGAAGAGTCAATAATACAGAGCAAATTAGAATGAATGCAAAACGTAACAATTTATTAACCAGGTAGGTAAAACATAATTCAGAAGCCAATTTACAATCCAATTAAAATATGAAAGAATAAAAAGAAAAACCATTGCATACCTGGTAAGAATGAAGATCTGTTTACAGATTCCTCAAAGTAAAATGAAATACATGATTCTATATCAAAGATACAGCATCATGGGGGTGCATTTCTAGATATTGAAAGTCCCGCCTGAATCTTTTGACATTTTCCTTAAAGGGGACAGAGAATGAAAAACCATTTTTATCTTGATTGGTCAACATGTCTAAGGTAGGAGGTGTCTCCCAACATCAGGTTAAGTTTACTTATTTATTGTCACAGATTAACATTGAATCCTGTTGTCATATTAATAAACCCAAATGTACCACTTGCATTAAAAACACTTCATATAACACCAAACAAGACCAGTTTCAGATACTTTGTGTATGCAGAATGTAGCATTCTATAAACAGTTTGCTTTGAGAACATGAGGAGAGGGGGATGAGAAAGTGTGGTAGGGTGTCCCACACCATGGGGTAGTGTTCTTGGGGGGTAGATGTGAACTCTTTGAGGCTGTTTACACTTGGCATTAACATGCGTTTTCGTCGATCGGATCACAAGTGGACGACGTTAATGCCAGGTGTAAACGGTGTTCAAAACGGTTTGAACGGGTCCACTTTCGACCACTTTCAACCACATCCAGAGGTAGTCGAAACCACTTCCGATCGGATCGCTTTGGAGTTGCGGAACGCAATGTGGTTGAATGTGTTCGAACAGCCACACGCGACCGCCTTCTCTACGCCCATTTATCTAATCTGAGGTATTAAACACAAGTTTTACGTCTTTTTTTGACTTCTGCCGTGAACATATGGTGAACAGCGCTATTTTTAGCCTTTCATTGATAAAACTACTGCGGGTGTTCTGCGTAGTTTCGTTTTGAAAGCGTGAAAGTTGCGCGATCCTATTTCATCAATTGCGCTGAAAATTCAGAGAAAGCTCTTACATACACATGTACAAAACTCTGTGCAGCATGTATACTTGCTAAACAAGCAGCGGACTTCGACATAATATTAGTTTGCGTCCATATAAACTCATAATTACTCCCGCTCGCGTTTGAATGACAGCAGAGAGACTCGCCCACCGTCTCACAGACCACCCCCTCACAGTATTCAGGACAGAAGCGTTCGAAAGTGGACAAAAGAGACGGATTTAAATACCAGGTGTAAACGTAATGTGTCTCTCTCGTCCACTTGTGATCCGATCGAAGAAAACACATCTTAATACCAAGTGTAAACAGCCTCATTGAGAGGTTTCAGATGATAATTCAACAGGAATTTAAAAGTGGTTTCCTGTGGATTCAGCCATTTGCTGCTGGTTTTAGAAATACCTTTTGTCAGGGTTTCGCATCACCTTACAGAAATCCGCCCTTTTGATGAAGTGGGATAAACAAAACATTCCCAATGAGATCAAAATACAGTAAGGTGTTAGCTCTTGGTGGTGTCCAGTCTATGTAGTGTCCATGTTGCCAAGTCAAGCGTCATGCAGGCCTGTGTGCTTTGTTTGGTCATTCATTCACGAAAAACCACCTGCTCTTAGACATTCTGATCCTTTGAAGAAAGTTGTCACCTCTGAAAGGTGAGGTCCTCTGATTCAGACATCAATAGGTGAATAAAGTTAATTTCATTAACAATACATCACAGTGTGAAAACCTGCACACCTTAATGACCATTCATTGATTGAACACTGACCAATACCAATAGGCTTGGTAACACTATAAGAAGATAGATAGGGCAAACCATAAGTAAAATCAAATAAAAACAACACATGATACCTTGATGTGAAAGGGGCAAATGGTACGATAGGGTCAAAAACATCTGATCTATAAAATTACCATCATTCTTTCCCACTGTTGTATTTGGAGTTTAGCTGAATTTAAATGTACTTGGTCTCTGGATATTGAAGGAGAGGATCCAAAAGATCAGGTTAAAACAACAAAACATAACATTGAGGTATGTGTATTATAAAAATAAACCCAGAAAATATAAAAATAACCTTCAGGTATGCATATTATGGATTGTATGAAAATCAAAAACCAGACAATTTTAAAATAACATTCAGGTATGCATATTACAGATTGTATAAAAAAAAGAAAAAAACAAAAAAAAATGTTAAAATAAAATTCGGGTATGCATATATTGGGTCATGTGAAAATAAAATTTAAAATGCTACTGGATCCTGTTGTGAGGTAAAACATTTTCATTAATGTAATTATAACACAATGTAGCCACATGGCATTTTTGTGCTCCTCTATAGGGTCTGACTGCAGCTATACAGGGAATAGCAGAGTTTACCACTTAGGAGACAAATCCTTCAACATAGAAACACATACAAAACAAACAACTAGAATGTGTTCTATAGAAATATCAATGCCTTACGATCAATTACAAATCAGAAAATGTAAACAGATCACTGCAATGAGAATGTTAAACACATGCTAACTGGCTGTTAAGCCACACAAGCATGTGCCCAATTCCTGTTTTTTAACACAATTCTGTATTGGATTAAAAATGGGTTAGTGATTTTCAGTTAAGGGGGTTTGGTTTACTATCACAAGTGTCATGCTCTTTTTCAGTGTTAAAACATGGCAACATGTGACAGCACATTCCGCCCTTTGACACTGCATAGTGGACCAATTCTGTGGGTTTGGCCTGTGCAAGTTATTCCATAGTACATTTAATGCACCACATTTTACCATCTGAGGCCTGTTTGGCCATTATCATATAATGTATATTGCAACTTGATCACAATATAGATTATATTACATTAAAAATAGCATCAATTAAAAATACTTTCATTACTGACCTCTTTTAAGGAATACCAGATTGATGTTTTTAGTTTGCAAGATGTTCCTTTATCAATATATTTGAATGTGAAAAGGTGTCAGAGCCATGGACAGACTGGTGTGAAGCACAGATGTTCACTGGTTCCCTTTCAGATCAGTCACTACGAAGTCACGTCGTGACCGACGAATTGGGAACCGCTTCGCGGGTGACCTATCTGCTTCGAGAAACCTTTAAAACGCCAATGAACTTGGCATGCAGATAATTGCATCTGCCGGCGCCGCCCCGCAGGTATTTAATGAGCGGCAGGTGCAGTTATCAAATCAGCTTTTTAGCTTTGAAAGCTGGCAGACTGACTGCTCACGAGAAGCTGCTCTTTCCTCTCTCGGATAGATCTCTGCGTGCTTAGTTGGTTGGGCGAAGGCACCACAGCGAGGCTCGCGAAGTGTTCCACCACCTTTTTGATCTACGTGATCACCTTTTCTTTCACTCTTTTTAGTTGAGTGTGTGCGTTCTCCTCCCTGTGTGCTTAATCAACTACACGTCTAAAGAGTGATTTCCCTAAAAGAGCTGCAGTTGAACTTGTGTCTTTTAAAAGACAGCCATTCACTGCTCACGGGCGTTAAGCGTCTTTTTAAAGATGTCTTTTCGTCCGTGCTCGACTCCTGGATGCGACAAGTACACGATTCCTCGTGATGGACACGATCGCTGTCTCTCGTGTCTGGGTCTCCAGCACGCAGAGGCGGCTTTCGTGGGAGGGACATGCTCCGCTTGCGAGAGCCTGACTCTTGCGGATATGCGGGGTCGTGTGGCGTTTCTCCGGGAACGCCGCCCTCCGTTGCTGATCGCCCCTAAGAAGGCGGCTGTGAAGCTATGGAGAGACGATCTCCGCCTCACGCTGCTGAATCGGCAAGCTGGTTCGTCCAGCGGCTCTCAGCTACCGGATCCGCAACCATCTGAGGTCCCGATGGAGATGGAGAGCGCGCGTTCTGTGTCGCTTTCTACCTCTGTCGGGCCTCCCGAGGATTCTATATCTGTTGTAACATCGGAGGGGGGGCCGTCATTTTCGGACGTTGATCCGGATCCTCTCCCTCGTTCGGGAAGGGTTGCGGTTCCCGATCTCGATCCGGAGATGACTGCCATGCTCGCTCGGGCTGCGGAGGCGGTCGGGTTGGAGTGGAGAGCTCCTCCCCCTTCCGTACCATCCCGCCTAGATGATTGGTACTTTGGGGCTGCACGTGCTTCACAGTCTTCCCCACCAGTACCTTTCTTTCCCGAGGTGCATGATGAGCTGATTCGGTCGTGGAAAACCCCGTTTTCCTCCCGGAACCGTCCGCATCAGCCATCACCCCTCACCTCCCTCGATGGCGGGGCTGCTAAAGGGTATGCCGGTATCCCAACAGTGGAGCGTTCGGTAGCGATGCAGTTGTGTCCTGCCGGCGTTTCCTACTGGAGGGACCGTCCTACCCTTCCCTCACAGGCCTGCAGACATTCGTCAGCTCTGACGGAGTCTGCATACCGGGCTTGTGGGGAGGCAGCCTCAGCCATACATGCCATGGCTTTGTTGTAGGTTCATCAGTCTAAGGCTCTGAAGGACCTGCACGAGGGAGGTCACGATTCGGCGGTCTTTAAAGACCTACGTGCGGCTACAGATCTGGCGCTACGTGCGACTAAGACCACCACACAAACCGTCGGTCATGCGATGTCCACCTTGGTGGTCCATGAGCGCCACCTCTGGCTGTGTCTGGCGGACATGAGAGATGCCGACAAAACCCGGCTCTTGAATGCTCCGGTGTCCCAGACCGGCCTGTTCGGCGAGGCAGTTGAAGACTTCGCACAACAAGTCTCAGCCACCCAGAAGCAGACTGAGGCTCATGCCAACATCATGCCGCGTCGGAAGAGACCAACACCTGTCCCGTCGACGTCGGCACCTCAGTCTGCCCCTCACCGAGGGCGTCCTGCATCGGCGGCCGCCTCCGTTACTCATCGAGGCCCTCCCAGGATGCGAGGAACCGGCCGTCAGCAGCCCGCCCCGCCCTCTCAGCCCGCTAAGCCTGGTGGAAAGCGTAAATCCAAGCGGCCAGAGACGGGCGACCTGGAGGTGGAGGGGATCGCTCTTCGGGAAATGGTGAATGCACCACTCCCCCCCCGGAGGAGGAATGGGTGGGGAATCCTTGGTTTTCTTTCATTTCCGTTCCGCCAGCTTTTCAGCCGGCACCCACAAAACCACAAAAAGAGCGAATCTGCTCCAACCCCATTTCCGTTCCCTAAAAGAGGAGAGTCGGAGGGTTTACACAGGCACTGGAAGGGTCAGCTTCAGTGGCGCTTTGGTAGGGATTTTCAATTCGTCGGTCACGACGTGACGTCGTAGTGACCGACTGAAAGGGAATGTCTCGGTTACATATGTAACCCTCGTTTCCTGAAGGAAGGGAACGGAGACGTCACGTCCCGTCGCCACAGTTTGCTGTTCCACTGCTGATACCGGCCGGACCCTTTCCTTCTGTCCAGCTTTCTCAGCAAAAAAATAGCTGATTTGATAACTGCACCTGCCGCTCATTAAATACCTGCGCGGCAGGGCGGCGCCGGCAGATGCAATTATCTGCATGCCAAGTTCATTGGCGTTTTAAAGGTTTCTCGAAGCAGATAGGTCACCCACGAAGCAGTTCCCAATTCGTCGGTCATGACGTGACGTCTCCGTTCCCTTCCTTCAGGGGACGAGGGTTACATATGTAACCGAGACGTTCATGCTAATGTATTCCTACAACAGTTTCAAGACTAAGAATTGTGTGGCCTTTCACATCTCTATAAAACATCTCCGTCTTTAAACAATTTTCACAGACTCATAGGGAAAGACTTAGCCAAGAACTTTTAACAGTCCTGGTCACACTCATGGTGTTTATCAAGTTATTAAATAACACTTAGATTGATTTACAGAAGGAAAAATATGGTTACAGACAAATGTCTCTCTTAAAAACAATGTTCTCTCTTGGGAACAATGGATAGCCCGTTATCTGAGCGGGGGGTAAGCCCTTTCATCTCAGTTGGGTGCCTCACAGTGAGAGATAAGACCATTCGTGTTTTATTGGCCTAGAACAACATTATATTTTCCTGCAACAATTTGAGGTTTTGCTTAATTGTATCTCATCAATGGAGGTATACTACATTGAATTAGAAGTTTGTAATTGTAATATGACTTACTGATTCCATTCTATCCTCATTCAATCCAGAGTGATCTTTTAGAAGGCTCACTCACAACAAGCAATCTTTACTCGTTCGTTTTAAATCATCTCCCTACTTGCTTAATGTCCACCATTCAGTTACATTTCTCTATGTGTTGGGGATTTTAAATCCAACAACGCTGCCTTCAATCATTCATCCATTTCCTTCATTCTCAAGTTTGATTACAATATCTCCTTAATTCATCGAATTTAAATTGTATATATGTGTGCTTTTCACATCTCAATTGTCCAAGTCCTCCCTTCACATGCAAATACATTAATTGCATTGTAGTTTAAATCATCCAACATAATTTTTCAATTGTTAAAGTTTACCTCTTAGTGTGAGCTCTCTTTCCAGGTTGTACATTTGCTGTCACATCATAAACAATTGTGTAGAATTTTGTGATTTAAATTTAGATTCTAGATTTTTTCCTTGTTTGAGAATCAGAACAAATTTTGGATGATTTAATTCCAATATAAGAGGATCTTTTGTTTTCCGTAGGCACATAAACAAAAGATCTTAACAGAGCAAAGCAATTCATTCTTCATTACATTACACAGCATTTCCTAATAATGTGGTTTCATTTCATTCTTAAGCCCCAACGGATTCAATGTCCGTTCTAACATTAGGCATATTTACAACCTATTCCATAAATGTGTTTAAAATGTTCCCTTAAACACTTAAAAAGAGGCAAAGAAAAGATTGACTTACCACATCAGCTGAAAAAATAGAAGTTCAAACCTTTAGCTCCATGAAAAGACTCATTCTCCAGGAATCACATCAATGTTAGTATTTTGTACAGCACTGATGTGATTTTTCACTGGATCACGTCTTCGGGATCACTACTTAGTAAGGGGAAAAATAAAATATACATCCATCCGTTTGGCCCAACGACGGTAACCAAACATCATGGCAGAAGGATCGTCGCGCCTTCTGTCTTTTCCGGCGCTTACCAATGATGTTTTAATGTTACGCAACTTCATATCTGACACCAAAAAGATATAAACAGTGTTGTACGTAATTCTGAAACAAATTGATGTAATTATGGAATTTGGATAAACGTTTGATCATTCTATTTACTCATGTTTACATTTAACTCATTCATTCGATTACTAATGTGTAGCCCCTACAGTCACGTACACAAATTCTTCCCTGTTATAACAGAGGTAACAAATATTAGCATGTAGTGCTAATCTTCCCTGCCTGAACAGAGGATAACCAATTCTTCCCTACTATAGCAGAGGATAACACATATTAGCATGTGATGCTAATCTTCCCTGCCTGAACAGAGGATAACCAATTCTTCCAATTCTTCCCTACTATAGTAGAGGATAATAAATATTAGCATGTGATGCTAATCTTCCCTGCCTGAACAGAGGATAACCAATACTTCCCTACTATAGCGGAGGATAACCAATATCAGCCTGTAGTGCTAATCTTCCCTGCCTAAAAAGAGGATAACCAATTCTTCCCTACTATAACAAAGGATAACAAATATTAGCCTGCAGTGCTAATCTTCCCTGCCTAAACAGAGGATAACTCATTCTTCCCTGTAGTAACAGAGGCTTCCCTGTTATAATATAGGTTCACCAATATTAGCATGTGATGCTAATCTTCCCTGCCTAAACTAGGGTGACCATACGTGCCATTCTTCCCGGACGCATCCCGTCCAGGATTTCGGTGCGTCTTCCGGAAGTCGTATTTTTGACCGCATACGCCATTCAGTTAAAAACATAAGATATACAATCGTAGTTTCATTCTTACCTTAAAATGTAACGGTTGCTTTTCTGTAATAATAATAACTAGATAGAAAAGTTTGAAGACAAACTTTATGTTGGCTTGACAAAGCCTAGCCTGAACGTTTAAAACAGATTGAGAGAAATTTAAAACAAGTTTAGTTTAGTATTATAACTTTCCGTAAACATGATACCAAAAGTTACCATGTTAGCATGTTTAGCACTAAGTTAGCATGATGCTAACATGAATTAGCATGAAGCTAGCATGATGCTAACATGAATTAGCATGAAGCTAGCATGATGCTAACATAAATTAGCATGATGCTAACATGAATTAGCATGAAGCTAGCATGATGCTAACATGAATTAGCATGAAGCTAGCATGATGCTAACATGAATTAGCATGAAGCTAGCATAATGCTAACATGAATTAGCATGAAGCTAGCATGATGCTAACATGAATTAGCATGAAGCTAGCATGATGCTAACATGAATTAGCATGAAGCTAGCATGATGCTAAGATGAATTAGCATGAAGCTAGCATGATGTTAACATGAAGCTAGCATGATGCTAACATGAATTAGCATGAAGCTAGCATGATGCTAACATGAATTAGCATGAAGCTAGCATGATGCTAACATGAATTAGCATGAAGCTAGCATGATAATGCTAACATGAATTAGCATTGTGCTAACATGAATTAGCATGAAGCTTGCATGATGCTAACATGAATTAGCATGATGCTAACATGAATTAGCATGAAACTAGCACGACGCTAACATGAATTAGCATGAAGCTAGCACGACGTTAACATGAATTAGCATGAAGCTAGCACGATGCTAACATGAATTAGCATGAAGCTAGCACGACGCGAACATGAATTAGCATGAAGCTAGCACGACGCTAACATGAATTAGCATGAAGCTAGCACGACGCTAACATGAATTAGCATGAAGCTAGCACGACGCTAACATGAATTAGCATGAAGCTAGCACGACGCTAACATGAATTAGCATGAAGCTAGCACGACGCTAACATGAATTAGCATGAAGCTAGCACGACGCTAACATGAATTAGCATGAAGCTAGCACGACGCTAACATGAATTAGCATGAAGCTAGCACGATGCTAACATGAATTAGCATGAAGCTAGCACGATGCTAACATGAATTAGCATGAAGCTAGCACGATGCTAACATGAATTAGCATGAAGCTAGCACGATGCTAACATGAATTAGCATGAAGCTAGCACGAAGCTAACATGAATTAGCATGAAGCTAGCATGATGCTAACATGAATTAACATGAAGTTAGCATGATGCTAACATGAATTAGTATGAAGCTAGCATGATGCTAACATGATTAGCATGAAGTTAGCAAGATTTATTATGAATAGGGCTGGGACAACGCGTCGACGTAATCGACGACGTCGACGCAAAAAATACGTCGACGCAAAATATGCGCGTCGATTCGTCAGACCCAAAAGGCGGCGCAGTAGTAGCAACGCGAGTGGCTTCAGTCCACGCCGGTTTCACACAGAAAGGGTGAGCAGTGCCTGCGGCCGCGCGGCGCGTGGTTTTTTCAGCGCCCATGTTAACAAGCATGCACCCCGCCGCATGAGCAGCGCGAGCTCGCGGCTCGAAACGGATATAAACGGAGGTCGGAGCCAGCTGCAAATACTTGGGCGGCTCTGTAGCAACAGTGCTGCAATCGTTTCTGCGTGGTTCTGCTGCGCTGCTCACGCTCAATTAAAGTGAAAGTGC
This sequence comes from Misgurnus mizolepis, assembly GCA_025389145.1. NCBI lineage: Eukaryota > Metazoa > Chordata > Actinopteri > Cypriniformes > Cobitidae > Misgurnus > Misgurnus mizolepis. The sequence goes on from JAIFKI010000023.1 coordinate 7,236,334, forward strand.
TTTGTTTATGGTTTAAATGCTCGTGGATTTACTCGAAAAAGTGTCATTTTACCATAAAATCATGAATGTGATGCCAAGTGTGTTTTAAACAGTCATTTGAGCAATTTAACAGAAAGCAATGAAATATGTCACTGTTGCCAGAAGACTGCGCTTTCATTCACTCTCTGTCCAGCAGTAAATGAGTCCTAATCTATTTTAACAAACTTCAGAGAAAGAGATTTAATAATATATGTGCTTCTTAAGTCTATAATAAGTCTATCTTAAATCTATCTTAAGTTTATATCTGTCATTAAATGGACTAGAACAGCACGAAAACAATGTGGATTAAACAAATCTAGTTATAAAAATTACACAGACCATCAAAAGGCACATTGAAGAGGTTTTGCTCATAAATGCATGTAAAATAAAGTAATTTGAACTTGAGATTTTTATACGGTTACTTAACTGCACAGTTTGCACTGCAAATGCTTTATTGAATGCTACCTCTGTCTAAGAATGCATTATTTTGCACTTGTATAGTCTTTTTTTATTTTGAAATTTTAAGAGCAATAAAGATATATTGAAATGTTTACATTCAGATATGTAAATCAACATTTATAACTTGCTATTAGTTAATTAATGGGGAGATAATCGAGAATCGAATCGAATCGAAGTCGAATCGGACTGACAAAATGAATCGTTAGATTAATCTATGCATCGTAAAAATAATTGCTAGATTAATCGTTAAAAAAATAATCGTTTATCCCAGCCCTAATTATGAAATTAGCATAAAGCTAGCACGAAACTAGCATGAAGCTAGTATGAATTTGGCGTGGAGCTAGCATAAGGCTAACATGACCAAAAGACCCAACCCCCATGTCTCTATGATGTTTGGATCCAGAGATATAAGGCTTTGTTTATTATGTTGCTAGGGTGCTCATATTTGGTTGCTAGGGGCGTGGCTTAATACCTCAATAAGAATCCTCCGAGACTGATTGGATGCCTGAGTAAAATGAGCCCACCCCCATGTCTCTGTGACACTGTGCTGCAAAGATATCCATCTGGGCATTTTATAATGGCAGTCTATGGGATATGTTGCTAGGGTGCCCAAAATGGTTGCTAGGGGCGTGGCTTAATAGCTATGGGGCGATCCTGAGAGACTGATTGGATGCCTGAGTAAAATGAGTCCACCCCCATGTCTCTATGACACTGTAAAACGAAGATATTCCATCTGGGACGCTTTTATTCCCTTATATGGGCATGTTTCCTGCCCCGTTATAAGTCAATGGGGAATTTTGGGGGCCTCTTACACCCAAGGGGTACAGCTTACACCCCAATGTGAGGTATGTTCTCACAGTGCCTGCCAGCCTCTTGAAAAGTGGTAACCCACAAGTTTCTACAAATTTCTCGCTTGCAGCTATGACCCGTCAAAGTTTGTCGCAATGTTAAGTAAATGGGACTTTTCCGAAGTTTAATGTCCCGTTTTAGGAATTCTGTAAGTCGGATCCCGTCAAAAAGATATAGCACACTTCTTTAGACCAGTCAGAATGTCCGTGGAAAATTTCGTGGATGTAGCTTGAAAGCTGTCGGACGAGTTAGCCGCAGAAATTTTAGTCTCAGAAGAAGAAGAAGAAGAAGAAGAAGAAGAAGAAGAATAATAATAAGTTTAAATACAATATCAGTATGTTGGCTTTGTCAAGCCAACATAACTAGATAGGTACATTTCCTGAAGAAAATGTGAGTGGTGCTTGCCGTGGCAAAATTCTGGGGAACGTATATGATTATACTCCAAGCCAAAAGTAAAACAATCCAACTCCCGTGTCTCTACGATGTTCTGATGCAGAGATATAAGGCTGTGTTTATCCGGTTGCTAGGGTACTGTATTTGGTTGCTAGGGGGGAAATTGGCATCCCATAGTGATTATACACTGAGTCACAAGTCAAACGATCCAACCCCGTGTCTCTACGATGTTCTGATGCGGATATATAAGGCTTTGTTTACACTGTTGCTAGGGTACTGTATTTGGTTGCTAGGGGGGAAATTGGCATCCCATAGTGATTATACACTGAGTCACAAGTCAAACGATCCAACCCCGTGTCTCTACGATGTTCTGATGCGGAGATATAAGGCTTTGTTTACTCTGTTGCTAGGGTACTGTATTTGGTTGCTAGGGAAAAAAATGGCATCCCATAATGATTACACTCTGAGTCACGAGTCAAACGGTCCAACCCCCGTGTCTCTACGATGTTCTGATGCGGAGATATAAGGCTTTGTTTACTCTGTTGCTAGGGTACTGTATTTGGTTGCTAGGGAAAAAATTGGCATCCCATAATAATTACACTCCGAGTCACGAGTCAAACGGTCCAACCCCCGTGTCTCTACGATGTTCTGATGCGGAGATATAAGGCTTTGTTTACTCTGTTGCTAGGGTACTGTATTTGGTTGCTAGGGAAAAAATTGGCATCCCATAATAATTACACTCCGAGTCACGAGTCAAACGGTCCAACCCCCGTGTCTCCACGATGTTCTGATGCTGAGATAAAAGGCTTTGTTTACTCTGTTGCTAGGGTACTGTATTTGGTTGCTAGGGAAAAAATTTGCATCCCATAATGATTACACGCCGAGTCACTAGTCAAACGGTCCAACCCCCGTGTCTCTACGATGTTCTGATGCTGAGATAAAAGGCTTTGTTTACTCTGTTGCTAGGGTACTGTATTTGGTTGCTAGGGAAAAAATTGGCATCCCATAATGATTACACTCCGAGTCACGAGTCAAACGGTCCAACCCCCGTGTCTCTACGATGTTCTGGTGCGGAGATATAAGGCTTTGTTTACTCTGTTGCTAGGGTACTGTATTTGGTTGCTAGGGAAAAAATTGGCATCCCATAATGATTACACTCTGAGTCACTAGTCAAACGGTCCAACCCCCGTGTCTCTATGATGTTCTGATGCAGAGATATAACTGTTTGAATTTTATGTTGCTAGGGTGCTCAAAAGTGGTTGCTAGGGGCGTGGCTTAAAAGCTTTGGGAATATCCTGATAGACTGATTGGATGTCTGAGTAAAATGAGCCCACCCCCTTGTCTTTACGACATTGTAAAGCAAAGATATCCCATCTGGAACTTTTTTATTCCCTTATATGGGCATGTTTCCTGCCCCATTATAAGTCAATGGGAAAATTCGGGTGCCTCTTACACCCCAGGGGTACAACTTACACCCCATTGTGATCCATGTTCTTACAGAGTCTACCACCCTCTTCAAATGTTATAACCCACATGTTTTTACAAAATCCTTGCCTGTACCTATGACCCGTCAAAGTTTTTGCAATGTTAAGTCTATGGGATTTTCCCCCATTGACTTTTCATTGGGGCACTTTTGGGCGCCTCTTACACCCCAGGGGTACAAGTTACACCCCAATGTGATGTATGTTCTTACAGAGTCTACCACCCTCTTCAAATGTTGTAACCCACATGTTTCTACAAAATCCTCGAGCGGAGCTATGACTCGTCAAAGTTGGGCGCAATGTTAAGTCAATGGGATTTTTCGGGTGGTTTTTCGCCCCCCTTTCGGAAATCCTGCACCCGATCGCTTATAAAAGTCATAGCACACCTCTCCTCAATAAGCCGGTCGATTTGAGCCCTCTTTCATGGGTCTACGACAAACCGTGCGGGACGAGTTAGGTGCTGAAAAAACGTGCAGATGTAAGAATAAAATATAACTAGATAGGTACATTTCCTGAAGAAAATGTGAAGTGGTGCTTGCCGTGGCAAATTTCGGGGGACAATATATGATTATACTCCAAGCCAAAAGTAAAACAATTCAACCCACATGTCTCTACGATATTCTGATGCGAAGATATAAGGCTTTGTTTATTCGGTTGCTAGGGTACTGTATTTGGTTGCTAGGGAGAAAATTGGCATCCACTAGTGATTACACTCCGAGATACGAGTCAAACGGTCCAACCCCCGTGTCTCTGCGATGTTCTGATGTGGAGATAAAAGGCTTTGTTTACTCTGTTGCTAGGGTAATGTATTTGGTTGCTAGGGAGAAAATTGGCATCCACTAGTGATTACACTCCGAGTCACGAGTCAAACGGTCAAACCCCCGTGTCTCTACGATGTTCTGATGCGGAGATATAAGGCTTTGTTTACTCTGTTGCTAGGGTACTGTATTTGGTTGCTAGGGAAAAAATTGGCATCCACTAGTGATTACACTCCGAGATACGAGTCAAACGGTCCAACCCCCGTGTCTCTGCGATGTTCTGATGTGGAGATAAAAGGCTTTGTTTACTCTGTTGCTAGGGTAATGTATTTGGTTGCTAGGGAGAAAATTGGCATCCACTAGTGATTACACTCCGAGTCACGAGTCAAACGGTCCAAACCCCGTGTCTCTACGATGTTCTGATGCGGAGATATAAGGGTTTGTTTACTCTGTTGCTAGGGTACTGTATTTGGTTGCTAGGGAAAAAATGGCATCCACTAGTGATTACCCTCCGAGTCATGAGTCAAACGGTCCAACCCCCGTGTCTCTACGATGTTCTGATGCGGAGATATAAGGCTTTGTTTACTCTGTTGCTAGGGTACTGTATTTGGTTGCTAAGGAAAAAAATGGCATCCACTAGTGATTACCCTCCGAGTCACGAGTCAAACGATCCAACCCCCGTGTCTCTACGATGTTCTGATGCGGAGATATAAGGCTTTGTTTACTCTGTTGCTAGGGTACTGTATTTGGTTGCTAGGGAAAAAATGGCATCCACTAGTGATTACCCTCCGAGTCACGAGTCAAACGGTCCAAACCCCATGTCTCTACGATGTTCTTATGCGGAGATATAAGGCTTTGTTTACTCTGTTGCTAGGGTACTGTATTTGGTTGCTAGGGAAAAAAATGGCATCCACTAGTGATTACCCTCCGAGTCATGAGTCAAACGGTCCAACCCCCATGTCTCTACGATGTTCTGATGTGGAGATATAAGGCTTTGTTTACTCTGTTGCTAGGGTACTGTATTTGGTTGCTAGGGGCGTGGCTTGGGAGTGGCCAATGATGTGCCCAGTGATTACACTCCGAGTCACAAGTAAAACGGTCCAACCCCCGTGTCTCTACGATGTTCTGATGCAGAGATATAAGGCTTTGTTTACTCTGTTGCTAGGGTACTGTATTTGGTTGCTAGGGGCGTGGCTTTGGAGTGGCCAATTATGTGCCCAGTGATTACACTCCGAGTCACAAGTAAAACGGTCCAACCCCCGTGTCTCTACGATGTTCTGATGCGGAGATATAAGGCTTTGTTTACTCTGTTGCTAGGGTACTGTATTTGGTTGCTAGGGGCGTGGCTTGGGAGTGGCCAATGATGTGCCCAGTGATTACACTCCGAGTCACAAGTAAAACGGTCCAAACCCAAACCATTGACTTTTCATTGGGGCACTTTTGGGCACCTCTTACACCCCAGGGGTACAACTTACACCCCATTGTGATCCATGTTCTTATAGAGCCTACCACCCTCTTCAAATGTTGTAACCCACATGTTTCTACAAAATCCTCGAGCGGAGCTATGACTCGTCAAAGTTGGGCGCAATGTTAAGTCAATGGGATTTTTCGGGTGGTTTTTCGCACCCCTTTCCGAAATCCTGCACCCGATCGCTTATAAAAGTCATAGCACACCTCTCCTCAATAAGACGCTCGATTTGAGCCCACTTTCATGGGTCTACGACAAACCGTGCGGGACGAGTTAGGTGCCGAAAAAACGTGCAGATGTAAGAATAAAATATAACTAGATAGAAAAGTTTGAAGACAAACTTTATGTTGGCTTGACAAAGCCTAGCCTGAACGTTTAAAACAGATTGAGAGAAATTTAAAACAAGTTTAGTTTAGTATTATAACTTTCCGTAAACATGATACCAAAAGTAACCATGTTAGCATGTTTAGCAGTAAGTTAGCATGATGCTAACATGAATTAGCATGAAGCTAGCATGATGCTAACATGAATTAGCATGAAGATAGCATGATGCTAACATGAATTAGCATGAAGCTAACATGATGCTAACATGAATTAGCATGAAGCTAGCATGATGCTAAAATGAATTAGCATGAAGCTAAAATGATGCTAACATTAATTAGCATGAAGCTAGCATGATGCTAAAATGAATTAGCATGAAGCTAGCATGATGCTAACATAAATTAGCATGAAGCTAGCATGATGCTAACATGAATTAGCATGAAGCTAACATGATGCTAACATGAATTAGCATGAAGCTAGTATGATGCTAACATGAATTAGCATTGTGCTAACATGAATAAGTATGAAGCTAGCATGATGCTAACATGAATTAGCATAAAGCTAGCACGATGCTAACATGAATTAGCATGAAGCTAGCACGATGCTAAAATGAATTAGCATGAAGCTAGCACGATGCTAACATGAATTAGCATGAAGCTAGCACGATGCTAACATGAATTAGCATGAAGCTAGCACGATGCTAACATGAATTAGCATGAAGCTAGCACGATGCTAACATGAATTAGCTAGCACGATGCTAACATGAATTAGCATGAAGGTAGCACGATGCTAGCATGATTAGCATGAAGCTAGCACGATGCTAGCATGATAAGCATGAAGCTAGCATGATGCTAACATGAATTAGCATGAAGTTAGCATGATGCTAACATGAATTAACATGAAGCTAGCATGATGCTAACATGAATTAGCATTGTGCTAACATGAAATAGCATGAAGTTAGCACGATGTTAACATGAATTAGCATTCTGCTAACATGAATTAGCATGAAGCTAGCATGATGCTAACATGAATTAGCATGATGCTAACATGAATTAGCATGAAGCTAGCATGATGGTAACATGAATAAGCATGAAGCTAGCATGATGTTAACATGAATAAGCATGAAGCTAGCATGATGCTAACATGAATTAGCATGAAGCTAGCATGATGCTAACATGAATTAGCATGAAGCTAGCATGATGTTAACATGAATTAGCATGAATTAGCATGATGCTAATATGAATTAGCATGAAGCTAGCATGATGCTAACATGAATTAGCATGAAGCTAGCATGATGCTAACATGAATTAGCATGAAGCTAGCATGATGTTAACATGAATTAGCATGAAGCTAGCATGATGCTAATATGAATTAGCATGAAGCTAGCATGATGCTAACATGAATTAGCATGAAGCTAGCATGATGCTAGCATGATTAGCAGGAAGCTAGATTGATGTTAGCATGATTAGCATGAAGCTAACATGAATTAACATGAAGCTAGCACGACGCTAACATGAATTAGCATGAAGCTAGCACAACGCTAACATGAATTAGCATGAAGCTAGCACGACGTTAACATGAGTTAGCATGAAGCTAGCACGACGTTAACATGAATTAGCATGAAGCTAGCACGACGCTAACATGAATTAGCATGAAGTTAGCACGACGCTAACATGAATTAGCATGAAACAAGCACGACGCTAACATGAATTAGCATGAAGCTAGCACGACGCTAACATGAATTAACATGAAGCTAGCACGATGCTAACATGAATTAGCATGAAGCTAGCACGACGCTAACATGAATTAGCATGAAGCTAGCACGATGCTAACATGAATTAGCATGAAGCTAGCACGATGCTAACATGAATTAGCATGAAGCTAGCACGATGCTAACATGAATTAGCATGAAGCTAGCACGATGCTAACATGAATTAGCATGAAGCTAGCACGATGCTAACATGAATTAGCATGAAGCTAGCACGATGCTTACATGAATTAGCATGAAGCTAGTACGATGCTAACATGAATTAGCATGAAGCTAGCACGATGCTAACATGAATTAGCATGAAGCTAGCATGAAGCTAACATGAATTAGCATGAAGCTAGCATGATTTATTATGAAATTAGCATAAAGCTAGCACGAAACTAGCATGAAGCTAGTATGACTTAGCATGGAGCTAGCATAAGGCTAACATGACCAAAAGAGCCAACCCCCATGTCTCTATGATTATCGGATCCAGAGATATAAGGCTTTGTTTATTATGTTGCTAGGGTGCTCATATTTGGTTGCTAGGGGCGTGGCTTAATACCTCAATAAGAATCCTCCGAGACTGATTGGATGCCTGAGTAAAATGAGCCCACCCCCATGTCTCTGTGACACTGTGCTGCAAAGATATCCATCTGGGCATTTTATAATGGCAGTCTATGGGATATGTTGCTAGGGTGCCCAAAAATGGTTGCTAGGGGCGTGGCTTAATAGCTATGGGGCGATCCTGAGAGACTGATTGGATGCCTGAGTAAAATGAGTCCACCCCCATGTCTCTATGACACTGTAAAACGAAGATATTCCATCTGGGACGCTTTTATTCCCTTATATGGGCATGTTTCCTGCCCCGTTATAAGTCAATGGGGAATTTTGGGGGCCTCTTACACCCAAGGGGTACCGCTTACACCCCAATGTGAGGTATGTTCTCACAGTGCCTGCCAGCCTCTTGAAAAGTGGTAACCCACAAGTTTCTACAAATTTCTCGCTTGCAGCTATGACCCGTCAAAGTTTGTCGCAATGTTAAGTAAATGGGACTTTTCCGAAGTTTAATGTCCCGTTTTAGGAATTCTGTAAGTCGGATCCCGTCAAAAAGATATAGCACACTTCTTTAGAGCAGTCAGAATGTCCGTGGAAAATTTCGTGGATGTAGCTTGAAAGCTGTCGGACGAGTTAGCCGCAGAAATTTTAGTCTCATAAGAAGAAGAAGAAGAAGAAGAAGAAGAAGAACTAGATAGGTACATTTCCTGAAGAAAATGTGAGTGGTGCTTGCCGTGGCAAATTTCAGGGGACAATTTATGATTATACTCCAAGCCAAAAGTAAAATGGTCCAACCCCCGTGTCTCTACGATGTTCTGAAGCAGAGATATAAGGATTTGTTTACTCTGTTGCTAGGGTACTGTATTTGGTTGCTAGGGGAAAAAATGGCATCCACTAGTGATTACCCTCCGAGTCACGAGTCAAACGGTCCAAACCCTGTGTCTCTATGATGTTCTGATGTGGAGATATAAGGCTTTGTTTACTCTGTTGCTAGGGTACTGTATTTGGTTGCTAGGGGAAAAAATGGCACCCACTAGTGATTACATGCCGAGTCACAAGTAAAATGGTCCAACCCCCGTGTCTCTACGATGTTCTGATGCGGAGATATAAGGCTTTGTTTACTCTGTTGCTAGGGTACTATATTTGGTTGCTAGGGGCGTGGCTTGGGAGTGGCCAATGATGTCGCAAGTTATTACGCTCTGAGTCACAAGTAAAATGGTCCAACCCCCGTGTCTCTACGATGTTCTGATGCGGAGAAATAAGGATTTGTTTATTCGGTTGCTAGGGTGCTCCAATTTGGTTGCTAGGGGCGTGGCTTGGGAGTGGCCAATGATGCGGCCAGTGATTACCCTCCGAGTCACGAGTAAAACGGTCCAACCCCCGTGATTCTATGATGTTCTGATGTAGACATATAAGGCTTTGTTTATTCGGTTGCTAGGGTGCTCATATTTGGTTGCTAGGGGCGTGGCTTGAGAGTGGCCAATGATGTCGCAAGTTATTACGCTCTGAGTCACAAGTAAAATGGTCCAACCCCCGTGTCTCTACGATGTTCTGATGCGGAGAAATAAGGATTTGTTTATTCGGTTGCTAGGGTGCTCCAATTTGGTTGCTAGGGGCGTGGCGTGGGAGTGGCCAATGATGTCGCAAGTTATTACGCTCTGAGTCACAAGTAAAATGGTCCAACCCCCGTGTCTCTACGATGTTCTGATGCGGAGAAATAAGGATTTGTTTATTCGGTTGCTAGGGTGCTCCAATTTGGTTGCTAGGGGCGTGGCTTGGGCGTGGCCAATGATGCGGCCAATGATTACCCTCCGAGTCATGAGTAAAACGGTCCAACCCCCATGATTCTACGATGTTCTGATGTCAAGATATAACTGTTTGAATTTTATGTTGCTAGGGTGCTTAAAAGTGGTTGCTAGGGGCGTGGCTTAATAGCTCTGGGACTATCCTGGTAAATTGATTGGATGTCTGAGTAAAATGAGCCCACCCCCATGTCTCTACGATATTGTAAAGCGAAGATATCCCATCTGGAACTTTTTTATTCCCTTATATGGGCATGTTTCCTGCCCCATTATAAGTCAATGGGAATTTTCGGGTGCCTCTTACACCCCAGGGGTACAGCTTACACCCCAATGTGATGTATGTTCTTACAGAGTCTATCACCCTCTTCAAATGTTGTAACCTACATGTTTCTACAAAATCCTCAAGCGGAGCTATGACCCGTCAAAGTTCGGCCCAATGTTAAGTCAATGGGATTTTTCGGGTGGTTTTTCGCCCCCCTTTCGAAAATCCTGCACCCGATCGCTTATAAAAGTCATAGCACACCTCTCCTTAATAATCCGGTCGATTTGAGCCCTCTTTCATGGGACTGTGGCAAACCGTGCGGGACGAGTTACGCGCCGAAAAAGTGTGCAGACATAAGAATAATAAGATATAATAATAAGTATGAGCAATAATAGTGATGCTTTGCATAAATGCAAGCACCACTAATAAGTTTAAATACAATATCAGTATGTTGGCTTTGTCAAGCCAACATAATAATATCCCTGAGGAATAGTAATAGTGATGCCTTGCATAAATGCAAGCACCACTAATAATAATAATAATAAGCTTAGATACAATAACAGTATGTTGGCTTTGTCAAGCCAACATAATAAATATGAGCAATAGTAATAGTGATGCCTTGCATAAATGCAAGCACCACTAATAATATCCCTGAGGAATAGTAATAGTGATGCCTTGCATAAATGCAAGCACCACTAATAATAATAAGTTTAAATACAATATCAGTATGTTGGCTTTGTCAAGCCAACATAATAATAATATCCCTGAGCAATAGTAATAGTGATGCTTTGCATAAATGCAAGCACCACTAATAAGCTTAGATCGAAGAACAGTATGTTGGCTTTGTCAAGCCAACATAATAATATCCCTGAGGAATAGTAATAGTGATGCCTTGCATAAATGCAAGCACCACTAATAATAATAATTTTTGCAATAGTAATAGTGATGCCTTGCATAAATGCAAGCACCACTAATAATAATAATAATAAGCTTAGATCGAAGAACAGTATGTTGGCTTTGTCAAGCCAACATAATAATAATCCTCTATGACGTTTGCGGTCGACAAATACAACTTCCGGAAGACGCACCAAAATCCTGGACGGGATGCGTCCAGGAAGAATGGCACGTATGGTCACCCTAGCCTAAACAGAGGATTAATCATTCCTTATAGTAACTTAGAAGAGTCAATAATAGAGAGCAAATTAGAATGAATGCAAAACGTAACAATTTATTAACCAGGTAGGTAAAACATAATTCAGAAGCCAATTTACAATCCAATTAAAATATGAAAGAATAATAAGAAAAACTATTGCATAATTGGTAAGAATGAAGATCTGTTTACAGATTCCTCAAAGTAAAATGAAAGATATGATGCTATATCAAAGATACAGCATCATGGGGGTGCATTTCTAGATATTGAAAGTCCCGCCTGAATCTTTTGACATTTTCCTTAAATATCCAGAGAACAAAGCATTGTGATATGATATACTGATTGGTTCTTGTAAGCCCAGGGGTGTTACCTAATATACATACAGTGGGTGATTGGTCAACATGTCTAAGGTAGGAGGTGTCTCCCAACATCAGGTTAAGTTTACTTATTTATTGTCACAGATTAACATTGAATCCTGTTGTCATATTAATAAACCCAAATGTACCACTTGCATTAAAAACACTTCATATAACACCAAACAAGACCAGTTTCAGATACTTTGTGTATGCAGAATGTAGCATTCCATATACAGTTTACTTTGAGAACATGAGGAGAGGGGGATGAGAAAGTGTGGTAGGGTGTCCCACACCATGGGGTAGTGTTCTTGGGGGGTAGATGTGAACTCTTTGAGAGGTTTCAGATGATAATTCAACAGGAATTTAAAAGTGGTTTTCTGTGGATTTAGCCATTTGCTGCTGGTTTTAGAAATACCTTTTGTCAGGGTTTCGCATCACCTTACACTATCACCCATAGCATCATGGGAAAGCTGGGATAGCAGACTCAAGTAGGGCATCCGGGGAGTTCTCGCCTACAAATTTTCTGAATACTTAGGTTTCGGACATACTAGTGTGTTCACATACTGTTTCTCCTACTATATAGTAGGTAAGTAGGCGGCTTTGGATGCTACTTAATCATCATGAAACGTAAGCGTCATGAAACCCCGCTGTTTCAGCTCCACTCTACCTTACTATCATTTTGAAAAATGCAACTTAAATGGCCGTGGACGCTGTGAGAAGAACGGCCAGGAGTGGGCGGGGCATAAATATTAAGATTTAATTTAAGAATATTAGTACCCGTTAGAGATGCGCGGTTGGCGGTTACAGCCGCGGATCGGGCGGATGACGTGACGAAAAATTATATTTTAATTAGATTTGGGCGGGTGGCGGATCGACTGCTTGTTAGCTGTGTCCTTCTAAGCATGCAACCTTAAAAGGTGAGCACTCTGTCTTTCAGGGTGGCAGCCTCAGCAGTTCTCAAAGAGAACTGAAATGAGACGGTCTAGCCTTCTGAGGACCCATAATTTGCGTCACCTGTTGCACGCGCCCCCAGTAGCCCCCACCGCGCCTGTCAGCAGAAAACAGCGGAGACATTTCTGACTTATTAAAATAAATATGTAATCAAAAATATTAATTTCTTTTAGAAAATATGACACATTGATGTAGATTAAACTATTCAACAGTATATCAAATAATCAACCTTATGTTGCAAATATACGCAACATAAACATAATAATATTAACACAAAACATAACTTATAATACTAAAACAGTGACAAGAAAAAGTTTTCTAATACACTTTTATTTAATAAAGGTTTTAATTGTTTGGGATAGCCTCGGCATGTTAAGAATCCATTCGTTCTATCATTAACAGCGCAGAGAAATGAGGACGCATTTTGACATAGCTCTTATCAACGCCTCAAAAAATGAGAATTAAAAACAAAGGAAATAGAAGGTCAGAAAAGGTTTGCCTGGAATAAGTTTTACAAAGTGGTAAATCAGGATGACACCAGTGCAGACTATGTAATTTGTGCGTTTAATTTAGGCATTACTTATTTATTTATTTATTTTTGTCCCGTGTGCGCCGATCGGAGACTGAGTTCACTGCTGATATTCTAGAGCTTTCTAGTCTCGCGGCTGTCATCAGCAGCGTCTTGCATCGCCCAGTCAGCGGATGGCGGGCGGGTGCGGTTTTGAAAACTGGTCAGAAACGTTGGTGCGGATGGATGGCGGACGGATGATGAGTTTTGTGATGCGGTTGCGGATGAAATAATAGCCCATCCGCGCATCTCTAGTACCCGTACACACTGCATATAAATTTGGTTGTCACGTCACCTTTTAATACTTAATCCTGTTCTGTACACACACAGTTCAGTAATTTACGGGCCTGCCAACTGCATTCTACAACCAAATTAACTCCCGCAAAATGCAGGTATACACCGCATTTACAGAAACTCTGCATAGTGTGTACATAACCAAACTGAACAACTAATTAATAAAGTATTTAAAAGTGCATCATGTACATGACAGCCAGGTCTTTTTTCTAAAAAAAAATGTAATGCCTAGAAGGGCATTGCAGAAAATCACAGAGGCACAAGCGTTTGCTGCCTGTTGCCAGATCTTGCACAAAATAAACAACGAACAAGAAAAATCCAACAATAAACCGAAATAAATCCAAATGCTTTACATCAAAGTTCAATGTATTGGGACCGGAATCTTCACACTTTAATAATACCAAAAACTTAATCACTTCATGAGACAAAAGCCATAAACGGTTAAGCACCAAAATGGTATGTACGTAAGTACAAAAAAGACGAGCACCTGGCAACACTGCAAGACCGCTCTGTGGAGCAGCAGCCTAACAAATGCGTACAATACACAATGCCAAGAAGGTGGTTTATCATAATGCTGTTAAATTATTTTGCTCAAGCTGTAATTGATTATCACGTGAGATTGCAGAACGTTGCTATGGTTATCTCTGTGTCAGTCTTCACATTTTCGGGAGTGAGTCTTGTTTGCAGTGTGTACGCGGCCATTTCAACAAAGGTCAAGTGAAACTGTTATAGTTTAAATAATAGCGTGTTGAAGATAAGGAAAAGTCCCCAGGACATGGTACCTCAGAACAAGGTCAAAGTCCACCTGCCTTCCTGTAGCTTTCCTGTGCAAATTCATACCTGATGATGAGTTTAACCCAGACAGCACCGCGGGGAAAATAATCCAACGTATTTAACAGAGTGTGCGTCATGGCACACTCACATTTTACTTTACTAACGTTATACAGAACCGTATCCAAGTGTGATTGTACTGAGCCCCAGACCGGCTGACCTGGCTGCATGGAGCACATGCACTCGCGCCCACACATAAAAGCGAAACGTCTTCGCATTGGATAAGAACACGCTATCTCATAAATAATAAGCAGACACCGGCGCTCATCGATGTACTATAGTGATTTGCCACATCACAGCCCATGACGTTGACACGATATGGAGTTTAAACCAGGAAGAAAAAATATGACAAACAAACTAAAAAATATAGCTGCAAGCAGCAATGGCGGGCCCTCGCACGTTTTTTTACCGCTACACGGTGCGTCCGAGAAAACGATGCACGGTGGGCAAGGGCATCAAGTGGGTAAATATTAGTGGGCTATTTAATGTTGTTACTGAGACATTTGGGGACTGTAGGTAAAAGAAACCCCATATTTTAGACAAACGGGGGCGCTAGTGAGCCACTTAAGAAACACGCCTATTTCTGACCTGTTTGTGCACACTTAACAGCCTACAACTCTGATGTGTGTGCCGACTTTTAGGTTAATCTAAGCACGCCAAGAGCCCTAAATATGCTTGAAATAAAAGTAAAGTTTGGGGCGTTGCCATGGGAACAGCGTTCGAGAAATCAAAAATCCCTTCGCAATTTATCATCTACAATGTCTCGGCATCATGTTGACTACTTCTGGTGTCAATCTCATGAATATTCTAGAAGGAGTATTTAAAAGAACATCGGCGTCAACTGAAAGGCTTATATATGCCTTTAAAATGAAAGTAAAGTTTGACGCGTTGCCATGGGAACAGCGTTCGAGATATCAAAAATCCCTTCGCAATTTATCATCTACAATGTCTCGGCATCATGTACACCACTTCTGGAGTCAATCGCATGAATATTCTAGAAGGAGTATTTAAAAGAACATCGGCGTCAACTGAAAGGCTTAAATATGCCTTTAAAATGAAAGTAAAGTTTGACGCGTTGCCATGGGAACAGCGTCTGAGATATCAAAGATCCCTTCGCAATTTATCATCTACAATATCTCGGCATCATGTACACCACTTCTGGAGTCAATCGCATGAATATTCTAGAAGGAGTATTTAAAAGAACATCGGCGTCAACTGAAAGGCTTAAATCTGCCTTTAAAATGAAAGTAAAGTTTGACGCGTTGCCATGGGAACAGCGTTCGAGATATCAAAAATCCCTTCGCAATTTATCATCTACAATGTCTCGGCATCATGTACACCACTTCTGGAGTCAATCGCATGAATATTCTAGAAGGAGTATTTAAAAGAACATCGGTGTCAACGGAAAGGCTTAAATATGCCTTTAAAATGAAAGTAAAGTTTGACGCGTTGCCATGGGAACAGCGTTCGAGATATCAAAAATCCCTTCGCAATTTATCATCTACAATGTCTCGGCATCATGTACACCACTTCTGGAGTCAATCGCATGAATATTCTAGAAGGAGTATTTAAAAGAACATCGGCGTCAACTGAAAGGCTTAAATATGCCTTTAAAATGAAAGTAAAGTTTGACGCGTTGCCATGGGAACAGCGTCTGAGATATCAAAGATCCCTTCGCAATTTATCATCTACAATATCTCGGCATCATGTTGACCACTTCTGGGGTGAATCACATTATTTCCCTAGAAGGAGTATATAAAAGAACATCGCATGCAACTGTCAGGTTTAAATAAGCCTTTAAAATGAAAGTAAAATTTGACGCGTTGCCATAGAAACAACGTTCGAGATATCAAAAATCCCTTCGCAATTTATCATCTACAATGTCTCGGCATCATGTTGACCACTTTTGGTGTCAATCGCATGAAAATCCTAGAAGGAGTATTTAAAAGAACATCGCATGGAACTGTCAAAAAAATCCAGCTTTGTGACTGACACACTTTCTGGCGCCTGGTGGTGGCGCTATACCCGGGAGTCACAATGAGCACATCGATGCGATCGGAATCTTCAGACGAACAAACACCCCGCATGGCATCACAATAAGATATTTTTTGCCTTAGATATTAGACACTTCCTGTTTCTCTGAATTCGCCATAAATTCGTCGCCTCGCCATGGCAGAACCGTTCGAGATATCAAAAATCCCTTCGCAATTTAGCAAGTACAATGTCTCAGCATCAAGTTTACCACGTTTGGTGTCAATCGCATGCATCCTCTAGGAGGAGTATTTAAAAGTTCAATGCATGCATTTTTTAAACAATCCAAAATAGCGGACTTCCTGTTGGGCGGAGCTTAAATGTTAGAGGGTGAAAGTTGTTCGGGTCGATGAGATCTATATGCGTACCAAGTCTCGTACATGTGCGTACATTTTTGCCCGATCTGTGCCCCAATGTTTGTTTTTGCATTACAGGGGGCGCTACAGAGCTTCCTTACCACGCCCGAATTCCAGCCTTTGCCGGGTCCTAATGGCCGACGACTCTGACATCTCTGCCAATTTTCAAGAGTTTTTGAGTATGTTAAGGCCCCCAAATTGCCCTGAAACGTAAAAAAAAAATAAAAATAAAAAAAAATAATAAATCCGAGCAAAAACAATAGGGCTTCGCACCTTTCGGTGCAGGCCATTCTGGCCTGCTCCTCGGTGCTCGAGCCCTAATTAAGTAGTTTTCTCCTAATGTTAAAATTAACAGATGCTAACATTGTGTTCTATGATGTGTAACAGAACTAACTCATTTAACATCTAAAAAATGTTGGTTAGTGTTTCATGACGCTTTAAGTACACGTACCTCTGAATCTCGCGAGAAATAGTCCATCATCCCGGTAATTCTCGCCTACCCTTTTATGTATACTAAGGTTTCGGACATACTATTTGTTCGCCTACTGCTTTTTGCCTACTATATAGTATGAAAGTATGCGGTTTCGGATGCAGCCAATGTTTTCTTTATTAATCACATATCACGCCTATTTTTAACTATAAATAATCAATGCAAAGCAATAAATGCTGATCTTTTATTAATGAGCCTCTTTTGTAAGTTGGTATGCAACTACAGCGGTGCCATCATGCTCATTATGAACAGGGTCACTGCAGCATTTATATGTTTACAGCAATCAGACTGATTGTTAACACCTTGCCAAATCACAGCATGAATTTTTTATATCCTCCTCCCAAGATAAAATTTGAAGATGAAAATGTAGGCTAATAGGCGAACACATGTTTCTTTATGCCGGTTTTGATATGAACGTCGCTACAGTCAGGACTGATAGGCTAATGATTGTGAGAAAGCCTAATGGATGTATTTCCAGATTTTGACATTTGATAAAATATGCCCAATACTATTGTCAAGGATAACAGATGAACCCAAGAGCAGACGACGAAGGGGTTAACAAAAGACTTTATGAAAATAAACAAGAAAACAAAACTCTAAAGGAGGCAAACACATGAAACATGCACTTCACAATAAAAGACTGGACACTAAACTTGACTATAAACTTTGACATATAAACTAGACTAGACTTGGTAGTTTCAGAATGGACAAAACAGCACAAAACAAACCTGCACAGGACTATGAACACAAGCATGGGCGCGGGAAGTGGGGGTGCAGCAGGTGCTGCAGCACCCCCTGGTGGCAAAGATTTAAAACTGCAATGCCCATAAAATGATAGCTTATAAATGCACATGTAAATGTAACAGAACATTTGAAGTAAACATTTAAAGTAAAAAAAAAAGATTGAATTAAATTATTAAAACGACACGAAAGGAACTAAATTGTAAAACCTCGATGTACAATAAGGAACATGCACATTTAAGAGTGGTGGGTATTTAAAAAAAATAATATAAATTATTCCCATGCATCGATTTTAATGTTAAACATCTATAAATCCAAATTAATACATATGGAATATATTCCGACAATTTAGGATATGATGTTTGAATTTTAAAGTCGAAAAATATCTTATTTTTACACCGCTGTGCAGGAGGCATGGCAAACTGAAACAAAACTTAAGACAAAGATATTACATTTACGTTTAAAAAATAGAATTAAATGAAACCCGTGAATTGAAAGGTCCACTAATTACCTTAACTCGAGTGATGTCAACAAAGTTTCCATGTTAGAATTTATAAATATTAAAAACTTAAGCAAAAGAAAACAAAGGCGGCGTAGGCTACTGGCACGAGTGAGAATGTATAACTGTTCCATTCCTTCGACTTTCCTCCCAACTTGCTCAAAGTTAATTCTCCTGTTTTTCTTTTTTTTTTCTTTACATCTTCAAACTCCATGTTGCACTTAAACTACACCATACAGAACAGCAGACCCGTGCGTGATGGGTGCCAGAGGAGACTCCACACATGACTCGCGTTGCATTTTGTAACTTTTACAAATCATTTTGTAATTTGTGTAACTTTTTGGACACATTTGTTACTTTGGCCTAAATATAGTCTATATATAATATTTCTGATTATATGGCATAGTTTTCTCCCCACCCAATGAGGCTAATAAAGTAATGATAAAAAATATGCTTAATCAACGGTCCGGCCCGGCCAGAGGATAATAGCAGAAAATAACGACCCTGGCAGAGAATCTAAACTCTACTATGTTGCAATAGGCTATATAGTTTTTATGCACCGTCAGCTCAGCTGTACATTATGGATGGGAGTTGCGGGTGAGTTTTTAAAAGAAAACATAGGTAGAGTGGTCTGCAGAATAAAAAGCTTGTGAACAACTTTAGAATTATATAACTCTATACCCCCCCCCCCCCCCGCCGCATCCGCGCCTCAGCACCCCCTACCGAAAATATCTTCCCGCGCCTCTGAACACAAGGGTATTACATAAGAGAAACTAAACAAGAAAAAAACTGTAAACAGGTTAGGGGAATAAACTAATGATGAATAATTAACAGGGAAAACGAGGGGGGGACGAGAGACGAGACACCGAAGGCACATGACCCGACATGCAAGGTCATGAGCCTTCACAAAGAACATGAGGCTGTCAGAACCCTGCCACAATGAACTAGATACAGACATAAAACAAGACTTTTGGCAGGATCCTGACAACTATGTATATAACTAGTTGTTTACACTGTGTTCTGCAGGTATCTAATTGTAGAGTTTTTGATGCTATCCTGTATTTCATGCAGGAATCGTTATTCTCACATTTACTTTCTATAACCTGACTTCAGTTCACCAACTCACCATCTGTGTTACCATCTGTATTCCCCTTTACTCCAGAATATGCATATAAACAGTTTTAAAGTTTATTTACAGGTGTACAAATTCTCCTGTCAGGTTAGTTTTTTATAGATCACAACCTTTGCATGGAAAGTGGCCATGTTCATAAATAAGACTCCCGATCCCTACTTGAAAGAACATGCATTTTACTTTTTACTAAAGGTAGAAACATACAGGAATGGATAACAGCTGACGACAGCTGCAATCAAGGCTTGTCAAACCATCAAAAAGGGGGAAACCCCGTCTTCGGTGATGTCTATGAGTTCCGCACTTCAGACAGTGATTGTATGCAATGGATTCTCAACAAAATGTTAAAAAAATATTTATGATTATATTAATTTATCCAAATGCATTTGAGCCCCTTAAAATAGGGAACTGTGTATAAAAAATAGTGGCAATTCCTAAACTTTCACATGATATTTTTGTTTAACCCATATGGTATCTCGTCATATTCAGATATCTCGTCAATGGCGGCGAAAGAGTTAATTGTGGGCCATTTAAAGTTGTGAAACTGCAATAGGATAGTGCAGATTAAGTCCTAATAGAGGGCACCCTAAAAACAATTATTATTTATAATTATTATATTATAAATAACAATTAAATGTATTGTTACTATAAAAAGTAAAACTTGCACTGTATAAACTTTTTTGCAGCCTTTTTGTTTAATCAACTTTATTTAACGTTATATACTTTATATTACTTACTCTGATTTGCAAACTTAGGTCACCGAAAGTACAGCTGCACTGTCCACCGCACACAGCCAGGCATGTGCACAGATAGGGCTCAACCTGTGCAGAACACATGCCCTTTTTGTCCTAACACTCCGAAGTGCCCTTTTTTGCAGGCTTTTTATTTTATTTATTTATTTTATTTAATAAATCAATGCTATTTGTGACATTTTATGTCTTTATGTCTGTTTTAAAAATATATTTATCAGATAAAAGGTATTAAAAAACTTGTGACAAAATCTTTTTTGTTACGCTCAAACTGTCAGTCAAACCTCTTAACTCCGCCCTCTGAGTGCAGCGAGCTGAAGTTCCACAGCAGAGCAGGTGAACGTCTTGCAACGGTAAATACCTTACATTCACACATTCAATGAAGAGATGAGAGATAGAGAGAACTTCTAGCCAACATTAACACCAAAAACATTACAGATTAATAAGGTCTTAGACATCATATGCCTAGTTAAGGAAAGCTGAATAGAAGACCAGAAACGTGTAAAGGATACAAGTATGTATATTGCCCTGTCACTCATCTCATTACAATATGCTATCTGGATATAACTTATATGTATCTTATGCCAAGAATTAGTTAAGGGGGATGTAGGATTCTTTGGTTCATAACTTTTATTCTGAAGTGCAAAGCAGAGGAAAAAATGAAAATTAATGTATTACACAATTAAATAAGAGGGAGTACACAAGAGCAGTTCACAAAAACATAGACCTAAAGGGGATCGCACACCAGCCGCGCAGCTCAGCGTCGCGCCGCGTCAAGTCGCGTCTAGGACAACTCGGAGGTATTGTAAACCGGAAGTGCACATTAAATAGCGCGAGCTTCGTCAGATAGCGTCTACTTCAAAATGCAAAATATACGTTAGCAGCCAATGTTAATCGTTAATGATTTGGGACAAATATGATGTTATTTAATGTTAAACTATGTGAGTGGCGCTGTGTGGCGCGACAGGGATTTGAGCAACTTCCTGAGTCACAGCTGGGCGGCGTGGACAGGCGCCACCTGGCGGCGCCGGTGTGCGTATACTCATAGAAAACAATGTGTTCAGTTGATTTAGAACGGCGCGGCGCTGAGTGGCACGGCCGGTGTGTGATCCCCTTAAGACTACAAATAGGCCTATTACAGGCAACCACCCAGGAGGTCAATTGTTAAAGCCAACTTAGGGGCTAATCACATCAAACGTGTTTTCAATGTTTGGAAACGCAAGGCGCGGCGCACTGCTTTTTTTAAAAAAGAGCAATGCGATGCAGCTTTCTATATTGCTAGGCAACCACTGAGTCAGCTGTCTTGTCAATCAAATATTTAAGCTTGAGCGCTCTTTTGCTGTTAACTGTCATACTAGCAGAAACTTTCAAAAGAGGACCCTTGCTCTGACCTTGTTTGAGGGTGAGAGGTGCACACACACACTCAGGAGACAGTGAGTGAGTAGAGTCCGGTTGATCCAAACAACTGTAAACCCTCCGTCACCACAACGAAAGGCCCGTCTCCCCTCATTCAATTGGACAATGGAAAGACACAAATGACGTTGGGTGCTTTTCTGCTCTCAGCGCTTCTTCAAAAGCGTGTGCTGCGGCTGGCGGCAAAACCGTAAGGCGTTTGGCACGCAAAAACAGCGCACATATGCTCCCTGCCCATAGAATATAATTCAAAAAAGGCGCCTGCAACTGCCACAAACGCATTTGGTGTGATCAGCCCCTTAGAAGGCCAGATATCCTTTGCATCCTTTCATTAATTAATAGTGAATTTTTTAATTATTAATAGTGGATAAATATAAAGCTTTTAAGACGATTATTATGTGCTATTTATTTGGAGGAGATGCCCTTTTTCAGTTTCAGCACATGCCCCTCAAAAGGTCTGTGCACGGCCCTGCACACAGCACTACCACATCTTACAGATCTTAAAATATGCCAGTGCCATTGATCAAGATACACACCAATAACATTTGAAGTTTGCTTTCAAAATGAGTTAAATCAATTTTTTTTATCTTCTTTTTAGTTGTCCATTCAAATTAATATCAATCAAACTGCAGTTAGTTTGTTTTGATTTAAGCCTTGATTACTAAAACATACAGTACAATAAAACACAATAAAAACATGCAGCGCCGCCGCTCCCATCACACGCATCATGCACTGTGCGTAGGGCACCAAGTGTTGAGTGGGCACAAAAATTAATAGCCTAATGAAATAATTCTCACTGATTCTTGAAACTTTGGCAAAAACATGTCCCACTAAGAAAAGTGCTAATTCTGTTGGAAATTAATAACATTTTCATGAAGAAAAAGAATCAATGTTATAATCAGGGGGTCCTTTGCACATATGTGGTTCTTTTATAGGTTTATTTTTATTTTTTATTCATTTAATGATTATATGCTGGTGCATTGCCTCCAAAATCAGCTGTCCTCGGTTAAGAGATAATCATTTCAACTTGATTAAAAAAGCCAAAAGTAATAATTGAATTGAATAATATATTTACCACATGAAAGAGTACATTGCAATATGTATTAAAAACTATAAACAGTGAGTTTTGAACAATATTGACTATTATTTTGTGATTGCTCAAAATGTGTCCCACATATTCATCACCACCGTCAGATATTTATAAAAAGCAATAAAATCAGACAACTACAGGGTCAACTGCATTCCTGAGGACCCCATTTTCAAACCTTCAGCTCTACTGCATGCTTCAAGATCACTCAAGCTCCTGTATGTTTGCTATTTTCTCTAAAACTTGTTCATATTTTTGGACACTGCTACTGTGACAACTATAACATGTCAACACCATACATCTTTGTATAAAAAATATTAGATTAGATTATGAAATAAATGTATAATTTTTAAGAAGAGGTCTGAAGTAGCTAGCAACAGAGGGGAAACAAGATGGCTAATGTCAACTCATCTATTTCATGTGAAAGAGTAGGTTTTTGTCACCACCGTCAGATGTCACCACTGTCAGGTTTTCTGTCTTTTCTGTCAGGTTTTATGTATTTTAGGAAGTTATGATTTGAAATTTGTTCATCACAGTGCTCAGGATTGTTATTTTTTGGACCAAATATTTACATAAAGTTTAAGCAAGAAGCCATTGACTTGAGTGGTATACATTTTGGAATTTTATGTCGTAATGAGGCCACTGTCACCACCTTCAGATTAGTGTCACATTAGAGTTTTATTTGTTTTAAATGAATATGCTTACAATATGTTTCTTCAGTGCTCTTGAGTTATTAAAGTAATAGTCTCCCTTAATACAAAAATATGTTTATAAAATAAACTCCTCTTTCTCCTTGCTCAAAACAGCTCAAGTTTTTGAGCTAGTGTAGCGTATCAGTGGGAGGAGGAGAACGGCGTTATTTAAAACACTATAAACCTCCGACCGAAACACTACGGGAATTTTAGGGAATTTGGGGAAATTCCCAGATTTAGCTCAAATGGAATAAGTACAATTAACTGTAATTAATTATACAAATTATTAAGATTTTAACTGATTTAGCAGAATAATAATAACAATTAATTAATGTATTTGTCCAGCAAATACTCATAATTGTACATTAAGAAGTTAATTCCGTGGCCTTTAGAAAATAACCTTTTAAATGCTATACAGTATTGTTAAGCATGTAGCTTTATGATCTTAAGGCAGATTAAGTGACAATTCAGCTGTTAAATGCAATACCGGTTTATTAAACTACGTTACACTACAAAAAACACACAAGACTAACTATACATACAAACAAACAAACTAAAAACATATATGAAAGAGAAAGAATGGAAAATTAAGAGAGAGAAAGAGGGGCAATAACTTTTTACAGCGAATGAACAAGCAATACTTGCGTTGGCTTTTGTGAGGCACGTGTGTACGTCCAGCTGTATGGGCGCGTATGCGAGGAAGAGAGTTCCAGAGTTTGTGGTCACGTGACAGAGTCCTTGGAGGTGTCCGTAGGAGTTGAAGTTTAAGTCCAAGTGGCAGGGTGCCGAAACTTTCCAAGAGAGGAACAGGTCTGGGCACCGCGGCCTCGCTGTTAAGCAGCCGTGTGGTGTGCTGTGCGCGACTGAGCTGTAAGCTGTGAGCATCGATGAATTGAGGTGCAGGCCTCTTAACTTGAGCTTAGACCAACCCCTATGAAGTTCAGATGACCAATGCGAAAGGGTGTTGATCGAGCGGGAAGACAAGTCTTTGTTATCCCAAGACTTAATCTGCATAGTTTGTTTAATGCAGAGATGTTTCAATAATAACTTGGATTAATCTTAAATGAGTTTGATATCAGTTAGAATAAGATGATGCACATCATTGATCAGGAAAGGAAAAGGGCATTATTTAGAGTGTAAACAAGTAATAATTTGTGAATTATGAGACATGCTAAGATAAACAAAGCATCCCTATAGTGTTACAAGAAAGTGGTTCATTACAGACGCAAACATGCAATACAAGGATATATAATATATACAATTTAAACCATTTTATTTTGGCCTTAGCTGTGATCTTAGACAGACACATTTTTGTGTCATGGCTGCTTCGTCTCTGGCCACGGTTTGAAGTTTGCTTTGAGGTGTTAATTTGATTAGATTGGCGCAATAAAGACAGCCA
This sequence comes from Misgurnus mizolepis, assembly GCA_025389145.1. NCBI lineage: Eukaryota > Metazoa > Chordata > Actinopteri > Cypriniformes > Cobitidae > Misgurnus > Misgurnus mizolepis. The sequence goes on from JAIFKI010000023.1 coordinate 7,261,186, forward strand.
GAGAGAGTCGATAGGTCTGGAAATGTGTGTTATCAGGAGATTAGGATCTTCTGAAGAAAGCGTCCGAGCAGACCTGGTGACAAAACTCAATCTAGGGTCACAGCATGAAACCGTTAACGACCCACACTGAAGAGACCTCCAGTTGACGTCCAGCCAGATGTTACACTAGTATCAAAGGCAAAGTCTACGACCCGCAAACAGGATCCTATGCCAACTGCCTTGGTTACGGCATGTCTTCCAACTCTGGGTCCTACCCTGGTCAACATCATCAACAACCCCCTGTCTTCTGGGGTGGTCCCCACCAGCTTTAAAACTGCTGCGGTGATCCCTACACTTAAAAAACCTGGCCTCAACCAAGATGATCCAAACCACTACCGCCTAATCTCCAACCTACCTTTCCTATCTAAGTTATTGGAAAGGGCTGTGGCTTCCCAACTTGACCATCATATGCTACAGCACAACCTCTATGAGCCACTTAAATCTGGTTTCAGGATACAGCATAGCACTGAAACTGCTCTAATCAAAATCACAAATGACCTTCTCATGGCAGCTGACTCTGGGCTTGTCAGCATTTTAATACTTCTGGACCTATCTGCTGCCTTTGATACTGTCTCTCATTCCATTCTTCTCACTCGCCTCTCTGAACTCGTGGGCCTTACTGGCAGACATGGGGACTTGTGACTTGGACTTGAGTCGCTATTTTTGTGACTTGTGACTTGACTTGACAAAAAATAAAATACTTGAGACTTGACTCGGACTTGGAAGTTAAAGACTCGGGACTTGACTTGACTTGAGACATGATGACTTGAATGACTTGAGTGTTAATCACATCATGTTTTCAGTTTGAATATAAAATAAATAAATTATTTTAAAAAATAAAGTTGACCCAGCTGGAGCGCAGGCTGAGAATGGCGTTGTCATGACTTAATCACGACATTATCATCAGCAATGCCCTCTCGTACGCACACCACGCCCACTTAGATCAGATATCAACATGTCAGCCGGAGGGGTACCGAGGGTCGTGCTTTCGGCTTCAACAAGATGGCAAAAGATGAACAGTACGTTGCAAGACAAGCAACATTAAAATCCCGGGCAGCCAGAAGACAGCCTCAAAGCGGTACAAGACTTGCCAATTTTTTCTAAGTTGGCCACCGGACCACAAATACACACACACACACACAGAGAGAAAAATGACTTGATTCTACAATGTTAGGGGCGGTTCACATGTTGTGTCTTTTGTGCGTTCAAGTTCGTTATTTCAAATGTAGGCACGCCAACGGAAGAGACGTGCACGCGGTGCGACGTGGTAGTTTTTTCTGGGCGCATGTTTGAGAGAGAGAGAGAGAGAGAGAGAGAGAGAGAGAGAGAGAGAGGAGAAATGTAACAAAGTTTAATGTGGTACATAAACTGTGTTTGAGAGAGAGGAAGGTTTTTAGAGAGGAGTCTGTTGGATGTTAAGCTGTTATTTGTTTTATGGACTCAATGGTGAAAATTTCAAACATTTCAAACACGGTTGGCAGAAGTGAAAAATAAATAATTTATGAAGTAACAATTTTGTTTGATTCCATGATGTATTTTACTGAACATGAGTATTTACAATGCAAATCCAAATTATTGTAATTTACTGATAGTTACTTTCTGTATATCTTGTCTTTTCACTTTATTGAGATCAGATTCTGCAAGTAAAATTACAATAATAAGGTGACTTGACTTGGACTTGACTTGACCTACTACAGGACTTGACTTGACTTGACATAGCCTGTGACTCGACTTGACTTGCCCAAGAAAAAAAATACTTGGGACTTACTTGAGGCTTGAAGGTTCAGACTTGAGACTTACTTGAGACTTGTGCATGTGTGACTTGGTCCCATCTCTGCTTACTGGTACTGCGTATTGCTGGTTTGAATCCTATCTCACCAACAGGCAACAATACACCACCCTGAAAGGCATTTGCTCTGATCTGGTGCCAGTCTTACACGGCGTGCCACAGGGATCTGTGCTTGGCCCATTATTATTCAGTATCTACATGTTACCTCTAGGGATGATCAGACGGAAACATGGATTACATTTTCACTGTTACGCTGATGATACCCAGCTTCACAATAGTACTAAGCCTTCCACTTCTCTCCCACCCTTGCCACTTATCAACTGCTTGAAGGACATAAAGCACTAGCTTGTCAACAACCTTCTCAAACTCAATAAAGACAAAACAGAACTCATGGTGTTTGCTCCCTCGTCACTTCTTAAAAAAGTTGATGACCTCACACTGGATGTGGATGGCTGCTCAATCTCAGCATCTTCGCAAGTCATTATGGACTCTACTCTCTCCTATCTGCACCACATCAAAAACATTACCAAAATTGCCTTTTACCATCTAAGGAACATCTCTAGACTCCGACAGTACCTCTCCAACTCTGTCGCTGAGACCCTCATTCATTCTTTCATCACCTCACGACTTCATTATTGTAATGGCATCCTTTTAGGTCTGCCTAGTAAGGCTACTGACAGACTCCAGTATGTACAGAACTCTGCAGCTAGGATGCTTACACACACAAAACTTGGACTTCATATTACTCCAATGCTGAAGAAGCTTCACTGGTTGCCAGTTAAGTCCCGGATCATTTATAAAATCCTTCTTCTGACGTACAAATCTCTCCATGGACTTGCACCTCAGTACCTCATTGATCTACTACAGCCATACAACCAAGCACGATCCCTGCACCCCTCCCCATTGTTTTGTTAAGCATCCTTGGGTTTTTAAAAGGCGCTATATAAATTAAAGTTATTATTATTATTATTATTATTATTATTAATGAATACCAACTGTTTCTCTAACGCGAAAGTAAGTGATATGACGTATTTTCTCTCCGATCCGAGACTTCCATTTTAATTGCCAGCCGGTAGAGGGGCGTAGTGGAAGCACACATAAAACATGATATAAACAGTTAATATTTACTACACCTGCCATGTGTGAACCAGTGTGAGGATGAAATGAAGAAGTGGACGGATATATGAAGATATATTCTATCATTTCGTGTTGTTGATCGGAGGTGACGAGTCTTCAATGAGCAAATATAAAAGCACAGAGACATACCAGTATCTTTACAATGGGAAAGTCATAATAATAATAATAATAATAATAATAATAATAAGTTTATTTGAACATGTGATAAAAATACAAAAATATACATATAATAATAAAGTATTTATACTGTGTATACATACATACAAAACAAACAAAAAATAAAATAAAATAAAATGACAGACAAATAAGGACATGTACCTCTCAGCACCTTCAACCAAAATCATTATAAACAACAAATAATTCAAAAACACAAATATATTCCCATGTTCAAAAGGAGTAGGAAGAAGTTCATAAACTTTTCAAATCCCACCCCCTTTCTCTAGTTTTATCAATTAGATAAATACACAAGGATTCCACACAATTCTTATTTACATAAATATTCACCTCATATCTACCTACCTACAGCTCACATATACCCATACATACATAGACCACAGACAGATGCAAACATGCATACATACCTACAACACTATTTTCATTTCTTTCAATATACCATACTATAACCTCAAGTCCTTCTTATAGCCATTCAATACATGATTTTTAAATAATCTCTTGAATTTACTAATTGTTGTACATGATTTCATCTTGTCACTGCAGCTATTCCATACATTAACTCCTTTAGTTGTAACACAGTGATATTTGGCATTTGTTCTAATATGTTTCTTTTGAAAAACTGACTCTCCTCTTAAGTTATGCTTGCTATCTCTCATTTGAAACAGCCCTTGGATACTGTTCGATAACTGATGATTTTTTACTTTGTACATAATTTGTGCAGTTTTAAACTCAACCATATCTCTAAATTTTAGAACTTTTAATTTAATAAAAAATGGATTAGTTGATGCTCTATAAGTGGTTTTATTTACAATTCTTAAGGCTCTTTTTTGAAGAATAAAAATAGGTTCCGGGTTCGTTTTGTAAGTGTTCCCCCACACTTCCAAACAATAAGTAATGTATGGCATTATGAAGGAACAGTATAATGTATACAATGAGCGTTGATTTAATAGGTAATTGGTTTTATACAGTATGGCAATTAATTTGGATATTTTAGTCTTAATATATTGAATATGTGGCTTCCAACAAAGTTTATCATCTATTATTACTCCCAAAAATTTATATTCTTTTACTTTTTCTATTTCAATGTCATTTATCATAAGTTTTTTGTGCAAAGGTATTGGTATAAAGGTGGTGGGAAAGTCATTCAAGTGTTTGTACATGGAATTTACCAAGACTTCGTGTTTTTAACTTTTCAGGGGAAGGTTTAAAATGTCACCACTGTCCCTCTAGTGTGAGCTTTTTTTAAACGGCAATTTTTAATGGATTTGTTTATGGCGACACGTCGAGCTTCACGTGGTCCGACACAGTCAGCAGTATCTTTCTCATTCAACACATTGTAAGTTATTTGAACAAACCATAATAAACATATTAAACTACTCCATGTATTGAGTATTGTTTTCGTTTTATGAAAATATTATTACATTGCTTCTTACCCAGGTGGAGACATGAGCTTATGAAATTATTTGCTTACTTTTTAAAGTATTTGCTTTTTGATTTAAAACATAACAAAAGTACACCCTAACACATTACGAACTATAATAAACATTAAGTAAGCAGATTATGTCGTATATATTCTCTACTGTAATCGCATTTTTGTAATAATATACTGTATAGTAGCAGAATAAATAAATCAGCTTAATCAACATATATTTATCAGCATAATATTAGTTGTTTTAAAACAATTATTGTATTTATTGTTTACTGGTAGTTTCTATGAAAGTTTTTACTGATGGATTTGTAAATACAGATCATGATTGCATGTGCGCCACACATTCAGATGTGCATTGGGTTAAAACAAATGTTTTGTAGAGATTTACTGCATTTGTATTAGCTATTATGGCAACCCCTAACTGCACAAATTTTGTTTGTCTTCTTGGATTCAATAATAAACATTAAACAACCAGTCAAAACGGCTCACCGGAGGTCATAAACCGGAAAGCTCAAAGATGGCGGTGCCCGCATTAACGTGAAGAAACAGGTGGATAGGCCTGGGGCGGTAACCGGATTACCGGCATACCGCGGTCACGTGACCCATGCCGCGGGTCTGAGCTCCTCAATGTCATAACCGCAAAAAAAAAACACTTGAAACATTGGTCTGCACTTGTGTGTATATGTGGGGATGTTATACACGCAGCTTGTGTACAACCGCAACTTGTTAACTGAACATTAACTGATATGATTTTAATATTAAATTTTCATTGAGTAGAAATACAGGTGACATTGTCTCTCACTCGTTAAAAGTAATACAAACATTTTATCTAATTTGAACGTGCAAACAACCGCAACAGATCAACAACAGAATCAGGTTTCATACATTATCAAATTTTCACGCAACATAAAGAGCACGCGATCAGTCCGAGGATTAATATCCAAAGAGGTTAGGTTGTCTCTTTTTTCATCTAGCCTACAACAGTGGCCATTTCTAAAGCAGGACACATTTCAAAAAGTTTTGCTTTTGCGTCTTCTTTCTCTGTTTGTGGAAAAAGACAGATGTTTAGGTAAGGGTCGAGGACAGAAGCGTTCTGTCCGAGCACGCGCAACAGAGGCGGAATGCCCAGGTGCGCTCGAGACAGATGCGGACTGCCCGGGCGCGCGCGACACAGACGGACCATGTCATCTTGCGCATACACACGCGTCTCAGTGCAGCTTCCCAGCTATACTCAAGCACGGACACATATGCAGTACAAGTGATTTCTCATACAAATGGTTATTTTACCAGACCATCAGGGCAGCAATAATTCGCGTCATTTACAGGCTATTCACAAATTAAGGATTGAATAGCGGCGAAATGTCTGTAGGACGTGTGGACACGCACAATGCGTTAACATTTTTTTTTACTGATAATATTAATTGTTCAAGTTGTTGAATGTTGAAATTGAAGAAATGTGGAAGGAAATAATATTCACTTTACATGTTCCTTAAGTAATTTGCACGTGTTTTGTATTGAAGATAAATAAATCATGTTATTTAACTTGTTGTCTTGCCAATAAACCGCAAAACCGCGGGAATTTGTTGATTACCGACCGCGGTAAAAAAAATACAAACCGGCCCACCCCTACAGGTGGATACCTTCAGATTTTGTAATTTAACTAACTTTTTTCTAAATTTAAACCTGTTTTATCCAAATTCCCAAGAATCACTGTTACAATGCCGATATTATTTCATTAGCCTATAGAAATATTATTAGGCACTTTTAGCCATGTTTATGTAACAAAAAAGGGGGAACGGGGAATATAATTGCTCTAGTCTAGAAAGTATGCCCCCCTTCGCCTTGGATGATATGCGCCGGTTGATCTTGCGGGCGCCTGACGAAGTTTGACAGATAGTAGGCAACTTTTATGGAAATGACCCCGAAAAGACAGCAGGAGTCAGGATTTAAGAAAAGAAAGAACAAGAAACTGCGAGATGATGCCCATGCATCACTTGCAGAAAAGTCCATGTTTAATCATGGGAAATTTGCATGTGCTGCTGCTAATCGTAATGCGCCTCGAACTTGCAGACGTTAATGTTAACAAACTATGTTATTATAATTTATAACTTCTGTGAAGCTAAAATGAGATTTTACAGTTAAACATTACCTATGCATATGCATTTTACAAATAACTGACGCCAGCTAGCTGTTTCTTTCTTAACTATTTTTCTTTAAATATTGAGCAGTAGTTTATGGTTTATTTTGACGTGACGGTGGTTAATACTTTCTAAGTAACAGTTAACGTTAGCTGTCGGCTAATGGTAGGCTAACAATTCCTGTTAAATATATAAAACTGTCACTGATCAGCCAGGTCCTGTCACAATCACCCTCATTACTCACGATCAAAATCATCAGAGTTTTAGTTGCTGCGCCTGTCACCTGCCATCACATATATAAGCCAGCCAGAGACAAATAGACTCTGTCTGGTCTCGTCTCTGCAAACTTTACTGTATGAACTAACCTCTCTCAGAGGCTCTCTCAGAGGATTCTTTTTTCTCTCTCAGGGGATTCTCTTATCTCTCTCAGGGGATTATTGTTTATTGTTAAAAGGATCCCCATTAGCTATGTGAGAAGCTAGTCTTCCTGGGGTCCACAAAATAAATAAATCACATACAATAATTATCTAACAACAGTCAAACATTGTAAACATCATAACCATCATCAGAAATTATTCAGAATAAATTATTAGTCATACATTCCCTACTCACAATTTTAAATAGTGTATTTGTGTGTCAACTATTCTCTCCATTAATTTACTAAGAACTGGGAGAATAGTATAGGTCTACAGTTCTTCCCAGTTAATGCTAGTCTGCCATCTTTAGATAAGGGAATAATTTACCTTCTTTCCAGATAGTGGGAAAGACACCCTTCATTAAGCATGCATTTAATATTTGACACAACGGACCGCAAACATAGTCAGCTGCCAGACCAAGTACTTTACTGTCCAGCATGTCAGTACCCACTGAGCTGTATTCGGACAGGGATTTCAACAACTTCCTTACTTCCCACTCGGTGACACTATTAAACTGGAACATGCAACTCTTATCTAACATCACATTATTCTTTATGAGCTTCAGGTAATCAGAATTAGTATTGTCCAGTATTGTATAGTACATGGACCTTATTTATGAAGAAATCATTAAAATAATTTGCTATATCAGCTGGTTTGGTTAAAAACGTGCCTTCTGATTTCACAAAGGAAGCCCCTCCAGTTGTCTGTCTCCCCATTATTTCATTAAGGGTTTTCCAGAGCTCTTTACCATCTTGCTTTACAGCATTTATTCTCTGCATATAATATTCTTTTTTCATCAATCTATTCAATTTTGTAACCTGATTTCGCAGTTGACAGTACTTAAATCTGTCCTCCACCAATCCAGTCTTTACTAATATAGATTTGGCTTCATCTCTTTCCTTCATGAAGCTCTTTATAGTCAGGGATTCTCTTATCTCTCTCAGGGGATTCTCTTATCTCTCTCAGGGGATTCTCTTATCTCTCTCAGGGGATTCTCTTATCTCTCTCAGAGGATTCTCTTATCTCTCTCAGAGGATTCTCTTATCTCTCTCAGAGGATTCTCTTATCTCGTCATCGTTGGAGTTTTGGAACACTGGAGATCCCTGGATGTATCATTTGGTACATCGGGGTACTTAGGGGTCTATTCTTTTTACGTAGATTACTCGGTGAGCTGGATTTGATTATTGATGATTTTGCTTGATCTTGGATTATTTGGTTCTTCGAAGCTCATCCTAGTGTTGCTGTCATAGTAACAGCCCGGTAAGCCCAAACCTGCTTGGAAGCAGGCTTATTTCATGTAAACAAGATTAGATTGTTCCTTTTTAATTGGAGGTGATCCAGAAAGTCTGTCACAGTCATGTATTCACCATTATACAAGCGCAATCTGCGTAAAATGCTCATTTAATTTGAAGAGCTTTTTGAATTTAACACGTAATAAAAAAAATAGATTTAATTTTGTAACAATTTTATTTAAAAATATATATTATATATAAAATAAATATTTCCCACAATCTCTCCTCCGGGCCGTACCCCTCCCAGTCTGCCAAATATTGGATGGAGGAGCCTCGTCGTCTGGAGTCTAGGAGCTTGCGAACCAGGAAGGCTTCTTCTCCGCCCACGATGAGTGGAGGAGGGCCCGTCACACCGGAATCCATAGCCGCCCGGGTCCTCAGCGGGTTTCAGCAACGAGACATCGAAAGTAGGAGAAATACATTAGTGAGAAGGGAGTTGCAGATGAAAAGATACAGGATTAGTTTGTTTCAAAATTTTGAAAGGGCCGACACACCTGGGACTAAGTTTCTTGCATGGGAGACGAAATTGAAGGTCTTTTGTAGACAGCCACACCATCTGACCGGGTTTATAAGTGGGTTGTGCGTGTCTATGTCGATCAGCCTGTTCCTTAGCTCTTTTGACAGCACGGGAGAGATGCACATGAGCTTGGTCCCAGGTTTCTTGGCTTTTCATAAACCACGCACCCACTGCAGGAACTTCATCCCAGGGAAGCATAGGAGGCTGGAATCCGAGAGTGCACTGGAAAGGTGTGAGTCCTGTAGCTGTTTTCCTGATAGAATTTTGTGCATATTCGGCCCATGGCAGAAAACGACACCAGTCGCTCTGGTTTTTGTAACAGTAGAGTCTGAGGAATTTAGTAAGTTCCTGGTTCATGCGTTCAGCCTGGCCATTGGCTTGAGGATGATAGACTGAGGTGAGGCTGATGTTTACCTTCAGTACCTTGAAGAATGCTTTCCACACTTCAGATGTAAATTGAGGGCCCCGGTCAGATACAAGTTCCTCGGGGAGTCCGTAGAACCTGAATAAGTGGCAGAGTAACTAGAGTAACGAGAAACGAACCACTGTATTGCCTTTGAAGACGGGTAGATCTGTGACAAAATCCACTGTGATATGTGACCATGGTCTTTTTGTTATTTCCAAAGGTTGAAGGAGACCTGCCGGGGTTAAACGAAGAGACTTATTTGCTGCAAATGTAACACAAGAATTGACAAAGGTAGATACATCTTCATACAAGGATTTCCACCAGAATTTGTTCTTTAATTTTTGGACAGTGATGTTGATGCCTGGATGACCCGAGCTAGGAGAGGTATGTACCCAGTCAATAAGTAGCTGTCTATGTTGAGGTGGTACAAATGTGCGATCATTGGGGCATTAACTTGTTGGGGGGGTTCTAAGTGTTGGTTTGATTGATTTCTTGTATGATGTTCTCATGATAAGGGAGGATGGGATGATGGGTTCAGGGTTCAGTGAATGAGGGATAGCTTAAAACTGGCGATACAGAGCATCTGCTTTTGAATTTTTTGAGCCTGGTCAGTAGGTTATGGTGAAACAGAAACGAGTGAAGAATAAAGCCCTCCTGGCTTGTCTGGTGTTAAGGCGTTTTGCCGACTGCAGATATTCAAGGTTGCGGTGGTCAGTAAGTATAGTGAATGGGTGTTTGGAGCCCTCTAGCCAATGTCGCCATTCTTCCAGAGCTGCTTTCATAGCTAAAAGCTCATGGTTTCCTACATCCTAAATACATTCCGCTGAATTCAGTTTTCTCGACAAGAAAGCACAGGAGTAAAGTTTGAGTGGGTTGGCTTGCCATTGAGATAAAATAGCACCAATGCCTGAGTTGGAAGCGTCTACTTCAACAATAAAAGGTTTTTCAGTATTGGGGAAATTAAAGGTGCGGCAATTGTGCTGAAGTTTTTAATAAAGCATCAGTAGAAATTGGCAAAACCAAGGAAACTTGAGGTTTGGGCCAATTTAACACTGCACATACCTTTTCTTCGTCCATGGCTACTCCGTCGGGGCTGATGACGTAGCCTAAGAAGGAGGTGGATGTACAGTTGAACTCACATTTTTCTGCCTTTGCGTATAGTTGGTGTTGAATCAGTCATTGCAACACAGCTCTGACATGTTCAATATGCTGTTCCAGGGAATCAGAGTATATTAGTATTTCATTAATATACAAAATGACGAATGCGGTTGAGCATGTCTCGGAACACATCGTTGATGAAAGATTGGAATATGGATGGACTGTTAGAAAGGCCGAAGGGCATTACCAAATATTCATAGTGTCCATTGGTTGTGGAGAATGCTGTCTTCCATTCATCACCCTCACGGATGCAAATTAAGTTGTATGTGTTACGCAGATGGAGTTTGCTGTAGACCTTGGCATTGCGGAGCTGTTCAAGGGCTGCAGGGTACCATAGGTAAAGGATAGCGGAATTTGACTGTAATCTCGTTAAGACCCCAATAGTCAATACATGGTCGAAGTCCCCCATCTTTCTTTTCCACAAAGAAGAACCCTGCGGCCGCCGGGGATGTGGATGGACGAATGAAACCCTATGCCAGCTCCTCATCTATATACTTCTTCATGGCTTGAGTCTCAGGATCAGATAAAAGAAAAATATGACCTTTGGGTAGTTGAGTGTTTGGTAGTAGTTCGATGGCACAGTTATTAGGATGATGAGGAGGTAGCGGTGTTGCTTTAACTTTACTAAATGCAATGGCTAGGTCGTGGTACTCACCAGGAATATGGTCAGGGAGAGGGATTTTGAGGCTTTTTTATTGGTTGTTGTGTTCCCCAGATACAACAGTGCTATTTTCTGATTGGCTATTGTGTAGCCTCTTTCTTTTTTTTTGATTGGCTGATAAGCGGCACTCTCGACTAGAACTCCAGGGAAGACGGCTTGATAGAGCGGTGCGGCCAAAAACATTTTGGGCGCTGCGGCATATTAAATATATGATAAATCGTTTTTCTGCATGAGAAATATAATGTGTGGTGGGAGTGCTTGACAAAAGACTGAAAGTCTGGCTATTATAGGACCGGCCCTCGCGGCCTCAAAACACTACCGGCCCACCGGGAAAAGTCCCGACTCTCCCGATTGCCACTCAGCTACTTCAAGGATCCCAAGTCCGGTTGTGTCCAGTTTTGTGGTCTCTATTGTGCCTGAGGTATGTCCTTTGATTTCTGTGTTCCCTATATTTACCATGGCTCTGTGGTGTGTGTGGTCTGCTTTCTGCTCTTCTGTTCAGCAAGATGTCTCTCAAGCCCATGAATTCCAGTCTCCTGTACTCCTCGTCACGGCTGAAAGGTCCGAACCTGAGTCCTCTTCACTTCCTGTCTCAGCTAAAGGGTCTTAATTTGAGTCCCCTGAGCTTCCTGTCTCGACCAAGTTAGCTGAGCCTAAGTTTCCTTAATTTTCTGTCCTGACCATAAGGCCTGTGTTCAAGTTCCCTGAGTTTCCAGTAAAAGCCAAGATGGTTTCTCCTAAGTTTCGTGTGTCCTGTAGGTCAGCTAACATGGTCGCTCTCAAGCTCCACAGACTCTCTTCACTTGCCAAAATGGCCGATCCCGAGCTCCATGAACTCTCTGCCTGGCCCTATATGGCCATCCCCGAGCTCCCTGAACTCTCTGCCTGGCCCAAGATTGCCATCCCCGAGCTCCCTGAACTCTCTGTCATATCTAACCTGGCCCAGAGGTTTCTGCTCCTCTGCCTAGGTTCCTGTTGCTGCCGGCACCACCATGGGTTCCAGTTCCACCCTGGTCTCTGGTTCCTACTGTGTCACCACCTGGTTTCCAGTTCTGCCTTGGTCTCTGGCTCCACCTGCGGCACCACCCTGGTCTTGAGTTCGTCCTGGGTTCCTGAAACCACCAGCACCACCATGGTTTCCGGATCCACCCTGGATCTTGCTTCCTGCCCTGCCGGCTCCGCCCTGGCTTCCTGCCCTACCGGCTCCGCCCTGGCTTCCTGCCCTGCCGGCTCCACCCTGGCTTCCTAGTCCTTGGCCACCACATGGTCCGCCTCCACTCCACCTCCCACCTGAACTATTTTTTGTTGCCCTGGGAGCGTCTGGAAGCTGCTCTTGGGGGGGTTCTGTCATGACTCTGCTCTGTGTTCCCCTGTGTATGTCTCTTATTTTGAAGTATTGTCCATGTCTGCCATATTTTGTAGGTCTTTTGTTTCATTGGTCTGTGTGATTATTGTCTTCCAGGTGTTTCCCATTACCCAGTGTATTTTAGCCCAGTGTGTGCATTGTCTCGTGTCAGTCTTTATGAATGATATAAAACAAACATTACTGTTGAATTCTGTGCATTATTGGCTGCTTACACAAAGCGAGAGGGAGAGCGAGAGAATCCAAAATGCAGAGAAGTTTATTGAAATCCACACAAGCAGGCAAACACATCCAAAAGGGTAATCCACAAGTGTAATACAAAATGCAGGCAAAGGGGTCAAAACCATGAACATCCAAAACATAAATACAAGAAACAGGATACAAAAACAAGACAAGAGAACGCTTAGAATTGCAACAGTTAAACTAACAATACTTTGCAAGGTGACATGGTGACTGAACAGGCATTATACATGACAAACAGGAAGTGGACCTTGAAGTGTGACATGACATGATATAAAAATAAAAGACCAGAAACATGACTTCAAAATAAAAAACCTAAACAAACAGAACACAAGACAAAACCGTGTCCAGAACGGACCTAGATCATGGTGTAGCAGAGGACCATGATTACGGGCAGCAGTGGACCTGGACCATGGGGCAGACTTGGACCTGGATCATGAGGCAGACGTGAACCTGGATTGTGAGGCAGACATGGACCTGGATCATGAGGCAGACGTGGATCTGGATCGTGAGACAGACATGGATACGAATTGTGAGACAGATGTGGACCTAAATCGTGAGGCAGATGTGGAAGATTGGACACCTCGGCCACATCCTCGGTGTCCTCTGCCACGTCCTCTGTGTCCTCTGTCTCCTCCATGTGTCCCGGTACTACTCCCCTCCCAAAAAAATACTAAGGGGAGCTTCAGCCATCATGGGAACAGGCACAGGAGACATTGAAAACCAGGGTGGCGCTGGTGGTGCTCTGGACCTGGAGACAGAGACAGACAAGAGAGAGGCTGGCATAGCCAGGTTTGCAAAAATCAGGACAGTAAAGCAGAGATTTTAAAGAGTTCAATAATATCCATCTTGAGACAGGCAGAGATTTCAGAGTTGCCCATCTTAGATAGGGTAAACCGTCTATAGGAGTCATGCACAGCCATTTTGGCAAGGACAGAGAGTCTATGGAGCTTAGGAGTGACCATCTTAGCTGACCTACAGGGCACAGGGAACTCAGAAGTTACAATCTCGGCCTCTACAGGAAACTCAGAAACAGGCCTTATGGTCATGCCAGGAAATGCAGGAAATATAGGCTCAGCAGATTTGGTCGAAACAAATACCTCAGGGGACTCAGATTCAAACTTTTCAGCCATAAAAGAAAGTGCAGTGGACTTGGATGAATCAGGTGAACCAGGTGAAACAGGCGACTCAGGTGAAACAGGCGACTCAGGTGAACCAGGTAGCCCAGGCGATTCAAGCAATTTCCGGTAAGCCAGGCGATTCAGGGAGGACAGGCGATTCAGGTGACTCAGACGATTCACTTTTAAAAGAATGTGCAGGAGGCTCAGGTTCGGACCTTCTAGTCATAGTAGCAAGTGCAGGAGAAACAGGATTGAACCTTATAGCCATGACAGGAGGTGTATCAGATGATTCAGATTCATGAGCTTGAGAATCTTCACATAAAACAGAAGAGCAGAAAACAGACCACGCACACCACAGGCCCATGGCAAATACAGGAAGCACAGAATTCAAAGGACACACCTCCGTTGCCATAGGGACCATGGAACTGGACATAACTGGACTTAGATTCCTAGCTGACTGTACAGACATCAACTGGGCAGCCATCAAACTAGACATCAATCGTCGGGTCTTGGCATGAACTGGAGAGGTTAGTGAGGCAGCCATTTTGTTAAGTGGCTCAGGTGTGACAGCTATCTTGTGAAGTGGCTTGGATGTAGGCATGGCTGCCATCATGATAGCAGGTGCAGGGATGATAGTGGCCCTCTGGAAGACAGGTGTGGTCGTGGTGATGGCTCTTTGGACAACAGGTGGAGGTATGGCAGTAACCATCTTAAAAACAGGTGCTGGAATAGTGACAACCATCTTGGGCACAGATACAGGTAAGGCGGCAGCCATCTCGGAAACAGAAACAGAGACAGACACAGGCATGGCGGTAGCCATCTTGAAAACAGAGACAGGCTTAGTGGCGGTCATCTTGGAAACAGAGACAGGCAATGGTGGTGGTCATCTTGGAAACAGAGACAGGCATGGCTTGAACTGGCTTAGGCAACACAGGCATGACTTTAGCTGGCTCCCCTGCTGAAAAAAAAACAGCATACCAGCAAGACCAGCATATGTTGTGTTTTGGTGCTGGTTTGCTAGTGAAGCTTTAGTGAAGGTCTAAACCAGCATCAGCACAAGCATTAGCACCAGCTAAACCGCCATTAGCACCAGCTAAACCAGCACCAAACCAGCCTTAGCACCAGCATCCCATGCTGGTCATACCAGCAAGACCAGCATATGTTGTGTTTTGGTGCTGGTATGCTGGTGACCACCAACTAAACCAGCATCAAACCAGCATAGACCAGCATAGTTCCCATAGTTTTTCAGCAGGGTCTTGTGAGGTAGTTGTGGTTGAAGTGTGGTGCACCTCATCTACAGCTCCCACAGTAAAGGGAGAGCCACTCATCAGCAAAGCAAAGTCAATATAAACAAACAGGACACAAGACAAAACCATTACAATGTTTTAGCTGTTCTACATAGCCTACTGAGTTTACAAAGTAAAGTTGTGACTTTTAGTCCTCTAAATCTTTGTTTTATTTAAGATGATTGGCTATTTTTGTTTGTAATTATTGATGATTATTAATTTATTCAAAGTGACATTTAATTTGGGAAAAACATGTCTGGATAATTATTTTATTTTGCTATTCTCTTTACTGAAGAAAAGTTTGCACTTTCAAAGGTGTAATGTGTGTTGGCTATTTTACATATGTTTACAAAGTCAGCAAAGCTTTGAAGATTTTACTTTCACTTTGTACTGTTTTTAAGTTTTATACTGTGATGCTGCTATTGTGTTATTGGTATTGAGTTATATGTTTAGTAAAAAGTTAAACAAACTTTTTTTCTCAGGGTCCGGGTAGGGGGCATCATAAAGGAATTATGGCACCAAAATGGCTAGCAGCGGCACAGAAAACATGATAACATAAAGTAATAAACAAAAAAATTGGCCAAACCTTTAAATACAGTTATCTCGTTTTGGAACCAAACTTTTCATTTTTTTTAAGAAATGTTCATAATATATGTTTAAACTATAGCCTAAACTTAGCTATACCCTAGTCCTGGCTTTAGGTAAGTCTTATCTGTGAAACCAAATCTAAGAATGTTAAATTAACACTGAGAGTTTTGCTGTGCACCCAAACATACATGCATACATACATACATACAAACACACACACACACACACACACACACACACACACACACACACACACACACACACACACACACACATAGATAGACACATCTATATCTGTATGAACTCCTGGAAAAACATAGGAAAAGAAAGCAGGCCAACAGATATTTATGTTTGAAAGGGCTGCTCCCTTATGCAAATGGAAAGCACAGAGCCTTATTGCCCAAACAAATCCTTTCAGAGTTATGCAAAATAGTGTCGGGTTAATTGTAACACAGCTATTTTACATATTTACACAGGGCAGAACAATCATTGCTTTGGTCTTTTTTTCTTAATGTCAAAAGAAGATCTCCTATGGGGTCAGAATTGTTTCTGTATTTTGAATAAATATACTATGATCCACAAATAAATATAGTTTCACAAGTATTTTTTTGAAGTAAACAAACGATCCACACACACACAAACTTATACACGTCTGTAATTTCAGTCAAGCCAGACTTATTTATATAGTGCTTTTTACAAAGTTGCATTGCTTTAAAGCAGATTTACAAGACGAAAAACCAGGGAAGTTACTTAATGAATAGTAAATATAAGAGGATATATATAGTAGTATTTCAAACTATAGATTATAATCTAATAAAACAGTAATTTGCTCTTCAACTTTTGACCATTTTGTCAAATAATATAAATAATCGGAGACATGCTAAACTATACAAGCCATTTTCAATTACCATCTAACATTAAAATGGCCCTTAAAAGGAGAAACATTACCTAAGAACAGGAGTTTGATATTACATAAGGAATTTGCAAAATTGAAACCGAGACGTCTTTAAGATTGTAGCCGGACTATTGCCGGACAGAATTTACAAAACGCTAAGCATAGTTAAAGTGCATATTGCAAGTTACATTTGTGAGATAAATATATAGCCTTGTCTGAAAGTACCATACAAAAAGTAAATGCGTAAGTAAAATTTTTTAACAACACTCATAAAAATGTGACCGTTTTTAAGACAGTTCTCAAAATCCCAGTTTTTTTCAACAACGCCTCATATTACGTAAGCAGAGGGAGTCGTCTGAGAGGCTCTACCTTGGCTCAGTGCAGATAAGGTTGGTATTCAGTGAAAGCAGTCGCAAGTTGGTGTGTTCTCCATAGTTTTGGATTTCAGTTTATCATCGTCATGGTAAATAATTGTGTTTGTGGAGGTTGCACAAACTCCAATCTGTCAGGACATTGTGGTTTCCAATAAAGACCAAGGATGGCACTGTCTTCCATGCCTGGGTGCGTTTTGTGCAGATGAGGAGACGGGATTTCACTTCTGCATCTGTATCGAAAAACGCGGTAGAGATTAGCGTTCACTTTAGCTGCGCGGTCGTCGTGATTTCTCCAAATAAGATGTGATCCTGGATCAAAATTTTAATCAGACATACCACAACTTGCTCTTAACTCAAACCCTATTTTAAACCCTCAAATTAGTGTGAAATAATAGTTTGAGGAGTATTTCTTAAAAACCCCTAACCCAATCCTAAATCTAACATGCGCACTAATCCTAATCCTGCAATCTGATCCGGTAAATGTAAATGTTGATCCAGGATCACATCCTACTTTCTGAAATCACGTTCACTGTCGCGATCATGCTTAACAACTTAGCCACATCACGTTTCATCTAATTATTGAAATCATTCTGGTACTCTCAGTTTGACAATAATATAACGTCTAGTTACAGTTAAGTTACTTTGTACAACTAATTCATAATGTATTTTCAGGTGGTTTTGTTATAAGTTGTTGGGAGACATGGAAGGTAATCCGTTGACAGCCAGTGCTGCAGTGCTTGCTGACCCAGAGCAAGAGGCTTTCTCTCCACTGGTCCCTGTGTCATCAGTGCATGACTTTGGCTTACAGTGTAACCTCAGACCTTTACATCGTTCATCAGGTAGATTACCAGTAGTCATATCTAAAAGTAGTTGTACATGCCACCATCTGTTTACATAATGCACAAGGGCAAATAAATAGTAAAATATTTCTGTATGATGCAGACATGTATGATGCACTATTTTTCATTTTCATTTTTAAACAACTAAATTAACACATTTAGATTGTGTGACAGAAATGTTGCTGGATTGGACAGCGGTACCTAAGCAGTGACATGCTGTTACACAATTCTATAAATGTGGACCTGTTTTTCTATAAAGGTGGACCTGTTTTTGTTATAAGCTGTTCAGGCACAGCCTAAGATGGTTAGTGTGGGGACTACTGGCCATACGGTGTGCAAAAGTATGTTACGTTTATTCAGACCCAAATCTAAGGTACGGATAAAGCATGTGCGAGCGAGAGATGTGCAAGTATGCACGCAGAATAATATTTACGCGCATCCTCTGCTCAGCGTGCACAAAAGCAGCCACACAAGTGCTGGAATGAGCGCTCGCTGTGCTCGACTCTCTGTGCTCTCGTAACTGCACAACATTAAATTGATGATTGCGAGAGTCATGGCCAAGGGGTTGAAAAATACATAGGGGCAGTAGTTTCATGCGAAAACATTTTGAGAGTTTATTGTCTCAAATACAAGGCAACCATACACAAAGTAACAAAGAAAACAAGAATAAACCAAAAATAGAAAAAACAAACAAAATGAAGTAATACAAAAATGGAGCTAATAATGGTTGTCTCTGCATATGCCTCTCAACAATACCAGAGGTCCAAAATCTACAGTTTAAACATGTTCACTCCAGACCCACTACCAACAACTACCCTACAATATCCAAACACAACCCTCTTATACCTTGGCGACCAGCACCAATATATAACACATAGGAGACACAAAACTAACATAATGGCCATTAGACAAACTAATGACAAAGAACTACACAATTCACAAACAAAATACACAATAAACATAACTTAACATAACTTTTAATTTCCCACATCACACATTATCAAAATTATTAGCAATATGCGTGAGCAAATATAGTTGGCGTCCCCTTTCTTGTGGATGCCAATGGTTTGGTCTGGACCATCGTTAGGAACGGTATAAATACAGCTGAAGTTTCCGCCCGGACCTCTTTTAATGACGGACCAACCTTAGAAACTCGGCCACCATCAAACACACAAAAGAACATGGTAAGAAAAATCACGTTAGGCTAGCCAAATAAAATTTTTACTTGTGTCTGTGTGTCACCGTGTGACTTTTCTATAGGCGGAACTAAAGTTGGGAGGATTAGTTCCGCCCCGAAGATAGTTTCCGCCCGGACGATTTACCGCAAACACAGGAACTTCCGGGTGTGTTCCGAGAGGCAAATCAGGCTAAACTAGACGCAGGTGTGTACAATCAACGCAGCGGTTGGAGATTGGCTAAGGAAAGGAAGAGAGGGAGTACAAAAGGAGCCCTCAAAATGCAAGTAAGGGCTGTTGGGGTGCTGTTAGTGTGCTGTTGTTGTGTTGTATTTCGTCTGGATCGCTGCATTGTGTGCAACCACGGAAACTGGTCTAGTGAAGGCTTGAGGAGAATCTTCTTGGAAGAAACAGAGTTCGCCAGTGACTGAGTGCAGGACGAATCAAAAATACGATCGACTGGGCTGAGTACGAAACGAATACTTACCGATGTGATGTGGATGTGCTGTCATGTGTTGATGTTGTTGGAGCAGTCACATTGAAGAGTCTTCCCTAAAGGCCTTGTCGAAGACGAGTTATAGCAGTGGGTAAGCTAAACGGGAAAGCAGAGTAACAGAGTGTCATCCATAGAGTGAGTACCCAGATGTGTTTATAAAGTATTGAGGAGATTTCTTTACCTGACGTGTGTTGTGAGTTTACTACTCAGTGTGCGGCCCCACTGTGGAGAGAAGTGTGGGTGAGCCGGGAAATAGTACTGGGAGGCCACCGTGTCGTGGAGTATTGATGCATGCACGTGAGTAACATTGTATATCATAGCCAGTGCTATTGAAGAGGGTATATTACCTGAAGTGTGTTGTGAAGTTTAGCACGCAGATTTGCGGCCCCACCGTGGAGAGAAGCGTGGGCGAGCCGAGAAGTATAATTAGGAGTAAACCCTGGAGGTTCGGCGTTCATCCTTTAAGCACCTTTTCCCCCTCCGTTAAGAACTACGCCCAGCCAGGCCACACGACGAACCCGGGTCAAGTTTTGGCTCTGTCCTTAGTCACGAAAAGTGTGAGGAGTGCTGTGGGTGAGTCATCGTGTACACTTAAGCTTGCAGAGGAGTGCTGTGCTTGTGTCGACAGGAGCCACTACAAACCAGAGGAGTCGTGAGGAGAGAACAGCCCGTTGGGGCTAGAGGAGCGTGGGCTTAAGGCAGATATTTATTGGACCTCCTGAGTGTAAAGTGATGGATCCTTTCTGACTGTGAAGAAGGGCAGTGGTGAAGTATTCCTACGAACTAGAGTGAATAGACCATCTGGTAGTTGTCATCTTTGGACGAAGGGTGCCTGTGATTTTGCTGTGTGCTGTAACCACTCTTGTGTGTGTGGAGCCTCTTCAAAAGTTCGCCCCTGCTCAGCATCTCTGGAACCATACGTGGAGGAGGAGTAAGGGAAGCGTTCGGCTCCACCTGAGTATATTGGCCGTCCCTTCGACCGACAGTGAGCCTTAGGTGGGCCGTGTGCTACCCCGGCCCTCCTGGAGGCCCGTCAAACCAAATGCCTGCTGTGTGGAACCTCACCCCGTAAGTCCACTGCCCCAGTGCAGAAGTTGTTCAAACCGACCGTTGTGTATAAGAGGAAGAAAGTTAAAGTTGCAGTTACCTGTGTAAACTCTTACCTCTGCTTACAGCTCCAAACCTGAGAAGAAAGTTAATGTTGCAGTTACCTGTGTGAACCCTTACCTCTGCTTACAGTCCCAAGTCTGGGAAGGAAGTTAAAGTTGCACTTACCTGTGTAAACTGTTACCTCTGCTTACAGCTCCAAACCTGAGAAGAAAGTTAAAGTTGCAGTTACCTGTGTGAACCCTTACCTCTGCTGACAGTTCCAAGCCTGGGAAGGAAGTTAAAGTTACAGATACCTATGTAAACTCTTACCTCTGCTTACAGCTTCAAACCTGAGAAGAAAGTTAAAGTTGCAGTTACCTGTGTGAACCCTTACCTCTGCTTACAGTCCCAAGCCTGAGAAGAAAGTTAAAGTTGCAGTTACCTGTGTAAACTGTTACCTCTGCTTACAGCTCCAAACCTGAGAAGAAAGTTAAAGTTGCAGTTACCTGTGTGAACCCTTACCTCTGCTGACAGTTCCAAGCCTGGGAAGGAAGTTAAAGTTACAGATACCTATGTAAACTCTTACCTCTGCTTACAGCTTCAAACCTGAGAAGAAAGTTAAAGTTGCAGTTACCTGTGTAAACTCTTACCTCTGCTTACAGCTCCCAACCCGAGGAAGGAAGTAAAAGCTTCGGTCATCCATGAAATACTTACCGCTGGTTCCAGCGAAGAGCCGCTCCGTCGGATCACCCCGTCGGCTGGAGAAGCGTACAGTCGGAGCCCCAGCAGGCCACCTAAAGAAAGAGAGAGAGAGAGAGAGAGAGAGAGAGAGAGAGAGAGAGAGAGAAGAGTGTCAGTTGCACAACAGACCACAGTGGACGTATCCACCCCTGGGGACCCTCAAAGTGTGAAGTCAAGGTAGTCGATCTCTATCGCACGGAGTGTTGACTGTCTCTTTTAATTCTGCCTCCAGGAAAGCGGAGGGCGCCACGGGATCAAGAATCCATATTGGAGGAACCCCGTCCCCCTCTCCCCATGAGAAAGCCTCTGGAGGATAGAAGGAAACAGTTTTAAACTTCCCCTTTCCCCTTCCCTGAACACTATTTTAAGTAATTTAATAAAGTTTGTTTTAATTGTACTCTCCTACTCTGTGTGTCTGGTCATTGGGGTGGCTTTGGAACCTCCTCGAGGTGGAAACTGGGAAGGGGCGTGACTCCATAGCATCTGAGTCCGCTCCGGCCTGTGACGTGTATTGATTTTGCTTATAAGCATTTAACTAGTAAAGAAAAGGATGGATTTATCACCTGTAGTCTCCTACGTCCTCCACACACACCCCTCTCTCCAGTTTCATGCAGGCAGGCGAGACAGAAAGTCTGCAGTCACATTGTCTCTACCTGGGACATAAGGGATGGAAAATCGGTAGGGTTGGATAGACAGATACCACCGAGTAATATCGGGCATTTGAATCCTTCATACGATCCATCCATTGTAGTGCTTTATGATCTGTTTCAAGGATGAACTCCCTACCAAGTAAATAGTACTTTAGGGTATCGAGTGCCCATTTTACCGCCAAGCAATCCTTCTCGATGACTGAATATCGAACCTCCCTAGGGAATAACTTGCGACTTATGTAAGCCACTGGGTGACGGTTCTCTGGGGTCCCCTGGAGAAGAACAGCTCCAACTCCAATACCAGAGGCATCCGTTTGTAATATAAAAGTCTTATTAAAATCTGGGCAGTACAAAACTGGGTCATGACACAAAGCATGCTTAACATTCTGGAAAGCTCGCATTGTCTCCTCATCCCAACAGATGTGGTTCGGGCAGTTCTTCCTGGTCAAATCTGTAAGCACAGCAGCTCTTTCAGAAAAATGAGGGACAAACCTCCTATACTAATTTGCCATTCCTAAAAAGGATCTCACTTGCGACTTGGTTTGTGGAAGTGGACAGTTCTGTATTGCCTGGATCCTTTGAACTTGAGGTTTTTTAACACTATGGCCAATCACATACCCCAGATACTCAACCTCTGTTTTTGCTATAGCACACTTGGATGGATTGATGGTGAGCCCTGCTGCTTGGATTCAGTTAATAACAGCCTCTAGATGTCGCAGATGTTCCTCCCAGGTCGAACTGTAGACAACAATGTCATCTAAATAGGCAGATGTAAATTCATTTAAGCCAGTTAGCTCTTTCCCCGCCATTGACGAGATATCTCGTCAATTAAGAGAAAATGCTTCCCCGCCAATGACGAGATTTTCCGTCTTTCCGCAATACCGCTATTACCGCAACTTTTTTTGGAAGTATTGCCCTATGGCAAGCGGCTGCATGTCCGTGTCTGTTTTAAAGATCGCTCTGATTGGGATCTCTATGAAAATTCCGTCACAAAAATTGAATTATCTCTGCTTTTTGCTCAAAATGTGGTGTTTTTGCAGAAACCTACCCATATTCAAAAGCTGATTACAAAAGAACCACTGAAGGTAGGAAGAAACGGTTTTTTTTGTTTGAAAGCAGAGGGTCTGTTCTTTCATTTGGTATATTGTATGTTTATATATTTAAAGAAGAACATTTTCTGGAAGGCATTAAACTTTGGTGAAAATCATGAAAAACGCTGGCGCTGGCTGGCAACTTTTTTTTAAAAACGCTGGCGGTGAAAGAGTTAGTACCTGGTCAATGAGGCGCTGAAATGTGGCTGCAGCCCCATGAAGGCCAAAGGGCATCTTTGAAAACTGATACAGCCCCCAAGGTGTTCGAAAGGCAGTCAACTCCCGAGCTCTGATACTCCATGGGACCTACCAGTAGCCTTTAGATAGATCAATAGTTGTTAAATATTTGGCCTTAACCAGACGGTCAATAAGTTCATCAATTCTTGGAGTTGGGTAGGAATCAAATTTTGACACAGAGTTAAGATATCTAAAGTCTATACAAAACCTTAGGCTGCCATCTTTTTTGGGCACCAGCATGACCGGGCTACACCACTCACTTCTTGATGGTTCCACAATATCCATGGCCAGCATTTCATCCAACTCCTCCTAGAAGGCGTTCAGGTATTCTATAACTCACCCGCTTTGGGGAGGCACCCTCTTTGAGTACAATATCATGCTCAACTAGATTTGTGTGTGTCCTGGTCTTTTTTGAAAAACTTGAGGGTCACACAACTTCTTGACTGCAGATTGCCGACCTTGGGAGAGGTGGCCCAGAGACAGTACCGAAGGTGTTGAAACAGGCAAGTACTGGGCTTCAATTTCTTCGTCATCAGCTACCCTTTGGATAAACAGCATCTCTCGCTTTTCTTCAGATCTGGGAAACCACTCTTTGAGCAAATTAACATGCAATATCCACTTAGAACGCTTTCGTCCAGAGGTTTCTACCTCGTAGGTAGTGGGCCCAAGTTTTCTCAAAACCTTAAAAGGACCTTGCCATCTAGCCGTTAATTTACTTGAGTCAGTAGGTAACATTACCAATACCTGAGTGCCAGGTTCAAAGCTCCTCATTCTGGCCTTTTGATCATACCAGGTCTTTTGTTGTCTTTGTGCCTCTGCCATGTGTTTCTGGGAAAGATCACTCATGGTTTCCATCTTCTCTCGCATCTGGATCACATAGTCAACAACATTAGTTGAATGGATATCATCATGCTTTCCTTCCCATATCTCCTTTAATAGTGTAAGTGGTCCTCTCACCTCTCTCCCATACAACAATTCAAAAGGAGAAAATCCTGTAGAGGTCTGAGGCACCTCTCTATATGCAAAGAGTAGATACGGGAGCCACTGGTCCCAGTCACTGTTCTTCTCAGAGGCAAATTTACGTAGCATTTGTTTTAAAGTTTGATTAAACCGTTCAGTTAAGCCATCAGTTTGTGGATGGTAAGGAGTGGTCCTTAGTCACTTTATGCCTAAAAGTTTATACACCTGCTTCAATAATTTAGACATAAAATTAGAACCTTGATCTGTAACCATGGCTTTAGGAAAGCCAACTCTAGAAAAGAGTTGAATGAGTGAACTAGCTTCTACTCTAGCCTTGATGGTTTTAAGTGGGGAGACTTCAGGATATTTTGTGACATAATCTGTGACGACCAGCATATAACGTTTCCCTGCCTTAGTCTTTTCTAGTGGCCCAACGATATCCATACCTAGCTGTTCAAAGGGTACCCCTATAATAGGAAGTGGCTCAAGAGGGGCTCTAGGAGGACCTCTCAAAGAGGTTTGCTGACATTGTGGACAGGTTTTACAATACAAACTGATATCTTTCCTCATCCCAGGCCAATAGAAATAACGCTTTATGCGAGCGGTAGTCTTATGCTTTCCTAGATGCCCTGCCCAGGGCACAGAATGGCCCAACAAAAGCACAATTTCTCTACCCTCTTTGGGAATCACCAAATGGGACTCAGATCCCTGCCTACGACACAAGACATCATTTGCAAGAAAGAAAATTCCCTGACCACTTTTTGTCTCTACCTGGCCTGCCTGTTGCTGCTTCCTTACAAGATCATACAGAGGCCCGATAGCAAAATCTAGTTTCTGTAGTTCCACTAGGTTTTGGGGTACTTTGAAACCCAACGGATTCTCAGGGATGAATTCATCTTTACTCACAACTAAATGCCTAAATTTCTCACATTTCCTTTGACTTCTAGATTTACGAGTCTTTCCTGGCTCTACCTCAATGTCTGCCTCATAAAAGGGTAAAACACCCAGTAAATCTACATCCTTCTCAATACTCCTGGCAATACTATGAGTTACCACAGTATTACACTCCTGTATAGAGGGAAGGAGATCTAACAAAATGGGCAAATCCTTACCCAACACCATTGGATATGATAACTCATGTGAAAAGCCAACCTTTAACAAATATGACTGCCCTTGTACGGTCACATACACATTAGCAGTAGGGTAGTGCTTTTCTTTACCATGAACACATTTAACTATTACAGGTGATTAAGTGGTACTAATTCTGCCTTAACCAATGTCTGCATACTTCCTGTATCTACCAAGGCACTAACTGCCTGCCCATTTAACAAAATGGTTGTATAATGCAACAGACTCGGACCTACTCTAGCAGGAATTTCTGGTCTAGGCACACTACACATATTTGCATGCGTGGAGGGGTTATTGGGGCACTTGGGCTTAGTGTGTCCTTCCTGACAGCACTGATAACATATGATAACTTTGGCATTATGCCCTAAGTTCTCACTTACAGGACCACCCTTCGCACCCACAAACTTACCTCCTGCCGTACTTGACTTTATTGGAGAGAAAGACATTTACCCTGGTCTTCTGGGATCCTTAGAAGCTTTCCACTGATTATAAGACCATGGTTGACCTCGTCGACGAGCAGCCACGAACACATCAGCAAGTTCCGCAGCTTTTGCAGCAGTACAAGTGTACAAGCAGTACATTCTCCTTTATCCAAACTTGAAGGTCTGGGGCCAACATTTGAAGATATTGCTCCAAGATAATGACCTCAGCGACTTCAGCCTTGCTCCGCTGTTCTGGCTGCACCCATTTGTTGAAAGTGTCTTTAAGGCGTACATAAAGCTCTTTAGGTGTCTCGTCAGGAGCTACATTTGCGGATCGAAACCTCAAACGATATGTCTCTGGGTTAATGTCATACTTTTTCAAGACTGCAGCTTTTACACTCTCGAAATCAAGAGATTCATTTATGTCCATATTCACATAAGCACTACGGGCCTTGCCCGTTAAAAGTGGCACTAACCTGACAGCCCAATCAGTCATCGGCCAACGGCATGCCCTGGCTATGCGTTCGAAAGTAGTAAGGAAATGTTCCACATCATCATCCTCCTTAAGTGGCTGCATTCGTGGTTCTGCCATGGGCCCCAGCTGCCCTGTTCCATGCCCAATGGGTCCATCTAATGGAGACTGCTGATCAGGGGCGCAATGAACTGTTTCAAGGGGGGTATGCGAGACAAAATTTTGGGCCCCTTTCTTTAGATGATTGTTTGATTTTCATACCATAATGTGTAGATATAGAAAATTACTCAGTTGAGTGCGTTTATTTAATTTTACAAGTCGCATTTGCACCTAAAAATAAATGCATGAAGCAAAAAAAAAAAGATTTAGGCTATTCGAAAAACGAACACCATTTTAATCTGGAATGGCAGAAAACATTCACATGACTAATTTTAAAGAGATAACTAAAAGAAGAATAATGCATGGAGATGCATTTCTGAATCTATGGAAATCTATGGAAGGCGCTTTGAAAGTCGCGCCAGTCGAGTTTTCTGTGCGGTTAGAAGCGAAATGTGTACATTTATGTTTAGCCTATAATAGTTCATTCTTCAGAGTTCAATTCAATTCATATTGATGATCTTATAGTCCATTTAGTCCATTTAAAATGTTCTTACAAACTGATTGTATTCATCAGAAAACACCAAATAACTTATATTCTCTTTATGGCGTTGTTCTCTGTGCGTGTGGTATGTGTTTCCCGCAACCCCCACACGCGTCCTCCGCTCATGACAAAAAGCGTGGCCGGCAAAAGTTGTAAAAATTAATATGACGTTGATTTTTTTTTCTCGCCCACATACGCCCTTAGCCAGTGACACAGAAATTGCAAAAAGCACAATCGGCTAAAGTTTTACATATGACGTTGATTTTCAGTCAAAAGCATGCCGCAATCCATAATATGATTTTGCACATCCAACAACAACTATATTATTACAAAAATAATACTGCATGTTTTGGCATTTGATAGCATATTGCAGTAGTTTATATTTGTTACGTAATGATGCACGGTGTTCTTTTTAATGCACTTTTTCTTTAATATTCACAACACTTATCAACAAAACATTCATTAAAATTAAGAGACTAATTTATTTTAAGCAAACATTTAAAGCAAACAAAACTTAAATTAAACTCGAAAATTATGTCTTATGATTCACTCTATTTTTACCGTCATATTAGCCTTCAATCCATTACAACGCCCCATATATAGCGTTTAAAATTACAGTCTTAATAATCGGTCTTAATAATACAGTCTAAACAAAACAGTAACAACATTACAACAATATTTAAACAAAACAATACTTAAACATAAATATAGAACAGACATTATAGAACGCGTACGTTCGGTTTATGAATCACACGTACGCATTTTTGTTAAATGATCGCAAGATCAAATTTAGGATGGTTTTTACGCAGCATTTTATAAATGAGGCCCCTGCACAATCAAATTAAAAACCACCAGAACCGCCAAATATGTAATTGCATCTACAAGGTGCTTGCACGCTGTTTTAAAAAGTGTCTCAATTTTACTTATCACAAAGTCATTTACATTAGTTTTATATTCATTTACTTTAGATTTTACTATAGTGTTAATAATTAAACGTGTACAAAAAAAAAAGAAAAATGGAAAAGTGATGACGGTGGGGCCCCCTAGCGTAATCCTGGGCCCATATGCCTTGCATTCTCTGCACCCCCCCTAACGGCGCCCCTGCTGCTGATGAACATCACTTTGTTTACCTCCTGGACCTAAGGGAGTAAATGAAGTACTAGAGAGGGGAGCAGGGATGAGTGTAGTCCTCGCATGGACCTCTTCTTGCAGTAAAATAAACTGATGCTGAAGAGTCTTCCATCGTGTCTCCTGTCGAGTTGCTTCCTGATCCATACGCTTATCCCTTTCCTGTTGCATTTGCATATGTGCCCGAAACATCTGTTGTAACTCCTCTGCCCCTGCGAGCTTCTTAAAGCCGATAGATTCTCAGAATCCTCACCTCCTGTAGCCGTAACTATAGCTGGTAACTCATCCAGCTTTACTGCTTTCTTCGGTCCCATTTCAGACTGTGGTAAAAATATACTACTAGTAGTTTCATGCAAAAACATTTTGAGAGTTTATTGTCTCAAATACAAGGCAACCATATACAAAGTAACAAAGAAAACAAGAATAAACCAAAAATAGAAAAAAACAAACAAAATGAAGTAATACAAAAATGGAGCTAATAATGGTTGTCTCTGCATATGCCCTTCAACAATAAAATACCAGAGGTCCAAAATCTACAGTTTAAACATGTTCACTCCAGACCCACCACCAACAACTACCTTACAATATCCAAACACAACCCTCTTATACCTTGGCGACCAGCACCAATATATAACACATAGGAGACACAAAACTAACATAATGGCCATTATACAAATAATGACAAAGAACTACACAATTCACAAACAAAATACACAATAAACATAACTTAACATAACTTTTAATTTCCCACAACACACATTATCAAAATTATTAGCAATATGCGTGAGCAAATATAGTTGGCGTCCCCTTTCTTGTGGATGCCAATGGTTTGGTCTGGACCATCGTTAGGAACGGTATAAATACAGCTGAAGTTTCCGCACGGACCTCTTTTAATGATGGTCCAACCTTAGAAACTCGGCCACCATCAAACACACAAAAGAACATGGTAAGAAAAATCACATTAGGCTAGCCAAATAAAAGACTTCAAATTTAACCATTTTACTTGTGTCTGTGTATTGATTTTGCTTATAAGCATTTAAAAGGATGGATTTATCACCTGTAGTCTCCTACGTCCTCCACAATGGTCAAGTTTACTTTAAAGACTTTGGGCTTCACACCTGTGATTGGTGGTTTGGTTTGATCATTGACACGCATCTTTTGTTCCACACTCATACAGGTATAAACATGATAAAGACACCACGCAGGGGTTTAAATCACTTCGAAAATACATAAATCATATTCTGTATCTCATCACTGTCATTAAAATCTCATCTTTAGTGTATGTCTAGTCTATATGCTTGTTGTATCTCACATTAAGTTTGTTTTTGCAATATGAACATGAGAGTTATGTGAGAGTTATGGTTCTTGGACTTTGCTTAGGGCCCCCAAAATGGTAAACACGCCACTGTGTATATATTTTGTTTTGTATAATACACTTGGGCTGGTTAAAGTTTATTTGTGTCTGTAGTCATCATATTCTGTTTCCTATATTAACTGCAAAAAGGAGAGCTTAATCCCCTTTTGTTTATTTGTACACTTTAGCCCTATTCGGACGGGATTAGTTTTACAGGGGGTCCTCTGAGATAATGGTGCTTCTCAGAGGTCCTCTGTGTTTTTAATCCCGTCCGAATCGGCGATGTCTGTGTTTTTCTCTAACGACCTCCGTAAGAATTACAGAGCAATTTACTTACTGTTTTTCGCCGAACTCAGAGGTCCTCTGAGAAATTTAATCCCGTCCGGATGCAAAGGTCTGTGTTTGCCCGCAATATCTTTTGAAAACGCGGTTCATTTTGTGTTTTGGCCAAGTGATCTGCCGTAAGGTCTTAATAATTCGCGTATATTGTATTTCCTTAGTCCTGTTCATTCAGATATGGATGTTTTTACGCATTCGGCAAAATAAAATAATTAAATCAAGACGAGCTGAATATCAAACACTGTTAAGACCATGGGCGCGGGAAGTGGGGGTGCTGCAGGGGCTGCAGCACCCCCTGGTGGCAAAGATTTAAAACTGCGATGACAATAAAATGATGGCTTATAAATATCTCTGATTGTTTGTTTCTGTTCCAAGACATTTTGTATGTCATGCTTGGGGTGTGTGATGAAGAGAGGGATAATTTTAGTAATTTTAAAATTATTTAATTTAATTCAGTGTTTATTAGCCAATCAGATTTGTTTTGATGACGTGATTGCGATTCAGCCCTGCGAAGAGACGGGTTGCACGGCAACATCATTAACTGGTTGCGCGCAACCGAGAGGCAGAAAGAAGAGATGTCCATTGTGTTGTAGGCTAGTAGCTGTGTCTGTAAGTCAAACTGCCAAGGAGTTGTTGCGTGGGAAAATAGTACCAACAGAGTCAGTGCTGGGTGCCTGATGTTAACATAGATGCGACTATTACGTTACTAGTCTAACATTATAATTCATACATGTATCACAGTAACACTGCAAAAATAAAGACAGAAAAACAGATCCAACTAAAATCAAGTTTTATTTATATACAAACAATAAAGAACGCTTCAATAATTAAGGTTGTTGCAGTAGCGGATCAGCTCACCAAGCGGGCTTTCTGCCTCCTGGATGCGCGCTGCGCACCCTGTAGTAAACCTGCAACCCGTCTATACGTATAAGCATAACAGACAAGCATGCACACTCACAGCCACAATGACGAATGCATTTAGGCTCTATCTGTATCTATCAGCTTCGCAATGTCTCAGAAGAGAATTTTGGATTTTTTCAATCACACAGCCCAAAAGTCCCTAGGACTAGCGTTATTTCTGCAACTGACTCCTCATCCTGCATATCAGAGAAAGATCATCTTTTCAAAAACTATTTAAAAATATAGCCCAATTGTTTCGCGGTGTTTACGCACATGTAAATGTTACAGAACATTTAAAGTAACATTTAAAATAAAAAAGATTGAATTAAATGATTAAAACGACATGAAAGGAACGTAAGTGTAAAGCCTCTATGTACAACAAGGAACATGCGCATTTAAGAGTGGTGGGCATTTCAAAAATTTATATAAATTATTCCCATGCATCGATTTTAATGTTAAACATCTATAAATTCAAATGAATCTATATGGAATATATTCCGACAATTTAGGATATGATGTTCGAATTTTAAAGTCGAAAAATATCTTATTTTTACCCCGCAGTGCAGGAGGCATGGCAAACTGAAACAAAACTTAACACACAAATATTACACTTACGTGTAAAAATAGAATTAAATGAAACGCGTGTATTAAAAGGTCCACTAATCGCCTTAACTCGAGTGATGTCAATAAAGTTTCCATGTTAGAATTTAGAAATAGTAAAAACTTAAGCAAAGGAAAACAAAAAAGGCATATAGGCTACTGGCACGAGTGAGAATGTATACATAAACTGTTTCCATGCCTTCGACTTTCCTGCAAACTTGCTCAAAGTTAATTCTCCTGTTTTTCTTTATTTCTTTACATCTTTAAACTCCATGTTGCACTTAAGCTACAGAACAGCAGACCCGGTGCGTGATGCGTGCCAGAGGAGACGCCGCACATGACTCGCGTTGCATTTTGTAACTTGTACACAGCATTTTGTAATTTGTGTAAACTTTTTTGACACCTTTGTTACTTTTGCCTAGTCTATATATAATATTTCTGATTATATGGCATAGCTTTCTCCCCACCCAATGAGGCTAATAAAGTAATAATGAAAAATATGCTTAATCAACGGCCGACTAGAGGATAGTAGCAGAAAATAACGACCTTGGCAGAGAATTCAAACTCTACTATGTTGCAATAGGCTATATAGTTTGTATGCGCCGTCAGCTCATCTTTACTTTATGGATGGGAGGTGCAAGTGAGTTTTTAAAGAGGCGGTGAATTTGTCGATTTTATTGTTTTATACTGTTGTCTGAGGTCTACTTATGATGTTCGCGTGGTTTTTACATTCAAAAACATCAAAAGCAATAAGTAATAGGCTATTTTGTAACATGGATTAGTGGCTGTCTGGAGAAATGCTTCGTTTGAAGGGGCGGGCCGCACTGAAGACCTGGACGTAAACACCCACTGCTATGATTGGACAGCTTCATTCCCCGTCATTACATGTGGGCAAATGTTTTAAAAACATTAATGTGTAAAAATAGCAGCCGAACACATATGTTTGAGCCACAAAAGATTCTGGGTGCTAAAGATGATACACATAAATGACAATACGTATAGTAAAGTAGAAACAACAATTTTAACTCGACGTGACTAAAGTACCGTATACAACACAGTAAGCGCGCATCAGATTATAAACTGCGGCTGATACGCTCTTATCAATAACTTTGTATATTTCTATTGTGCTTGTGAGGTTGCTCTTAGATACACGTAAAGTTACATACCACGGTTATATGATAAAAAAGCTTTGTTGAGTGTTTGACCTTTCAAACGCAACTGGCCTAAATTACCGTATACAACACAGTAAGCGGGCATCACAATCTAAACTGCGGCTGATAAATCCTTCTTTATCAATAAAACTGTATATTTCTACTGTTAAATTACAGTCGTGTTGTTAAGTGGTGTATCTTTATTAATCGTTTAATGTTTTTAGTACATTAAAACAGTCAAACATACGTGTTTAGACACGGATGTTACAACAGGACATATCAAGCGATCTCTTCTAACAAAGCAATAGTGAAACGCAGTAACTTAAATAAACTTACTGTGTACTGCTGTGTCATTTTTGTCAGATCCAATATTAGTGGTGTTTTTAATCACAGTCTCTCTGCAAATCCAGCATCGACTTCTTTACAAATGAATCCAAGGTACACAAAGTAAACACTCCCCACTCGAGCTGGAACTTCTTCAAAAGCAAACTTTATCCATGCATTACTAATGTTGAGACTCCGTTATCCAGCGTCTGTGTTCTTCCCATAGACCGTTCTTCCACAACCGAAAATGCGTTTCCATGGTTTCTTCAGATCACCGCGTCAAAATAAAAGTCTCTCAGAAAAAAATGTATTTAAAAGTCATTTTGGTTAAATTTGGCAATCTTTAAATACATGTTTACTTATTGTTGACACACGTGTGTCACGCGAAGCTGTGGGCGGGGCTACAAAAGTGGTCCTTGTATTTGGATATGGGGAGGTGCTTCAATTCTACTTTGACGTCATACTTTTCCGAATTCCACACTGGCTTGTTTTACTGGCTTGGTGCCAAAAACTGGTTATATTTCAGTAGCACGGACGTTTTCAGTTCTGAAACTTGCAGGATGTTCATTTAAGTATGATGACCTCTTATATAACAAATTATCAAGTTAAAAGTGAGTATTTGATTCACCGCTCCTTTAAAAGAAGACATTTATAGGTAGAGTGGTCTGCAGAATAAAAAGCTTGTGAACAACTTTAAAATGTTATAACTCCATACCAACCCCCCCCCCCCCCGGCTGCATCCGCAACCCAGCACCCCCTACCGAAAATATCTTCCCGCGCCTCTGGTAATATCATTTACGTTATAGAAACTCTGTTCAAAGTTGTTCAACTCCGGAATGGTAATGTTAATGAATAAAGATAATAAATTGTTATTAATCATTATTTCTTCATTTCTTTGGGTTTATTATAAGCAGACAGTTATATAAAACACATAGGCTAACGTAACTGTAGTAGGATTTGTATATTTTATTTTGATTTGTTAAAATTAAATTAATAAATTACATTCTGTCATAATTTTACATTTAAAGCCAAATATTAAACATTAGAAACACGCATATCCAGAGCACGTGCTCTTCTGCAACGCCCAAATGCATGAAACAGACACTCCCATCTCTGGAATAGCCTGCATCTTTTTAATCCCATCCGAATCTGTAAATAAAATCACAGACGTCCTGGGGGACAAGTTGAAACTCAAACGTTGTTTGGAAAACTAATCCCGTCCGAATAGTGCTTTTGTGGCCGAAATACACCCGTAGTGTTACATAGTGGTAGCCCATTAGGGATGTGCATCGATGCATCGCGCTCCCATTAAAAAGACCTGTCTAAAATCGATTCTGAATCGTAAGGCTCCGATTCAGTGTTTCATGCACAGCTTGTGCATGTACTACGGCTCCGTGATCAGTAGGAAGTCCTTATCAATCTAAAATCACTACAAGTTTGACTCGTTTATAACGTGCATTTAAAAAAGCAACACTCGTATAACACAATCATTTAAAATATTCTTTATTATCATGAAAATACCTGAAACAATCTGAAGAACAGCGATATAAATATTCCTTTAGACATTTCCTGGAATAGTGTTTGGTATACTACTTCTTCTGTGGCACAAATGGTGATTCTAAGCGAGAGCGCCCCCTGGCTTTTGGATGTGGCTGCATTTCACCCTAATTCATTCAAATTCATTCATTGAGAAAACGCGCATTTGCCCGATTAATTGTCACAACCCTATAGCCCATACAGGGAACACACACTAAGTTTATTTTGTTTTGGATTTACAGTTTCAGCTTTAATATGATGGATGCAGACACTGTTATGCCCACTTCTATTGTAAATACAGATATACCAAGTGTAAATACTGACAATAATATTGAGATACAACCACCAACCAATACTGATGTTACTGATTCAAAATTTACTGCAGGTCCATTTGTTACCAAATGCAATCCAACTGGTAAAATTACATCAATGTTAAGTTCATTATACATTTCTGATGATGATAAATCTGAGGATGATAATGATATGTTAAATGTTGATGTGGTACAAACAATGCAATCAGATATTGAACATCTTAAGGTGTTTAATTGGCTCTTAGCACACAATAACAGTCTTTAAATCAGGACTTTAAACACTCTATTGAGAGTATACTAAACCAGTAAACAATGGACAGTGGACACTAGCTTAGAAGGGTTGGCAGATTATTTCCAGGAGAGGCTGGAAAAGGCCATTACGATAGATGCAAAATGGGAAAGTCAGATAAAGAAACTTTGACTCACAGGCACACCAACACTATCAAGATTGCAAGCATTCACTCCAGCCACCTCTCATATTATATCCGTCCCTCAGCTTAAAACCCTGGTGTCAGCCAGAGCCAATGTATTTCCACCTACACCCATTAACAACAATGCTGTTGGTTTTACTACAGGCACGTAAGGGCGATTTATAGTCGTGCGTAGGTCCTACGCCTGACGCGCACCTCACAAAATTTCTAACAGCGCGTCGGTTCTACGCAGACCGCAAGCGCTGTGATTGGTCGGCTAGAATCCCTCCCTCACCGGGCCAAAGCCCACCGTATTTATTGCGTCGCATTTCCTCCTACGCATTTCCGCTTGCGACGAAAAAAAATGGAACAAGTCGAGGAGAGATTGGGTGAAGAAGTAAGAAAATACATTCATCTTTATGATACAACTTCTTCGCATTATAAAGATGCGCAGATGGCCAGTAATTCTTGGCGAGAAATCGCGGAAAATATGGGGTTGGAGAAGACAGAATGCTTAAAACGATGGAAGAACATGCGAGACAAATACGTTCGACTTCGCAAAAAGCTAGGCAGTGCCAGGAGCGGCGACCCAGGAGGAAAGAAAGTTCCAGCACTTTACATTTTTCTCTTTTTGGCTGGAGCCGCATGTAAAGCATCGTCAGACCGAAAGTAACTACGACAAACATGAGGTAAATATAACTTTCATGCTTCTGTTTTTTTTTTTTTTTTGAGTTGCATAAAATCGTGTCTAGTAGAGATGATCGCTAGCTAGCCTACTAGCCAACAAGCTAGTTGGTTTGTTTGTTTGTTTGCTTGCTTGCTTGCTTGCATGACCCGATTGGTATTGTTCTTTATTTGGTACAAAAACGGGCTCATTAAATTATTTACGTGTTTTTACTAGAGTGTAAATGAGAACGGGGTCGTGGCCAGCTCACAAGGTGACGACACGCCGACAGAGGACACGCCAGCAGAGGAGCCGCAAACCCAGTCAAGTGCAACGTCCTCCAGCCCAGAGTCCAGCTCGTCCTGCCCGCCATCTCCCCTTTCCACAAGGCCGAAAACTTCGCAATAGCGAAAGAGGATAGAACCGGATGAGGACTTGTCCAAGCAGCTGGAGTTGCTGGAGGCCCGTCGTTGTGAACTCCAGAACAAACTTTTGAAAGAAACCAATGAAAACAGTCGGTTTGGAGAAACTGTTGCGGACATGCTGCGTCGATTGCCCGATGAACATCGGCCGCAGGCCATGTTCGACATCTATAAACTATTATTTGATAAACAGCAACAGAAATAAACTGTGCTGCCACGTTTAATTGTGTGCACTTTGTTTTTAAATTACACAAGTTTCATTTTTCTAGTGTTTTTTGATTATATTGCCTTTTTTAATCTCTATATGTATATTACATATTTAAAACAGCAACAGACATCAGCTGTGCTGCCACGTTTGTGTGCACTTTTTTTCATTACATTACACATTTCATTTTTATTGTATCGCCTTTTAATGTCTATATATGTATATTTCAATACTTGAAACAGCAACAGAAATAAACTGTGCTGCCACGTTTGTGTGCAATTTTCCGTTACACAAGTTTCATTTTTATTGTATTGCCTTTTAATGTTTGTATGTGTATTCCATACTTAAATCAGCAACAGAAACAAACCGTGCTGCCACGTTTGTGTGCACTTTTCCATTACACAAGTTTAATTTTTATTGTATTGCCTTTTAATGTTTGTATATGTGTATTCCATACTTAAATCAGCAACAGAAATAAACTGTGCTGCCACTTGTAATTTTGTGCACTACTACACCAGTTTCAATTTTATAGTGTTTTAATCTCTTATCTAAGTTATACTTTTGTTTGTTTTTGTCACTTTTCTTCATTGATATTTAATTAAACGTTTAAAGAAAAAACATTGTTGTCTTCATAATATTGCACTATTCATGTCTCTTGCCTTTCAAACTTGAATATTACAGCATTTCTCAATTGCTAACAAGTGGTTCTTTTTGCTTAGGTTGGTAAACCACATACCTGTTACAGCTAGATTATTAAACTTGTCATAAGTAAAATGTCCTCAATATGTCTTTATAAACTCTACAGAAATTCCTTCAATTTTAATCTATTAAATCAGATTCCGAGTATGAAAAGACACAATAATGTACTTCAGATACTTTGTTTTTCTGCACAGATTCATGTAATGTACACCCTTTAAAAATTTTAGACCGAGATAAAATAAACCTTCATTAAAAATATGGTCATTGGTAATACATTAAGGTGTTTTTTTTTCAATTAAAGTGAAACTGAAGAATTAATTTATCATTTTTACTTCAGCTTCCAGGTTCTTCATTAGCAGAAATTTTTGTGTTTTGAAATGTTTATCACCGGTATTTTGCAAGGCTACGGAGTACCGTAGGCCTGGTGTTTGTCATGTTTTTTCATCAGGGTCAAAAGTAATTTTTGTATCTGAGAATATGAGATTGACTTCATAACTTTTACCAGGAAGTTTGAGTTTTGCGCAGAATAGGGTTTTACAATGTGTGTTAAGCAATAACAAACAACTGTAATATGTTGTAATGTGTTTCCTTACATGAAAAATAAACAGATCTATAAAGTGTAATATATCAGCAAAGAAACAAACCAAAAATTAATTTGTTGAATAATTTGTTGCATAAGCATACAACAGAAATAAGTGATTAACCAGAAATATTTAATAATATCTAGAAAAAACAATACCACACAAATACATTTTCAGTCAAATCACATTTATTTGATATGCCTTTTTTCCAAGGTTTCATCGTCTCACAGAAGCATCAATATTAGCAAAATGTGATACTTTGGCATTACACTTGCATCTCACATATTAACAATCAGATTGTTCAGGGAACATTATTTAATAGTCCACGACAAACAATGTGGTTCTGCCATGGTACAAGTCCTTGTTGTGACTGAAAGAGTGACATTAGGTCATTACGAACACCCATAGAAGCTCTGCTGGTACAGCACCTTGACAGGTAGCGTGGATCCAGTGCTTGTAAAGTACCATTGTCTGCAACAACCGCTCGCCATTCCCCAGGTTGAGGGACACCAGAAGCATCTGTGTCCACAAAATTAGCAGGGATGTATCGGTTTGCAGGCGTGTTCACTTCATCCGTGTATGTGAGAAAGTTGTGAAGCATGACACACGCCTTAACAACATCGACTGCTTTGTCCAGATGGAATTCCAGGGCTTGTCCCATAATTCTCCATCTTGCCACCAAAATTCCAAAGCTGTTCTCGATAACACGTCTGGCTCTGGAATGTCTGTAGTTGTAAATCTGCTTTTCCATTGTCATGTTTGCGCCTCCTTTGAAAAAACAAATACGATTGTTTTAATTGGGTAGTTACATAACTTTTAAATACATAATGTACTCCAGAGTATATTACAGTAGATTATATTATAATTGTAATCATAGTTATAATATACATGCAATGTGCAATGGTCAAGTCCATAACAAACATGCATGGAAATAAGTATATAAACGAAATACATATATACACACATTACAAACACACAAAATATATCACAACATACCTTGAAAGGGACGCATGAGATTATTCAGAAGTGGAAAAGCAGCATCTCCAACTATCACATGTGGCAGTGTGACCCTGGTCCCTGGGAGATTGGCTGGCGGGGGCAGATTCAGTTTCTGCTCGAGCAACATGGAACCAAATTTGCTCTCCTTAAAGATTCCTCCATCACTTTCTCGCCCGTATCCTCCCACATCAACCATGGTAAATCTATACCTGGCGTCGCATGTAGCCAAAAGGACAATGGAGTGTACACCCTTGTAGTTAAAATAGTCACTACGAGATGACGGCGGGGCCTTGATGTTTACATGCTTTCCATCGATGCTTCCAACACAGTTCGGAAAGTTCCACAACCGCCAAAAATCAGCTGCGATAGCTTCCCACTGCGCTGCATTGCAGCATGGTAGAAATTCTGGCTGCAATGCTTTCCAAAGTGCTTTACAGACCTCGGACACTATAGAAGACATTGTGCATGCCACTATTTTGTAGCTAGCAGCTACTGTTTGTTGGTTAGCACCTGAAGCTAACAAACGAGGGTCACCGCCAGTCTTTGCCGAAGATCTATTGGCATACCATGGGTCGACTGATGACTTATAAAGGGTTGTAAACGACGAACCAAATCGTCAAATCGACTTGCCGACATACGAAAATATCGGAAATGCATCTCCTCATCCATGTCCCGCATCTGTTGGACAAGCGTGACAAACTCTCCTTCATGTTCTCTCGTTTGATGCAATGGTCGAACACCCCATCTTCTGTCAATTCGTCGTCGTCGTCTCCTTTTTAGTAGTTTAAGAAAAATAATCTGTTCTTCAATGTTTAACATTTCAAGCTCCAACAATAGTCGCTGTCGACGTGCCGCCATTACTGCCTGTTTCTTTCAAACATACACAATGCTGCTCCTTCGGCTGTTGCACTGCTGCTACTGTTGGTTAGATTTTCGTGGATACTGCCAACTAGCGGTCTGCATGTGTAAATACACGTCGACGCGGACACCGACGCAGAAGTATAAATGAAAACCGACGCGTAGGCTACGGCGTCGATGCTACGGCGTCGATGCTACGGCGTCGATGCTACGCCGTCGATGCTACGCCGTAGGACCTACGCACGACTATAAATCACCCTTTAACCCTGCGTGTTCTTTCCTTTAGCGGCAACAGGTGCATCATCATTCTGCTCAATGTCCTTTGATGACTCTGGTGACAAAGCAGATATGCTCAACTTCACAGAACGGTGTGAGAACTTCTTGGAGATCAGGCCCCTCACCGGAGTATAGATCATAGGCACCCTAAGTTTGGTGCAGCATCCTCAACAACGTCAACCACAAGGTAACCAGCTGCCTGAGAGGGATAGTGTACACAGTGGAACAGCTGGTGAAGGTTGGATCCATGGTGGAGAAGGACTGGCTAGGAACAAGAGAATGCTGGCAGAACGTTGGAGGACAGAAGAAAGAAAGAGGTCACAGAAAAACAGAAAGGGGTAATGCCAAAAACCTTGCTGGTCTTTCCATAGCACAACCCCAGGCTGTCACATCCTTGCTTCTGATACTTGTGATTAATAAATGTGAATGAGGTTAAAGTAGTGCTGGATACAAAAATAAGATACTCTGTTACAGGAAAATGTATGGAAAGAGCCAAGTGGTGAGACTCCAGTAAGCAGATCTTACTACCCACAACGATTCATCATGGTAGATGGCAAGATACACCAGGCTATGGATCAGAAGAGAATCTATTACAGGTGGCATGATAAAAATTGTAAGAAGAATTTTTCACCTCACCTTTCCCCTCATAGCTGGACCTGACTATGAGGTTAAAAGAAATGTAAACATTAAAATACTTTTTAAAAATGTATTTTTAATACCCTTTTAAAAATATCAGTTCTTTGTGGGGCCCTCAGATGTTCAGGGAGGGCATTCCACAGTTTAGGAGCAGTGGTACAGAAAGCTCTGTCACCAATGTTGCGAGTCCTAGTCCTTGTGGGAAGGAGCCGGTAAGTGTGGAACGAAGGGAATGTGCTTGGATCATTGCATAGTACCCCACGGTTTAGTTTAGTTTGGGTCGTGTCAGCTCACCTCACTTTGGCGTGGTTAGCTTTTCCATCGAGTTTAGTATCACTTCGGAGTGGGAGGGATTATAGGCGTGTCGTTATATTTACGCTGCCTACTGCTGTGACATCATACACATGAGAGCGTTGTTGTATATTCCCATACATTCATTTATTTCTCAGTCTGCCACAAAATTAAATTTGGCCACCACAAATAGATGTTTGCACATCGCGTTTATAACTACCTCTGTCTCACATGACAGTTTCTGTTCAAACACCCGACCCGTGGCGTCAGTCGACGGCGCTCCTCATTCAAGTTGCATTAAAGCATATGCGGACGTGCACGTCGCGAATGTGCCGCCACAAACTGCAAGTCTGGAAAAAACTGTTATGGTGTCCCGGATTCTCAACCTGCGGATGTTTTTCATCGCTAAAAGGGTGTTTGGAAACTTATAGCAGAACACAGATAACAACATGTTTGCTTGAGACAACGCAAGCTAGCAGTAAGCTAAAGCTAATATTTACATTATAACGATGACGTGACGATTCTCTCAGACCAATCAGTGATCTACAGTGTTTTCGCGTCACGTTTGGTATCAGCTCGGGTCGCTTGGAACCCCAACCGAGGTGGTACGAAAAAAGTATTGGGTACTACGTACTGCACCCAATGGAAAAGCTCCCAAAAGTAAGCTGACCCGACCCAAACTAAACTAAACCGTGGGGTACTATGCAATGGAAAAGCGCCATAAGTAATTCTTGAAGGTAACTGGGGGCATTTCCATGGATACAGTGGTGTGTGAAGAGTGAAACTTTGTACTCAATCCGGGCTGGAATAGGAAGCCAATGAAGGGATTGAAGGACTGGTGTGATGTGTTCATATTTGCAAACTCTCATCAGGATCCGAGCTGAAGTGTTCTGAATGTTCTGAAGAGGGAACACCGGACATCCGGTAGCATTGCGAGGGCTGTAATCAGCCAAACGAAGCACAGCCGTGGGTTTGTTAACAGGAGCGCCGGGTGATTGGAGGACGGCAGCACCCAGAGGAATACTTAAGAGCAGTTTGAATCACAGTTTAGTGTGGTGTTGGTGTGTATTGAAGTGCTGAGTTGTGCTCGCCTGATACGCTGATCGATCGCTCTATTTTGCTCTTTCTCTCTTCTTGTGCTGTTGATGTATGTTGATGGAGATACTGAAAACCTTATAGGTTGAAGAACGAACGAATGCCGACACCTAGAGAGAGAAACAAAGGAGGAAGAAACGTATTGCTGTGAGTATACACCTGTGGAAAAGTGTGTTTTACTGGAAGTGTGGCATACCGGTTGGCGACTGAAAACCGCCCTGCCAGTGCATCTGGAGTGTTTGCAGCGTGGATTAACGTAGAGAAACGTGGGACGAAGGAAGTGCAGTAGCTGTGAGTAACAAAAACCTATTCGATTGGAACGAACTGTGTATCTTTGACTTGTGTATTTTCTGAGTACCTCCAGGAGAAGGAGGGCGGCCCTACCCCTGAGACAGCGTGGTGGGTGAGCCGAAGGATTCTTTTTATGAAGCAGCTACAGCGACGAAACAAACACTAGGCCGTGTTATCCATCGCCATATTCGCCCAGAGCGAAGTGGAGGAAGACGGGCGTCCTTTGTGTTCACCGAGTGTGGTGGGTGAGTCTTTTGATGTAGAAACTTGCACGTTGATGTGGTGCTGTGTATTGCCGTGTACTGCAGTGAAATTGCTGTGTGTCTTGTCAGACGTACCCCCGCCTTCTCTCACTTCGTCGAGGAAAGACGAAGAGGCAAGCGGCCCTAGAGAAACCTGTAGATATTTATGCTGTGAGTGTGTTTCAGTTTCAACCAACGGTGTGGTATCCTGGAGTGACTTTCCTTCTGAACATTTGGCGGACCTTATAGAGTGGTGGTGAAGAACTGCAGAGTTAGTAGTGTGTGAGTATGACTTCGGGCCGATAGCATTGCACCTTACCTGTGTGATTTCCATTTTCGCAGAGCTAGAGGCGAAAGAGGTCCACCGCCCCGAGGTCTCTACAAAGGGGCGCCCCTGTCCAGTGTTCGATCGCCCGACGGGTAGCGAGGAAAGGGCAGCGCTCGACCCGGTAGACGGTGTGACGTTCTCACCCCTCTGCAGACCAACGAGCTCGCCGACCGGGTCTGTCCCCGGCGCCCAACGGAAGCTATTGCTTATTTGACACACTGTGGAAACCAGCTGTCGTAAGTCCGCCACCCTGTAAAAGCATACTAACCTGTTAAGCCTGTTTGGTCAACAGAGACGAAGAGTGTGCTGTGTACATTGACCTGAGAGGAGCCACTGTTGAAACCACGTACTTACAGTACGTCACGCCTGGAAAGAGGTGAGAGCTATCCAAGTCAGATTAATTGTGTCCTTGTGTCCCAGCCGCTGCCTGTGGAGAGAGAGAATAAGAGGAGCATTAAGAGCACGAGCCGTGAGAGAACCTGCACTTACCAAGAGCTGTAGCCAGCGAAGAGGTGAGAGTTATCCAAGCCAGAGTAATTGTGTCCTTGTGTCCCAGCCGCTGCCTGTGGAGAGAGAGAATAAGAGGAGCATTAAGAGCACGAGCCATGAGAGAACCTGCACTTACCAAGAGCTGTAGCCAGCGAAGAGGTGAGAGTTATCCAAGCCAGAGTAATTGTGTCCTTGTGTCCCAGCCGCTGCCTGTGGAGAGAGAGAACAAGAGGAGCATTAAGAGCACGAGCCGTGAGAGAACCTGTACTTACCAAGAGCTGTAGCCAGCGAAGAGGTGAGAGTTATCCAAGTCAGATTAATTGTGTCCTTGTGTCCCAGTCGCCGCCTGTGGAGAGAGAGAACAAGAGGAGCATTAAGAGCACGAGCTGTGAGAGAACCTGTACTTACCAAGAGCTGTAGCCAGCGAAGAGGTGAGAGTCATCCAAGTCAGATTAATTCTGTTCTTGAGTCCCAGTCGCCGCCTGTGGAGAGAGAGAACAAGAGGAGCATTAGGAGCACGAGCTGTGAGAGAAACTAAACTTACCCAGAGCTGTGGCCAGCGAAGAGGCGAGGGCCATCCAGTCAGATTAATCGTGTCCTTTGTGTCCCAGTCACTGCCTGTGGAGAGAGAGGAAAGGAGAGTGAGCCAACGACAAAGAGTTGTGCGAGTCCAAGCGGTGAAGTGCCGCGAAGCGCCATACAGGTACGCAGACAGGAGAAAATCCATACCAGCACTCATTGTATTTTATTCTGCCTCCAGGAGTGAAGAGGAGGGCGCCACGGGTAGAAGGAACCAGGCAGGAGCCTGTTCTTCGACGTCCCCCCCTGGAGGGTGGAGCTAGATTTTAGTTTTAATTCCCCTTTCCCCAATCCCCAGTACATTTTAAATATTTAATAAATAAAGAATTATTTTATACTTACCTGTCCTCATTGTTGTCTGGTCATTGGGCTGGTTTTGGGGACCTCCTCGAGGTGGAGTTTGAGAAGGGGCGTGGTTTTAACCATTAGCAGCCAGCCCCTGGGCGTGACATGAAGAGTGAAACTTTGTACTCAATCCGGGCTGGAATAGGAAGCCAATGAAGGGATTGAAGGACTGGTGTGATGTGTTCATATTTGCAAACTCTCATCAGGATCCGAGCTGCAGTGTTCTGAATGTTCTGAAGTCTCTGAATACTCTTTGCAGGGATCCCAATGAGAAGAGCATTACAATAGTCCAATCTTGAGGAGAC
The DNA here is from genome assembly GCA_025389145.1 of Misgurnus mizolepis. Classification (NCBI taxonomy): domain Eukaryota; kingdom Metazoa; phylum Chordata; class Actinopteri; order Cypriniformes; family Cobitidae; genus Misgurnus; species Misgurnus mizolepis. Next base: position 7,305,507 of record JAIFKI010000023.1, read on the forward strand.
GAAAGCATGGACAAGTTTTTCAGCATCACTTAAAGTTAATGTGGGACGGAGTCTGGCAATGTTTCTGAGGTGATGAAATGATGTCTTGCAAAGTTGCTTAATGTGAGACTCAAAGGTTAAATCAGGATCCAGCCTGACACCAAGATTTGTAACTGATGATGATAGTGGAATGACCTGGCCAGAAACAGTAATGCAGATTTTCTGATCTGATGTGGCGAGCCAATTAAGATTGCTTCTGTTTTTGAACTGTTTAGCTGGAGAAAATTATGATTCATCCATGTGCTTACTTCCTCTAAACAGGCAGTGATTTTGGATAAAGGTGATGGTGATGAGTGATTATCCATTTTTATGTACAGTTGTGTATCATCAGCATAACAATGAAATGAAATTCCTAGACAATGGATGACTTTTCCAATAGGAAGCATGTAGAGAGTAAATAAAATGGGTCCAAGAACTGAACCCTGTGGAAGCCCGTATTTAACAACATGCATAGAAGAGACTGATGCTGCATCCGAAACCGCCTACTACATACTATATAGTACGCGAAAAGCAGTAGGCGAGGCGAGTAGTATGTCCGAATACATAGTATTCGAAAAACAGTATGCGAAAAGTACCCGGATGACCTACTACTTCCGGTTAGATTTTGCAGTGTGCATACGATGGACGCTTCACTATCCCATGATGCCCCGGACGAGGAGTTTTCCACCGAAGAAGAAGAGGCACGCGGCTGTTTTCGCGCTGAAATGACATGACGTGATGACGACGTATGTCACGTGATGTAGCAACATGGCGGATGTAGTACGTCCGAATCTCATTCATACTACCCGGATTCATACTATACAGTACCTACTGTTTTAACGCCAAGTAAGTAGGTACTTCATCTAATTCAGTACCTACTATACAGTATGCGGTTTCGGACGCAGCCTGAATTTCCGATAGCCACAAATTCAGACCTGTCTGTGAGGTATGACTCAAACCAGCGCGAGCCATTATTTTCAATTACAATGGAGTGATATAGACGGTTAAGAAGGATGTTATGATCAATGGTATCAAATGCTGCTGAGAGATCCAGGAGGACAAGGAGTGAACCAGCATCAGCTGTCATCAGCAGATAATTTGTGACTCTCTCAATGAGGCTGTTTCTGTGCTATGGGCAGAGCGGAAGCCAGACTGAGACTTTTCATAGATATTAATGCATTTGAGGTGGTCCTAAAAGTAACTAGCAACTACTTTTTCTAGCACCTTTAAAAGGAATGGCAGGTTGGATATGGGCCTATAATTAGCAGGAGATTTAGGAGATTTTTTAAGAGCGGGGGGGACATGACCAGACTGGAGGGATTGCTTTATAATCATGGTGATAAGTAGACTAAGTGCAGAAATGTTAGCTTTCACCGGTGCTGTAGAGAGGGGTTCGAGGGCAACTGGAGGATCTCATTCCTCTAATGATGTCCTCCATCTCAGATTGTGTAACCTCTGGAAAGCTGCCGCTCTGCCTTATAATTCCAGACTGCGGCTCGGCAGTTAGAATAGATGATGATGAGTGCACAGCAAGAGATGAACAAATTTTGGCTATTTTTGTCCTAAAAAAGCCATAAATTCATTACAGTCTTCTTCTGATGGTCCTGTGAGCGGAGCAGTTTGTGGTTTGAGAAGATGATTAATGGTGGAGAACAACAGTTTGGAATTTCCATGATTATTTTTAAATGATGGATGAATAATGTTCAGACCGTGCAGCTTTGATGCACTTTGAGTAAGTTTTTGGTGATCCCGATAAGCCAGTTTGTGAACGTTAAGTCCAGATCGTGTGTACTGCCACTCCATGGCACATCCAGCCGCCCTCATTTACCACAGGTCACTTGTGAACCAGGGACCCAAACGTGAGAATGAAATTGTTCTAATTTTAACCCTCTGGGGTCCAACCATTTTGGGACACTGTCAGAGGTTCTGACATGCTCTTACATTTGGTCTTTTTTCAGTTGCTTTAAACATATTACTGGCAAGTGTCTCATTGTGCATTCAGCACAAACTGGGCTACAATATTATATGAGCTACATGTATGTACATGTTTGTATTTTTGAGGGTAAAATGTTTATGTGTGGTTTTTATAAAAGCAACATTTTTAAGTCACTGATATAAGTCCACAAAACCCAAACTAAATGTGTTTTTACAGGAATTTTCTAAACAGAATCTAGTAGTCTACAGCTTTTTTCTTTAAAATTATGTGAAAATCATTCTGCCTACTCATTCACATAAATCAATATATTGACCTAGAAATGTTAAGACACTTTTTGTTTAGGGAAGCCGTATGTGAGAAGAATTGATTGACAGATAAGGAAACAAAAGGCTTGCATAATAAGCTGCATAATGAGCCTTTAGGCAGGAATGTGAGAGGGAACTACAGTAAAGAAAGTGAGGACAAAATAAATGTATACATGTTTGTTTGTGGTTTATTAAGAAGTTAACAATATAATCAAAACAGAAAAGAAGGTCAGAAGGACATTTTCAGTTTATTTGGAAACAAACCCTATTCAAAAACTTAACTTGTATAAACTAAGAAACTGATACACAACAGAGCTGCTCATGGGGCTCATGTTACTATATAACTTTATGTCCAAAAAGTGTGAATATGGTAGCATAAATTGTCCACAGAAATACCACATAAGCTTACATACATAAATGATGGGTAAATATCACTGATAGCACTACATTCAGATAAACTATCATGTACATAAACTAAATTCAGAACATCTCAGATAAACATCTGCAGTGATTAGTTTTATAAAAAGATGCCCATCGACTAATCGTATAGCTTCTGTTTAAAACGCGTTTCTGTAAGCGCGTATGAACTTTAAAAACACATCGCATATGGCAACCATGTGCGCGAGTACTCGCGTCTCCATGTAAACAACGGTGTCACTTGTAAAGTGCAATATATGGACTTGCATGTAAACAATATATGGAATCATATTACACCACACACTTAAAAGATCCTGCAGTGCAGCCTTACTGAAAGTTGCCATGAAGGATACGAAAGTGAATTACTGTGTTTAACATTAACCCCATTCACACAGACCTTTGGTCCCAGAAAATACCCGTAAAATTGCCAGACAAGCGTCTGTGTGAAACACAAACTCGTCCCATTAATCTTCTGGGATCGTTGCCGGAAAGAGGACCTAGTCAGATACACGGATAACCCTCTGTGTGAACAAGAAGCCGTGTCGTAGTGAGGGCGTGTCGTAGAAGTTATGGTTCAGCTCCTTAAAACGAGAGATAACATGCATATAAACATTCACCACGAGAAATGTTGCAAACTAGATTAAAGCAGTTTTCAGGAAATGATAAATGAGATGCATAAACAATGACGCACGTGCCGTAGTGAGGACGCGCGTGTCATGCAACACGAAGTTGGTTCAACTCTTTAAAATGAGGGATTTACAACATTCACGAAGAGAAATCAGGTAAGCAGATATCAGGTAAGTTAGCTCGTCACTTACTGCTTTGAAACGGAGATCATTCAGCAGTATAAAAGAATATCACGTCACATGCTCATTTGAGCTATAATAAACGAAGATGCCCGCACGGCATCCCAACAAGATATATAGTTCAGCTCCTCAAAATGCGGGTTTTAAATGCATATAAACAATCACGATGAGAAATGTCTGAAAACTGTTTTAAAGCAGAGATCAGGGAGCTTGTCAAATATCCACTCTGAAGCTGAGATCATTCACCAGCATTAGAACGGCGCGTCACGCACTCCTTTATAGTCTTATCATAAACAAAAATGCACGCGAGTTGTTTCTGGAGACAGAAATAATAAATAATATGCAAACTTCAGATGCTGCGTAGAAGAGAGGGCAGGACTTTCAACAGGTCACGTGTCTTTCCGCGACCATCAGATGCCGGGTAATCATGGCAGTGTGAATGAACAAAAAATCTTAGGATCCCAGGAAAAATCCAGGATGCCTTTCCCGTTTATTTTACGGAATGTCTGTGTGAAAAGGGCTACTGTTAACGTTAAAGATAAAAGCTTCTCTTCCTCAATGTCCAGACTTAAATGAAGGTCTTCCTCACGTGTGTGTTTAAAGTTTATCATCCAAACATGTGGTAAAGTCTTTAAATTTGATAAAACTCTACGCTTTATTTGTTATTGTTTAAACTGTTCGTCTGTTCATTACCATGTGAACAGCGGGTACTGCCTCTGGACGTGACCGCATTAAATTTAATGAAGTCAGCCAGGAAAAACAGTACTCTCTTTTCTTCAATGCAGATGAAATAAACAGGCAATATTTGTTTTCAATTATAATTAGCTTGTTTTAAAGTAGACATTTCAGGCTTTCTTTGGATATGTGTATCATGTTTGTGTGACAAGTATTTGCGGAGTTTCAATTGATTTTTGTAACGTGTTTTGAGAGACAGCTGGGGGAGACAGAAATGTCTGAATTCGCACCCTGTTTATTTTCTTTATTTGACAAAAACACAAAGATATGTTGTTATTGTGAATGTACACAAATTAAAGAAGACCCTTCACAGTTTCAAATGAGGTCAAACACGTAAGTGTAGGATTATTAATAATGGAGTATTTTAAGTTGATTCTGCTATGATAAGGAGAAAACACGTCAAAACGCGACGCCGCGTTTTTGGACCCCAGGGGGTTAATGGGTGCATAATGATCCAAGATGTTGCTCAGAGTGTCATTGTACAATCCCACAGATTCAGTGACAGATGATATATTTGCAAACTGTAGATTTTGAAGGCTTAAAGTCAGGTTTTCTGTATTTATGTTTTTTAGGTTTCTAAACCGCATTACACGCTTTGGAACACAGAAATGGCAGCTCTACAGAAATGACCTCATGGTCAGACACAACCAGATCATACACATATTAAATAACATATATTAAAATCTCCAAGTATATATATATTTGATGAAGTTGTACAAAAAGTTAAAAGAAAATTGTATAACTCATTGTATAAAAATTTGTTTGTAAGGGATTGTGTATTAAAGAGTTCAATTTTGATGTTGGATGAGGCAGTAAACTTTTGTACTGGCTGAAGTACATTAAGATCCACCCCGTGTTTCCTATCCAGGCCTGCGTGAGGTGCTGTGCTATTAGTCCGCAGAGAGTCAGTGCTCTGATGATGTGGAAGAGTTGCGACAGTGCGCACAGCTGTCCAAACAGAGGGAATGGCACTTTCAGATCGGGAGTAAACAAGCCGTCGCCGAGAACCTCTGGATAAAATGAGGTCGATGTAGGAGTCCAAGTTCTTTAATGACTGATATACAAGGAGGAGTATTGTGATAGTTGTATTCCATAAGTTGAATGGCGGAGTAATATATTTTGCTTGTCTCAGGAGCTTCACATCTGTCGCTAGCCGTTAGGCAAAGCCTCCAACGCAATGCACCGAGCAGGAGAAGAAGGTTCAGCATTAAAAATCTTTCATGAAATATCTGAGGAAATCGAGCCCAGTATGGTGAGGACATCCAAAGCTAAAGAAGCCGTGTCCAGTTGGCTACACAGCCAGTCGCTAACACATTGCTCCTAGCCACTGTTATCCAAGCAGAAACATCCATGTGGGTAAAATTCCCACAACAGATACTGGTATTGTATTAATGTAACCCCGAGTAAATAGTTGTGCCTATAAATAAGATTAAAAAATAGTAAACCACTGGGGGTTACTAAAAAGTTAAAGCAATTTTATGAAAGGTAAAAACAATTTTATAATAGTTCTTTACTACTACATTAAATGGGTTATAAGTGCTAAAAATGTTCAGTTTAAAGACATTTTAAATCTTTGTTTATGGGTGTAACAATGTATACTTATTATACAATGTTTGTTCTATTTTGTGTAATCTTTTGTAAATGCATGTTAATGTTTGTTTTATTTTGTGTAATCTTTTTTAAATGTATGTAAAATATGTAGTGGTGCCTTTAAGAGACGCAAGGAGCGTAGTGTTGGCCAATCAGGCGAGATGAGCGTGAACAGCGTGATGACGTAAGTGAACGCGAGGAAAGCTCGAGAAGACGCGTGAGCACAGTGAGATCGGCGGAGAAGTTTTTCATATCTTATAGAGAAAAATAATCTAGAACCAACCGGAAAGATTGGTGAAACATTTATTTCTTTTGTTTTATTTGAACTTGAGTGTTTTGTTTTATGAGAGACCGAGATATCAGCAGTTTTGTTGAGAATACGTTGATGACGCAGACGGAGTTCATCACCGCATGGATTTCAATGGCGAGCCAACCACCGAGTCTTGAACGTGTCTAAACGCCGAAAACATCGCGGAGGATTCGTTGCTCAACAGGATCGCGGAGGATTCGTTGCTCAACGCGATCACGGAGGATTTGTTGTTCAACTTTCCACAAACAGAGGAGAACAGCTGCGCTGATTGACGAGAAACTTTCCCAACAGCTGCGCGGATTGACGAGAAACTTTCCCAACATCCACGTTGTGTCTGTTGCTTTCTCCATTACACGGTAGGCCTGAACTGTTTCAATATACGCGTCACAAAGGACACGGATGATCGTTTGTTTACTTGTTCTTACTATTTCATAGACTTTCAAATTGACATGGACATAAACAATTGAGTTGTGAACTGATTGCATTTAAAACGATTGAGTTGTGAACTGATTGCATTTAAAACGATTGAGTTGTGAACTGATTGCATTTAAAAGTGAAAGTTATTTTGTTGTTTATTGAACTGTAACACTGTGATTCGGTTGACAACGTTTTGCCTTTGCTATTGTGTTTAAGATCTAAACGGGATCATTTTATTTTGTTTTATTTTTGGTAACTAAACTGTTAATTTGGGTACTTCACTTGAATTTGAAGTAAAAGAGAAGAATGCTAAAGAGTTTAAACCAAACTAACTGAGACTACTAATAGGAGATAAGTAAAAATAAATAATTAAGCTATATTAGTGATACATTTAATTAAGCATTATAAAATCAGAGGGTAACATACCATAAGGAGATCTGAAAATTAAAAAGTCAGTTTAAATAAGAAAAAGTTAAGTCAGATTCCAAATAGGAGTAAGAAGACAATAACTAGGTTCCAAATAGGAATAAAGCACATAATAGGGAATAAAATTCATTAAGATAAACAAAGAGACAACACAAAAAGATAAGTTTTGATAATTGTTTTTTTATCCATTTTATTTGTTATTGTAATTCAGTGATTTAATTATTTCATTTTATTTTTCCCATTTTGTATTTCTTTTGTTTTTCCATCAATTTTCCTGAAAAAAAGAGAGAAGTGAATTTAAAGGACTCAAACACACAAAAATTTATATAAACATTTTCAGTTTACTTTATACTTACCGTGTCTGTCTGTTCATCGATCTCTCTCTCATTTGGCTCCACACGAACCTAGCAAAACCTGGCCTAAGATTTCCCCTCAACATCTATCACCCTGCATGCATGTCTGTCCGTGGCGTGTGGTGCTCTGAGGGAAAGGGTGGTTACAACGTGGCGAGCCAGCCAGGAGTCAATTAGTAGAGATATATCCTTGAACAGAGTACAGACAGGCATTAATGTACAGTAATTCATAAAAGAAAATGGAGGTTATTGAGCATGAGAATGTCAAAGTCCCCAACTCGCTCATTGTGAATGGTGTTACGAATACAGAAAGAGATAATGATTTGAGTGAACATCTCTGCAAATACGGACGTATTGGCAGGTTTATTCACATTGATAGCCCGCGTCTCCATATCACAAAAATGTGATAATTGAGTTTGAGACTGGAGCTGCAGTGAAAAGCTTAGAGCCTCAGTTGCCTTTCATTTTTGAGAACCCACACCAGGCTGGTCTCAAATATGAGGTTAAGGCTTTGTCCAGTGTCTATGTTCCGACGGTTGCTAGTAGCGCCACCAAGGGTTACATTGAGGAACTGCAACGCATTGCTAAGCTTAGCGGTAGATCTTTTGCTGATCTTTTGAGTGAAGAGCTTTCAAAGTGTAGGAGACCTGTCTCTCTGGATAGAGATGACACAATGAGCATTGCTGAACAACACTTACCTGTGACTACCATACCTGAAATACAGACAGATTTCTCTCATGTCAGTGTAGCTCAGGGAAGACCAGTGCCATTAACTGATGTTAATAGTGACGCTGCATTTGTTCCACTAACCAGACTTTCAGTACCCAATGTAACTCCTCCAGAGGTACAACGTGTTGTGGTCGAGCACATTGTGAAAAGTGAGGACACTGCTTCTAGCATGCATATCCCTCTTAAGTTAAGGTTCTTTTCTGGAAAGTCTCCTCGCCCGGGTAACGAGGTAGATTATGATGCATGGCACAACAGTGTTGAGCTAATGTTACAAGATCCTTCCATCTCTGATCTAGCCCGTTCCAGAAAAATTCTAGACAGCCTTCTGCCTCCGGCGGCAGACGTTGTCAGAACTTTGGGCCCACGCGCAACACCCAGGGCTTATCTTGATCTTTTAGACTCAGCATTTGGTGCAGTTGAAGATGGCGACGAGTTGTTTGCCAAATTTCTGAGTACTCTGCAAGACACAGGGGAGAAACCATCCCAGTATTTGCAGCGACTGCAGGTAACCTTGACGTTAGCTATTAAAAGAGGTGGGGTGTTCTCTAGTGAGGCGGACCGGCACTTGCTGAGACAGTTTTGTAGGGGATGCTGGGACAATGCCCTTATTTCCGAGCTCCGGCTGGAGCAAAGAAAAACCGATCCCCCTCTTTTCTCAGAACTTTTACTGCTGTTGCGAACAGCAGAAGATAAACAAAGCACAAATGAGTTGCGTATGAGAAAACATCTTGGCGCGTCTAAGCAGCGTGCATCCTCTTACTCTTTGAGTGCTTCCACAGACGAAACATCAACAACTCAGGCTATTGTTTTAGACTTGAAAAAGCAAATTACAGAGCTTCAAGGTCAGGTTAATAGCCTAAAGAAAGCAAAAGAGCAAACTAAGGGTCCTCTAGAAAGTATGGCTCATAGCTTGCAAAATCAAGTAGCCGAGTTGCAGACACAAATGATTGCTGTTAAGCCCACAAAAGCCGAAAAAGCAAAATCTGCGGTAAAGATGAGTAAATCACAATACGTGCAAACAAACCTGGGTGAGACTCCCCATAGTTCACCCTTGACTAAAATGAGTAGACCAAAGCCGTGGTACTGTTTCCAATGTGGCGAGGATGGCCATATTGCGTCTTCATGTGGTAATGTTGCAAACCCCGCCATGGTAGCTTCTAAAAGAAAACTTCTGAAAGAGAGACAGTCTGCTTGGGACACCCAAATGGGATTACCTCGCTCTTCCCCTTTAAACTAGAATCAGCTCTGGTTGTGGGACAAACGGGGGCTGAGAAATGTACCAGGGTCCCAAAAAGTATAAGAGCAGAGGTCACAACTTCCATATTAACACAAGAACAAAACCTTTTGTCCTGCCAAAGGGCTTGGTTGGGGCAAAATGCACTGCTGAGGTATTTATTGCAGGGAAAAAATGTAATTGCCTACTAGACACTGGGTCGCAAGTGACAACTGTTTCTCAGACGTATTACAAGAAGAATCTATTAGTGATCGACCGATATATCGGCCGGCCGATACATCGGGCCGATTTTAGCAGGTTTTAGGTGTATCGGCATCGGCCGATTCGCGGCTTGCGTTCGCCGATAGTTTTTCCCCGGCATTAATTACAGACAGGCGCCCACAGGCAGCTCTGTGTTGCTGGAGGCTGCCTGCAGCCCGTGCATTGCCCCTCCCCCCACTAGCAGAGCGGAGCTCTCCAAGCTTGCGCTGGTAAGTTTTAAACTTCAAAGCATCTTTTAACTGTTTGACTGAAATATTGCCATATACTTTGAAAGTGTTAACACGTTGCTCTATATGTGCGTGCAACCATAGCTAAGAAAGTTTGGTGGTCCTAATGGAAAACGCGAATGCCTATAAAACTGCTTGCCATTGTATTTAGGGAGCTTCAAATAGCTTTTAGGCTAACCGTATGCATACGGCAGCTGTTACGAACACTGGTCATAGGATTATATAATGCTGACGTTGTTCCGTGATTTCATGGTATTTATAGGAGTTTTATTCAGCGACCACCAGTCTGACGTTTGGACGCGACGCGTGCTCATAATGCCGCAAGCGAACGCAGGTCATGTGATCAGCCGAACAGCTGATCATAGATGGACAGGGTGGGTTTTTAATTCTCATCTCCATAAATATATGTAGTAGTAAAAGTCTAAAAATCAATATCCATTGCTGATAGTTTCTCGTCATTGTGGAGAGCGCAGTTCATGGTTGCATACGTTTATGGTTGTTAACGCGGAGTTTCGCGGAATTTTCGTCAGCGAAAATAAGAAATTCGACCCAAAGCACTTAGTTCCAAACAGTTCACACATGACTTTTATGTGACCGGAGAAGTGTTTTTTTGTAAGTTTTGTCAACATTTCCGTTCACTGGGAGCGCAAAGATACATGCCCTCTCTCATCCATGTCTCATTGCACCTCTCCCACGTGCACGCGCTCTACTATCTGACCGAAGTCCGTACACAAATCCTCATGTATTTGTTCAGTTTAATGCGTTTTAAGCGAGCTGAGGCAAACTAACTATCCCTCACATTTATTATAGGGCACTAGGGTGTGTGAGGTACATAAGTGGGGCAATTGGCATGTTATTCAGAATTCTTAAGTTGTTTTTTGATCAGTATTGCTGTTTACATTTTCCTTGTCTTCTTATTAAAGACATTTGCCCTACAAGAGATTAAGTTAAGTGCACTAAAACTTAGACCTAAGCATTAAATAGGTTGTAAATAGTTGGTTACTTTCATGGATAAAGTAAAGTGTTCCCCTTGTTATGCTGCTTGGTTGCTGCTATTGTGTGCAATGGTGTAATTATTATTTTATTTATGTATTTTAAGCAGCACTGAATTTTCTTACTTGTTCTACCTCACCTTTTCTTACTATTTGTTAAATATAGTTCAGTAAATGTTCCTTTTTTAAATTAAGAGTTGTAACATTTGGTTTTATCATTGTGTCATTTTTATGATATAAACTGAATGAGAAAAAGCAGTATCGGCTCCAAATATCGGCTAAAGAAAATCGGCAGCCTGTATCGGTCATCGGCTAAGGCTGATGGAAAAAAATCGGTATCGGCATCGGCACAAAAAAATCCATATCGGTCGATCCCTAGAATCTATCCCATTTGGAAATTTAGCCCCTCAAACATCTTCTCGAGGTTGAAGCAGCAAATGGTCAGCTTGTTCCATATCTTGGGTACATAGAAATTGATGTAGTGTTTCCTGAGGCTTTTCTTGGTTCTGAAAAAAAACTTTCCACACTTGCTCTTGTCACTACAGATACAAGTAATAGGAGTCAATGTTCCGTGCTCATAGGCACAAACACACTTGATTTAGCCTATGAAAACAACTCTGATTCTGAAATTAAGAAACCTCATCAAGCCTTACCCTATGGGTACAGAGCCATTCTTAATGTTCTTGCACATAGATCTAAACAGAAGGCAAATAGCAGTATTGGATTAGTGCGGCTGCTTTGCACAAAACCTGAAGTGATTCCTGCGGGAAAGACACTTGTCATTGAGGGTTCAGTTAGCAAACATGAGCCATTTGCAGATAGATGGGTTTTGATGGAGCCTTCTTCTGAGTCGTCATTGCCGGGAGGACTTTTGTGTACCTCTTGCCTTGTCACACTCCCTAGGGCCTCACAGAAAATTCCAGTAATCCTGAAAAATGAAACTGAACATGAAATTTCTGTCCCTCCAAAGAGTGTTGTAGCAGAATTACACTCACTACAGAGTGTGATTACTCAAGAAACTGTTATGGATTGTAGTAATCAGACTGAATCTGCAAAACCCTTTGTAGTTGATTATGGTGATTCGCCAATACCTACTGAATGGAAAGACAGAATTTCACAAAAGTTACAGTCCATGCCAGAGGTCTTTGCCCTTCATGATCTTGACTTTGGCAGAACTGATAAGGTCAAACATCATATTAACTTGCATGACAACACACCCTTTAAGCAAAGGGCCCGCCCTATACATCCTCAGGATTTTGATACTGTTCGTAAGCACCTGCAGGAGTTACTTGATGCCGGCGTGATTCGAGAGTCAGAGTCCTAGTTTTCTTCACCCATCGTAGTAGTTCGAAAAAAAAATTGGGAAGTTCGACTCTGCATTGACTACCACAAACTTAACCTACAGACAATAAAAGATGCATATGCGCTGCCAAACCTGGAGGAGACTTTTTCAGCTCTTTCTGGCTCCCAATGGTTTTCTGTTCTCGATCTCAAGTCTGGTTATTACCAGATTGAGGTTGAGGAGTCTGATAAACACAAGACCGCTTTTGTTTGCCTGTTAGGTTTCTGGGAGTTTAACCGCATGCCACAAGGGGTCACCAATTCTCCCAGTACCTTTCAACGGTTGATGGAGCGGTGTATGAGCGATATCCATCTAAAAGAGGTCGCCGTTTTTCTTGACGATTTAATCGTGTTTTCAGACACATTGGAGGAACATGAGCGCAGGTTGTTGGGTGTTTTGCATCGATTAAAGGAGTATGGGTTAAAGCTCTCTCCTGAAAAATGCAAATTTTTCCAAACCTCTGTGAGGTACCTCGGACACATTGTGTCTAGAGACGGTGTGGAGACGGATCCTGACAAAGTTCTTGCACTAAAAACTTGGCCAGTTCCGAAGAATCTCAGGGAATTGCGTTCATTTTTGGGGTTCTCTGGGTATTATCGGCGGTTTATCAAAGATTACGCTATGATTGTAAAACCTTTGAACGATTTGACATCAGGGTATTCGCCGTTACGCCGCAAATGTAAATTGAAGGATCAAAAAGACTATCACAATCCCAAAGAGCCTTTTGGGAGTCGTTGGTCTGCGAGTTGTCAACAGGCATTTGAAGCAATTATCAGGACTCTTACGACTGCTCCGGTACTTGGTTTCGCTAACCCGAAACTTCCGTATATTCTGCACACTGATGCGAGTACAGTAGGGTTGGGAGCAGCCCTTTATCAGGAGCAAGAGGGGCAATTAAAGGTAATCGCCAGTCGAGGTCTCTCCCGAAGTGAAGCGCGTTACCCAGCCCACAAGCTGGAGTTTTTGTCCCTTAAGTGGGCAGTCACAGAAAAGTTTTGTGACTATTTGTACGGTAACCAGTTCAATGTGGTTACCGACAGTAATTCCTTGACATATGTACTGACATCGGCGAAGCTTGATTCTACGAGCTACAGATGGCTCTCGTTTCTTTCCACGTTTTCTTTCAAACTGCAATACAGAGCAGGCAAACAGAATCTGGACGCTGACGGTCTGTCCAGACGTCCTCATGGTGGTTTGAAAAATGATCTTGCATCTCAAAAATAGGGAATAAAATTCATTAAGATAAACAAAGAGACAACACAAAAAGATAAGTTTTGATAATTGTTTTTTTATCCATTTTATTTGTTATTGTAATTCAGTGATTTAATTATTTCATTTTATTTTTCCCATTTTGTATTTCTTTTGTTTTTCCATCAATTTTCCTGAAAAAAAGAGAGAAGTGAATTTAAAAGACTCAAACACACAAAAATTTATATAAACATTTTCAGTTTACTTTATACTTACCGTGTCTGTCTGATCTCTCTCTCATTTGGCTCCACACGAACCTAGCAAAACCTGGCCTAAGATTTCCCCTCAACATCTATCGCCCTGTATGCATGTCTGTCCGTGGCGTGTGGTGCTCTGAGGGAAAGGGTGGTTACATTAACATTGTAGACGTTGTAACTATTAAAAACTATTTAAACTTAATTAAAACTGGAGAAATAGAGCAGAGAAGCAGCCAATAGACAGCGCCATGGAGGCCATCTTAGAAGTCGGGCAGAACCTTGGCAGAAAGTGGTTATAACTACCATCCCTTTCTCTCTTCTGCTAGCCCTCTATGGTCAAATAACAAAGACAAAATCCACCCACCGAAGAGCTTCCCATGGGATGTAACACAGACAATATGGAGGAACTGCAGAGGCTTATTACCACCGGGCGTTCGGTCTTTTCCGGCGCTTGCAGTTGACGTTTTGGCATTTATGTAATTTTGTATTATTATCTGACTCCAAGATAATGTTAATATAAATCGGATTGATAATTACTTTTAACAGTTACAGAATTTGGGTGGATGTTTGGTTATTCTTGTTTAGCCCTACTTGTTATTGCATCCGTTCATTCGGCTACTCATGTCGCTTTGGACTCACGCACCGGCCGTTTATTAATATTTAATAATCATGCGGGCCCACGATCACAACCGAATTAGTCTTGGTCGCTGCTAGAGGTTAGACCATATGTTCAGAAGGCCGCCCTTTACGCGTGCTCATCTCTGAACATACTTTATTTAGTCCCCATAGAGGTGCAACTTAATTATTACAATATTTATTTCTAACCAGAGGCTCACGACCACTATCATAAAACAAACTGACCGTCTTCTCCAATGATAGCTTTGTATAATCGTGTCATAATTTAATATGCAACTTAGATAGATTAATATTGAAATAACCAGAGGCTGAGGCTCATCTGATTCAGAGTGGTCAGACAACATTTACTTGTTACTCTAAACAGGAAATTAGCCTCCACGCATCTAATTTAACTTAAACTAACGCCAAGTGCTAGTCGGATCTCCAAAATCCTCCGCTGATGTACTACTATGCCATCTAGTCTGGAATTTTGGTCCGTAATACTAGCCTGATTTTCAGACATTGCGGTAACAAGGATACATCGTAATTTACTAATCATGTCAATAACTTTCGTAGCAACACAGAATAATCCAAACACAATTTATTAACCAGGTAGGTAAAACATAATTCAGAAGCCAATTTACATTCCAATTCAAATACGAAATAAAAAAAACCGTTGCATACCTGGTAAGGAGATGGAGATCTGGTTACAGATTCCTCGAAGTAAAATGAAATACATGATGCTATATCAAAGATACAGCATCATGGGGGTGCATTTCTAGGTATAGAAAATCCCGCCTAAATCTTCTACACATCTCCTTAACTCTTTCACCGCCAGCGTTTTTAAAAAAAGTTGCCAGCCAGTGCCAGCGTTTTTCATGATTTTCACCAAAGTTTAATGCCTTCCAGAAAATGTTCTTGTTTAAATATATAAACATACAATATACCAAATGAAAGAACAGACCCTCTGCTTTCAAACAAAAAAAAACGTTTCATCCTACCTTCAGTGGTTCTTTTGTAATCAGCTTTTGAATATGGGTAGGTTTCTGCAAAAACACCACATTTTGAGCAAAAAGCAGAGATAATTCCATTTTTGTGATGGACTTTTCATAGAGATCCCATTCAGAGCAATCTTTAAAACATACACAGACATGCAGCCGCTTGCCATAGGGCAATACTTCCGGGTTTAAAAAGTTGCGGAAGGGCGCCACCTGGTAGATAATAGCGGTATTGCGGGAAGACGGAAAATCTCGTCATTGGCGGGGAAGCGTTTTCTCTTCATTGACGAGATATCTCGTCAATGGCGGTGAAAGAGTTAAATAACCAGAGAACAAAGCATATAGGAATTTGATACTGATTTGTTGTAAAACTAAGGGCTGTCCTTAATTTGTATACAGTGGCTGATTGGTTTATGCTTAGAATGGGAGGTGTCTATCAACATTGAATGAAGTTTCACATACTTTAACATTGAATTCTGTTGTTATATGAGTGAGACCATTGTAACCACTTGCAATGAGACATTTCAATAGAAAACAAATAAGATACAGATTTTAGATTCTTTGTGCATGTAGCATTTCATATACAGTTTGCTTTGAGAGAGCCCTTCCTGAGAACACAGCATGAGAGAGCTACCCTTGATTGTCAAACATCACATCTCCATACAAATGGTAGATGAGAGAATAAGAATACAAATGTATGACACCCTAAAGGTGTGTCTTTGAAACCCAAATGTGTCTCAGTAAGAAGTCCACTGTGAATCGTGGAGAGTGGCTTTCCCGCGCACTCACTTTGCCCCCATGCAGTGTCCTTTGGGGAGGTGCTATCTTATTCAGGAAATTGTCTTACAACGTTTTTAAACATTAAAAGTTTAAGGTAGCAGTTGGTCAATGCTGGGCAGACTTAGGCGATCATAAATAAATGCTCATTAATTAACGTCAGAAAAAAACATGTCAGATGCACTTAGTTTTGCATTTTAACTCTTTATATGTAAATTTATGTATAAATCACTTTGCTTATGTCTTACCTGTTCGGAGGATAAAACCATCTCTGCACCAGTTTTGATCCCTTCAGATGTTGAAAATTCCTGCTGATATTGTTTTTAGCACAAGCTCTGTAACATTCCCTTTTAACTGGAGAATCTCTGCAATCACTTAAAACTCATTCCCTCGGTTTTTACAGACAAGGCTTAAGGCAAGTTCTGAATTAAAAAACATGATTGAACTGTCTGAACTGAAAATAACTTGCACTGACAGATTTAAAAATATGCCAGTGCCATTGATTTGTTTCAAGATACAAACCAGTAACGTCTTTTCTTAAGGCATGTTTTCAAAAGATGCTTAAACACCTTAATTAACTAAGGCCTAGTCCTGGCTTAAGCTAAGCCTTGTCTGTGAAACCAGGCCATAAAGATTAAATTCTAAGCAACCTGAACAAGCAGCAGCACACACATGTTAGTAGACCAGATCATCTTATGGACGTCATGTACGTTAGTTATATTTTCCCTGAAATCTGACCCTACAATAGCCTGGTATAACCAGACTCTCGTACATTCATTTCATTTGTACAGAGAGTCTGGCCAGGCTCCATTGGAAAGCGTTACTTCCGTTAAGGAGGGTCCATTGTTGAAGTTTAAAATTATTGGATCTGCCCAGTCACTCAGGATCTGCCAAAGCCAATCGCTAACATGTGGTCGTGACGTATATCATGCACCGAAACCGTCCGGAAACAACAAGTCAGAATAATCAGACAAACAAAAGTTAGCAAACCTGGTTCTTGCTCCGGCTTTAACTTCTGTATATTCGGCAGTTTTGCAACAACGGACCGAATAGCTTTTCTCACGTCTTTCTCCGCTGCCATTACTGAACTACAACTCAAACTGACGCAAGACCTCAACGTCATCGTTCTTAGCCACCCCCATCTGTTCGCTGATTGGTCCTGCAGATTTTTGAAGGAGAAAACGAAACTCTATAGAGCCATCCCAGACGTACTGCTGAAGCTAAATGAAAAATAAGCGGAAGCACGTAGGAGGGCGGAGCCAGGCTAACCCGACAAAGCAATTTTTGTTTATTTTTATCTGAAAAGTTATGAAATGCAGCTTTGAAAACGGTGTTGTTTTGTTAAAATTATCACAGCTCACTTATTCTACAAAAGTTTATTGCAAACCCTATAAGTGCAAGCATTTTTTAATGCAATAGATTTTTTCAATTAGTGCTTTTCAACAAGCTTTTTGCATTAGAGATGTTTGTCATTATTTTTCTTCCATATGTATGCTACCCTCTAGTGATGGAAAAAAAATTCTGTGTACAATATCCTGGGAATTACAATGTCAGGCATGTCAAGCAAGTGTTATCTGATATTTTTTTCCCAGTGCTTTTCTTCAGCACATTCAGGAGGTGATGTGAAGAATAAAATCTGTTGCGATCATTCAAGGACTGGATTAGTGAAGAGTAAATCAACTGTATACTCTAACATCATATAAATTAATTTGTGCCTGTTCACTCTGTTCATTAAATCAGAGTCACATTGGCTGAGGGACAATAGAATGCATCTAAACTAATAAATAGTGCATTAAAGTGAATAAGGTAATGGTTATGTATATTTATCATTCATTTAAGACCTTTAGAATTTGTCTCTGTAAGTGAAGCTTTGTACAGGTATTTTAATGTATTGGTTATTACATTACTATTAGTTTATTATATTGCTTGATGATTAGTTTACTATATTACTTTAATGTTGTTCAATTTTCAATGACTATGGGCTTGTTAGTCAGGATTGGATATATTGGAGTCCTGGATATAGATGTAAATGAAACGTTCATAGCAGACCTATTAGGCCCTCTAAAGCAATGTGTTTATTAAGTGCATGTGGTAATGAAATAACTTTAACAACTAAATGAGAAAAAAAATAATTATGCGTGTTTATGTGCATGCACACACACACACACACACACGCACACGCACGCACGCACGCACGCACGCACGCACACAGAAGCAAGCCATGACCTAGACATCTTTTTGTATTGAAATGTTCAAAGTAGAAAAGACAAACATATAAAACGTCATTTTTTTGTAAGTTTATTGATGAAATATTTGGGATACAGTATGTGTGGAGCTGATGTTTCTTAGCTTCTATTTCAAGACCTTTCGTAATTTCACAAGGAAGGCTGAAAAAAACCATAAAATTAAAATCAGACATCTAACAAATGTTTAATACATTTATGCACACATTCGTCCAAAGTACACAAAAATTAGGATCAATTCATAATGAATTATCTAAACAACGAATGTGAAAGACAGTGTTTGTATTTAGCTAAATTTAAACAATACAGCTGAAAGTGAAGTGATCTGTTAAGTCTGGCAGCCCATACTCACAATGTGACCTCTGCATTTAACCCATCCCAGTGAGTAGTGTACACATGCACACACGGAGCAGTGGGCAGATCACTGCAGTGAGATTTGGGCTACAACTCTCTAACCATAACTGCTATAATATTTGCTTTAGCATTGTAATGCATTACTATGCCTTTTGCTGTAACTCACCTGTATGGCCAGTTTGTTCAGGGTGAGGGCGAGCAATGTATGGTACATCTCCAAATGGCACCAAATCTGGGGTTAGATCTTTAACATAGGCAAATACAGAAGTATTGTGTGTTTGATTGTTACAAGTGATTATAATCAAGTGATTGTAGTGTAACAAGTGGTCACATTTTCTGTAACATTGGTAACATGAAATGTATCAATCTGAAATTATCCAGCACATTTTTTGTATGTAGTAAGAAAAAAATAAGCACCATAAACTTAAACCATTTACCTTCCGTATCTTTACTTGGCTCAGAGTTATCATTAGCTTCACATGAGGCTTTTCGTCTGTTGAATGTGCCATCTTTTTTGAGTGAGGGGGCAACAAGCCAATCCCTGTACTGAACCTCAACAATACGTTCACACACCAATGGAAAGGCAGAGTATCGTAGACTCTCCATTAGATCAACGACCTGCGTTATACTGGTTCAAAACAGACATAACTGTCATTGTTGGTTCAAATGCTTGCTTTTTAGGCAAGTAAAAGTTTGTTATTTGATGTGTGTAAAGAGACAAGGCGTTACTTTGCTTGATAAATGGCACACACAGATCCAGGATGGAGAAGAGGAACCACAGCAGGAAATGCTAAATGTGGATTAATCATATCCAAAGCAACCTAAAACACAACACACGTTAAAAGTCAGACTGCAACACAGTGGTAACAACTCTCCAAAACACAAATGAAAAAAGTATGTGAACCCCTAGAAATGAACTGGTTTTCTACAGTAATTTTCTACAGTTTCAAATGTGATCTGATCCTCATCTAGGTCACAACAATAGACATGTGCATAAACTGACAACACACAAATAATTCTAGTTTCTTGTGTCTTTTTTGAAAACACCCATTAAACATTCACAGTGCTGGAGGAAAATGTAAGTGAACCACTAGACAAATTATTTTAATGAAAGCTAAATTGTGTCAGAAGCTGGCAAACTGGAGTCCAATTAATAAAATAAGTTTAAATGTGTGGTTTAGTGCTAAGTTGACTGATTAAAAGACACTCAAACATTTTAAGATTGCTGTACTTAAGAAGCATCAGCTCATATGAACCATACCTTGCAAGAAGGAGCTTTGTTGGACAAATTGCCTATAAATGAAGAAAGTTTAATACTGTAGCTACTAGGGAGGCAACAATACACTTAGTTCACGGTTCAATACAATTTTTGGTTCTTGTCCACGGTTTTCGGTTCGGTTTCGGTTCTGATGCCTTGGCCTATTAAAGTGTTTTTAAATTATTCTATGCTTAGGTAACATGAACAATGAGATGTTGAGAAGCAAAAATACTGGTTTTAATTGGAGTTCTCTTTATTTTATGCAGGCTCGGACTGGTAATCAAATGCCGGGTGGGCCGGTCGACATGTGGACCGGTGGCCTCCGAGATTAATTTTTTTTAATGGCAAAATGTTTAAGTTTTTTATTTTCGGCCCGTCATGTATAAATGCAGTTGCATTTGGCTTGGAGGGCGGGTGATAGGAAAATATTTTCGGCTTCTTCATGACAGGTTCAGTGTGTGTTACGATCGCGCCCCCATGCCCCACCCCTCAAATGGATTTGTCCAAGCAGCCGCTGGGTTTATGGGGAAATATACAGTGATGATAGCGCATCATTTAGCCTTGCACTTAAGAATAATAATGATGGACAACAGAGGCTCCAAAAAGAAGAAAGGGGAGCGGAGAAGATCCACGAGAAAAAGTCGCCCCGGTATATTAACAACCGGCCAAATATATCTGGCATTACTTTTTTTTGTTCTTCCGTGATAATGACACTATTTGATAATGACATTTGAGTGCGAGCACGTGTCACTTCCAACGAGTTCGGTATGTGTTTGCGTGCTCTCTGTTTCTCTATGATTCGGGCGCGAGCTGAGGCAAGCTCAGTGTGACATCGTGTCCATGTTTCTGAACTTGAGCAGAGTTGAATGCATTAGAGGTCTTCACAGAGGACCCGTATAGTTCCGGGTCTATGTTTTAAAGGGGCAGTTGGGACTGGGTCGGTCCCAGTTTAATTATGCTATTTCGGGTCCTGGGTCTGATCGACCAACCGTGATCAGAGTCAGTCGGCGCTAATGCGTTAAAGCGCATGTGCAGTCTCAAGCGTGGCTCTGGTTTCTATGGCTATAACAACTGGCTCTTGTTTTGAAAGTCACAATGCACTTTCTTTCTTGTATTTCTATAAATATTATTAATTAACCATCTTTGCTTTCTGAGCAAACATTTTAGATATAAGAGATGGTAATCTTTTAATCTGCAAGAGAGAAATAGAAAGAGAGGCACTTTTACTGCTTCTGCTCTATCTAATATAAAGTGAAGAAAGCTACATAAACCATTATAACACCGGTCACATTTATAATCTATAGACCTATTTATAATCTATTGACCTGCACTGTCTATCATTAATATACTTTACATATTATTGTATTCAATAGAGTTTGATAAAAGGAGTCATCTACACAAGTATTGCTTCATATAATAGTAAAAATAGTAAAAGTGTTTTTGTGGTGCTTTGACAAACAGTGTCAGCTTTGTTCATGGCAAAGAGAGTTTGAGGTGGTTGAATTTTAACTATACTGTGAAATTAATATAAATGTTCAATAAATCAAAGCATTGGGTTAGGGGGGCGATTTTGGTATCGGTGGGCTTGTGTGTGGAGTGGGGGGGGGTCATCGGTGCAGTGGTGGGCCGTTCCACGAGAAAATTGCCAGGGCCGAATTTTGTTCCCAGTCCGACCCTGATTTTATGTAAATGCAAAAATCATCTTATACATTTCTACAGGGCTGGACTGGGACAAAAATTGGCCCTGGCATTTTGGCCCAGACCGGCCCACTACATAGGATCACAAATCTTTGTGCAACCTTGACTACCAACTCCATATAATGATTAAGTAGAAAAGTATAAGAGCTGACACGTGACATTACAAAAATGTAAGCACTGTAAAGGGCTTTGCAGGTTTTAAAAATAATAGTATTAGCCAGTGAGTGCACAATGTTTAAACTAACCATTTTGAACACCTGATAACACTGAGACATGATAAATGTTACAATGAAATCGCCGCTGAGCCACGACTCCCATTACAGTGTTTGCAGAATATTTTGATCACTTTTTTTCTGAACACCTTTTACCAATTCCAAAACACAGTAATTTTAATAACCAACATTAACATTGTATATATCTTTTCCTTTCATCCTATTTTATACCATTGCTGCCCGAATCAGGATTTCTTGTATAATGGTCAAACCTCAATTTTGCAATTTCCATGCATGGCATCTTTCTTATGGACATCAAAAAATGAATTTCCGGTGTGTGTGTTAAAAATGTTTTGGCCCATTTTAAATGTAAAAGAAAATTTGCCTAATAATTCTACACACTTGAATATAAGGTGCTTTTTTCTCCAGCCAGCCATCATTAACAATAATGTATTACTTATAAATGTCTTATTTACCAAATTAATTGTAGTTATTAAGATAAATTTGGTTTGGAATCAGTCAAACATGTTTGATAAAAACTGTGATCAAAAGTTTGATGTAGCTACCTAATAATTCTACCCACACTGTATTTTATTGAAGTGTAATCACTGTCATTTTGCAAACAGACATTGGTCTATCACGTGTGTTTTCGACTGCGTTTTATCAAGAGGATATCTAACAACAGTGTTTTAAAAGCAGTTCTGCTTACCGCACGTCAACTCGCTTCTCAGTCGTCTTTTATTTCGACAGACGCACACTGACGCTGCATGCTTCATAAAATGCCCTAAAAGCTAGCCAAATGTCAAATAAAAAAGAACCAATGGGCTGCTGATTATGTGTCTCCTGGGCAGGTCTGTCCAAAGAAAAAAAACATCTTAGGCTAACTTTTATGAAAAATGCAGTACATTGCCACCGCGCCTTTTAGCGCCATTAATGAATTACATTAAAACAAATAAGAAACAAAGAAAGAAAGCAACGGGTGCGTTGCGCGATGTACAAGTGTTATGGGCTGGTCAGACAAAAGTAGTGTGAGATGTATGATAAGTCTGTATGATACTCGCTCTCGGTTTCTTGTGTCATTTCATCGCTCTGTCCATCTGACACAAGAAACAGCACTGAAAAAAATTATTCTGACCCCTTGTAAATGTTACATATTTTTATCTGGTTAATTTCAATGATTTTAATGTGTTATTTAATCCCACTTATTTTTTATTGGTAATTTTCAAAGTCCCTTAGGGCAGGGAAAAAGTCAAAGTCCCCTAAAGCTAATTTCATTCAATTAAAAGTAACTAGAAAAAAATATTTTGAATTTAATTTCCATATACTGCGCATTTGCAGACACATGCCGCCTTTTTATTTTGAAGGTGCCAAGGCGGGATTGTACGTTATGCACTCTTTTGAATGCTGCATCCAGCTCTGCATTTTGCGTAAGTAAACAATATATAATTGCTTAGTGTGTTATATTTGTTACTTAAACAGGTTTCTGTTTACACTTTAAAACATTTGATAGAAAAAAATGTGTCTAGAGCGAAATAGGCTAAATCCGCTTCTTGTGGGAAGGGCAAGCCAAGTGCAAGGCGGTTGTCTGTTTGCAAGAGAGGCCGCGAAATTTAAAAATACCACTGTTATTGTGACACGAAATGTAGTTTTAAGAGTTGTTCAGTCAAGAATGTAGTTGTTTAAAGCTCAAATCTGTGGTTTATTTATAAAGATAGCGCCTTTTAAAAAAAATTGATGTGACATTTTCTCTTTGTGAGATCCAGCCGATCAACGGGCGTTTAGGGCTCATGTAACCCGCCGCTCCTGACTTTTGCCACTGGTAAACGAGAAATGTTTAAATTCACAATCTATAGCTTCGGTTCTATTAACGTAGACTGTGTTCCGTATACTTTCAGGCTTTTCCGGAAGCTTTTGTCTAAACCTTTTGCTCTATTGTTATTAGTAATTTTCAAGGTCACTGCCCTTGTTTAAAACAAGCTAATTTCATTCAATTAAACGAAACTGGAAAAAAATATGTTGAATTTAATTTCCATATACTGTCGGGTCTGCGCATGTGCAGACACATGCCGCCATTTCGTTCTGAAGGCGCCTAGGCGGGTGGTTGTGCATTATGCACTCTTTTGAATGCTGCATCCAGCTCTGCATTTTCGGTAAGTAAGCAATTTATAATTGCTTATTGTGTTATATTTGTTACTTAAACATGGTTTTGTTTACACTTTAAAACATATAATGAAAAAAATGTGTCTAGAGCGAAATAGGCGAAATCCACTTCTTGTGGGAAGGGCAAGCCAATTAAGGCGGTTGTCTGTTTGCAAGAAAGGCCGCGAAATGTAAAAATACTACTGTTATTGTGACACGAAATGTAGTTTTAAGAGTTGTTCAGTCGAGAATGTAGTTGTTTAAGGCCCAAATCTGTGGTTTATTTATAAGGATAGCGCCTATTTAAAAGTTTCATGTTACTTTTCTGTTTGTGAGATCCAGCCGATCACCGAGCGCTCATGTAACCGCCTGGAACAGCTTTACCTCGGCTAGTCCTCATGACGTTTGCCGCGCTGGTAAACGAGAGTGTTCCATACACTTTCAGGCTTTTCCGGAAGCTTTCGTCTACTCCTCGAAGCAACTTGCTCAAAACAAGCATGTTTGTGTGTGAAGGAGTCACTTTGATTGATGTCTTTTGGATCAATGGTTTTTGAGAAAAGTGAGGAAAAGTACCTCCTCCGCCTGATGATGATAAGGTAAACGATGTTCCGTACATGATAATAATGATGTTGCGTACAGAGCACAAAACTTGATTTCAGCTGCGAAAATGGGCATTGAAGATGAACTAATATTTTATTTGACTTGATTGTGATGTTTTTTAATTTGTTAAAGCATGATGAAAGTTAATCACTGCATACAGGATGGTTCTGACACACGTGCTGTCCGAGTGGCTCTATGCAGTCATCGGACGCAACCGACATTAAATATTCCATTATTTTTTAACAAAAGGTAACATATTTAACAGTTTGAGATAAAATATAATTCATTTTATAAATACGTAAATACAGTGTGAAGCATAAATTATACCGAAATCCACATTTTGGCTGCTCCACTTGTCTCCCTCCGAAGCTGCAGTCTGTTAACAATAGCTTGCCTACCGGCCGTTTTCAAACACAAGGGCTGCACACTGCAGACTTTATAAATAATCACTGAAACACTGAAAATTACTTTTTTCATCAACATGCTTACGATTTATCCTTTTAATTTCTGTTGCAGGTTATTCTCATATCTGATTGTCTTGGTGTGATGTGGACCAAAACCTAATTCTTTGGGGATCTAATATTGTTTTGGTAAGTGCATTTAACAACATCTTGGACACAGTTAATTTTACATGCATCTTAACAGCTATACTGGTTACAGCAGTGCTGCAAAGGAAAAATATAAAAAAAAATCTGTAACTGTGTGGTATACATTTTGTTCTTTATTTATGGGAGTGATCTCAATGCTGGTACTTTCTCATTATATAATTCAGGGCTCAACACAAATAAATTTTTATACTGGCACGGTCGGGCCAGTGGTTCAGGTTTTCAATTGCCCTGAAAACAGGGGAAATATCGCCAAACCAACAATTACCAAAACCTCACTATATATCATTGTTTGTATGCATAGATTGCTGGATTTGATTTACTTGATGCATTGTGTGTGTTGTAAGCTTTTCGTGGCGCAGATGTCAGACAGATGCAAATGGCAAATACATACGAAAGTGTAAAACGTGTATGGCGAACGTTTTTTTTTTCTGTCATTATAGATGCTAGTTTGGTGAAAGTACAAACTGAGTGGTTCAAATCATTCAGAAGAGATGCTGTTTTTAGGGCAGTTTATTAAAGAAGACCTGACATGGATATGATTCCCAATGAGAAACGACTGCTAATATAAATTCATTACAGAAGGTAAGTTTATATATTAATACGAAATCATTTTATTTGACATAATTGAACAGCTAACCGATCTTTTTAGTATATGTAGTTTTGTATATATTAGGATTATTAATCTGGCAAGAAACTCACTTGACCTGATGCCGACTTTAATAAAAATATATTATCTTCTCATACATTGTTTTGCTATTGATATCTTATTAAATAGCAATGAAATTGATTACTATTTTGAAAATGTATAAATGAAGATTCATATTGTCTTGAGTGCTGTTTTTAATATAAAAAGAATGTTGAGTTTTCAGAGTCTTTATTGTCATTTTTGTGATAGGACCCTACCAGACTATATTTGAATACGGCATACCCATGAATTCTGGAACTGTTATTCCTTAACCCAGTTTGGAGGATAAGAGCTTACCAACTAGTTATGTGAGTACACACAGTACATTAGTACTGTACACTGTCTCTAACATGGGTTATTATACTGAGATGATTTTGATTCAAATAACGGTTAAAACTGCACCCTTTTTGGTATTTTCTTGACTCTTTTTGTGTTTGAAAATCTGCAGAAATATGCTGAGGTGATGTATTGCAAAATAGCCAACATACAACAATTAAAGGATAATTGCAGACTACATCCTGATGAAGATATGGATGACCCTCTGTCTGGTCAACAGGAGTTTAAATATGGTGAGTGTACATGGGTTTGCTGCTTTTACGGTTTTAAAGTTTAACTGTGTACTCATGGTGTTTAAATTCTGTTTTGCTAGGATGGGACAGTTATGTGGCAGCTCTTCCCTGGCTCATTCACCTCTTGCCTTCATTTGTGAAAGGAGGAAAGACTGGAGAGGGTTAATGTGCAACTGAAGCTACTGATTGTGCTGTGTAAGTTTTTTGGTATTTTGTTCTAGTTATTTATTCAGCAGTTAGTTTGCTTGCATTGTTCTCCCCATGTAAATGCATACAAGTTCATAAATAACAAATATTGTTAACATTTTTAGTAAGTAACATTTGTGTAAGATTAGTAAATGCTTGGTTAAAATACACTCTTTTAAAACACTCTTAGGTGATGAGCATCAATCCATGCTTTGAGGTGGATGGATCAGCACAGCCCTGCCTGCTCTGCGTTGGGAACAGAAATTGCAGAAATTTTGCATCATTCTGGACCAAAAAGCCATTCCCTCCATGATAAAGACCACTGATGCAGCCTTCCACTACATCATGAGTAAAACAACTACAGAACTAAAGGTAACACTTTACAATAACAGTACATGAATAATCATGTACTAATACATAAATTAATAATTACTTTAATATGAAGTAATGATAAGTTAAGCCATGTACTAATCAATAACTAACCATAACTATGTCATGAGTCATATGAATTCATGCATGAATTACAGCCACCTTAACTACACATTAATACATGTTTGTTAGTTAATGCATTAATTAACACTTTGGGTAACCGAAATCAAACATGCTCTAGAACAGTGGTTCCCAACGGTTTGCAGGATCTGATGCTTTGTTTGAGGTCAAATAAAGATGTATAAAATGTTCCACTTATAATTTTAGAAACAAAAGATATTTTTCAAATTCATGTGCTCACAATACCAAGATAGCAGGTAGTTAAAGTATTTTATTATGTAAGATAATTGTTCTCTATTTTTGTGTGCTTGTCAATGTAGATTGCAAAATCAAAAGGAAGGTTGATGTAAACATTACGGCCTACAACAGGCTGTCCGCTCGTTACACTTGTGGTCTGCTGCTTTTGGCGCTGTCAAAATATTTCAGTTAAAATCATTCTAACTATTCCTCAGAAATGACAAACATGCTAACCAAAGTCACAATGCCAAATGTATAGTGTTCATATAAAGACCATCAAACCGTCAATCATACCAGTTTATTTGTGAAAGCTATTAAAATGTTATCTTTATGTTATTTTAATTATTGTTTAATTAATTTTTCGCATTGTATCAGGATCAGCGTTCAGCCAGGGGCGGATCTACGGGTGGATTGACAGCTTGCCCACCCAATCAGATTCATGGAAATACATTATGTTTTTTCATTCAAACCGTAATTCTTCAACCATTTGAACTATCAAAAAATTAGAATTGCTCCTAAAGAAAACAAATTGCGCTTTTTGGCAATATATGGTTTATTACGGTAATGTCTTGCTTTCCGTCCACCAATCGCTGCTGTCATCTAGAGCGGAAGAGGCGGGTTTGAAGAGAGCGCGGTAGGTTAGATTGCACTGAGTAGCAGATTCGTGTGTGAACGAGCGGTAAAGAAAAGACTTCTAAATAAAAACGGTGTACACCAGCAACACTAAAGTTAACTCGCTCTTGGTGGCTCGGGACTCGACGGCCCGACTGGACTGTTTAAGTAGATTTTCAATAAAGCAGTGTTGATATTTTTTGCTTCTGGGTCCTCTTATGTTTCAGAACCAGTGCTTAGGTAAGCCACGTGCGTTTAGCTAAATAAATGCTCAATGCTTAAATAGTTCATCGTAAATCGTTGTAATATGCTTATGACTTGCGAATGTTATGCTTATTTAATTGAAATAAACCAAGCTTAATGACGTATGCAGCCTGCATATCCGACCTCCGGAGGATGCAGCCTTCTGTTTGATGCCCACCTATTTAAAAACACTTTCTGCCTCCGCCACTGGGTAACTTATATTTTTATTTGTTAATGTATGATAAGGTCATGACTTTACTAAGGGGGCACATCATTACTAACTCATCGTTAACTACTCATAAACTAACATAAATTCATGATTTGTTATGGTATGATTAGGTCATGACTTTACTTGAGGGGGCACATCATTACTAACTCATCGTTAACTACTCATAAACTAACATAAATTCATGATTTGTTAATGTATGATTAGGTCATGACTTTACTTGAGGGGGCACATCATTACTAACTCATCGTTAACTACTCATAAACTAACAAAAATTCATGATTTGTTAATGTATGATTAGGTCATGACTTTACTTGAGGGGGCACATCATTACTAACTCATCGTTAACTACTCATAAACTAACAAAAATTCATGATTTGTTAATGTATGATTAGGTCATGACTTTACTTGAAGGGGCACATCATTATTAACTCATCGTTAACTACTTATAAACTAACATAAATTAATGACTTTTTAATGTATTATTGTGTAGGCCCTACATAATGACTTTTCTTGGAGGGGTACACTGTTAAAAAGTTATCAATTACACATTCTATACAAATTCAGCTCATCAAAATCCAAATTTTTGGTGGTTTTAAAGGAGAGGAGCAAATGTGAAAATTAGTCAGACATTTGGAAGGAGTAATAATGGCTTAAAAGAAGAACAAAACAAATACTGTATGTGCATTTTGATAATAAGACAAGCCAGTTGACACAATAACCATCGTCTGTAGGCTAACACTGATTTAAATTTAGAAGGAATAGCGTCTGTCACTCTTAATGGCAGCAGTGGAACTAATTTTAATTATTAATCCATAATTGCATATTTAATGATTAAGGTTAACAGTAAATGTTGCAAGAAATCCAGTGCCATTCAATGTTTTTAGCTCAGCTGCAGGAGCAAATATATAAACAGTTTTGCATTACAAACCTAAACATTTTGCATTAACAAAAGTTATTTTCGTTCTTCTGGAGAGCTTGTTTAATATGGAGTACGCAAAGTGTTAGTTAATGCATTAACTAACAAACATGTATTAATGTGTTGTTAAGGTGGGTGTAATTCATGCATGAATTCATATGACTCATAACATAGTTACGGTTAGTTATTGATTAGTAAATAGCTTAACTCATCATTAGTTCATATTAAACTGATTATTAATTTATGTATTAGTACATGATTATTCATGTACTGTTATTGTAAAGTGTTACCGAACTAAATACCAGGTTGGAACGTATTTAAGAAAAATACGTTTTGTTATGGATAAATCTTTAGTATTGTGAAGGATAACATTTCTGCTTGCTAATAAGGTAATTGCAGTGTATTTGAATGTTCAAGTTTTGAGTAGGGTGGCTAATTTTTTATTTTTTAACTCTCATTTGATATATTAAAGACCTTTATAATGAGTGGTTTTCATGTCAATGCGCTGTGGTATAAGATAACTTTCATTATTCCATACTGTATTCTGTTTTTTAATTGTAGATGAGGTATTTAAATAAGCAGTGTTAAATGCAAGTAAGTAAGTAAGTAAGTAAGTAAAATTTATTTATATAGCACTTTTCACAGATAAAAATCACAAAGTGCTTTACAATAAAATATAATACAAAAACATTTAAAAACCTTCTACAGAATACAAGATACAATCAACAAACACAACAAACAACCATAAAAACCTCCAACTAACCAAAAGCCTGTTTGAAGAGCAAAGTCTTCAGTTGTTTTTTAAAAGAATCAACTGAATTCGCACAGCGCAAAAAAAGAGGCAAAGCGTTCCAAAGCCTAGGAGCAACCGCCTTAAATGACTGATCCCCTCTAGTTTTAAAATGAGTACGGGGAGCGACTAATAGGTTCTGATCTAGTGACCTAAGGCTTCGAATTGGAGTGTAAGGCTGTATCAAATCAGTGATATAAGTAGGGGCTTGGCCATGTAAGGCCCTAAAAGTGAGAACCAGAATTTTAAAATGTATCCTATACTGGACCGGTAACCAGTGGAGTGTTACTAAGATCGGTGTGATGTGCTCTCTTTTCTTAATGTGGATTAAAAGCCTTCCCGCGGAGTTCTGGACAGCCTGTAAACGATAAAGGTCCTTCTTACTCAAACAAGTAAAAAGACTGTTGCAGTAGTCTAAACGAGAGGAGATGAACGCATGAATGATCATCTCCAGCTCACCCTTAGTCACAAAAGATCTTAATTTCGAAATATTCCTCAATTGAAAGAAACAATTTCTCACTAAATGTTTAGTGTGGAGCTCCAAGGACATAGCTGACTCAAACACAACACCTAAGCTCCTGAGGCTCGGTTTGACAGACGAGCCTAAGTCACTAATATGTTGTTTTATATTTGGGATTTTGCTCTCAGGGGATGCAAAGTGTTGTGTGTATCAATGTAAATATTAAATGTGCTCTACCTTGATAAAAAGAGGTGTTGCAATATTTCTTGTCATTTGTCTTTTATGGAACAACCCAATAGCAACAAAAGTGCTACTGAAAATAACCAAAAGTGTGGCTATTAATCAGTTTTTTAACACTTAACATTGTTGAATTCACATTACACTGGTGTTGACTTTAAATTAGGAGTGTTAATTTTTAACACTGTATTTTTGTTCCAACACCAGTGTAGTGTGGAAACAACAATGAATAGTGTTGAACAAAGTGTAAAATTTAACAATATTGAGTGTTGAATTAACATATAATGGGTGTTGTTAAATTAATTCTACACTTTTGACTAAATTAACACAGTGTAGTGTGGACACATATACACACTTTGCCGGTGTTAAATTTGACACCGTGGGTGTTATTTTAACACCAGTGATTTTGCTGTGTATGAATATATAAATATGCACACATGTATTCATTATTTTAAGAAAAGATACATATTTATATATTAAGTATTTATATTTATATATAATATAAATTATACATAAATACACAAATGTATATATGTAACCCACTCAAATAATTGAATTGATGGATTGAATATTTCTGTCACTCATACCTGAGAATAAGTGTTTTTTTTTATTATCATTGTTTTTTTTTATTTGTATATTTTTTTTATCTGATGCATATAACATGTTCCCTTTCAGTCGGTCACTACGACGTCACGTCGTGACCGACGAATTGGGAACTCGCTTAGAGAGACCAATCTGCTTCGTATACTACTAAAACGCCAATGAACTTGGCATTGAGATATTTGCATAATGCTGGCGCCGCCCCGCCAGGTGCCTTTATAAGCAGCAGGTGCAAATAGGGAAATTAGCTTTTTCGCTTCGAAAGCCGGCTTTATCTGCTACTGAGAAGCTACTTTACTCTGTTGGGATTTGATTGCTGAAGTTGGTTGAACTAGCAGTATCACAGGGGACGCTTCGCTTATTCCACGGCTCTACATCTGTTTATTGTTTTGAGTTTAGTGTGTGCGTTGCCTTCCTGTGCGCTCATCAACTAAGCATCTGAGTGAATTTCCCTAAAAGAGTGCTACGAGAGAGCTTTGTGCCTTGTTAAAGGCAGCCACTCTCTCGTATATGCGGAGATCAGCGTCCTTTTCAGGATAGCTTTTCGCCCGTGCGATCTTGGATGCGAGAAGTATAAGGGTTCCAGTGACGGTCACGAGCGCTGTCTTCGTGCTCAGGCATTGAGCACTCCGGGGCTGCGTTCGTGGAGAGTTTCTGTTCTCTCTGTGAGAGCATAACCCTCTTGGATTGCGGAGACGACTGTCGTTTCTACGGGAACGCTGTCCGCGCCTTTGCAGTGCTGACGCCGCCATGGTGCGGCTGTCAAGCGCTCGCAGGGCGCCCTTCGCGTCACTACGCTGAGTAGGACGGAGGATGCGTCCTCCACCTACCGGCCTTCTCATCCTCAGCCGGTTGAGGCTCCGGTGGAGACTGCAGAGTCGTGTTCTACGATGTCTGCCGAATCCATTGGACCTCCTTCTGGTCCCGTCACTTCTGCAGCATCAGAGGGGTGTCCATTTTTCCTCCGAGGCAGAGTCGTTCCGGAGATGGCGGCCGTGCCCGCTCGAGCGGCGGAGACAGTAGAGTTGGAAAGGTTAACCCCTCTCCGCCCGAACCGTCCCGCCCACAGGATTGGTACTTCGGAGCTGCTCGGGCCTCTCGGTCCTCTCCTCCTGTGCCTTTCTTTCCCGACGGCACGAAGAGCTGACGTGATTTGCGGCCATCCGGCCGTTCAGCTTTCACCCCTCACCTCCCTCACCAACGAGCCGCTAAAGGCGGGGACCCCTTCAGTGGAGCGGGATGCGTTCCTGGAGGGACCACCCAACCCTTCCCTCCCGTGTTTGTAGACAGTCGTCCGGTTACGGACGCTGCCCGTCAGGCATGCCGGAGAGGCGGCTTCGGCCCTGCACGCAATAACGTTGCTGCAGGCTCACCAAGGATTTACGAGGGAGCCCGCGACCTTCAGTCGTGCGATGTCCACCACAGTGGTTCAAGATCGACACCTTTGGCTGTGTCTGGCTGACATGACGGACGCAGGCGAGAACAACTTCTTTAATGCTCCTGTCTCACAGACCGGCCTCTTCGGCGAGGCCGTGGAGTCGAACAGCTCCGCTGCGCAGACTGAGGCGATCTCCTAGGTCATGCCCCGGCGAAGGAAAGCTGCCCTTGGTCCACCACGCCGGCTCCTCAGTCTGCCTCTCGCCGTCGGCGTCCTGCGGCGACCACCTCCGTTCCCCTCCTCGGACCCCATCTCGGCAGCGCAGGGGAACCGGTCGTCAGCAGCTCGCCCCGCCCGCTTAGCCGCTTCCCGTGAAATTCGGGAGTTTAAGTGGCCAGTGAAGGGCGACCCGGATTGGCAGAGGATCACTCTTCAGGAGATGGAGCTCCTTCCCCCGATAGAGGGTCGGGTGGAAAATCCTTGGTTTGCATATGTTCCACCGGCTGTTCGGCCGGTACCCACTTAACCACACATAAGAGTGCATTCCTCTTCCCTCTCTGGGTCTCCGGAGGATCGAGAGAGCCGTGAGCGGGTCCACACCAGCTCCCCTACCTCTCCTCTATCGCCAGCGGGTGACCTGAGGAGTCCGAGCTCTCCGCTGAGGAGACCGGACCACCAGCACCCTCATCGGAGTCTGCGCTCTCCGTAGAGGAGACCAGATGACCGTTACCCCCAGCGGGCTCAGGTCAGTGTCACACACACATACTGTAGATGTTTATGCTGTCACAGCAGACGCACCGGCAGTCCCACCTGTCTCGCTTCGCTGCCCCACCGCGGGTACTTCGGTAGTGTCGTTATTTCTCCTCGTACGGTGCCTGGGTGCTTGGCTTCAGTTCCCAGCCCGTTTCGTTGGGTTTTACGCACGATCCGCCTCGGTTACGAATCCGGCACTCCCCAAAATTCGGGCTTTCGTTTCACTGTGGTGAAAGCGTCCGATGCACATGTACTGCGTGCAAAAGTCGATATCCTGTTGGCGAAGGATGTTCGAGCCGGTCCCTCTTACCGAGATGATGATGATGATAGGGTTTTTCCAGCCTTTATCTCATAGTACCCAAAATACGCGGCGGGTTACGATCGATTTGATTTACGCACCGGCTCTACGAAGGTGTTCTTTTTGGATGATAACGCCGAGGCTCGTATTTCAATATTCAGATCGGTTTGCAGCCTTAGACCTGTAAGACGTGTACTTTATGTGTCCATCTCCCCTCGCTTTAGACCGTTTTTTCGCTCTGCGTCGTGGGGTGGGCATATTAATACTGAGTACACCATTCGAGCTGTCTCTCTCTCTCCGTGTCTCCGTGTGCTAGTCACGGCATTAAAATATCAGAGAGAGAGCGTTGTTCGCATTCTGCTTTTATGTACGTCGACTTATAATAGCCCGTTCTTAGCAGACGTGCGCGAACACAGAGAGTTAATGCTTCGGCATCTCGCTCGTTAAGTCTTCAGGTCGACTGGGAAAGAGCAACTTTGCCCCGTGCAGAGGATCCTTTTTCTCAGTATGGAAATAAGACTCGATCGACTAATTGGCGTGTTTTATAAGAGCGCGCAACCTAGTCAGTTCTGACTTGCCTCGGTTTAATTCGAGGGAAGTACGCGGTCCCTCTGAAACAATTTCAGAAGCTCCTGGACATATGACAGCATGCTGCGGCTGTGACATCCGCCCGAGCTGCTTCATATGAGACCGCTTCAGCGTTGGCTTACGATCGAGTCTCGAGGAGAGCGTGGCACACCGACATACACCGTGTAAACATTACACCTGCGTGTCATCTCAATTTTTTTCCCCGTGGTAGACCCGGCATTTCCGATAGAAGATGTGCCCCTGAGGGGTCTCCTGGCATTCTGTATATTGCAATGCCCTCAGCACGGGATGATCAGCCACGTATGACGGGCTTGCAGTCTCAGGGGTGTGCATAGCACCCCAACTGCCGCGAGCGGTGCGCTGTATATCTGGGACTTGTACGCTCCGCTATGGAGATGCGAGGGAAGGATGTATTAGCCGACACCAATAACATTGCGACTGTTGCGTTATTTACCGTTAAGGCGGTTTTGCGCTCTCGTCACCTGTCGCATCTCGCTCGTCATCTCCTCCTTTGGAGTCAGAAGCATCTGAGGTCCCTTCGTGCCATTTACATCCCGGGTTCGCTCAATACAGCGACAGACGCGCTTCCCGAGCTGCGCCCCCGGCGAATGGCGACTCCACCTCCAGACGGTCCAGCTAATTTGGAAGAAGTTCGGTTGTGCGTAGATAGATCTGTTTGCGTCGCCGGACGATACCCACTGTCGCCTATTTTATTCACTATCCGAGGGCAGCCTCGGCGTGGATGCGTTGGCACACAGCTGGCCGCGGGGGGTGCGTAAATACGCATTCCTTCCAGTGAGCTTTATTGCGCAGACACTGTGCAAAGTCAGGCAGGACGAGGAGAGCCTTTATTAGTCGCCCCGTACTGGACTCCAGGAATTGGGTTTCAGAGTTAATGCTCCTCGCGACAGCCCCTCCCTGACGATTTCCCCTGAGGAAAGACTTTCTTTCTCAAGGAAGGGGCACATTATGGCACCCGCGCCCCGACCTGTGGGATTTCCATGTATGGTCGTTGAGCGCGCGCAAGGTTTAGGTGATTTATCGCAAGCGGTATCTAACACCATCGACGCGGTTCGAGCACCGTCCACAAGACGGGCTCACGCGCTTAAAGAAACCTTTTTCGTCACCCGGTGCTCTTCGCAACGCGAGGACCCCAGAGAATGCCCATTAACATTGTGCTTTTATATCTTTAACATAGGTTAGATGGTAGGCTGTCCCTCCGCCATTAAAGTTGATATCGCCGCTATTTCTGCTCATCACTCTCTTATCAACGGCAGATCAGTTGGCCAGCATGATTTAATTATTACATTTTAAGAGGCGCTCGCAGGCTAAACCCCTCGCGCCCTCCCTCTTTCCTCCTGAGACCTGTCCATGGTGCTGAAGCCTTCAGGTCTCCCTTTTGAGCCTTTGCAGTCTACGAGTCTGATGTTTTTATCAATGAAAACTCTGACCCTGATAGCATTGGCCTCCATGAAGAGAGTAGGGGATTTACATGCATTCTCTGTTGACGATTCGTGCTTTAGTTTGGTCCTGCTGTCTCACTGAGACCCAGACCAGGCTACGTGCCCAAAGTTCCCACCACTCCCTTCAGAGATAAGGTGGTGAGCTTGCAAGCGCTGCCCCCGGAGGACGCAGACCCAACCATGGCTTTGTTGTGCCCCGTACGCGCACTGCGACTCTACGTGGTTCGCACGCAAAGCCTCAGGACCTCAGACCAGCTCTTTGTTTGTTATGGTGGCCAGCAGAAAGGGAAAGCTGTCACTAAGCAGAGGATGTCTCATTGGATAGTTGATACTATCGCCCTGGCTTATAATCTTCAGGGTATTCCTTGCCCCTTTAATTTGAGAGCGCACTCCACACGGAGCGTTGCCTCATCTTGGGCTTTAGCTCGTGGTTCCTCGCTAACAGACATCTGTAGAGCTGCTGGTTGGGCGACACCTAATACGTTCACTAGATTTTACAGTGTTCGTATCGAGCCTGTATCCTCTCGTGTTCTTTCCTCACCAGGGGGAGCACGGAGAGCAGTCTCGCAGGTCGGCTTGCAGCCTCCAACTGATGCTTCATAACTGTGTCAGTATGGAAGGCCTTCAGAACAAAAATGCGTAATGGTTTGAATTGTTCTTCCTCCGCTGCCTTGGCAGCCTTTGTTGCGGAGCATTGGCTGTCAGCCTTTCACTAGCTGTATCCTCGCGAACCTACGTGTCTGGCTCGGGCTCCACATTGTGTCCCACCGGGTTCCTTTGTGAGTATTTTTTCGTGGGGTTAATCCTACCAGCCCACGTTTCCCTTAGCAGAGCACTGCTTTGCTTACACAGCCACGGCTGTCTTTATTTCTCAACTACGGTTGACTTCGCCCACCATTAGCCCTTAAGACGGGCGGTGGCTTCCGCAGCGTTCCTATCCCGCTCAGGTAGGGCGCTTCCCAGTCGCTGGCACTTCTGTGGGGTTAAAGGAACATCTAGTGCCCGGCCTTCTGCCTTAAAACCTATCTCCTCCTCCTTAAGTGGAACCGGAGGGCTTTACGCAGACACTGGAAGAGGTCAGCCCCTAGTGGCGTTTTGGTAGGGATTCCCAATTTGTCGGTCACGACGTGACGTCGTAGTGACCGACTGAAAGGAAACGTCTCGGTTACGGATGTAACCCTCGTTCCCTGAAGGAGGGAACGGAGACGTCACGTCCCGTCGCCACAGGTGCTGCCACCTGCTGTTTATCGGCCGGTCTCATTTTCCCGGCTTTCTCAGCGAAAAGAAGCTAATTTCCCTATTTGCACCTGCTGCTTATAAAGGCACCTGGCGGGGCGGCGCCAGCATTATGCAAATATCTCAATGCCAAGTTCATTGGCGTTTTAGTAGTATACGAAGCAGATTGGTCTCTCTAAGCGAGTTCCCAATTCGTCGGTCACGACGTGACGTCTCCGTTCCCTCCTTCAGGGAACGAGGGTTACATCCGTAACCGAGACGTTTAGTCATGTAAAATACATTTATATATATGTGTGTATTATTATTTTTTTTTTGTTAATTGTAATGGATTATTAGAGAAGTTGAGTCGAGTAATGCTGACGTCACTTGTGCGCCAGCTTGTGGTGAAAGATGTGCGCTGCATTTTGGCAGCTGCTCAACTTAATCCATCCTTGCAAATCTATATCTAAATACATGCTAAAACTGTTTCATTGCGTTAGGATTGCAGCATGTGTTTGATGAACTTGGACTGTTTCATCACGCTGTGATTGTTTTGGGATTCGGGTCGATACGGACGCGATACGGTGGAATTTGCTACAGATGGACTGCACACTCACAGGACTCGACTACTAAAGTTCGTTTTTCTTCAGCGTTTGGATTCGTTTGGATTCGTTGGGAAATCTGTAGGCTTTTCTCTCCTTTATACACACACACACACACACACACAGACTGAACTGAGCTAAATACATTTCTACCTCAAATTGAGAACTTTGGTGCTTTACAATATTTGGACTCATATTGTTTGGAATATGTATATTCTTTTTGTTACTTCAATTGTTGAATGATATCTTTTATTGTTCAATGGGTTAATTGTGAACAGAAAGAAAAAGTTGCATAAATTTGCAATACAGTTCAAAGGGATAAAGAAGAAAAAAAGGGTAGTAAATACACTACTATTGACTCAGGTTAATTCTTGTGTTCGTGCCTTTATTCAAGCAGTTATATATATGTATATAAATTAAATAAGATTTGATTTCATATAAGTGCAGACACACTATTCTTAAACTATATTTTTTTTTTTTGTTGCTGTTGTGTGAGACCCCGAACCCGGGACTCCAAACATTAAGATAAGCTGTTAATTTAGGTGTTTGGTGATCTCAGACCTAGTAGATATTTTTCCTCATTTTCTTTAAAGTGAATCCAACGTATGGGTTACAGAATAGAGAGAGAAAAATTTGGCGCCCAACGTGGGGCTGCGCTTGTGTGATAAAACAATTTTTGTTTAATTCAGTTATTTTCTAATTTTTTTTGAATATTTTTTTTCTCTTTTTCCTTTCAACATGGACTTGTGTAAGCAGTATAACTGTGATTCTGAAAGGTCTGGGTTACTTACCAATGTAGACCCAAATACTACTCTCACGGATGTGAGAAGATTTTTCGATCACCTAGATGAGGTAGTGAAGACAGAATGGGTAGGTGACAGATTTTCAGGGGAGATGATTTGTGAATTTC
This sequence comes from Misgurnus mizolepis, assembly GCA_025389145.1. Lineage (NCBI taxonomy): Eukaryota > Metazoa > Chordata > Actinopteri > Cypriniformes > Cobitidae > Misgurnus > Misgurnus mizolepis. The sequence continues at coordinate 7,344,012 of JAIFKI010000023.1, forward strand.
AGGAGGTTGCTACCCCATTAATAGCAGAAGAAGAGTATCTGAGTGCTGATGGCAAAAGTATATGGAAAATTGTACCCTTAGATGTTGGACAGATCAAAGAGAAGAAGCATTCCTCTAATAGTCTGACAGCATCACAGACTACGTATACATGTCAAACCTTGGATGATATGGCTGATCAGCTGTTGGCACAAATAGAAAGTTTAGCCCAACTACACCATGTAGATGCAGGCGATTTAAGTATACAGGTTGCATCTAAACTTGCACGCAAATCTGACGGAGATGACAGAGGCCCTAGCACATCAACTCCCGCTCCGAGAAAAATCTGTGACCGCCCTGCAGCTATGGTAAATTCACGACTACAGTCTGCATCAAAAGTGTCCTTTGCAAAGCAAGCCGATCCACCTCTAATAGAGGCTAATGTAATGAACGAGACTCCTGTCACATTTACCATACCACAGGAGGTGAAGCGTGTAGTGGTGGAACATGTAGTTAAACATAACCAAGACTATATAGGACATGTATCCTCACCTCATAAATTGAGAATGTTCTCAGGGAATTTTCCCAAGCCTAATGGTGAAGTAGACTTCACCACATGGCAATTGTATGTGAAGCAGCTACTAGCAGATACTGCTGTGATGGAAAGACATAAATCAAGACTTATCTTGGATAGCCTACTCCCCCCTGCTCTTAATGTCGCTTTAAGCGTAGGCATGAATGTAAAACCAGAAGTGTATGCGCTGGAGCTAGATAAAGCTTATGGTAGTGTAACTGGTGGAGATGAACTCTACATACAGTTTATTGAGACACACCAAAACCAGGGTGAGAAGTCTTCTGATTACTTGAGGCGGCTCCATTCTCTGATGCAGGAAGTAGTTGAAAAGAAAGGAGTGATTGACAAAAATTCGGATACACTGCTTCTTAAGCAGTTCATCAGAGGGTGCTGGGACGAAGTTCTGATAACTCAGTTGCGTCTTAAAGATTTACTAACAGATTTGCCAAAACCTGACTTGAGCTATTCTAGCTTGCTATTCAAATTGAGGTCTTATGAGCATGAGAAGCAGCTCAAAGAGAACCGTATGAATCTCCATTTATGTACGCCTAAGGTTAGAGCTCAAAGCCAAGTGCAGTTAACTGTAGACTCAGGATTTGGAGCAAGTAATGCAAAAGAGAAAGACAATCTGGCATTGACAAACCGTATAAAAGAGCTTGAAGCTGAGGTGGTTAAAGCAAAGGCACAGAAGCCAACCTCAGCTGAGACGTGTACAGCTGATCACCTTCCTGCAAATATGCCTAAGAAGAAAAGAGGCAAAGAAGCAAAACTATCACGCCCTGTGCCGCAAATACAAACTAGGTCACTGCCTATTAGTGGGTTTTGTTACCGTTGTGGCGAAGACTCTCACTATTTGCAACAATGTCCTAATCCAGTGAACGCAGCTTTGGTCCAGCAAAAGTTAGTGCAGAGGCATGAGCAAAGAAGTACTCTAAATAGAATGCCCAATGCACATTTAAACACAGAGTAGCCTCTGTTGTGGAACGAACAGAGGCTGGGATTGTAAAAAGTTCCATTGAAAATACCAACCAGGTCCCTAAGGGGTTAATCGGAGAAACTTGAGAAAGCAGAGCTTGGCTAGATGGTGTTGAATGTCAGTGTCTAATCGACACTGGGTCACAGGTAACATGTGTATCAGAATCTTTCTACAACCAATACTTACAAAGTAGGGCCATAACTCCCATGAGAAATTTACTCAGAGTAGAAGGAGCTGCAGGGCAAATCGTCCCCTATTTGGGGTTCATTGAGATAGAAGTACAGTTCCCTAAGGTTGTTTGTGGGACGGATGCAGTTGTAGGTGCATTAGCACTTGTCTGCCCAGATCAAACCTACAGTGCTCATCTGCCCTTGTTGGTAGGCACGAATGTCCTCCGCCAGCTAATGAATGATTGTAAGGTGCTGCGGGGAAGTGAATATCTACAACATCTCCCCATCGGCACCCATTGGATAGCTGCATATCAGGAGTGTGATAAGATTCTGACACATTGTAATAGGACACAGCACACTGCTTCAGTTAGACTGTCAGGCAGAAAGGCAGTAACTATAGCCAAAGGAGAAAAGTGTGAAGTAACTGGAGTCTATCGAGCTAAGGATTGTGGTAAGAGCAGGACAATGATACTTGATGAACCGCTGATGCAACATGTTCCAGGAGGTTTAGTAGTGGAATGTAAATTGATACAAGCAGAGCCGAGAGCTCGAAATAAAGTCAAAGTAGTCATTCGAAACGTTTCGAACCACAATGTGACATTGCAGCCAAAGGGAGTGCTTGCAGAGTGTTCAGCGGTGGACTGGATTAAGCCTGTCCCCATTCATGAAAACTCTAGCACCTCCCAAGTGATCACGTCTCTGATGGCACCGCTTTCAGCCAAGTCAGAAGACCCTGTGATTTTGGATTTTGGTGACTCTCCTATTTGTGAAGAGCTTAAAACTCACATCACTGAAAGAATAAATTGTGAAACATCAAGCGCATTTTCAAAGCATGACTTAGATGTGGGGCGAGTGTCAGGAGTGGCACATCGCATAGAGTTAGTGGAACATGTACCCTTTAAAGAGCGTACTCGGCGTGTCTCTCCAGCTGATTTTGAGGATCTGAGGAAACACTTATTAGATCTGCTCGCTAGTGAGATTATAGAGGAGTCTAACAGCCCGTATGCTTCCCCAGTAGTACTGGTGAGGAAGAAAAATGGTGACTTGAGAATGGTGGTAGACTACCGTAAGCTTAACAAGTTGACCAAGAAGGATGCATACCCTCTCCCTAGGATTGAGGAGACATTTGCCTTGTTGTCAGGTTCTAAATGGTTCTCAGTCCTAGACTTAAAGAGTGGGTATTATCAGCTGGAAGTGGAAGAGAGTGACGGCCATAAAACGGCATTCACTACACCGTTCAGGAACTGGCAATTCAAACGTTTACCACAAGGTCTGACAAACCCTCCTGCAACTTTTCAAAGGACCATGGAAAAGGTCATGGCTGGTCTGAATTTGCAGGAGGTTATAGCTTTTCTTGATGACTTGATTATTTTTTCTGACACCCTTGAACAGCATGAGGATAGGCTCATGAAGGTACTCCAACGAATTTCAGCTTTTGGGCTGAAGTTGGCACCTTCCAAGTGCAAATTTTTTCAAACCTCTGTAAAGTATCTAGGGCATGTTATTTCTGCTCAAGGTATACAACCCTGACCCGGACAAAATTTCAGCCATAACTGAATGGCCAGTCCCAAAAACTGTCAGAGATTTGAGGTCATTTCTAGGATTCACAGGGTACTATCGTCGTTTTGTTGAGGGTTACTCTCAGATAGTTAAGCCCCTCAATGCTTTATTGCAGGGTGAGTTCTCTACCAGACATTCAACTTCATCTTACCGTGGTAAGGGTAAAGTACAACCTCTAGCTGGAAGATGGGATAATAAATGCCAAGCTGCTTTTGACTCTATCATACTGAAGCTTACAACAGCACCCATTTTGGGTTTTGCAGATTGGAGGTTACCTTATATCCTCCACACTGATGCCAGCGTCAGTGGCATAGGTGCTGCTTTATATCAAGTTCAGAATGGGAAGACCAGAGTAATTGCCTATGCCAGCCGTGGCCTTTCGAAGAGCGAGAAAAACTACCCTGTGCATAAGTTAGAATACTTAGCACTAAAATGGGCTGTGTGTGAGAAATTTCACGATTTTCTGTATGGTACAAAATTTACCATATTAACGGACAACAACCCATTAGTGTATGTGCTCACTACAGCAAAACTAGATGCAGCTGGTCATAGGTGGCTCTCAGCCCTGTCAATGTATGATTTTGATATCAAATACAGAGCCGGCAAGACTAATGCTGACGCCGATGGGCTCTCCCGGCGTCCTCAAGAGCCATTAATTGATGATGAAGAGACCATCAGTATGGATGAGCGAGTGGCTAATTTAATTAATAGAGCAGAATGTGCAGAGGCTGAGTTTGAGAAGTTTGATCAGGAAGCTATTAAGACCGTGCAGTTACAGCATTTGGCTTATTGCGAGACACATACGGTACAGTCAGGTATGGAAGAAGACTTGCAGGAAGGCAACATCAGTCCGTCTCCGGCTGTAGAAATGCTTCTTTGCGATGGTGATGTTGTCCCAGATAGCCTGATTGAGCCTTGCCACTGGCCAGGACAAACTGCTTTACCCAGTATGACTCCGGCAGATTGGTACAAAATACAAAGAGAGGATGTCTCTATCAGGAGATTAATCAACCTGGTCGAGTCTGCTGAGAATTTATCTCGAGCAGAAAAACTCAAAGAATCAAAAGAAGTGAATCTAATGCTGAGAGAGATACACAAAATGAGTTTAGTTGAAGGTGTGCTATATCGTATGGTATCTGATCAGTATGGCCAAAAATACGGACAGTTGGTAGTTCCCCATAGTTTCAGGGAAAGGGCTCTTGAGGGAGTTCATGATGAAACTGGGCACATGGGGTATGAAAGGACTTTGGAACTAGCAAGAGCTCGATTTTATTGGCCTAAAATGGCAGAATATGTGAAAAGAAAATGCAAAACATGTGAGAGGTGTGTGAAGAGAAAAGCTCGGGCACAAAGAGCTGCAGAACTAGTAAACATCAAAGCATATGCTCCTTTAGAGTTAGTCTGTATTGACTATCTGTCCTTAGAGCCAGATTCGAGTGACACCCGTAACATTTTAGTCATTACGGACCATTTCACAAAGTTCTCGTGGGCATTTCCCACAAAAGATCAAACAGCCAAAACGGTGGCTTCAGTCTTGTGGGAAAATCTGATTTGCAATTTCGGTTTTCCTAAGAGAATTCACAGTGACCAGGGTGCCAATTTTGAGTCCGAGTTGGTGAAAGAATTGTGCACAATAGCTGGGGTTAAATCACGCACTACACCCTATCACCCTCGGGGTAACCCAGTAGAGAGGTTCAATCGGACTCTCCTTGATCTCCTGGGAACCCTGAGTGATAAAAAGAAAGAGCAATGGAGGAAATATGTTCGTCCCCTAGTCCATGCGTATAATTGCACTAGGAGTGATGTGACCGGAGAGTCTCCTTTCTTCTTGATGTTTGGTCGTCAAGCTCGCTTGCCGATTGACCTTTGTTTCGGTATTAACCCAAAGGGGCATAACCCCACAACTCATACTCATTATGTGACAGAGTTGAAACGACGGTTGAAATATGCTTACCAGTTGGCTGTTCAAAATGCTGAAAAGCGACAATTGATGAATAAAGCTAGGTGGGACAGTAAGGTGACAGCTGCTGCAGTAGAAGTTGGCGATCGGGTTCTTGTAAAGAACGTCAACATCCGAAGAAAGCATAAAATTTCCGATCGTTGGGAATCTGTGGTATATGTGGTGGTAAAGCAGCCTAATGCAGACATCCCTGTGTATGTTGTTCAGCCTGAAAGTGGAGAAGGTCATGAGCGTGTCTTGCACAGAGGCTTTTACTCCCCTGTGGGTTTCTCCCACCCTACACTGATGAGATCAGTGAGGAGTCTGCAGTTGTGGAAGGTGCAGTTACTCGCAGGAGGAGTAAACGTGAGTTGGGAAAGAACTCAAAAGCTGAAGTTTGTGATGAAGTAACAGAAACTGAAAGCACCAAAGTGATACTGAACCCTTGTGCCCCAGAGTTTCAGTTGGGGGTAACATCACAAGAGAGTTCTGATGCTTTGGCGTCCGATAGTTTGCTGAATGTACAGGCAGAAATTGAGCTGTCCCAAAGTAATAATGATGTTGATTTGGGGAACCAATTGAATGAGGGCTGTGAAGGGAGAACTCAGCAGGAAGTATTGTCAGGTGTGGACAATGACAATGAGCAGTTAGAACATTCTGGAGAGTTACCTGCTGAAGTGAGCTCTGACATTCCTGTTGCCTTGAGAAGGTCACAAAGGGACAGGAGACCTCCAAGTAACTTGAAAGATTTTGTATGGGAAGCACAGTGTGGAATGCAAAATGCAAATACAGGTGTCATACCAAATTATGTTAGTCAAGTAATTGAGATGATGCAACAGCAAATGAGAGTGCAACAAACTCAAAGTGATTTGTTGTTTAACCTTATGGGTCATGTATCAAATTAAGTATCACAACTCAGAGTGGATTGTTTTTGATCCTTAAGAGTTATGCAATCTATAAAGTGTCTGATGAGGACATCAGAATTTGAGCAGGGGAGGATGTAACCCACTCAAATAATTGAATTGATGGATTGAATATTTCTGTCACTCATACTTGAGAATAAGTGTTTTTTTTTTATTATCATTGTTTTTTTTTATTTGTATTTTTTTTTATCTGATGCATATAACATGTTTAGTCATGTAAAATACATTTATATATATTTGTGTATTTTTTTTTTTTTTGTTAATTGTAATGGATTATTAGAGAAGTTGAGTCGAGTAATGCTGACGTCACTTGTGCGCCAGCTTGTGGTGAAAGATGTGCGCTGCATTTTGGCAGCTGCTCAACTTAATCCATCCTTGCAAATCTATATCTAAATACATGCTAAAACGGTTTCATTGCGTTAGGTAAGGTTTAATCATTCTTATTTTCTGAATAATTTCTGTGTATTTTAATTTTTAATGTAAGATGATGATGGGTGATGCCGTCTGTGAATCGAGCATAAAGTTTGCAAACTGAGTTTTTTTTCTTCTCTTTCCTTTTCTTTATATTATAATCATTGTTGTTTAAATAGTTTTGAGATTGTATTTAAACAATATATGTTTACATAATGTTTTAAGTTGAAAGTGATCAACGTTATGTTAATGTAGTGGAGTGACGCTGACGTCACTTGTGCGCCAGCTTGTGGTGAAAGATGTGCGCTGCATTTTGGCAGCTGCTCAACTTAATCCATCCTTGCAAATCTATATCTAAATACATGCTAAAACTGTTTCATTGCGTTAGGATTGCAGCATGTGTTTGATGAACTTGGACTGTTTCATCATACTGTGATTGTTTTGGGATTCGGGTCGATACGGACGCGATACGGTAGAATTTGCTACAGATGGACTGCACACTCACAGGACTCGACTACTAAAGTTCGTTTTTCTTCAGCGTTTGGATTCGTTTGGATTCGTTGGGAAATCTGTAGGCTTTTCTCTCCTTTATACACACACACACACACACACAGACTGAACTGAGCTAAATACATTTCTACCTCAAATTGAGAACTTTGGTGCTTTACAATATTTGGACTCATATTGTTTGGAATATGTATATTCTTTTTGTTACTTCAATTGTTGAATGATATCTTTTATTGTTCAATGGTTTAATTGTGAACAGAAAGAAAAAGTTGCATAAATTTGCAATACAGTTCAAAGGGATAAAGAAGAAAAAAAGGGTAGTAAATACACTACTATTCACTCAGGTTAATTCTTGTGTTCGTGCCTTTATTCAAGCAGTTATATATATGTATATAAATTAAATAAGATTTGATTTCATATAAGTGCAGACACACTATTCTTAAACTATATATTTTTTTTGTTGCTGTTGTGTGAGACCCCGAACCCGGGACTCCAAACATTAAGATAAGCTGTTAATTTAGGTGTTTGGTGATCTCAGACCTAGTAGATATTTTTCCTCATTTTCTTTAAAGTGAATCCAACGTATGGGTTACACTGACACTAAGGATCGATGCCGAAATGTTAAATCTAAGTATTTGCAAAACAACCTTGACCACCATATAGATGTTTTCAATCTAATGGTACCGGTTTTAAATGTGACCAAACTATTTCAAACATTACAAAGTTGTAGTTGGTTGCGTTTTACTTTACAAGGTTTTAACACACATTACTGTTTAGTCACGGTGTGTTTCATTGCATTGCTGCTGCATACAACAGACTCTCTAGTTTATGGTAAAAGGCTTACTAAATAAAAACCTAAGCACTCTGTATTATGTTGCCACTGATGATTTTACAAGTTTACAGTTTCAAACATTTTTGCTATCTTAGCTGTGAAAGATTTAGTAAATAACTCTAAAACATAAACAGTGCTGAAGCATTCTCTTAATCTTCTAGCAACGATTTTCAAGAGATTACCAACATGTATGATGTACTAGCTGTCAAGGGGTCTGTGATATTATTTTTGAAGTAATTAGCTATCTAATGGCTACGGCACAATAACTTAAGCGATAAAGAGGTTGCCAAATGTTACATAACCTATAGAAACGAAACAAGATCAATTACAAAGCCACTGGCATAAGGTTTACACTTAAACAAATCACGCAGATGTTTAAAGTGGTACATGTGTTTTATTTCTCATCAAGTAATAGAAATACATAATTTGTTATCATTGTAGTGTAGAAATATCACAACGTTTTTCACGACCGGTTCATTTCACAAACAGCAATTTGATCATTATTTGATATTGTAAACACACACAAACACACAGTAATAGTCTCTAAAGATTCTACAGAATACCATTAGCTTTTTGTCATCAAGTTTGTAACAGATGTATCACGAAGCCTGTTTCATGATCTTGAAACCAAACAGTCTGTGGAATCGATACACGCAATGTGTATTGATTCATCAGGCATTGTCGTATCCTTCTTGGGGACACAGGTCCATTGGAACATCATCAGACATTACTTGAGCCGTACAAAGGGGTGTGTTGTTGTTGTAGGTTGATGGTCCCCCATCAGATACTGTGGAGGACTTATTGAGTGCACAGGTCCAACTGTAGGTTCTCTCATATACATATTGCTCTGGGGTGGGGGTAGCGCGAATGTGTTGGTGTAGCAGTAGGAGTCCATAGTTTCTTGAAACTTGTTAGGCGAATGTGTTTGAATGAATCATACTGGTGCCGTTTTAATGACTGTAACGGATAGGCGGAGATAGGAGTCCTGGAGTTAGGGACATTCCTCTCTGGGCGTAACAACTGCACTTTAAACATCTGCGTGATTTGTTTAAGTGTAAACCTTATGCCAGTGGCTTTGTAATTGATCTTGTTTCGTTTCTATAGGTTATGTAACATTTGGCAACCTCTTTATCGCTTAAGTTATTGTGCCGTAGCCATTAGATAGCTAATTACTTCAAAAATAATATCACAGACCCCTTGACAGCTAGTACATCATACATGTTGGTAATCTCTTGAAAATCGTTGCTAGAAGATTAAGAGAATGCTTCAGCACTGTTTATGTTTTAGAGTTATTTACTAAATCTTTCACAGCTAAGATAGCAAAAATGTTTGAAACTGTAAACTTGTAAAATCATCAGTGGCAACATAATACAGAGTGCTTAGGTTTTTATTTAGTAAGCCTTTTACCATAAACTAGAGAGTCTGTTGTATGCAGCAGCAATGCAATGAAACACACCGTGACTAAACAGTAATGTGTGTTAAAACCTTGTAAAGTAAAACGCAACCAACTACAACTTTGTAATGTTTGAAATAGTTTGGTCACATTTAAAACCGGTACCATTAGATTGAAAACATCTATATGGTGGTCAAGGTTGTTTTGCAAATACTTAGATTTAACATTTCGGCATCGATCCTTAGTGTCAGTTCAGGCAGAACAACTTTTGTCATACACATTTGTTTAAAGATTAAGATAAACAGCTTGTGTTTAAAATACGCCAACAACCCTTTGCATACTAATAAACATTCAGACTTGTGATGTGTTTAGATTTGTGTGTAAGAAACATTACAGCTTACTGTTTTTAAAAATCAGGATGTTAGGGTGGGGGAAAACAGGCAAATGGATCCCAGTGCGGATAACAAAAATGTTTATTTAACAGAAAAATTAATGTAAACAGACAATGGCACGTCTGGGCGCAAAGGCCACTCCGAGGCAGACGGCTAGGGCGAGGAGCACACACAGACACTGGGGAGACAAGCCACACACGTTCGGGCTCCGGCCAGACAAACGAACGGTGGGAGAGAGTATAGTACAACAGTTAATTAATTCCACAACACCACAAAATGTTCCACTGCTTACTGACGGGGTAAATGATCCTCTGAGGGGAAACAGGGTGAGATGAACCAATGCCGCGGTGAATACACCAGCCAAGCTGGACCGCGGCTGCAGGCCCTGAATGGGTACGCTGGACAGCGCCCAACCAACTGGCAGTCGGAGCTGAGGAGGAGAGCAGAGCAGTGGACAACTTGGAAGATAGCACTGCAGTCCTTAAACAGGAAGATGGAGAAAGCAGTCTCTATAACAGTCAGTGATCACAGAAACAGTATCTAGAGAATGATTCCTGGGCAGCAGTGAGTACAGAATAAGGGAAACAATAAATGAACAAACTAGACGTATCAAAAGCACACAACAAGACTAAACTAGAAACTAGCAAAGCTAGTAACGGGCGAGTACATACACAGTACTGACATTGACAAACTGATATTGACAAACGAACTTGCCAAGACACACTAGACACACAGGGATTAAATACACAGATCAGACGAGAGGATAACAAGCAACAGGTGAGGAAGACGAGAGGAGGCAATCACACTGAACAGGAACACCTGTGAGGGAAGCACACGTGAACCTGTAAAACACATACAAACACAAGACAACCACAGTACCAACAAGACAAAACCATAAATATATTTATATAAATATATACATGCATGAACAGAACACTAGACTAAACAAGACATAAAAACAAAGACTGGAAAATGCAAGGGAGCAGGGAAAAAATAACACACAATGACAAGAGAATACAAGGGAGCGGGGAAAAGTCACAAGACATGGGAAAAACGTGGTCTGATATGACAATATCAAAACCACGTTCTCCCACACAAAACATTGTACTGTCAGGACCCTGCCATACACAACTAGATATAATTACCAAACCAGATTATGGCAGAGTCCTCACAGGACCCTCCCCTCAAGGGACGCCACCTGGCGGCCCTCAAGGAGAGACACAGGACAAGACAGACTGGACACTGGACAGCACCCACGAAAACATGACAAACACTAACAAGGGAAGACAAGACAGAACAACTAGAGGATTCGGGTGGGACAACAAGAACAACAAACAAGGGAGGGGGGGGGCGGGGGAACAACAACGTTCACAGGAGGAGGGATGGGACTGGGAACTGGGCGAGCCTTCTGACCCCGGGGAGTAGCTGAGGGTTGGGTACGTGGAGGCCGGGCAGGCCTAACAGGGTTCCGTGGGGAGGAAACAGCTTGGGGCAAGGCAGGAACAACTAGGTCAGGGTTTACAGGCTGAGGGGAAACAGGAACAGTGACAGGGGGCGCTGTGGCCGGCAGCGGAGACGAGGCAGGGACAATGACAGGGGGCGCCGCGTCTGGCGGCGGAGACGACATGGAGACAGTGACAATGACAGGGGGCGCTGCGTCCGGCAGCGAAGACGACATGGAGACTGTGACAGGGGGCGCAGCGGACGGCTGCGGAGGCGAGACAGGAATAGTCACAGGAGCCGCTGCAGACGGCAGCGGAGACGAGGCAGAGACAATGACGGGGGGTGCAGCGGGCGGCTGCAGAGACGACACAGGATCAATGACAGGGAGCGCAGCGGACGGCTGCGGAGACGACACAGGGTCACTGACAGGGAGCGCAGCCGGCGGCTGCGGAGACAACACAGGCTGGATAGACCCTGGCTGAGGCTGCACCGGCGAAGGCAGAGGCTGCTGCTTATCAGCGGACTGAGGGGTGGCAGCTGGCTGAAGAGCGGAGGAGCCCTTCTTCCTCTTCTTCTTCTTTGGGCGCGGTGCAGTGAGAGCGATGGCAGGAGGTGGTGTGGTGGGAACGATAGGCTCGGTAGAAGACCCTTCCGATGCAGATTCCCAGGACACTCTTCGCTCTCTTTTACCCCGAAGGCTGACTGGCGGGGCGGAGCTTACCGGACTCGATGTGGAGGGCGCAGAGAACTCCTGGGTCATCACCCCGACAACACAGCCCTCCGGGATGGAAGGCAAAGGGACAGGATGAGGTGTGTCAGTAGAATCCCCTGGCTCTTCACGGTTCATCAAGTACTCCACTGTATCCGGGAAGCCCAGGGGTTTCAGGGTCCTTTGCTCTGCCGTAGTGAGGGGCTTGTCGAGGCAGCTGTTGAAAATTACCTTTAACTCTGCCTCGTTAAAGCCGGAGTACTTGGCAGATCTCAAAAAGTCCATAGCGAAATCCTTCACATTGGCCCCCTTCTGCCGGAGGCCGAACAGGACATGCGCTTGGCAGCTTCTGTAGTCAGACCAGGATAGGTCCATTTCCGCGGGATCCAGTTATGGCAAGTTCGTACTGTTAGGGTGGGGGAAAACAGGCAAATGGATCCCAGTGCGGATAACAAAAATGTTTATTTAACAGAAAATTAATGTAAACAGACAATGGCACGTCTGGGCGCAAAGGCCACTCCGAGGCAGACGGCTAGGGCGAGGAGCACACACAGACACTGGGGAGACAAGCCACACACGTTCGGGCTCCGGCCAGACAAACGAACGGTGGGAGAGAGTATAGTACAACAGTTAATTAATTCCACAACACCACAAAATGTTCCACTGCTTACTGACGGGGTAAATGATCCTCTGAGGGGAAACAGGGTGAGATGAACCAATGCCGCGGTGAATACACCAGCCAAGCTGGACCGCGGCTGCAGGCCCTGAATGGGTACGCTGGACAGCGCCCAACCAACTGGCAGTCGGAGCTGAGGAGGAGAGCAGAGCAGTGGACAACTTGGAAGATAGCACTGCAGTCCTTAAACAGGAAGATGGAGAAAGCAGTCTCTATAACAGTCAGTGATCACAGAAACAGTATCTAGAGAATGATTCCTGGGCAGCAGTGAGTACAGAATAAGGGAAACAATAAATGAACAAACTAGACGTATCAAAAGCACACAACAAGACTAAACTAGAAACTAGCAAAGCTAGTAACGGGCGAGTACATACACAGTACTGACATTGACAAACTGATATTGACAAACGAACTTGCCAAGACACACTAGACACACAGGGATTAAATACACAGATCAGACGAGAGGATAACAAGCAACAGGTGAGGAAGACGAGAGGAGGCAATCACACTGAACAGGAACACCTGTGAGGGAAGCACACGTGAACCTGTAAAACACATACAAACACAAGACAACCACAGTACCAACAAGACAAAACCATAAATATATTTATATAAATATATACATGCATGAACAGAACACTAGACTAAACAAGACATAAAAACAAAGACTGGAAAATGCAAGGGAGCAGGGAAAAAATAACACACAATGACAAGAGAATACAAGGGAGCGGGGAAAAGTCACAAGACATGGGAAAAACGTGGTCTGATATGACAATATCAAAACCACGTTCTCCCACACAAAACATTGTACTGTCAGGACCCTGCCATACACAACTAGATATAATTACCAAACCAGATTATGGCAGAGTCCTCACACAGGACCCATATAAAATTATGTTAAAGTTCAAAACTTTTGCGTTGTTTCTCTGCATTCATATAATTTCCAAACAATCAAAAGTATTTGTCACAGCAACACATACTCATGGGAGCCATTTAAAAGTAAAATATTTCATCATTTTGTAAATGTTAAAACGGTGTCATGTTCTGAAGTTTTCTATAAAATCTAGACCGAAACCGCACAAACATGTTTAAAACGAAGTAAAACAGTTTGCACATTCTAAAAATTTTGGTGTGGTTGATGTGTACGAAATAAAATTGATGACTTTAAGGCGTTGAACCCCTAGGTTTTGAATGTATATGGATGTTTTGTGAAATCAGAGCAAGCATACTAACAACATTTGTAGCTAATATTGATAGATCATCGATCTAGTTGAGACTGAAATCGCAATGTGATGTACACATGTATACTTAAAACGTAAAATCTGTGCATTTCTGTGTGCTTAACTAAAATTTCAGTGTCGAGTTACACTAAAATAAACAAAAACCTTTCGCTACCTAAAAAGTGAGTGATGTTTGATGATGACCCCATCATCTTTTTTAGGGTTGTCAGAAAATTAGAGATCTTTGCTGTCAAATGTATTTAGTTTACCGTGGTTTACATTTGATGTGTTGTGTATATGAAACTAAAACTCTGTCAGGATTCGTAGAGACATGAAGTATATGAGCTTTGACTATGTGACAGACGTCAGGTATCAAAATTAGGATCAGCTTGTGCCTGTGCTGTTTTAGCATCCCATACTAACATTGGTGACTTTATTTTACGCCTCTGAAAGACATGTGATGTAGTCACATGTAATTTCTATTAATCTTTCACGTTTCTCTGTGTGGTGTTGCAAAAACATATGAAGAATGAGCAATGTCACACGTTGTCTGAACAAGATGTCTAAATGTTCTAATGTTTGTATCTTATGGTAGCAACAGACATTAAGACCAAAAAATCCTTGTATATTTTGTTTTTATGAAACCGGTACAGCAAAACATACAAAAACATAAGCAGTATACAAAATCAATGATGAAAAAAACAACAGTTACCATACATTGAAACTACTAGAACGTAGTTTTTGTTAAAGTATACATTTGTTGACGGACATGGATTATCAATCATAATGTTGAGTAAAAAATAAAATCAGATTAAAACTTTTGGTAAAACTAAAAAACAACTGTAAAAACTTGCGTAAGATATGCCACTGGCTCACACGAATGGTTTTTAGGCATCATCATTATTAAACGTTATGATATTGTCTAGATACCATAGAACGTGCATGCATGAACCAAGACCCTTTTCAAAACATGAAATCTACGGCATTTTCTATGATTTCCCACACATTAATTTCTCGTTTCTTTACAAGCATATCAATGCATACATCAATTACAAATGCTATCATTGTTATGATATTGACAACGTAAAACTCGACCTCGTCACATTCATAAAATATCTCTAGGGCCTTTCTAATAATCACACTGGGTTCCTCTTGGGCCTGTACCACCGTCTGCACCATGCTATTGAGCGTGTCATCTATACTTTTCACAACATCTGTTTTTTCCTTGAGTCTGGTTACACACTCGGCGTTAGCTTCGCAATAGTTTGGAGGCATGCACACATTGGCCTCTTTGTATATCACAGTACATAGTAGATTGGACATCTCGCGCTTGTAGTTCTTTTTAAGCATATCTTTAAAAAGGTCGGTCCCGTACACATACCCCATCTGGCCATTGCGTAGTCGTTCGAATGATCTTTGTGCCATCTTTTTCAAGAATCTGTAGTTTCGTAGACAACTTTGCTTGCTTGTTTGTTTCTGAGTTCAATCGCCTTCTCAGCAACAAAAGGCTCGTGTCCACTGTTTCCGCCGCGTTGCGTTTGATAGTTTGTTTGCGAATTCGGACACCTTTGCAGCATCAAAAGTTTCCACAGTTTCTGCAAAACATAAAACAGTCCTCTGGTGTACGAATCCGACACGGTTGTTCAAATTGTTCTGTGATGTGTTAATCCGGGGTTACGTTTTTGGTAAAGGTTCTGTGTTCAGAAGGAAAAACTTCTCATCTATACAGAACATTCTTCGCTTCACAACCCCCGCAGCGTTGGTCGTTTGGTCCGCACCACGTGATAACAGCCATTGCACACACACACACACACACACACACACACACACACACACACACACACACACACACACGCACACACACCCACCATATCCGCTGGGGGTTTTACGATGTAATTCGTAAATCTATAGACACTAATTCATCTTAAACCTTACCTAATATCAGATAATATGTTCAAATAGTTTATTTTTATTTTATTTAGTAAAAATTAAGGTTTACCTATTTAACGTAAGCCCGTGATTTTAATATTATGTAGAGCCATGTCCTAACTGCTAACTGTTGTTGTGTTTATGGACGCACAACCATGTTTAACAAAATGTCAAATTTGTTAAATGTTTTGTCTTTAAAGCAATGATTGTTGTCACGTATGTGACAACCTGGTTTATAACGACATCAAACGTTGATAAATAATATTTGCACCCGTTTTGTTGTCCTCTAAGGGCTAACACAAACCGCAGTAAAGATAGCTTACCAGTTTCACAATCAGACTTCTTTTAGGCTGTGAATCTGCGGCGCGCTGTTTTTTTCATGTGAAAAACATCCTATTCTATTCATTCTGATTTGTGAATTTATGGGATACCGGTCCCAACGACAAATATACGCGTTTTGTTTTATTTTTTTCCCTCTTTTACGTATAACCGCGTATAACTCCCGAAAACGAACACCCACGAAACTGAAAGTACCGTCATTTTGTCCAGCTTGATTTGTGAATTTTTTCACAGTATAGTTTTTTACTCTCAAGTCACGTTAAGCCGTTTCAATGCGGAAGATAGAAAATAGACGTTTTTTTACAATTAATGGCTATTTTCAAAGAAAACGCAGGCAGAAATTATATCAATTTACTTGTTGTAGGCTGAGCCTGATTTGTGAAAACCTTCACAAACTAATTTACTCGCTATCTAACAGCTGAATTATTAGTTTGTTCTATAATGTGCTTAATTCCGCCAGTCAAATTGCGCTTTAAATATTATATTGGATCTGTGAAACATTTCACAGATCTAAAACACTCCAGTACTATTTGTGAAAACTGTATACTACAGAACAATGTTGATCTTTGCCTTTAAATGAACACGAGAGGCCTGCGATTCATAAAAATGAACTCCCACACCATCAAAATGGACTTAAAATATTATATTGGATCTGTGAAACTTTTCACAGATCTAAAACACTTCAGTACTATTTGTGAAAACTGTATACTACAGAACAATGTTGATCTTTGCCTTTAAATGAACACGAGAGGCCTGCGATTCATAAAAATGAACTCCCACACCATCAAAATGGACTTAAAATATTATATTGGATCTGTGAAACTTTCACAGATCTAAAACACTTCAGTACTATTTGGGAAAACTGTATACTCCAGAACAATGTTGATCTTTGCCTTTAAATGAACACGAGAGGCCTGCGATTCATAAAAATGAACTCCCACACCATCAAAATGGACTTAAAATATTATATTGGATCTGTGAAACTTTTCACAGATCTAAAACACTTCAGTACTATTTGTGAAAACTGTATACTACAGAACAATGTTGATCTTTGCCTTTAAATGAACACGAGAGGCCTGCGATTCATAAAAATGAACTCCCACACCATCAAAATGGACTTAAAATATTATATTGGATCTGTGAAACATTTCACAGATCTAAAACACTCCAGTACTATTTGTGAAAACTGTATACTACAGAACAATGTTGATCTTTGCCTTTAAATGAACACGAGAGGCCTGCGATTCATAAAAATGAACTCCCACACCATCAAAATGGACTTAAAATATTATATTGGATCTGTGAAACTTTTCACAGATCTAAAACACTTCAGTACTATTTGTGAAAACTGTATACTACAGAACAATGTTGATCTTTGCCTTTAAATGAACACGAGAGGCCTGCGATTCATAAAAATGAACTCCCACACCATCAAAATGGACTTAAAATATTATATTGGATCTGTGAAACATTTCACAGATCTAAAACACTCCAGTACTATTTGTGAAAACTGTATACTCCAGAACAATGTTGATCTTTGCCTTTAAATGAACACGAGAGGCCTGCGATTCATAAAAATGAACTCCCACACCATCAAAATGGACTTAAAATATTATATTGGATCTGTGAAACTTTTCACAGATCTAAAACACTTCAGTACTATTTGTGAAAACTGTATACTACAGAACAATGTTGATCTTTGCCTTTAAATGAACACGAGAGGCCTGCGATTCATAAAAATGAACTCCCACACCATCAAAATGGACTTAAAATATTATATTGGATCTGTGAAACTTTCACAGATCTAAAACACTTCAGTACTATTTGGGAAAACTGTATACTCCAGAACAATGTTGATCTTTGCCTTTAAATGAACACGAGAGGCCTGCGATTCATAAAAATGAACTCCCACACCATCAAAATGGACTTAAAATATTATATTGGATCTGTGAAACTTTTCACAGATCTAAAACACTTCAGTACTATTTGTGAAAACTGTATACTACAGAACAATGTTGATCTTTGCCTTTAAATGAACACGAGAGGCCTGCGATTCATAAAAATGAACTCCCACACCATCAAAATGGACTTAAAATATTATATTGGATCTGTGAAACATTTCACAGATCTAAAACACTCCAGTACTATTTGTGAAAACTGTATACTACAGAACAATGTTGATCTTTGCCTTTAAATGAACACGAGAGGCCTGCGATTCATAAAAATGAACTCCCACACCATCAAAATGGACTTAAAATATTATATTGGATCTGTGAAACTTTTCACAGATCTAAAACACTTCAGTACTATTTGTGAAAACTGTATACTACAGAACAATGTTGATCTTTGCCTTTAAATGAACACGAGAGGCCTGCGATTCATAAAAATGAACTCCCACACCATCAAAATCGACTTAAAATATTATATTGGATCTGTGAAACATTTCACAGATCTAAAACACTCCAGTACTATTTGTGAAAACTGTATACTACAGAACAATGTTGATCTTTGCCTTTAAATGAACACGAGAGGCCTGCGATTCATAAAAATGAACTCCCACACCATCAAAATGGACTTAAAATATTATATTGGATCTGTGAAACTTTTCACAGATCTAAAACACTTCAGTACTATTTGTGAAAACTGTATACTACAGAACAATGTTGATCTTTGCCTTTAAATGAACACGAGAGGCCTGCGATTCATAAAAATGAACTCCCACACCATCAAAATGGACTTAAAATATTATATTGAATCTGTGAAACTTTTCACAGATCTAAAACACTTCAGTACTATTTGTGAAAACTGTATACTACAGAACAATGTTGATCTTTGCCTTTAAATGAACACGAGAGGCCTGCGATTCATAAAAATGAACTCCCACACCATCAAAATGGACTTAAAATATTATATTGGATCTGTGAAACTTTTCCGAGATCTAAAACACTTCAGTACTATTTGTGAAAACTGTATACTACAGAACAATGTTGATCTTTGCCTTTAAATGAACACGAGAGGCCTGCGATTCATAAAAATGAACTCCCACACCATCAAAATGGACTTAAAATATTATATTGGATCTGTGAAACTTTCACAGATCTAAAACACTTCAGTACTATTTGGGAAAACTGTATACTACAGAACAATGTTGATCTTTGCCTTTAAATGAACACGAGAGGCCTGCGATTCATAAAAATGAACTCCCACACCATCAAAATGGACTTAAAATATTATATTGGATCTGTGAAACATTTCACAGATCTAAAACACTCCAGTACTATTTGTGAAAACTGTATACTACAGAACAATGTTGATCTTTGCCTTTAAATGAACACGAGAGGCCTGCGATTCATAAAAATGAACTCCCACACCATCAAAATGGACTTAAAATATTATATTGGATCTGTGAAACTTTTCACAGATCTAAAACACTTCAGTACTATTTGTGAAAACTGTATACTACAGAACAATGTTGATCTTTGCCTTTAAATGAACACGAGAGGCCTGCGATTCATAAAAATGAACTCCCACACCATCAAAATGGACTTAAAATATTATATTGGATCTGTGAAACTTTTCACAGATCTAAAACACTTCAGTACTATTTGTGAAAACTGTATACTACAGAACAATGTTGATCTTTGCCTTTAAATGAACACGAGAGGCCTGCGATTCATAAAAATGAACTCCCACACCATCAAAATGGACTTAAAATATTATATTGGATCTGTGAAACTTTTCACAGATCTAAAACACTTCAGTACTATTTGTGAAAACTGTATACTACAGAACAATGTTGATCTTTGCCTTTAAATGAACACGAGAGGCCTGCGATTCATAAAAATGAACTCCCACACCATCAAAATGGACTTAAAATATTATATTGGATCTGTGAAACATTTCACAGATCTAAAACACTCCAGTACTATTTGTGAAAACTGTATACTACAGAACAATGTTGATCTTTGCCTTTAAATGAACACGAGAGGCCTGCGATTCATAAAAATGAACTCCCACACCATCAAAATGGACTTAAAATATTATATTGGATCTGTGAAACATTTCACAGATCTAAAACACTCCAGTACTATTTGTGAAAACTGTATACTACAGAACAATGTTGATCTTTGCCTTTAAATGAACACGAGAGGCCTGCGATTCATAAAAATGAACTCCCACACCATCAAAATGGACTTAAAATATTATATTGGATCTGTGAAACTTTTCACAGATCTAAAACACTTCAGTACTATTTGTGAAAACTGTATACTACAGAACAATGTTGATCTTTGCCTTTAAATGAACACGAGAGGCCTGCGATTCATAAAAATGAACTCCCACACCATCAAAATGGACTTAAAATATTATATTGGATCTGTGAAACTTTTCACAGATCTAAAACACTTCAGTACTATTTGTGAAAACTGTATACTACAGAACTATGTTGATCTTTGCCTTTAAATGAACACGAGAGGCCTGCGATTCATAAAAATGAACTCCCACACCATCAAAATGGACTTAAAATATTATATTGGATCTGTGAAACTTTTCACAGATCTAAAACACTTCAGTACTATTTGTGAAAACTGTATACTACAGAACAATGTTGATCTTTGCCTTTAAATGAACACGAGAGGCCTGCGATTCATAAAAATTAACTCCCACACCATCAAAATGGACTTAAAATATTATATTGGATCTGTGAAACATTTCACAGATCTAAAACACTCCAGTACTATTTGTGAAAACTGTATACTACAGAACAATGTTGATCTTTGCCTTTAAATGAACACGAGAGGCCTGCGATTCATAAAAATGAACTCCCACACCATCAAAATGGACTTAAAATATTATATTGGATCTGTGAAACTTTTCACAGATCTAAAACACTTCAGTACTATTTGTGAAAACTGTATACTACAGAACAATGTTGATCTTTGCCTTTAAATGAACACGAGAGGCCTGCGATTCATAAAAATGAACTCCCACACCATCAAAATGGACTTAAAATATTATATTGGATCTGTGAAACTTTCACAGATCTAAAACACTTCAGTACTATTTGGGAAAACTGTATACTACAGAACAATGTTGATCTTTGCCTTTAAATGAACACGAGAGGCCTGCGATTCATAAAAATGAACTCTCACACCATCAAAATGGACTTAAAATATTATTTTGGATCTGTGAAACATTTCACAGATCTAAAACACTTCAGTACTATTTGTGAAAACTTTATACTACAGAACAATGTTGATCTTTGCCTTTAAATGAACACGAGAGGCCTGCGATTCATAAAAATGAACTCTCACACCATCAAAATGGACTTAAAATATTATTTTGGATCTGTGAAACATTTCACAGATCTAAAACACTTCAGTACTATTTGTGAAAACTTTATACTCCACAAAAATGAAGATACTTGCCTTTAAATGAACACAATAGGCCATGGCAAGATGCCATGGCAACTCTGGCCTGTTTGGCCGCCTTATTGCTGCCTGTATAACAGCACACATAAATTAGCCTCTACTCTCTATAACAACTATTTTGTTTCATTTGACTGCTAGAATTGTCTATGACCTGCATTTTGCTCCTTAGGAACTGAAGTTGAAAACACACACAGTTACTCAAATGTTGTATGTTGAATTCAAGGTCTCTTTGATACTTACTTAAACCAAGGGTTGTGCAACTCTGAACTGTATATCCTAATTATAAGAAAGGATGGGTTGTTGTCCCTATTTACAAAACTAAACATTCTCCAAACACTGTATGATACATTTGTCAGAACAGATGTATGATGTTTGAGGTAAAGTTCAATCTCAAATGAAAAGTAACTTCCACTTATTTACAAATATAAGAACAACTTGAGAGAATAACAGTGTATTTTTTTCAAGTTCAATCTCAACAGAAAAGTAATTTCCACAAATTTACAAACATAAGAACAATTTAAGAGAATAACAGTGTTTTTTTTTTTAAAAGTTCAATCTTAACAGAAAAGCAACTTCCACTTATTTACAACTATAAGAACAACTTGAGAGAATAACAGTGTTTTTTTCAAGTTCAATCTCAACAGAAAAGTAATTTCCACTCATTTACAAACATAAGAACAATTTAAGAGAATAACAGTGGGTTTTTTAAAAAGTTCAATCTTAACAGAAAAGCAACTTCCACTTATTTACAACTATAAGAACAACTTGAGAAAACAATACGTCATGGTAATTACTTCCAGTAGATGTCTTTAATTTTGTACTGGCCAAAGGCTATGTGACTAAGCAGAATCCATGCTTTCATCCAGCTTTTGTTCTTATTGAATAGCTCTTTTACATTACTGTGTTTCTTGCATTTGACAGAACCACAAAAGCTCAAAAGATTTTGTTTGTTATTATATTTTAGGAGGTACTTCCAAATACGCACCAACATTCTTGGCCGAAAAGAATGGAGCAACCTGAGATGGAGTCCAATGAAAATTAAACACACAAAACAAATGGATGGAAGTAGTTGTGGGGTTTTTGTTATGAAGGTATTAAAACAACATAAATGAACATACTTTTGAAAGCTTAAAATGTATTGCCTATAGTATAATGTGATTTTCTGTTGTTATTCTCAGTTTGGAGAGGAAATACTCTCTAAATTCCCCAATGTCCCCTGCAATCTAACCATAGACAAAAGCACCGAGGCAATAAATGACATCAGGACACAGATGGTAACTGCTATTTTAGCCTCATCAGGTAATAAAACTAACTTTGTGGAAATAAATAAAGATTGCCAATACTAAAACAATTTTTTCTTCATTAATTAATGTAAAAGTTCATTTTAAAACCCATCACTGGTTATGTTACAGAACCGCAAAGTTTTTGCCCATTATGTGGCTGTAAAGAGATACCAGGAAATGTACTGTGGGTGAGTATTAATACTTACATTTACTTCTCCATTTAGTGTTTCTTTAACAACTACTTTTGATCATGATGTTGAAAAATATTTTTTTTTAATTGCAATCTAATTTAGATTCAATGTGATGCTTGCTTGCTGTGGAGTCATGACAAATGCACAGGTCTGACCCAAGAGGAGGTGGACTCAATAGCCACAGAAAGCAGTCCATGGTTTTGCTGTTTTTGCAAAAGATAAATATGTTAAAGTTAATTGCGTTAGGATGTGTAATATGTATATATCATAAATTAAAATGTACACATTTTCTTTTATTCAGCTTGGTTATAATTTTAGAAAAATTAACAGATTTCAAACAATAACAAAAAATTGTTACAACCAAACCTAATCAAATCTGTAAACAAAATAAATAAATCAATGTGTGGATAATAAATAAATTGGTTTTAAGGAAATGTGTGAAATGTCACAGTCACAGTAAATCGCTTACCTTGAGCATTGAAGGAATGGTAACGCAAAATCTGCAGGTCTCAAAGGCAAAGATCAACATTGTTCTGGAGTATACAGTTTTCACAAATAGTTCTGGAGTGTTTTAGATCTGTGAAAAGTTTCACAGATCCAATATAATATTTTAAGTCCATTTTGATGGTGTGGGAGTTCATTTTTATGAATCGCAGGCCTCTCGTGTTCATTTAAAGGCAAAGATCAACATTGTTCTGGAGTATACAGTTTTCACAAATAGTTCTGGAGTGTTTTAGATCTGTGAAAAGTTTCACAGATCCAATATAATATTTTAAGTCCATTTTGATGGTGTGGGAGTTCATTTTTATGAATCGCAGGCCTCTCGTGTTCATTTAAAGGCAAAGATCAACATTGTTCTGTAGTATACAGTTTTCCCAAATAGTACTGAAGTGTTTTAGATCTGTGAAAGTTTCACAGATCCAATATAATATTTTAAGTCCATTTTGATGGTGTGGGAGTTCATTTTTATGAATCGCAGGCCTCTCGTGTTCATTTAAAGGCAAAGATCAACATTGTTCTGGAGTATACAGTTTTCACAAATAGTTCTGGAGTGTTTTAGATCTGTGAAAAGTTTCACAGATCCAATATAATATTTTAAGTCCATTTTGATGGTGTGGGAGTTCATTTTTATGAATCGCAGGCCTCTCGTGTTCATTTAAAGGCAAAGATCAACATTGTTCTGTAGTATACAGTTTTCCCAAATAGTACTGAAGTGTTTTAGATCTGTGAAAGTTTCACAGATCCAATATAATATTTTAAGTCCATTTTGATGGTGTGGGAGTTCATTTTTATGAATCGCAGGCCTCTCGTGTTCATTTAAAGGCAAAGATCAACATTGTTCTGTAGTATACAGTTTTCACAAATAGTACTGAAGTGTTTTAGATCTGTGAAAAGTTTCACAGATCCAATATAATATTTTAAGTCCATTTTGATGGTGTGGGAGTTCATTTTTATGAATCGCAGGCCTCTCGTGTTCATTTAAAGGCAAAGATCAACATTGTTCTGTAGTATACAGTTTTCACAAATAGTACTGGAGTGTTTTAGATCTGTGAAATGTTTCACAGATCCAATATAATATTTTAAGTCCATTTTGATGGTGTGGGAGTTCATTTTTATGAATCACAGGCCTCTCGTGTTCATTTAAAGGCAAAGATCAACATTGTGTCACAAGCCAGGGGCTGGCTACTAGTGATGAAGCCACGCCCCTTCTAAACTTCCACCTCGAGGAGGTCCCCAAAACCAACCCAATGACCAGACAACAACGAGTACGAGTAAGTATAAAATATCCTTTATTTATTTAAATAGTTAAAATATAGGGGAACTTGGGAAAGGGGGAATTAAAACTAAATTCAGGATCCGCCCTCCAGGGGGGCCACGGCCAAATGAATGACTGAGGGTGGGGGGTGGTACGTGGGGGAACTTGCTCCTGCCTCGGGTTCCCTCTACCCGTGGCGCGCTCCTCTTCCTTCCTGGAGGCAGAATAAAACACAATGAGTGCTGGTATGGGTCTTTTTCTGTCAGTGTACCTTGACTTAGCGCACGGCGGTGCACCGCCTACTTCTCACAGATCCTTGCTCGTTGACTCACTCGCCTTCCTTATTCTCGCTCTCTTCGCAGACTCCAACTGGGACACGAGGACACAGTGAATCGACTTCAAGACGTTCGCTCACCTCTGCGCTGGTTACAGCTTCTAGGTAGGTATGGTTCTCTCCACAGCTCAATATCTCAGTGTTCACGTTGGCTCTCTTTCTCTCCACAGACGGCTGCTGGGATACAGGGACACAGTGAATCGTTCTCAAGACGTTCGCTCACCTCTGCGCTGGTTACAGCTTCTAGGTAGGTAGGGCTCTCTCCACAGCTCAATATCTCAGTGTTCACGTTGGCTCTCTTTCTCTCCACAGACGGCTGCTGGGATACAGGGACACAGTGAATCGTTCTCAAGACGTTCGCTCACCTCTGCGCTGGTTACAGCTTCTAGGTAGATATGGCTCTCTCCACAGCTCAATATCTCAGTGTTCACGTTGGCTCTCTTTCTCTCCACAGACGGCTGCTGGGATACAGGGACACAGTGAATCGTTCTCAAGACGTTCGCTCACCTCTGCGCTGGTTACAGCTTCTAGGTAGGTATGGCTCTCTCCACAGCTCAATATCTCAGTGTTCACGTTGGCTCTCTTTCTCTCCACAGACGGCTGCTGGGATACAGGGACACAGTGAATCGTTCTCAAGACGTTCGCTCACCTCTGCGCTGGTTACAGCTTCTAGGTAGGTATGGCTCTCTCTCCAGCTCAATATCTCAGTGTTCACGTTGGCTCTCTTTCTCTCCACAGCTCTCACGACTCACTCACTTTCCTGTCAATCAGCAAACATAACAGGTTATATGGAAACTTACAGGGTGGCGAGCTTACGCTGGCTGGTTCTGCAATGCGGCGATTTAGCAATGATTTGTAATGGGACGCCGGGGGCCAAGACCCTCTCGGCGAACTCGTTGATGGACAGAGGGGCGAGAAAGCCACGCCGGCACACCGGGTCGAGCGCTGCCCTTTCCTCGAGACCCGTTGGTCAATCGAAAACTGGACCGGGGCGCCCTTTCGTCGAGACCTCGGGCCGACGGATCTCTTTCGCCTCTACTCTGTGATGATGAAAAGGACACAAGTAAGGTAACAATAGTAGGCGTAATACTCACACACACTGCCACTCGCACAGTTCTTCGCCGCCACTCTGTAATTCTGTGAAACTGAAAACACACTACAGCACTATTGTACAGGTATTCTCTAGCGCCGTTCTTTCCTCTTCGTCGTCCCAGGACGAGTGGCTGAAGGCGGGAGTTCGTCAAACAAGACACAGCACTCACACTGCAATACACGGCATTACACAGCACCACTTCAAGTGAAAATTTCCAAAGACTCACCCACCACGCTCAGTGCACACAATAGACACCCGTCCTCTTCCACTTCGCTCTGGGCGAGAATAGGGAGATGGTAGACGGCCTAGCGTTTGTTTGTTGTCGTCGCTGTAGCTGCTTTCACACGAGACCTTCGGCTCACCCACCACGCTGGTACAGGGGTAGGGCCACTCAACCTCTCTTAAAAACACTCAAACGAGGTATAGATCAATATAGGTACAAACACCTACTTCAAGGGATTTGGTTACTCACAATCTCTGTCTCTCTTCGTCCTAGGTTGACTTCACGCTATGATAACTCCAGGTAACTAGACAGGGCGCTTTCCAGCCACCAACACCACTTTTCCACAGATGTATACTCACAACGGTAAGTTTTTCCTCTTCTTCCGTTTCTCTCATCCAATGTCAGTGTCTGTCTAGAACTTCACCTATAAGGTCTTCGATATCCTCGTTTACATCGATCTACGATCCAAACATAGAGAGAGAGAGCAATACAGAGGTCCAAATATAACGTATCCGGCGAGCCCAACTCGGCGCTACAATACACACCAACACAACAGTGGATAACATCCGCCCGGTGCAGTGCTCCTTTAACTCTCTCACAGCCCCGTCCTCTTTCGCCTCTCTCGGCTGCCGTACTCTCTCCTCTCGCTCTAAGCGCACTGTGGATCAACGGCGCCCTCCGGCTCCTCCGAGGACGGAGCGTGTGGTTTGGGTCTGCCCTAGGCAGTAGTGGAGCTCGTGCCCGAAACAACAACTCTCATTTGGGCTTTCCTTAGACCTTTTATGGGTCTTGCCACTCTTCTCTCCACCAATCGCGAGTTACCCGCTTAACTAGTACCACCTGTTGCTCATCTGCCCATGATCTGTGTTGCCAGGGAGACCAGGAAGTGAAGGGTGCGTTAAAAAAAATCTGCCCGGGCAGAACCTCTCCATTTTTAGTTCCGCCCTAAGTCACCTTGTGACAATTGTTCTGTAGTATACAGTTTTCACAAATAGTACTGAAGTGTTTTAGATCTGTGAAATGTTTCACAGATCCAATATAATATTTAAAGCGCAATTTGACTGGCGGAATTAAGCACATTATAGAACAAACTAATAATTCAGCTGTTAGATAGCGAGTAAATTAGTTTGTGAAGGTTTTCACAAATCAGGCTCAGCCTACAACAAGTAAATTGATATAATTTCTGCCTGCGTTTTCTTTGAAAATAGCCATTAATTGTAAAAAAACGTCTATTTTCTATCTTCCGCATTGAAACGGCTTAACGTGACTTGACAGTAAAAAACTATACTGTGAAAAAATTCACAAATCAAGCTGGACAAAATGACGGTACTTTCAGTTTCGTGGGTGTTCGTTTTCGGGAGTTATACGCGGTTATACGTAAAAGAGGGAAAAAAAATAAAACAAAACGCGTATATTTGTCGTTGGGACCAGTATCCCATAAATTCACAAATCAGAATGAATAGAATAGGATGTTTTTCACATGAAAAAAACAGCGCGCCGCTGATTCACAGCCTAAAAGAAGTCTGATTGTGAAACTGGTAAGCTATCTTTACCGCGGTCTAACACAAGGGTTTATGTCATCATAGGATGTGTGATGAAATGTCTTAAAACTTCTAAGTTTCTTTAAATTACGAATAAGAAATAACATGCTTTAATCTGTATCTGAGTAATGAAGCCTGAAATCTAAAATAAACCTATTACTTTTTGTCAATGGGTCCTTTTTTCCACATCAATAAATATGTCGAACACTCGCAAAACAAAAAACACCCACTGGAATAACATGTTCAAGAACCCTATTATTTTGACAATGTTTACCGTGTTACATTTATCGTAAATAGACATGTACACACTTCGATATTAGATGACATTAATGAATTAAACTCAAAATAGGGTGTGAAATGTCTTAAAACGTTTAAAAGGCTCTTAACGCCAGATATATGTGCGCATCATCCTACGTTATCTGACAACTTTGGTGCACGCATTCCCGTGTTTTAATCAGAGACTGGTTAAAGAATTCCCTAAATCTATATTAACCCTCATTTTGTCAGAGCGGCCATAATTACATTTTATTGTGTAATAAACACATATTCCCAGTTGGTTTTAAGATGTCATTAATTTAAAACAAAACCCAGAAGATGATATGAATATGTTTTTAATCGTTTAAAAGTTTCTTAATGGCCCATATGTCCCCGCATCCGTGTATGTTCTATTGTAAACACCGGAGCCCCCGATCTTTAATGGCTTGAACAGAACCCCCTGCTTGAAATGCTTCACAGATCTCGTGAAGCGAATCAGCTTTTACATAGTTTAAAATAAATAGGATTTAGTCTAAAGAAATGTCGACCTACGGGGGTTTTGGTACAATTCCTTGCTATACACGTACTGCGTATTTCATTAAATAAATTGTGTTGTTAAAAACTTTTAGATACAGTAATGTTTGCCATAAATAGATTATGATCTAAAATAAACCTTTTACTTTTTTTGACAGAGTTACCATATTACATTTTACCACTACAGTTTTAAAAGACTCTACCTAGATTACAAACCGACCCTGCTGTGAAATATCTATCACACACGGTCATAAGTTCAGCATCAAAAACTTTGTGTCTTATCAGAAAAATACAGCTTATAGTTAAATAGATAATAACAGATTTAAGTTTAACCAGTTACAACTAAAATATTTTATTCTTGCGTGACTTTAAAGAAGTCTCTTTACAAAACAAACGTATTATCAAGTTGTATTTATAAGACACACGCAGTCAATTCCCCTAAATCTAAAAAAATACTTTATTTTTGTCAGAGCAGACAATATAAGACTCTTTGTATAATATACACATATTCACACATGTTTTAAGAAGCCTTTAATTAAAAATAAAACCCCAAAATGGGGTGAATACGTCTTAAAAACATTTAAAAGTTTATTAACGTCATATATAAGTTTCTCTGTCACCATCTGTGCACGTATACACATGTCTTAGTCAGAGACTTGGTTAAAGACTCCCCTAAATCTAAAATAAAATCCTATTTTGCCATAGTGGACAGAATTACATTTATTAACATTATTTTAAAATGGCAGATATGAACGCTCACCGGTACTTTGTCAGGCACCGCCGGATCTTTAATACGCGTGAAACTATAGTGCAGGTTATGAAAATATTCACGGAATTCCTGAACCGTTTAAAAATTTATTTAGTTTAGACTATCGTCTAAAGATTGTAGTATTGACGGCTCCGAAGGTAATGGCTCAGGTCATTGCTTAAACTATACCCGTATACGGAATATTTAATTAAATAACTTGTGATGTTACAATCAAAAGTTTTAATCAGAGACATGGTTAAAGATTCCCCTAAATCTAAAATAAATTCCTATTTTGCCATAGTGGACAGAATTACATTTATTAACTTTATTTTAAATGACAGATATGAACAATCACCCGACGCTTTGTCAGACACCGCCGGATCTTTAATACGCGTGAAACTATAGTGCAGGTTATGAAAAGATTCACGGAATTCCTGAACCGTTTAAAAATTTATTTAGTTTAGACTATCGTCTAAAGATTGTAGTATTGACGGCTCCGAAGGTAATGGCTCAGGTCATTGCTTAAACTATACCCGTATACGGAATATTTAATTAAATAACTTGTGATGTTACAATCAAAAGTTTTAATCAGAGACATGGTTAAAGATTGCCCTAAATCTAAAATAAATTCCTATTTTGCCATAGTGGACAGAATTACATTTATTAACTTTATTTTAAATGACAGATATGAACAATCACCCGATGCTTTGTCAGACACCGCCGGATCTTTAATACGCGTGAAACTGTAGACCAGGTCATGAAAAGATTCCCGGACTTCGTGAACCGTTTAAAATTTTATTTAGTTCAGACTTTGTGTCTGATCAGAAACTATAGCTCGATAGAAAACATCGGCTTTAAGCGTAGCCAGGTACATCTAATATATATATATATATATATATATGATTAGTGATTGCCTTTAAATAAACTTATGCTGTTGCAAAACTTTAGATTCAACAACACACCGGCGGTGTGACAGTCAGTATTGAGAAGCGCACGGGGCGAGCAAAGGAGGGAGGATGGTTGAGATCTGACATCAAATGTCAATAAACAGCAAATGTCGAAACACGAGCCGTCATTAAACATGACACCATACGCTTGACATAAAACACACTCAGGAAAAACAATCACTCTAAATGACCGGCAATAAAACCATTAAATACTTTCTGTCTAAAGTTGACAACTTGTACAGATTTTGATTGATGGTCCCGCCCCCCTGTCAAAGGGGTCATAAAACACGACCTGTCAACGGGTGGGGGAGGGGGTCATAAAAGTTTGACGAGAGGTGTCCCGTTATAACTACTAGCGCGTCAAAGCAGTCATGACCAAAAAAAACCCGACAAATGAGAAATGACAAATAATTATTAATGATTGTGACTGTAAATGATAAAAACTAATCTTTATTTACAATTCATTAAATGTTAATTTATAATATGAAAAACACTGAAATTAATGATTTTATAGACACTATGCGTTATTATTTAGCACAGAAATACCTGCTTGCTTGCTCTGACTTTGATCATCTCTGTATTCACTTTAGATACAGAAAGACCGGATGCTATTATTTATTTCTGGAATCTCTTTGCTATCATTTAAAAGTGAACACCAACCATAATATTAAATCACAAGAAAGACATTCGTGTCAGGCAGAAATAGGTTCGGTGCAGATAGTTTCCGTTTCATCACCGAAATTTAAAAAAACGGCTTACCTGTTTTGTAGTTTAACTTTTGACAAGATAACCAAAATGTATGATAAATACATTTTAAAAACGTATACCCGTCGAAAAACATCAGTTTTTTTAATGTTTAGTCTGATGAACTCCTAAATATGAGACGCAGAGCACCTAGCCCGTTCGGCTAAATTACATGCGCAAGCATGACCAGCACGCAATAGCGCAACATCGATACAACGAAAAGCTATCCAAAATTTACAGACTTAAATTAGATCAGAATTTACGTTTATAATAGATACATTTTTTAAATAAAATAAGGTCAGAAGTGACAAAGTGCAGAATAAATATGCATAATGCCTCAAGTGCACAGAAACAAAACACAAGCCAAATAGTTAAATCAGATAACCCAGAGTGATTTATAAATAAATTAAAATAAATTATTAAAAGAATAGAAAAGTATAGCCATAATATAATTGCCAGCTTTGTCTTTTAAATGTAGAAACAAAGAGGCAATGGTTTATTAACGAAGAAACCTCCGTGTAGCCCGGTCACAGGGGTTGTTGGATTTATTAACGCATTTTAAAAATATTTATTGAAAGCTGCTACTTCACATTATATTATTTGCAGCATTATAATAATATGCTGTATATTAATATATTGTGAGAAACCTTTATGTGAAATCAGATAATGTGTGCACCCATATAAGGCCAAAATTGAATGATCCTCATTTCATAACACATCTGCGACGATTCGACTGTGAGATTGGTAGTGGAATCAGGCTTCTCCTATCGATGCATCGAATCTTCGACTATTCGGGGTCACCCCTAATATTTTTTCTACAAACTGTGCCAACAACAGCAAATTTAGTGTTTATATTAACTCAGATCTGATCGGGAACATTAAATCGACTAGACAAGCATTGTAACGTTAAAGAATGTGGATATTTTGTTGTTATTTGCTTGCTAAGTTGTTAGCACTTTTAGAACCCTGACAGCAAATCATTACCGGAAGAAATACATAAACAAACTTCCAAATTACGAATTCTGTGGTTTAACAACAGATATAATGTAATGAATCTACCTGTTACTGCAACGAACTTCGGAAACTGTCGTCTTTGCTCTCCAGGCAGAGAGTGGACACAGGATTACTGGAATCAGTGGATCTTTAGCGGAGCGGTAACATAAAACAGCAAGATTTTTGGGCACCGTGTTAAGTCTATGTTCCGCGTTTTGCTGCTTTCTGCAAGTCTCTCATATTAAAAACGAACTAGACATCCGCCTAAAAGAGTTTTTAAAATATGTATTTAATATTTAATAATACTATATAAATTATCACGCGGGCCGGACTGGACACCTTTGCGGGCCGTATGTTTGACATCCCTGCTGTAGGCTAATGCAAGGGTTTAATATAATGTTACACAACAGATACTTTTACTCAACAGTTAATCCAAACATTCACTTCAGATATAACAGATTATAGGTCATACCTGCATGAATTCTTGTCAAAACAGATATTTTTAAAACTGTAATTTTGTGTTAGATGTCTATATATATCGGGGTCGCGCACTCGGGCGTTTGTATTCATGCGTTTCAGACGTCTGCGTCAGACATTGCTTTTGAGTCTTGTCACTCTTAATAACTCTTTTAAAATCAACAGGTCCCGAACTTTATCTCTCTTAATAATTATTTTAACATCAAGCAAGTCTTGCAGTCTATTTTCTATCATTTCTGAATGCTTTAAAACGAAACCAAAAAGTGAATGATGACGCATCTTTGCTTTAGATTATGGATTGGGGACGGTACACCTCTCAGGAAACGTCCCAGCAAACATAAGGCCAGCGGGCCAACAGCAGACCACCGGCGGCAAAGTTGGCAGTTTTGCCCATCGTTTTTCCAGCGGACCACCAACGGCAGCCGCTACTTTTTCGACAGAGGTCCAGTGGCGGTCCACCGGTGGATGCCGCCAGCAGCTCGCCGGAGTTTTACCCATCGTTTTTCCAGCGGACCATCAGCAGCAGCCGCAGAGGTCAGAGGTCCGCGGTCGAACCGCTGCCCCAGCTAACACAAGGCCAGCGGACCAGCAGCGGTCCAGCATTACTATAAAACTACTATACTGCCCTACAAAGCCAAAGCACAGTAACTACGCATTTGGTCAAAATTGAGTTAAAGGTTGAAATGGGCTTTGTGAGATCTGTTGTGTCTTGTGACAAAGTCTCCTGGTTTAATTTTGTCCTATCAGAGAAATGTGTTTGCCAAAATTGTAGTAACATGTTTGACTGGCTGGTGTAAAAACTTTGAGGGCATTTTTCTCAGTTTCAGTGTTTGAGTAGTTACTGCACTTAGCCTTTGTAGAGCAGTATAGTAGAACCACGGTAACAAAACCTTAGTTTGAAAAATGATTTTACCAAAGTCAAACCATGATAGGGTATATTGTTCTATACAATACATGCCATTTTAAGAAAATGCATGTTTCAAGGTTACAAAAGATCTCTTAATCAGCCTAATGCGGCTTTCACATAGGATGCGGTGTGCACTGCGCTCGGCGCAGCCAAGTGATTTGTGCTCTGATGTCCAGACCAAAGTAGGCGGGGTTTTCAATAAATTACTACAGTGTTTATATTTGCGTTAAATAGTCGACGAGGAATACAGAGACTGATGTTGCTCGTCTTCATTTCACGTTACTTTCAGCATACCTACAACAAGCTGCTTGACTTAAAACACACCTGACATGCCAACTTGAATTGCTACGTGTTTCCATGACACGACTTTCCTTCCGATGTCTCTGTAGGAGCATAAACTTGTATTATAAAGCTCTGAGAATCCCGAGTATAAGCTTTCGTCCATTTTGCTTGTTTGGATGCCCAGTTTCTATTGGCCGCGCGGGTAATCGTCACAGAGCGCAGCGCAAAAGTTAAACTATTTTGAACTTTGACCGCTTGCGCTCGCGCTTTGCTCGGCGCAACAAAAAACCGCCCTCGCGCGGCGCAAGCCATTGAAATCAATGGGTTTCATAGCGCAGCGCACACCGCATCCTATGTGAAAGCCGTATTAAGTGAGTGTGACACACTGAGGAGCATATTCTGGAAACAAATCAATATCACAACAACAGCTCTAATATAATACAAGTAATGTGTTAAAGCCATGTTTAGTTAACCGACAGTTATTATTACAGGGTAAGTTAGCAGGATTTCAACCCACTTTGTTCAGGGTACCCCCAGGATTGTCAAACCTAAATTCAAGGCTTTTTAAGACCTTTTTAATACCACTTCAAATGAAATTTAATACCTACATCGCACCCATTCGGGTAGAATAAATCATTTTAAATAATGTAATATACCTCACATAATTACTATTTACAAGTGTTTTAACATTCATGACAACATGCCTCTGAAAGGCTGAGTCCAAGGCCCAAATGGCCTTACCCTTATCTTTACCCAACAATTAAAACCAACAATCAAATAGATTTAATAGATTTAAATGTACATTTATTGTAAATTTGAAAATCCCTAAATCAGGGATGGGCAACTGGAGGGCCTCTTTATCTTGTGCAGCCCGCCACGTTTTAATATGACCATTATGTCGGAGAAGGTAATTTATGTTAAAACATTAGCCTTGTTTGATCCATGAATTAAGCTGCAAACCAAACAATAACACCATTTTTAAGGTATTAATTTTTTTGCTGTTTAATATAGTTAAGATAATAACAACAACATCTAATAACACTCATCAGTAATGCTCTGAACCAGAACAATACTGACAAACAAAATTAACCATATTATGGCAAATGAAACCCCTCAAACACAACAACAAATTAAAATGTTATGCTATTTTGACCCTAAAAAGACAAGAGATCTGTTCACTGCACCAAACAAAAAACTGGACACAAGCTCATATATAGATATATTTCTGTTAATCTTTTCTGTTAATCTTTCTACAGGACCATTCTAAAGTTTTCTAATGCTAACTTAGTGTGACAAGGTAAATATGTAGCCTATAGTATATATTGCAAGATGATATTATCTAATTAAACAGTAAACAAGATATATAATAGCTTTCAAATTTGCGTTATTGTTCGCAGCTTATTATTGCATGGATCACAGACTTTTGTTTAACATACAAATTACCTTCTCGACATAATGATCATATTAAAACGTGTCTTCTCTATCTAGATTTACTAGAGACATTGTGGAACAGAAGATTGTGTCTGTCAGTCCCAAGTCATCTTGATCGAGCAAGTGCGTGTTGTGCAGCTGCGAGCGCATAGTTAAAGTCGAGCGAGCACTCATCCCAGCCTTTACTTTATCATCCCAGCCTTTTTACTTAACTTTTTACTTTGCTCGCATGGCTGTGTTTGTGCGCTTTGAACAGAGGTGCGCTCTCGGGAGGACGTTTTTCTGCGTGCGAATAGTGTTCTGTGAACATGCGAGAATGCTTTCCCGCGCGCGAATAGTGTTCTGCGCGCTTGCTAAGATGCTTTTCCGAACATGGATAGTATTCTGCGCTCGTATCTATCGCTCGTGCGTGGGTTTCGTGCACGTGAATTTTGTATATGAATTAACAGCATATACATCTATTGATCATTTGAAAAATTAAGACCTCCGTGAAAAATTCAAGTCTTTGAGGTGAAATTCAATACCTTTGAAGGCCTTAATATGGGAAAATGAAATTCAATACTTTTTCAAGACTTAAGACTCCGCGGGTACCCTGCTGTTGTTACAATGTCTGTAATATGTAAATTAACAATATTTGGATGATGTAAAAGTATTGTGGACAAATAAATGGAAATAAATCATAGAATTAGCTAAAGAAGAGTAAAAAATTGTTTTTCAAATATAAACATCTGTTGTATTTGTGACAATATTAACTCTTTCACCGCCATTGACGAGATTTTCCGGCTTTCCGCAATACCGCTATTATCCACCAGGTGGCGCCCTTCCGCAACTTTTTAAACCCGGAAGTATTGCCCTATATAAGCGGCTGCATGTCCATGTCTGTTTTGAAGATCGCTCTGAATGGGATCTCTATGAAAAGTCCGTCACAAAAATGGAATTATCTCTGCTTTTTGCTCAAAATGTGGTGTTTTTGCAGAAACCTACCCATATTCAAAAGCTGATTACAAAAGAACCACTGAAGGTAGGATGAAACAGTTTTTTTGTTCTTTCATTTGGTATATTGTATGTTTATATATTTAAAGAAGAACATTTTCTGGAAGGCATTAAACTTTGGTGAAAATCATGAAAAACGCTGGCGCTGGCTGGCAACTTTTTTTAAAAACGCTGGCGGTGAAAGAGTTAAGTGAGTTGAAAATCTGCAGAGTTGCGCTTTGGTGCAGTAATTACAATATATTACATTTGCCAGTTGTGTATGTCCATCTATAGATGCCATCATATAATGTCCTTGTGAGTGTTTACGTCATCTGAAATCTTCAAAAGTGAGACTGGATCCAAACAGAGCCGTAAGCTCTAGTTATCTTATGATGTGTATCCTGATGGACAAAAACAGAAAAGAAAAATGAGAAGGATTAGAATTGCTGCTGTTTATATTATTTCCAGCAAAAGCTCATTTGCACTTTTTATTATTTCATTACTGGATAACAAGGTCATAAGATGTTTTAGTGTATGTGAATGCTTGTCTTAGAAGAATGGAGCAATTATGGTCCGACTCACGATTTTACATTTCCTTTGGTGTGTATGTGTGTATTAGTTAGTACATGTTAATGATATGCATAAACAATGAGTAAACAAAGAGTTATCGTTTCCAATGTAAATTTTTCTTCTTGGACTACAAAACACACACGGATCGTAAGCAACAGTTTACTGTCTGGGCTTGTTTACGTATACAAGACCAACATTATCATAGAGACAGAGCGCAATGCGTCATAATCGGTAAACGATGCTTACTGGGGGGAAAAACAATCCAACCATCTCCATTGACTTTGTATTGCGTGATGCTGCCTCCATGTCATTTCTGGCGGATAAGAAATACCAGAACAATGTTTTGCAGGATTTTCTCCTGCAAAAATCTGCAGGTCCAATCAGCGAACAGAGGGGGGTGGCTTAGAACGATGACGTTGAGGTTGTGCGTCAGTTTGAGTTGTAGTTCAGTAATAGCAGCGGAGAAAGACATGAGAAAAGCCATTCGGTACGTTGTTGCAAAACTGCCGAATATACAGAAGTTAAAGCCGGAGCAAGAACAATGTTTGCTAAGTTTAGTTGGTCTGATCATTCGGACTTGTTGTTTCCGGCCGGTTTTGGCGCGTGATATACGTCACGACCACACGTTAGCGATTGCCTATGGTAGATCCTGAGTGACTTTGGGGAGATCCAATAGTTTTAAACTTCAACAGAGGACCCTCCTTA
This sequence comes from Misgurnus mizolepis, assembly GCA_025389145.1. NCBI lineage: Eukaryota > Metazoa > Chordata > Actinopteri > Cypriniformes > Cobitidae > Misgurnus > Misgurnus mizolepis. Next base: position 7,381,396 of record JAIFKI010000023.1, read on the forward strand.
ATGGAAGTAACGCTTTGCAATGGAGCGTGGCCAGACTCTCTGTACAAATGAAATGAATGTAAGAGAGTCTGGTTGGACCAGGCTAGAGCTAACAAGCCAAAAACCCAGAAATAAGATTTTATAAGCTGTTGACCCCAAAAAACGAGCGTTTTAAAGACACAAAACTGGATACAGGCAACTTTTCATACTACTTTAATTAGAACTATGCCCAGTTGCCCACTGGAGGGAAACGTAATCAGCTATCCACTTATGTCTCCTTAAAGGCTGAGTTTTATGGCTTGGTGGTAAAAACTTATTTCTGGGTTTTTCAGCTTGTTAGCTGTCGACTCTGTCACACAGCAGCTTTTAGGCATTGTTATGTGTTTTTGTTATAAGCCAGAAATGCAATATAAAGTCAATGGAGAAGGTTGGATTGTTTTCCCCCGGTGGGCGTGGTTTTCAAATAATGCGCTGTCTCTATAATTCCTCTCGCTTTTACTCACAGCCTACACATTAACTCCTGTCAGCACTGCATTGTGACTGAATCTTTCAAACAGGATCGTCACATTTCCGGCTGACGTCAGAGGCATTCAGGCCAATCACAACGTACAGATTAGCTGGCCAATCAGGGACACAGCGCATTTCAGATCGATGAGTTCTGTACAAAATCAAAGCGTTTGAGGAAGGGAGGAAATCCAAAGCTATAAAAATGTATGTGTTTTTAACCGTACACCATGCCAACACATTGTATTTGTATTATACCAAATACACAAAATAACGTTGTATGTATTAGTTTGAGGTTGTACTTACTAGTTATGAGATTCATAGCACCTTAGAGATGTTTTCTGACAGGTCTGCTTCAACTCTGCTGCACGGATATCAGCATGGAAAATCTACAAACATAACATGCAATTTGTCACAAAGCAATCAATATTGATTAAAAGGATGTGAAACACTGAAAAGAAAATTATAGTATATAAATTATAACAGAGTCTATGTTTTTAGGTTTGCTGGTTCATTTAATATTGTTCACATGGTGCCACTCACGTTTAGATGTTAAAACCTTCCTAGAATAACTGCAATAAATGCAGAAAAATGACAAGATGCATGATAATATGTTGTGAAAAAAGTGCATATAAAGTGAGTTAATATGTTCTCTCAACTCCCCTGAGTTTACATATCTGTCTGTAGCTCCCTTCAGAAAATTTTGAAATCTTCAACTTTTCTTCTATTATAGAGGTTACTTGTCACTCCTAAAATAAAAGAACAACTTTTTGTCTATATACGAGTTATTTTCCCTGTTTAACTGTGCAGTACATTGCATATTTTAGGCTAAACAAATTAGATTACTTCCAATAATGCTTTGACAACCTGAACAAAGCTATCATCTCATCAACACATGAAGTAGCTTTTTAAAAAGCCAAAACTTAATAAACAATGCAAAGGCTTTAGTTAGCCTAACATTATCACTTTTGAAAAGCGTCCACATGCTAACAGACTTTTCTCAAAGATACAAACCATTTCTATGAAGTAAATATTCAACAAAAGCGTTTCTGTTACGTGTCAATAACAGTTGTGTGTATTATTTGTGTATTTTGAGGGACTAAACTTACCTGAAAACAGTAAAGAAACCCGTGAGAGAAGAGCTTCGTTGTTTGTCCCGCCTCATGGTAATCCGTGCTTGAGAAAGTGTGCTGTTCGACTTCCTGCGGCCCCGCTAGAACTGACAGGCGGATGACGTTAAAGTGCCGCGAGAGCGAGACAAAATTACACTTCGTATGATCTCTCGAATCGTTCTCGCGGTACTTTGACGTCATCCGGCTGTCAGTTCTTGCAGCGCCGCATGAAGTCGAACAAGCCTAGTGTTTTAAAAAGGGCACGTGTTCAGGCAAAGTCATGGCAAAGTCACACATTGACATAATCACTACAACAATTTAACTCTTTCCCCGCCATTGACGAGATATCTCGTCAATTAAGAGAAAACGCTTCCCCGCCAATGACGAGATTTTCCGTCTTTCCGCAATACTGCTATTATCCACCAGGTGGCGCCCTTCCGCAACTTTTTAAACCCGGAAGTATTGCCCTATGGCAAGCGGCTGCATGTCCGTGTCTGTTTTAAAGATCGCTCTGAATGGGATCTCTATGAAAAGTCTGTCACAAAAATGGAATTATCTCTGCTTTTTGCTCAAAATGTGGTGTTTTGCAGAAACCTACCCATATTCAAAAGCTGATTGCAAAAGAACCTACTGAAGGTAGGATGAAACGTTTTTTTTTTTTTTGAAAGCAGAGGGTCTGTTCTTTCATTTGGTATATTGTATGTTTATATATTTAAAGAAGAACATTTTCTGGAAGGCATTAAACTTTGGTGAAAATCATGAAAAACGCTGGCGCTGGCTGGCAACTTTTTAAAAAAACGCTGGCGGTGAAAGAGTTAAAGTCTCCTCAAATGATAAAGAAATCACAAACTCGTTTTGTTGTCTTAATTCATATATGTCCAAATTACCACGTCTGCACGTGGACTATTTTGTATTAAACACTTATAGTGCGCTTAATTTCTGTCATTTTTTATTCTATCCTTAAAATTCTTTTAAACTGAAATATAAAAAAATATGTATGTATTTCGTTAAATAAGCCCTATATGCAGTCTAATATTGTTTTTCATGTATTTTCTTAAGATTATTATAATTCTTAGTTTCAGAAACCTAGCGGCTTGCCACTGGTGTACCAACGGTGGTCCAGCAGCGGTAAGCCGCTGGTGGCTTGCCACCCAAGAAACGCCTGCAAACTGACAGCTTTTTTACATTGGTCGGTTTGCCGAAGGTGCCCCGACGGTGGTCCGACCGCGTCAAGCCGCTGACTTTGTGCCGCCCAAAAACCGTCCAGGTCATTGTTTGCTGGGGTGCAGATAAAGATCATTTTAGATATTTAATGACCATTTACAACATTGGATTCGCTAGACGAGAGCTTAATGTTATTATTTTTATGAAAACCTCTGACTCATCTAGACAGCGCGGGTCACTTGCTGTGCCTCAATTCATCCATCTGTATAGAAGATTATTTCACAAAATCCAAGCTGAAGAATAACCGACATTTAGCCTGGAACGGAAAGTTATTGAACTAAACAATACAGACGGAACAGCAGGCTGAATAGATGTCTGTACGTTAAAAGTAATATTATCAGTTATTTAAACGATAAACCATAGCATACAGAACTTACCTGGAAGGTTGAATAGTCTAAATTAACCGAACAAGCCAACTACCGTGAAGTGTGCATACTCGTCATTCTACATTACAGAATCCATTAAATTACATAATTACAGAAGCAGCATATGGTGGACTCCCACGACTGTAGTCCGTAATGTTGTCTCTTGACTCATAGTCAGGTGCGCCTTGTAAGTCAGTATGAATTAATTTTGACATTTATAAGACGCAGCACGTCTAAGTTATGAAAAAAAACGTGACTTATAGACCGAATTATACGGTAATTACTATGCTGTGTGTATTTAATCTGGTCTTTGAGTGTGGGAATAAGTTCTATGTAACATGTATTTTCTGTAATATGAATCACTATAAATTTCAGGTAAGGGGAAACTTATGGAGAGAACTTGCAATTACAAGATCGAGCAGATGACAAACTGTAATGGCTGATTAGTAATTAGATGTTTTCTGAAGTAGCTATACGGTTTTGTACTTGGCTGAAAAACTGGTTCAATTGTGGTTGTTTTTATGCCTATTGTGTATTTTACTGCATATTTTACTTTCTTACAGGTATTATGGAAACCCCTGTTTTCACCTCCTGCTGCAAGAGCATTGTGGGGTGTAAGGTGTATGTTGATCAGTGGATGGTCAATTCGGTACAGTGCCCAAAATGCCAAGGCTAAGGTTTTGCTGTCACGGAGGTTGCGGGTCTCTCCACGGTCCTGGATGCCATGAGGAATTCCTTTTTAGCAAAGTTTTTATATTTTGCAATTAGTTCCAAAATTGTTTATCACCAATTAGGTAACAGCTTTTCTAAATTGTCAATGCCTGTTTTTTTCTTTTCTGCAACTCAATGTCAGTTTTGTTTCTTCAAGTAATGTTGTTAAAGTAAAATAATATAACGGTACTACATTTAGTGCTGCTTTAAAGTACCTTTATGCAGTAAATTGTTTTTGAAGCATGCAAATTTGTTCTAAAATAGTTTATCACCCATTAGGTGACCCTGCATTATAAACTGTTAATGCCTGTACTTTTTTTTACCTTTCTGCAACTCAGTAAAACCATAAATGGTTTTGTTTCTTAAAGTGATAGTAAAAAATTCATATACTGGTTGTACTGGCTTCGTACCCAGCAAGCTAAACACATCCACTCAATAAACAGTCTTGACACTGGAGTCGTCGTTTTGTTTTACTGAATAAATGTGTAAAACTGTAAAACAATATAAAACAAAAGGAATACATAAATAAAATGCCACATGGGAAATGTCCAGTCCAATAATGTTCACCAAAGACAATTAAATGATTACACAATGTAAATTTCCCAATGCCATATCATGAAAACATCTACATGTACTTCCTCATAAACATAATATATTAACATAATCAAGAACAATCAAACTCCACTTACAGACAGTGCCTCGATAAGCGTTGTTAATCTGATGGACTGACACAGCAAATTAAGAGTGTGCTACCATGTGCTTGCTTGTTGTTCTGATAGAACCCCGGAAACTGAATAAACATATTTATCCTGCAGAATATAAAACTACCAGCAGGGGGAGCTAAATAGGCAAAGCCAGACACTCCCCGTCTGGTATTTTCAAAGATACCATATACCCTAGCAATTACTAGATTAAACAGCCTGATCTGAAGACACGAGGTATACTAACTCATAGGTCTGTGATAGATTCTTGTTGTCCCATGCTGAACAGTTTTCACCTCCACTTTCCTCACAATACCGTCTGAACTGGGAACAGCCTTCACAATTATCCCCAACGGCCACTCATTTCTTTTAACTTGTTTGTCTTTGAGCAGTATAACGTCACCCTCTTTGATGTTTGGATGTTTGTGAAACCACTTGCGACGATTCTGAAGTGTTCCGAGATACTCTTTCCTCCACCTATTCCAGAATGTTTCTGCTAATGTTTGAACCTGTTTCCATTGACACATGATCATGTCTTTCTTACTGAAATCTTCTTGTGGAGTTGGGAGATTACCAGACTTTTGTGTCAGAAGCATAGATGGTGTTAGGATAAAGGGGAATTCAGGATCTGTGGAGACTGGGACAAGAGGCTGTGCATTAATGATGGCTGTGACCTCAGACATGAATGTCACTAAGACTTCATGAGTAAGCTGTGAGTACTTTTTTTTTCAAGAGCATTGCATCCAGAATTCGCCTTGTCATCCCAATCATACGTTCCCAGGCACCACCCATATGTGAAGAGTGTGGTGGGTTAAAAACCCAGGAACATCTTTGCTCAAGTAGGTATTCTCTCACCTCTGTTTGTTCATTCTCACTCATGTTAAGCTCTTTAGAGGCACCAACAAAATTTGTCCAACAGTCGGAGCGCAGCTGCTTGGCAGGACCTCTAATAGAAAAGAATCTTCTGAGAGCGTTAATAAGACATGAGGACGTCATTGACTCAATCACCTCTTTGTGAACTCCTCTGGTACACATGCAAGTGAACAACACTGCCCACCTTTTGCTATTAGCTTGGCCACCCCTTGTGCGGCGTGAGATCACCTCCCATGGCCCAAAAACATTGAGGCCGACAAAGGAAAAGGGAGGATCCATTTGTAGCCTTTCAGCTGGCAGGTCGGCCATTTGTTGTTCCTCTATCTTGCCTCTTAGTTTACGGCAAGTAACACACCTACGGATAATACTGCTAATGCATCGTTTAGCCCCAATTATCCAAAAACCATTGGATCTTATGGTAAAAATACGATATAAAAATAAATAAAACTCTCGTGAAAATTAACGTAATGCGCAAGTAGTGTTAGAGAAAGACGTGATGTGAGTGTGTGCGCACGCGCGTGTGTGTGTGTGTGTGTGAGAGAGAGGCGCGGGCGCGATTGAACAGTGGAAACATAAAAACAATACATACTCTGTCATTTTGTTCATATGGGACATAATTCAAACGGCAAAGTGTTTGCTTATATTTGTATACAGTCGCAATAAAACAAAACATTTTGCTTTTGTCAAACTGTAAACTCTGTCAAACTGTAACCTACAACTGTCATCTAACCAAAATCACACACATCAAAGCAAAAAATATTTATCCAACCCCGTTTAAAAACAGTCTGTGGGTGGACATTAATCGTATTGCATTGGTTTTCATTTCTTTCATTGACTTTATTGTATATGAGAAGTTGTAGTGAGCTCACATTTTCTGCTACAATGAAGACTAAGGTATTGAATTAAACGGGTAAATATCAGGCATGCATTGCAACCACTCTAAACGTGCTAATAAGAAAGGGGGCTAAATAATTGACCAAATATTAGTTTAACCAAAAAATCCTAGCTTGCACTTTCTGTCTGTCTTCCATCAGAGTGCAGTTTTTCCTTGTCTTTCATATTTGTGTTTAGTATTGTGGAATTGGCAAAGACCTGGTGGTTGTTTGTGAAAGCTGTACAGACAAAATTAATAGGCCTAGCTATTTTCATTATTTCACAGCCTTATTATACATCAAAGTTTAATATGACATGGACAAAATATTAAATATCCTTGTCTAATAGTCTGACAGTATTGTGGCATAGTATCAGGACATCTTTGTGTCTGTTGCGCACGGCTAGGGGCGAATGGCCGGATGATGGGCCTATTTGGGAAAAAGTCCAGGGCTGTTTTTTAGCCCCAGTCCGTCCCTGATGATCGGCAGGATTTTGCTCAGAGGAAACATACCTCCATTGTTCAGGCTGAGAAGACTGCCGAATGCGCTGCACTCTGTTGCTCACATATATGGAATCGTCTTGACTCATTATAGATGTAGCCTAACACTACTCTACTATCTGTGTAGAACCTTATACCATCTGGCTTTAGATTAATCTCTTCTGTAATGAGTTCAGTCAGTTCGACAGCCAGGACTGCAGCACATAGTTCCAGCCTAGGAACAGAGAGATCGGTCTTTGGAGTCAACCTTGCCTTGCCAAGAACAAAGCCAACCTCTGTTTTACCATTTTGATCTGAGGCTCTCAAGTATGCAACAGCTGAGATAGCCTTCATAGAGGCATCTGAGAATACACATATTTCAGTGTGTTTGGCTTCAGAAAGAGGAATGGATACATACATGCGTGAAATGTTCAGACTTCTTAGGTCTTGCAGCGAATGACACCACCGTGTCCACTCTTCATGTCTGTTTTCAGGCAATGGTGTGTCCCACTCTTGTGTCTGCGATGAGAGTTCTCTTAATAGTAGACTACCCTGGATTGTGATAGGGGCTAGGAATCCGAGGGGATCGAACAAACTATTCACTGTCGACAGAACTCCTCTACGTGTGTATGGTTTTTCAATGTCAGGCACTCGGAATGTGAACGTATCTGACATTAGGTTCCACTGTATACCCAAGCTTCGCTGATCAGGTAAGTCATCCATGGAGAGGTCAAGGCATTTGATGTCCTTAGCCAAATCTTCATTTGGAAAGGCATTCATTACTTTTGCTCTGTTCGCAGCTATTTTATGAAGCCTGAGGTTTGAAGCAGCTAGTGCCTCTTGTGCTCTTTTAAGCACATCGATTGCCTCTTCCTCTGTAGGAAATGACTTTAAGGCATCATCTACATAGAAATCTTGTTCAATGAATTTCCTCACATCAGTGCCATATTCTTTCTCTTCTTCTCTGGCAGCTCTGCGAATTCCATAAATTGCCACTGCTGGTGAAGGGCTATTTCCGAATACGTGAACTTGCATCCTGTAGTACACAACCTCTTTAGTCAGATCATTGTCACGATGCCATAGAAAGCGTAAAACATCACGACAGTCCTCTCGGACCAAGAGGCAGTGAAACATCTGCTGTATGTCGGCTGTGATGGCGACAGGATTCTTTCGAAATCTTATGAGGACTCCTATCAGGCTATTGTTTAGGTCTGGGCCTGACAGCAGTACATCATTGAGAGATACTCCATCAAACTGTGCACTAGAGTCAAATACAACTCGTATTTGGTCTGTTTTTTTTGGATGGTACACACCAAATGACGGATGATACCAACTCTCTTGACCATCCTGTAAAGGAGGAGCTAGCTCTGCATGGTTATTGTCAAGTATTCTCTGTATGAATTCCGTGAAGTCATCTCTCATCTTAGGTCGTTTGTCAAGGTTGCGACGAAGAGACATGAAACGTCTTACTGCATACTCTCTGTTGTTGGGCAAGCGCCTCCTTCGCTCACGAAATGGCAATGGTGCTACCCAGCTGTTACTTGAGTCCTTGAAGAATTCCTTATCCATAATGTCCATGAATAACTGATCTTCAACTGAAGGTGCAAATTTATTATCATCTTTGGTCTGCTGAAACACTGTCTGACCAAGTCTGCAGCTTGATAGGCTGGAGTTCTGGAACTGGCTTTTCTCATTAAACGTCTCTTTCAGTACAATGCGATTATTGCATGGACTGAAGTAGCTTGGTCTGCCATTTTCTAAGATGTGTGTTCTCATGCAATTCACCAGAGAGGGCTTGTGACACTTTCCTAGACACACGTTTCCCACTATGACCCAACCAAGGTCCAATTTTTGGGCATATGGAGCATCATGAGGACCGTTGAGTTGTTTGCGGACTTTATGTGCTCTTATTATGTCTCCTCCCAGGAGAAGCAGTATCTCAGCATTTGGATCAATAGGTGGTATCTTGTCTGCTATGTCTTTTAGGTGGTTGTGATGCAGGGCAGCAACTGCGGCTGGTATTTCATCTCTGTTATCTGGCATGCTATTGCATTCAATGAGAGTAGGAAGTAGAAAATTGATCTCACCATCTGCAGACTCAATGATGAACCCTTGAGCTCTTCTTCCAGTTGCTTGGACTACTCCTGCACACGTCTTTAATGTGTACATCGCAGAAGTTCCTTGCACGTTGAACATGTCAAAAAATTTTGACCTGGCCAAGGATCTATTGCTTTGCTCATCTATAATGGTGTAAATCCGCCTCCCTTGGTCAGGACTGCCAGCAGGATAAACATTCACCAGGCATATTTTAGAGCATGACTTCTCACTAAAGCCTTTGCCACAAATCTTGGTGCACTTTGATGACACATCTCCACTACAAGACTCCTCTTCCTCCCCGCCATGCTGTGAAGGAGGTGTGGAATAAGAACGCCACGGTGCTGGGCCTGGATGAAGGGCAGCCAGGTGATTGTCACTCTCACATTCAGAACATTTAATTGACACTTAACAATTCTTAGCCACATGTTTGTTAGATGAGCAGCATTTGTAACAAATGGATAGCTCTCTTAAGATCTTATTTCGTTCCTCTAATGGCTTTTCTCTGAAGCCTCTGCATTTCTTGAGAGGATGAGGTTTACGATGTATTGGACATTGCTTCTCAACCTCGTCGATTCCTCTCTGAAGACTCTTGGCATGAGAGAGATTAGAGAAGGACTTTACATCTGTTTTATGGACTAAAACAGGTTTAGGAACATGACTTTCATTATACCTGATCTTCCCACCAGGGTTTATGGAAAGCGAAGTAAAATTGAAGCTTGGATCATTGCGCGCTCTCGCTTCTGCACACACAAATTCCACAAAGAAGGAGAATGGTGGAAAAGAAACTCCTTTAGTGTACTTGTAGTGTGAACCCTGCATCATCCACTTATCTTGAAGTCCAAAGGGTAACTTTTGCACAATAGGATTAACTCCTCTTGCTGTATCTAGATAAGTGAGCCCAGGTAGATCACCGCCATTCTTAGCTGCTTCAATCTCTGAAAGCAGGTCTCCTAATTCCCGAAACTTATCATGGTCTTTAGCTGATATTTTTGGAAAAGTCTCTATTTTTGTAAAGAGAGCTTTTTCAATAGCTTCTGGAGATCCATAAGTCATATCTAGCCTCTCCCAGATGAGTTCAAGACCAGCAGGTAAATCCCTCACATTCACAGACTTAATCCGACGGGCATGATCTGCTGAATCTCTCCCCAGCCATCTAATCAATAAATCAAATTCCTCACCTGCTGTAAGATCAAGGCTCTTGGTAGCGTTGAAAAAATGATGATTTGCAGGCAAGCTAGTTTTCAGGATGGTCATCAAATTTGTTAAGCCCCGATGTCACTAGCTGGTTTCTTGCTAAAAACTTAGCTAATTCATATGTGGCTGCATCGTGATTAGAGTGATGAGCAGGATGATTAGTGTCTCGTCTGGGATGGTGCAAGGAAGCAGCTGAACTGTTAGAATGGTGTGAGAAGCTATGTGGAGAGTGAGAAAATGGTGGTTTACTTTGCTGCCTTTTCTCACTGCAACTGCATTGACTTGCATTCCAAGAGGACAGAACATGATACACTGGTGAAGAAGGTTTTTTCTCTCTATCATCCTCTAATTTTTGGGGTAATTCAGGCTTTGGATTCTCTGGAACATTGTCACTAGGTTCACTATGTTGTTTTACATACTCTTCAGTACGTTGCCTAGGACTTTGCTGTGGAAGGTGGATAGTTGTACTATGATGTGATCTTTTTACCTCTAGATCTGAAACAGCAGCTTCCATGACTGCCGCCTCTGCCATTGCAGCTTCTGCCTCTCTCTCTTTTTCCATTACGTCTAATGTCGCTTCAAGGCAAGCTTTCTCTATTTTAATTTCCATTTCCCTCTTTGCAAATGAGGCCCTTGCCTGTGCAGCTTCTACCTTTGCCCTTGCTTTAGCCGCTGCCATGCTGACCGTGGACTTGCTGGAAGTCACGGAACGTCGAGATAAAGCTGAATTACTTTTGTCATCTTCCATGACTCTTCCAAAATTTGAGCTTGAAAGATTTTACTGTGTGGATACTCTGCAGTTGTCGTGTTAGCCTCTATCCCATAGATGACAATAGCAGGTGAAATCCAGCTTCCATGATAAACAGCACTTGTATGAAGCTTGTCTTTTTACTGTACTGGCTTCGTACCCAGCAAGCTAAACACATCCACTCCATAAACAGTCTTGACACCGGAGTCGTCATTTTGTTTTACTGAATAAATGTGTAAAACTGTAAAACAATATAAAACAAAAGGAATATGTCACCACCGGGGGCTGGCTGTTTAAAACTAAAGCCACGCCCCTTTGCAACTCCCACCTCGAGGAGGTCCCCAAAGCCAACCCAATGACCAGACAAACACGGGAACAGGTAAGTAAAATTTAAAACAAGCTTTATTTAGTTTAAATATTTAAAAGAACTGGGAATTTGGGGAAAGGGGAAGTTAAAACTAATAGGCCTCTTCTTCTCCCTCCAGGGAGACTGCAGCCCCGGCAGACAGGCCAAGGGCAGCAAGGGTGCCAACCACCATAAGCTGGGGGAGAACGGGAAACGTCAGGCTCCAGCCTGGACCCTACCAACCGTGGCGCCCTCCTTCTTCCGTCCTGGAGGCAGAATAATTTTAGGTGTGGCTGGTAAGGAAGATCTCCACTGTCGGTGTACCTTTCCTCGGGCCGGCAGGGGGTCCTCGCCCCACGTGCCTTTACGTTCCCTGTCGTACGTCCGTCCACGTTCTCCTTATGCCCCACAGATAGTCACTGCTACACAAAAGCACTGTTAGCTTGCACTTGAGGTGTCTCTCACCGGCTCTGCTGCTTGCAGCTCTCTGGGTGGGTATCCGTTACACAGTCTGTTCTCCAATTGATTCACTCTCGTTTCTGCTCTCTCTCCACAGGTGGCCGCTAGAACACAAAGACACTGTTACTGGGACTTCGAGTAATTCTCACCGGCTCTGCTGTTTACAGCTTTCTGGGTAGGTATGGTTCTCAGTTTGCTCTTCAATGATTCACTCTCGTTCTGCTCTCTCCACAGGTGGCCGCTAGAACACAAAGACACTGTTGCTGAGACTTCGAGTAATTCTCACCGGCTCTGCTGTTTACAGCTTTCTGGGTAGGTATCACGTTCACAGTTTGCTCTTCAATGATTCACTCTCGTTCTGCTCTCTCTCCACAGGTGGCCGCTAGAACACAAAGACACTGTTACTGAGACTTCGAGTATTTCTCACCGGCTCTGCTGTTTACAGCTTTCTGGGTAGGTATCACGTTCACAGTTTGCTCTTCAATGATTCACTCTCGTTCTGCTCTCTCTCCACAGGTGGCCGCTAGAACACAAAGACACTGTTACTGAGACTTCGAGTATTTCTCACCGGCTCTGCTGTTTACAGCTTTCTGGGTAGGTATCACGTGCACAGTTTGCTCTTCAATGATTCACTCTCGTTCTGCTCTCTCTCCACAGGTGGCCGCTAGAACACAAAGACACTGTTGCTGAGACTTCGCGTATTTCTCACCGGCTCTGCTGTTTACAGCTTTCTGGGTAGGTATCACGTTCACAGTTTGCTCTTCAATGATTCACTCTCGTTCTGCTCTCTCTCCACAGGTGGCCGCTAGAACACAAAGACACTGTTGCTGAGACTTCGAGTATTTCTCACCGGCTCTGCTGTTTACAGCTTTCTGGGTAGGTATCACGTCCACAGTTTGCTCTTCAATGATTCACTCTCGTTCTGCTCTCTCTCCACAGGTGGCCGCTAGAACACAAAGACACTGTTGCTGAGACTTCGAGTAATTCTCACCGGCTCTGCTGTTTACAGCTTTCTGGGTAGGTATGGTTCTCCTCCGTAGGTCAACAGAGGGGCGAAGGTCACACACCACCTCACCGGGTCGAGCGCTGCCCTATCTCCAATGCCCATAGGCCGATCGATTCCTAGACGGGGGCGCCCTTTTCGTAGAGACCACGGGGCGGCGGACCCTTTCGCCTCTAACTCTGCGACGAAAACAGACACAGGTAAGTTCACACCACGAAATGTTTTCCAATGGTTTACTCACGGTCACGGACAGCTCTTAGTCTGCGTCCCTTCGCACTCCAACAGCACACTACTTATAGTAACAGTGATTTCTGTAGTCGTTGGCCTCTCCGTCCTCTGCCCAGTGGAAGAAAATGGATGATGCGGGGCTTCGTCTACAAGACACACAGCAACCCACAGCAATATACACAGCACCACTCCAAACGTGAAAAAGATTTAGTACACAGTCTCACTCACCACACTATAAGTGCACCACAACAAGGGAAGCGCCCGGTGTCCTCCACTGCGCTTGGGCTACGATAAGGCGGTGGGAAAATACGACCACAATAAGTCTCGTTGCGGTGGCTGTTTGAAGTTATACTTCTAACGGCTCGCCCACCACACTCTTATAGGGGTAGGGCCGCCCTCCTTCTCCTGGAGGTTTCCAATAGTTACACAAGTTAACTTTTGCCAGTTACTCCACACAAAAAGGGTATACTCACGGCGAATAGCCTTTGTTTACGTTGTACCAGAAGGTCAATTGTCTTCCTGCTTTACTCCTTCAATATTGATTAGAACAAGTTCCTTTTTACCCATAGGATTTTCCTGTTTGCTCCAGCAGATCCACAATCAAGACTGCAACGAGAGAGAGAGAGAACCACAGACAGCCACCACGTCCAACAATGAGCACAGCTCCGTTTCCCAGCACACACTAACCACTCTAACTGTGTTCTAACTGTGCTTTATATACTCCTCTCTGTACTATAATCATCCAATTGCCAGGCGATCTCTTCAACTAGGCACAGCTGTGCCCAATCGGCTGATTACAGCCTCCGTGAATCTGCCGGATGTCCGGTGTTTCCGTTTTCCGGTCTGGACGGAAACATCCGGGCGGAACCAAAACTTCCTCAACTTTTGGTTCCGCCCTGAAAGATCGTCACCCCGTGACATCCTCCCCCGCCAATGCATTCCAGTCCCTGGAATGTCCTTGAGTAGTCCACTCACCGTAACGGGAAGGGGGTCGGCCTCGATTCTCCCGTTGGGAGCGCCTCACAGGGGAGTCAGGTCCGGCGGGCTCGGGCACAACCTCAGGTTGTCTTTGGGCGGCCGGGGGTTCAGCTGGCGCTGGTACTGGCTCTGGTTGTCTCTGGGCGGCCGGGGGTTGAACTGGCTCAGGTGCTAGCTCTGGCTCTCCTGGGGCGGCCGGGGGTGGTGCTGCCACGGGTAGGCCTGGTACCACAGCCCATCCTTCCATCCAGGGGGCCGTCGGTGCCGGTTCTGCCACTACCTCCTTCGCGACCTCGGGATAATTTGGGCAAGGGCGAATCATGTTTCGGTGCACCACACGTTCCGGGCCGGCCTTTCCTTCCGGCCGGATGGTATACACCGGCTGTCCCGGCCTCTGTTGCCTGCAGACTACATACGGGGTGGGCTCCCAACGGTCACTCAGCTTTCCTTTGCCTTGCCGCCGATTGTCTCGTACCAAGACTCTCTCTCCTGGTAACAAGGGGGCGTCCCGGGCCGTCCGGTCGTACAGCCGCTTGTTCTTTTCCCCTGTAGCCCGTATCTTCTGGGATACCTGCTCGTAAGCAAAGAGTAGCCGTTGGTGGTGGCGCCCCGCCCATTCCGTCACGCTCCCTTCCTCTTGGCCAGCGGCCACTCCCAAGACCAGGTCCGTGGGCATCCGCACATGTCTGCCGAACATCAGATAAGTGGGGGCATACCCCGTCGTACTATGAACGCTGTTATTATAAGCTTGCAAAAGATTCGGTAGAGCACTCACCCAATCGCTCTGCTTCCGTTGGTCCAGGGTCCCTAGGAGCCCCAACAGGGTCTGATTAAACCTCTCACAACAGCCATTTCCTTGAGGGTGATACGACGTCGTATGGGTCTTCGTGCACCCATACAGCTGGCATAATTCTCGGATCACCTTTGATTCGAAATTTGCCCCTTGGTCTGAGTGCAGGAACTCGGGACATCCGAACGTTTGGAAGACGTGCCGCCATAGAGCCGTTGCGGTGGTGTTTGCCGTCTGATCAAGGGTGGGAACTGCCCATGCGTATTTTGTAAACAGGTCGGTGATTACTAAGATGTTCGGATAGCGGTCCTGTGGCCGGCCCAGTGTCAGGAAATCCATCGCCATGATGTGGAGGGGGGCTTTGGCATGTATGGGCACCATCGGCGCTCGAGCCTCTCGTCGAGATTTAAATAACATGCACCTGGGGCAAGCTTGGACCAAGCTACGTACTGACGCTTCCAGCCCCGGCCAGTAGAAAAACCTGCGCAGCAACGATACTGTCCGTTCCTGTCCCTGGTGCCCCAGCTGATCATGGTAGGCGGACACCAAGGCTGCCGCTTGATCGGCGGGCACCACGATCTGGCGCACCTCTTCGTCCAGCTTCGGGTCACTAACCTTCCGGCAAAGCACCCCTTCCTGTAGTTCCAGCTTGTCCCACTGTCCCAGCAGTCTTTTTCCCGTCTCTGTTTGAGTCAGCCTCTCAGACGCTGTTGGCCGTCGGCCCTGCTCCACCCACATCTTTACCTGACACACATCCTGATCCTGGGCCTGCCTTGTTTTCCACCGACAGGGGTCCCAGCCCCAATTCTCCGGTACCGCCTCCTGCTGGCCTCCGGGGGCCTCCACGGCCCCTATCAGATAGCCCTCCCTCTGGCTTACTTCTTCCTTGCCTCCCCGGCAACCGGGGTTGTCCGCCTCTGGCAATCGGGACAAGGCGTCCGCGTTCGTGTGTTCTCGCCCAGGCCGATATTGCAGTTGATACTCGAAATTGGCAAGTTGTGCCACCCAGCGCTGCTCCACAGCTCCCAACTTCGCTGTCTGTAAATGTACCAAAGGATTATTGTCTGTAATCACCGTTACCTTAGCACCCCAGAGGTAGTCCTTAAACTTCTCGCTCAGGGCCCACTTCAGGGCCAGCAGTTCCAGTTTAAATGAGCTGTAGTTTGCATCGTTCTTCTCAGCTGGGTGGAGGCTTCGGCTTGCGTAGGCAATCACCCGTTCTGTTCCCGCTTGTCGTTGGGCCAAGACCGCCCCCAACCCCAGGTTGCTAGCGTCTGTATACAAGATAAATGGTTGAGTAAAGTCTGCATAGGCTAAGATAGGAGCCTGTAACAATTCCTGTTTCAATCTCTGAAATGCCCCCTCACAGGACTCATCCCAGTCAATCGGGGGTGATCCCCGTCCCCGGTTCCGCCCTGTACCGACCAGCAGCTGGTTAAGTGGCTTAGCGATCTTGGAAAAATCTTTTATGAACCGTCTGTAGTATCCCACAAACCCCAGAAATGAACGTACTTGCCTCACAGTCTTGGGCGCACTCCAATCTCTTACTGCAGAGACTTTCCCCGGGTCTACAGCCACCCCAGCAGCGCTGACCACGTGACCCAGGAACTGGACCTCTCGCCTCAACAGATGGCATTTATCGGGTTGCAACTTCAGCCCATATTTCTCCATTGCCTGGAAAACCTCTTCGAGGTGCCGGAGGTGGGAATCGAAATCTGGGGAGTACACAATTACATCATCTAGATATACCAAGACTGACTCCATTAACTGACCTCCCAAACAGCGCTGCATCAGACGTTGGAACGTGGCTGGGGCGTTGCAGAGCCCGAAGGGCATCCGTTCCCACTCGAATAGTCCAAACGGGGTCGTGAAAGCGGTCTTCTCCCTATCGGCCTCGGCCACTGGCACCTGCCAATACCCACTGGCCAGATCCAGAGTGGAGTACCATGCAGACCGCGTGAGACCCGCAAGGGAGTCTTCGATCCGGGGTAGGGGAAAAGCGTCTTTCTTAGTCACCAGGTTGAGCTTACGATAGTCCACACAAAACCTCCAAGCTCCCGACTTCTTCTGCACCAGTACGATGGGGGCTGCCCATGGGCTACTGCTTTCTCGGACGATGCCCCGCCCCAGCATGCCCTGCAATAGAGAGCGTACCTCTGTATATAAAGTGGGTGGGATCGGCCGGTACCTCTCCCTGCTGGGTCCTGCATCTCCAGTCGGAATATGATGTTCTACCACCTTAGTGCATCCGTAATCCTCCTCGTGTCTTGCAAACACATGTTGCCATCTCTGAAGGAGGGCTTGAAGTCGTTGTGCCTGCGCCTGTTCCAGCTTTTCCCCTTGCAGGGACTCACCTGCCAGGTGTCTCGGCATGTCCCTCTCCCCGTTGTTTGAGGGGGCTTCCATCTGCGTCAGGGCCACCTCGATGACAGTGGGGCACACCTGGCGGAAACTAACATCTCTCTCTTCCCTCACCTGATGGGGTGCAACCCCCGTGAGTCGGGCCAGCCGCTGGTGTCGGTGTAAGTGCACTGGGTAGGGGTGGTCATTTCGAACCTTTACAGGGACCCTCCCCCGGTGGACCGCCGCTAGGCCTCGTGCTACTTCCACTTGGGGGCAATCAGCGTGGGGTTCAACCAATACCCACTCTTCGGGGCCAACTCCTCGGGGGGCCACTCTCACCCACACCATGGCCTCACTCCTAGGGGGGATAGATAAAGCATAGCGACACATCACTCTTCCTACCTCTTCCCGGCTTCTACGGACCTGGGTCATCTGGACCCGACGACAGTCGGCGACCACTCGCTCCCATAGGGGCCTCTCAACAGGGGAGATCCTAGGGCCGGGCCTAGCCCGAAATAACTCCTCCCAACACTCGGAGAGCACATTCATCCCTAGTAGGGCTCGGTGGACTCCCAAGCACCTGTCTTCCACGATGATCACCCCTTTTTGGGGAACTAACACCCCGTGCACTTCTAAGTCCGTCAGCCGATAGCCAATGTAAGGAATCTCTAAGCCGTTGGCGCCCCGCAACGTCAGCCAGGGGGCCTCTCCTCCTTGGGTTCTCTGCTTCCCGAATACTTCCTGCGAGAGACTTTCGGCAAACAATGTCACTTGAGAGCCTGTATCTACCAGGCACTGTACCGTCTTGCCACATACCTTCACCTCCGCCATTGGGCTATGCCCCACCATCTGGCCTCTTGAATTATCACGTCTTTCCGGGTCTCCTCGAGGGGTCCCGGCCACACGACCCACTGTGGCCGGTCGTCCTAAAAACCCCCCTCCGATGCCCTGCGAGGCCCACACTGACGGCTATAATGCCCTGGTTCTCCACAACGATTGCAGATTGGCCGCCCTTGGTCATCCCACTCAAAGCGGGGCCGGTTAAAACGGTTTGGGCGCCCCGGTGGCTCTCGGCCCCTCTCAGAGTAGACTCGCTCTCGGGGTGCCGGCCTCGGTTCCTCTTGCGCCCTACCTTGACGAAGTTCTCCCAGAAGAGTCTTAGATAGTTCCGACATCTGCTCTCGGACATCTTTCAACAATTCTACTCTGAGGGCTTGCTTCCAATCTGCGTGTTCAGGTGGTGCTGCGGTGTTCCCACTTACGGCTGCACATACAGGGGTTTCACTTACTTCGACCTCATCACCTTCCAAGGCCAGTGCCTCCTTCTTTAGGTCCTCAAAGGTAAGCCCGGAGTCCCGTCGAAACTGGACCCTCAGACTTTGTCTCACGGGGCCCTCTTTCATCCCCAGGAGGAACTGGTCGCGTAACAAGGTCTCTCCGTCCCCTAGCCCATGGTCTCGTCGGGCCTGCAGGCGAGTGAACTGCTCTCGCAGCCTGAGGGCAAAAGCTCTAATAGGTTGTCGGGGGCCTTGCTTACAATTAAAAAATTGTGAACGGAGGACAGCTACGGGGGTATGGTCGCCATATTGTTCAGTAAGGAACTGGAACACAGTCTGGGCGGTGGCTCGGATTGCTTCGGGGGCGGCTTGTACCTCTCGCCGTGCTTCTCCCTCTAGGGAGTTCAACACAAACTGGAGCCGCTGAGCGGCGCTAAGGCCCTGCAAGTCGGCCAAGTACTCTAATTGGGCCTTCCATTCGGTCAGTCGTACCTCCGACTCTGCTCCTCCATATTTCTGGATCCATGGGCTTCCCATGATAATAGATGTGGCACGGGGTGGGGCTGCAGGCCCCGCGTTGTCAGTCATTGGGTGACCTTGGCTACTCAACTCGAGGTGGGGCCCTGCCGACTACGCCAAAATCTGTCACCACCGGGGGCTGGCTGTTTAAAACTAAAGCCACGCCCCTTTGCAACTCCCACCTCGAGGAGGTCCCCAAAGCCAACCCAATGACCAGACAAACACGGGAACAGGTAAGTAAAATTTAAAACAAGCTTTATTTAGTTTAAATATTTAAAAGAACTGGGAATTTGGGGAAAGGGGAAGTTAAAACTAATAGGCCTCTTCTTCTCCCTCCAGGGAGACTGCAGCCCCGGCAGACAGGCCAAGGGCAGCAAGGGTGCCAACCACCATAAGCTGGGGGAGAACGGGAAACGTCAGGCTCCAGCCTGGACCCTACCAACCGTGGCGCCCTCCTTCTTCCGTCCTGGAGGCAGAATAATTTTAGGTGTGGCTGGTAAGGAAGATCTCCACTGTCGGTGTACCTTTCCTCGGGCCGGCAGGGGGTCCTCGCCCCACGTGCCTTTACGTTCCCTGTCGTACGTCCGTCCACGTTCTCCTTATGCCCCACAGATAGTCACTGCTACACAAAAGCACTGTTAGCTTGCACTTGAGGTGTCTCTCACCGGCTCTGCTGCTTGCAGCTCTCTGGGTGGGTATCCGTTACACAGTCTGTTCTCCAATTGATTCACTCTCGTTTCTGCTCTCTCTCCACAGGTGGCCGCTAGAACACAAAGACACTGTTACTGGGACTTCGAGTAATTCTCACCGGCTCTGCTGTTTACAGCTTTCTGGGTAGGTATGGTTCTCAGTTTGCTCTTCAATGATTCACTCTCGTTCTGCTCTCTCCACAGGTGGCCGCTAGAACACAAAGACACTGTTGCTGAGACTTCGAGTAATTCTCACCGGCTCTGCTGTTTACAGCTTTCTGGGTAGGTATCACGTTCACAGTTTGCTCTTCAATGATTCACTCTCGTTCTGCTCTCTCTCCACAGGTGGCCGCTAGAACACAAAGACACTGTTACTGAGACTTCGAGTATTTCTCACCGGCTCTGCTGTTTACAGCTTTCTGGGTAGGTATCACGTTCACAGTTTGCTCTTCAATGATTCACTCTCGTTCTGCTCTCTCTCCACAGGTGGCCGCTAGAACACAAAGACACTGTTACTGAGACTTCGAGTATTTCTCACCGGCTCTGCTGTTTACAGCTTTCTGGGTAGGTATCACGTGCACAGTTTGCTCTTCAATGATTCACTCTCGTTCTGCTCTCTCTCCACAGGTGGCCGCTAGAACACAAAGACACTGTTGCTGAGACTTCGCGTATTTCTCACCGGCTCTGCTGTTTACAGCTTTCTGGGTAGGTATCACGTTCACAGTTTGCTCTTCAATGATTCACTCTCGTTCTGCTCTCTCTCCACAGGTGGCCGCTAGAACACAAAGACACTGTTGCTGAGACTTCGAGTATTTCTCACCGGCTCTGCTGTTTACAGCTTTCTGGGTAGGTATCACGTCCACAGTTTGCTCTTCAATGATTCACTCTCGTTCTGCTCTCTCTCCACAGGTGGCCGCTAGAACACAAAGACACTGTTGCTGAGACTTCGAGTAATTCTCACCGGCTCTGCTGTTTACAGCTTTCTGGGTAGGTATGGTTCTCCTCCGTAGGTCAACAGAGGGGCGAAGGTCACACACCACCTCACCGGGTCGAGCGCTGCCCTATCTCCAATGCCCATAGGCCGATCGATTCCTAGACGGGGGCGCCCTTTTCGTAGAGACCACGGGGCGGCGGACCCTTTCGCCTCTAACTCTGCGACGAAAACAGACACAGGTAAGTTCACACCACGAAATGTTTTCCAATGGTTTACTCACGGTCACGGACAGCTCTTAGTCTGCGTCCCTTCGCACTCCAACAGCACACTACTTATAGTAACAGTGATTTCTGTAGTCGTTGGCCTCTCCGTCCTCTGCCCAGTGGAAGAAAATGGATGATGCGGGGCTTCGTCTACAAGACACACAGCAACCCACAGCAATATACACAGCACCACTCCAAACGTGAAAAAGATTTAGTACACAGTCTCACTCACCACACTATAAGTGCACCACAACAAGGGAAGCGCCCGGTGTCCTCCACTGCGCTTGGGCTACGATAAGGCGGTGGGAAAATACGACCACAATAAGTCTCGTTGCGGTGGCTGTTTGAAGTTATACTTCTAACGGCTCGCCCACCACACTCTTATAGGGGTAGGGCCGCCCTCCTTCTCCTGGAGGTTTCCAATAGTTACACAAGTTAACTTTTGCCAGTTACTCCACACAAAAAGGGTATACTCACGGCGAATAGCCTTTGTTTACGTTGTACCAGAAGGTCAATTGTCTTCCTGCTTTACTCCTTCAATATTGATTAGAACAAGTTCCTTTTTACCCATAGGATTTTCCTGTTTGCTCCAGCAGATCCACAATCAAGACTGCAACGAGAGAGAGAGAGAACCACAGACAGCCACCACGTCCAACAATGAGCACAGCTCCGTTTCCCAGCACACACTAACCACTCTAACTGTGTTCTAACTGTGCTTTATATACTCCTCTCTGTACTATAATCATCCAATTGCCAGGCGATCTCTTCAACTAGGCACAGCTGTGCCCAATCGGCTGATTACAGCCTCCGTGAATCTGCCGGATGTCCGGTGTTTCCGTTTTCCGGTCTGGACGGAAACATCCGGGCGGAACCAAAACTTCCTCAACTTTTGGTTCCGCCCTGAAAGATCGTCACCCCGTGACATCTACATAAATAAAATGCCACATGGGAAATGTCCAATCCAATAATGTTCACCAAAGACAATAAAATGATTACACAATGTAAATTTCCCAATGCCATATCATGAAAACATCTACATGTAAATAAATATATATATTTATTTAGGGGGGCACTTCACTGTGTGGACTGTGTGGGCCTGGCTACAGTGAATGCGTGAGAAAGTGAAACTGAGATAACAGAATGATAGCGTTGTCTGCAGATTGTCTGCAGATGCAGTATTAAAGATTAAAATAACTTTAACTGATCAACACAAATATAAAATGCCATAATATAATTGATTTTTTACCAGCATTAAAACCGCTATAGTTTTTTTCTTTGTGTATCTGCAGCATCCGCCCTGTGGATGAGGAAGCTGCAGCCAATGCCACTGGCTTTTTTCTTTATTGAACACTTGAGTCTTACCTGGGCATTTAGATATTCAAGTTTTCATTAATAATTTCTGGGTGAAACATTTTAAACATGATGGTCATCTGTCGACTCGACAGTTTCAGCACGTCCTCTGCGTTATTGCGGAGAGACTTTAACGTCTTTTTGTTCGCTCCCCATGAGCTGAACGTTTTCATTTTGTACTTTTTTACTTGCATATATTTCAACTTATATTCAAGAAACACACATGATATAATGTAAGTTGTTATAGATAGAATAAGCTTGTTCTGAAATGATGACAAAATCTAAATGACTAAAAATTATCTCTCCATCTTAATTTAGCCAAAATACTGATTCATTCGTTTTCATACTTTATAGATACACATTAATTTATCTAATCAACCTATTATCATCAAATGCGTAAGAATAGCAAGCAGTGTGATTATCGTGCAATATAGCCTACTCCAAACTCCAATTTTGCGTGCATACGCCAGTCCTTCTCATTCACTTAAATGGCGCATCTTTTGGTGTCGTTTTATTTATTGTTTTTTTGTCTTTTTTTTTAAACCATTGCCGATTGGGTTTGGGTTAGAATTGGGGTTTGAGTTTGGATATCATTTTATTTTACAAAAACTTACTCTAACCCCCAAACCCAAGAGACAACAGACTCCTAGATCAGATTATAATTTATTTAAGTTTTTAGATCAAATTACTGGTTCAAATACAAATTACTGATCAAATGAAAAATAATGTTACTGAACCTTCCTGTTTGGCGTTGGCGATACCAGCATTAACGAGTAGGGCCTAAGCAAAGCAACTGATTTCAGGTGTTTTGTCAGAGTCTGTTCCCTTCCCTTTAGTGTAGCGTTTGTATCACGGTATGTTTTTATACATTTATAAAGACTAAAGATTTGAATAGTTTATAAAAAAAAATAATTGAATGTATTCTATAATACAGTTTATTAAATATTTCATACTTTCCCCAGTTTTCTATTGTGGTATTTTTTATAACCTCTCTACTGGTTGTTTTAATAATTATTATGTGGACATTCTTAATAAATACATAAACATAGCACACACCCATGATGTGAAGTGTTATTTATATATAAACAGGCTGGGGCATATTCATTTGTATGTATGTAACACAATAGTTTTAGAACAAACACGTAGGCTATATATATAAGGTAAAAAGAAATAATAGAAAATAGGAAAATTATATTTAATAAATGGTATTGTATAATACATGAAAGTATTACTTTTTAAAATGAAGTGAATTATACTGTAAAAATATGTGACTTACCATTAAAGGACAATAAAGATACATTACATACATGCACACACACACATCTCAGTAGCCAAGCCATTAAAACATTTAATATATATAGATAATAAACGTAATGCTATAAAAACACCAGAGGGAAACACATAATTCACCACCATGCGTGAAACTCCGTTAGACTGCTACCTAGTGGTAACTGTTTTCTTAGCAATGCACGCACGTCGCCTGATCCACAAATGCACATCCTCTTTTTTTGCGTGCACATATTGTGAAATAATGATACGAAATATGCCAACTGAATTCACAAATGTGTGTCTGTTTGTACAAATCGATGCACATTCACATAAATATTAAAATTCGCAGACACAAAATCAAAGACATGTTTAGTTCATTCATTGATAGTTGTTTGTATTTGGCTCATAAAATGCTTTAAACGGCGAAATGGAAGTCTCAATATACAAATGAACAGAACGGGATTAATGCACGCGTGTCACCTGATCCACAAATGCACATCTCCCCTTTTGCACGCGCAAATTATGAGATTTGAATACAAAATAAAACATTTGTATTTGTACAT
This sequence comes from Misgurnus mizolepis, assembly GCA_025389145.1. Lineage (NCBI taxonomy): Eukaryota > Metazoa > Chordata > Actinopteri > Cypriniformes > Cobitidae > Misgurnus > Misgurnus mizolepis. Next base: position 7,405,266 of record JAIFKI010000023.1, read on the forward strand.
TTTGTACAAATCGATACACGTTCATTCAAATTCTGAATTTCACATATTCAAATCTTAAGACATTTGTTCGTGGATAGTAAAATACATTTGTAACATGCATCCAGTTCACAGATAACTGTGCATGTATTTGTTAATAATTTTGAGTCTAATTTTTTTCCATAGAAAAATACTAGTGTGCGATTAATTTACACTCTTCTCCCATACATTTTGTGATATGGTTAGTCAGTCGCTAAAATAAAATAATTAAGTCAATGTTTTAGCAAGACAAGTTCAGGTATTTCTGTGGAGTATTATAAAGCGTAGTAGTGTCAATAAAAATACCAATCTACAAAGTTCAACGTTCTGCGGTGCAGCAGCGGAGGACTTTTATTTTGTCGAACAGAACTGAGGAACAACGTATGGCGTCACATGTTGACCTTTTGGTTGACCAATCGGCGGCAAGAGGCGTCTCAGGACCGCCCCATGTTAAAAACGAACAAAGGCGCCGATTTCTCGTTTCTGCTTATTTCATTTGAAGTTGAAAAACAAACTATCAAAAGGTACTCGGACCAATCAGGATCTGAAAACCTAGCATTGAGAGTGTAGATGTACTTTGGTCAGGGTCTTTTATTTAATTTAAAGTACTAGCTCTTTTAGTCTAAAGAAAAAGTTTTGAAGGATCAGTGTTTGGACCCCGCATCTGTTTTAGAAACGGGGCGCAGCACAGTTGACATCTATCAGATATGAATCTGACCAAACATACCTAAATGTTTTATTTTCTGTTTGTCAATAAAGAAATTTTGATGTTACAAAACAAAAGTTTAGATCAAACAGTATTTATTATAAAACACGCAGGACTATTTACCCCTTAAAAAAGGCCTGTAGCTTGTATGTTTTAAACACTACCTATGTGAGATTCGTGAGACACTAAGATAAATCTTTACTTTTGCCATAGTGGATACACGCAGAGACACACAGAGATACACATACACATCCAGTGACACGAGCGCACGCACACGTACACACACGCGCGCGCAGGCACACACACCGACGTGGCGCTGTTCTTGTGAGATCAGATATAAGTTTACTCAGACACGTCTAAATGTTCAATTCTGATTGTCTATAAGAAACTTTTGATGTTACAAACAAAAGTTTAGATCCTTCAGAATTTGTCATAAAATACACACTGGGGCGCTTCACCTTAAAAATATGACATGTTTTAATTAGAGACATGGTTCTAAATCTAAAATGCGGACAGAATTACATTGATCGTAAATACACATATACACACTTGGAGGTTAGGAGACACATTGTATACAAACCAGAAGATGGGATAAAAATGTGTAAAAAACGTTTATTTTTAAAACCACAGATCATGATCTTTGTGATACGGTGGCCTCGAGGTGCGAAAATAAATTACGATGGTAAATTACTTATTTACAAGATTAAAAACAAATTTACAAGTTTTTTTTTTTACAAATTTACAAGTTTTTTTAAACAAATTTACAAAGAGTGAATAAATGTACAAGTTTTTTTTAACAAATTTACAATAAGTGAACAAATTTACAAGTTTTTTTTTTTAACAATTTTACTAGTTTTTTAAACAAATTTACAATGAGTGAACAAATGTACAAGTTTTTTTTAACAAATTTACAATGAGCGAACAAAATTACAAGTTTTAAAACAAATTTAAGTTTTTTACGGAAAGGGTACAATAGCGTACAATACGCTGACGTCACGCATCCGAGCCTCCGGTGGGAAGAAACCCGGAAGTATCGCCGTGAATCACATGAGAGATGTGAATGCGATGTTGTGTGTTAGGCTGTACATCCTATTGATGGAAAGAGAGTTATAATATATAATCTTTCATCGCTTCCGAAGTGACTTAAAGGGATATTGGACCTTATTTTCAGGTAAGTGAAATAGTTTTAGTTAGCTAACGCTAGCTTTCCAAGTTGCACACGTTTTGGATGGTAGTAATCAAATTAATTCACTGACTTTCTCATTAGATTACAGACAACACGAGAGGGTGCTTCAAACTTTTTATTCAGGACTGCATTGTTCGTTCGCTCTCGGGGTTACATAGACTGAAACGGGGAGGCGTGACGAGTTTGTTTACATGGTGCTACGAACTCAAACCCAGAAGAACACTTCAGAGGAATCAAGGGTGCGTTAACTTGTTCGATGATATAATCTGAATAATCTTTAAAAGTTTAGGATTTTATGTAATGAGACGATTTGTTAAAATTACCTAAATTTATACTATAAATTATATTTTCATTTAATCATTTAAACCTGTCTGAATGTGATGGTACTGTAATGTTTTATCTTATTACAAATGAAGAGTTTGGTTCCAAAACGCAATAAATCCATTTTGACAAATTTCGGTAAAAACATGTTCCCTTTCAGTCGGTCACTACAACGTCACGTCGTGACCGACGAATTGGGAACCGCTTCGCGGGTGACCTATCTGCTTCGAGAAACCTTTAAAACGCCAATGAACTTGGCATGCAGATAATTGCATCTGCCGGCGCCGCCCCGCCGCACAGGTATTTAATGAGCGGCAGGTGCAGTTATCAAATCAGCTTTTTAGCTTCGAAAGCTGGCAGACTGACTGCTCACGAGAAGCTACTCTCTGCTCTTTGGAGAACTCTGCGTGTTTGATTTGGTTGGGCAAAGGCATTTCAGCGGAGGCTCGCGGGTGTTCCACCTCTCTTTTTAATTTTTTTTCTCACTCTTAGTTGAGTGTGTGCGTAGCCGTTCCCCTGTGTGCTTCATCAACATCAGCACATTAAAAGAGTGTTTCCTCTAAAAGAGTATTGCGGTGTTCTGCGTCTTTTTAAAGACAGCATTTCACTTGCACTGAGGCAGGAGCGTCTTTTTAAAGATGTCTTTCTGTCCGTGTTTCTGGATGCGGCAAATGTATGGGTCCCCGGGTGGCCACGATCGTCCTCTCTCGTGCGCAAGAGTGCATGCTGAGGCGGCGTTCGTGGAGGGTTCATACTCCTAAGAGAGCGTGAACCTTTTGGATGGCGGAGACGGGTTTCGTACCTCCGGGAACGTCACCCCCTTTTTTCCGTTGCGGAGCCCCGTTAAAGGTGCGGTGGCAAAACTCCGGAAATCTTATCTCCGTATAAACGGTGCTGAATCGGTTAGCTGGTTCGTCCAGTGACTCTCAGCACCCCCATCCACAGCCAGAGGTGCCGTAAGAGACGGGTGGCGCGTGTTCTACGTGCTCTCGTCCTCTTTCAGTCCTCACGAGGATTCTATGTCTGTCACAGCATCGGAGAGGGGGTCGTCTATTCGGTCGCCGACTCGGACCCACTCCCGCCTTCGGGTTGGGTAGGGGCTCCCGTGCTCGACCCCGAGTGGCGGCCATGCACGCTCGGGAGCGCGGAGACGGTCTGTGTGGAGCGGAGAGCTCCTCCCCCACCCGCACCGTCCCGCCTAGATGATTGGCACTTCAGGACTGCAAGAACAGCCCCAACCTTCTGTGCCTTTCTTCCCGGGGTGCATGTTGGTTGACACGGTCGTGGAAAACTCGTTTTCCTCCCGGAACCGACCGTTCAGCCATCACCTCTCACCTCTCCTGACGGCGGGGCCGCTAAGGGTTATGCTGCTCCAAGAGACCAGCCTCCCTCCCCTCACAGACCCACGGGCTTGTGAGAGGCGGCCTCTGCCGTGCGCGCCATGGCGTGATGCAGGTCCGCCAGGCTACGGCACTGAAGGATCTGCACAGGCGAGGTCACGGTCCGGCAACTAAAGAATCCTGTGTGGCTCTGACCTGGCGCTACGAGCGACTGGGTTCACCCCACAGGCCGCCGGACGTGCTATGCCCACCCCCCGGTGGTCCAGGGACGCCATCTCTGGTTGTGTCTTGCGGGCATTAAGTAGGTCATTAATAATCGCCCTAATGTTCCTTTTTAGACCAGCCATTTCGGCGACGCGGCTGAGAGTGTCCAACAATGATCGGCCGCTTTAGAGCAGACTGAGGCTTCATGCCACGTCGGAGCCTAGCTGCCCCCTCCGTTACGTCAGTATATTGGTCTGCTTCTCGCCGAGGGTGTCCTGCTACGGCTTTTTCGTTCCTTCATCCCGGCAGCTCTGAGGAACCTGTCGTAAGCTGTTCACCCGCCCACTCAGCCCGCTACAAAGGTGGAAAATGAAACTTAGCGGCTCTGAGTCGGGCGACCTGAAGATGGAGAGGATCGCTCGTCAGGAGATGGTGAAAACATCACTCCCCCCCCCCACCCCGTAGGAGGGCCGGGTGGGGAATCCTTGGTTTCGTTTTGTGTTCCGCCGACTTCAATCGGCACCCACTAACCTCAAAGAGCGAATTCCTCTTCTTTCTCCAGGTCCCCGGAGGCTTATAGGAGCTTCGGACGGGCTCAAAACCCTACGTTCTCCTCTTCCTCATTCTCCAGCGGATGTATCGAGCGGGACATCTACAAGGGAGCCCCTTTGCTCAGCATCCATCAGCGGTTTCGGGTGAGTGTTTCATTACACACAACATCTCACAATGCGGCCAAAGAGCACGCGTCGCTGAGTTCCCCGTCTCCGCTCGCCACGGGTACACATCGTGCCGTTAATTTCCTCTCGCTCGGTATCTGGGGGCCTGGAAAGAGCTTCCCAGCCCGTCGCGTTGGCTTTTACGCACGATCCGTTTCGGTTATACATTCAATTTGCCCGGCTACCTCTCAAATATTCAGGCTTCACCACGGTGAAAGCTGCCGATGCGCACGTACTGCGTGCGGAAGATTGCTGTCCAATTGGCGAAGGACGCGATCGAGCCGGTCCCTCCAGCCGAGATAAAGTCGGGGCTTTACAGCCCTTACTTCATTGTACCCAAGAAGAGTGGCGGGTTGCATCCGATCCTAGATCTGCGTACTGAGTCGAGAATTCACAGAATTCACATTCACAGAATGCTGTTCAAAATGTTTACGCAGAGGACCTGAAGGACGCATACTTTCATGTCTCCATACTTCCCCGACACAGGCCGTTTCTCCGCTTTGTGTTCGAGGGGTGGGCATATCAGTACAAAGTCTCACCGTTCGGGCTTTCTCTCTCTCTCCCTGTGTCTTCACGAAAGTTGCGGAGGGCGCACTGCAGCCCCTGAGAGAGAGAGAGAGCGGTGTTTGCGTTTTGGCGTATTGGCTCATAATAGCTCAGTTTCGTCAGATGCTGTGCACACACATAAATCGTGTACTTAAACACCTCGCTCGTCTCGGTCTTCAGGTCAACTGGGGAAAGAGTAAACTTTGCCCCGTGCAGAGGATCTCTTTTCTCGGAATATAACGGGATTTGGTCGATTTAATAACACGTCTCATAGAAGCGCGTGTTCAGTCAATTCTGACTTGCCTAAACATTTAAAGGTAGGGTTGCGGTTCCACTAAAATAATTTTAAAAACTTGTGGGGCATAGGGCAGTAGCTGCGGCTGTGACACCGCTCTGGCTGCTCCATATGAGACCGCTTCAGTGTTGGCTTTATGACCGAGTCCCGAGGAGAGCGTGGCTCACCGGCTTTCAAAGTATTATAATTACATCGAGATGCCGTCACACTTTCACCCCGTGGTCAGACCCAGCGTTTCTCAGGGTGTGGATGCCACTGAGATAGGTCTCCAGGCATGCTATTGTTGGCAAAAATGTCTCTACAACGGGGTGGGGAGCTATGTACGGCGGGCTCGTCGCTTCGGGGGTCTGGTCGACATTGCACTGTATATCTTGCGCTCGTCCGTTTCATCAACGTGATTCGATGCTTAAGATGTATTAGTGCGCACCGACAAAACTGCGGCTGTAGCGTATATCTATCGCCAAGGCGGTCTGCGCTCTCGTCACCTGTCGCATCTCGCCCGTCTCTCCTCTTCTGGAGTCAGAAGTATCTGAGGTCTCTTCGTGCCATTCACATATCGGGGTCGCTGAACACAGCGACAGACGCGCTCTCATGAGCAGCGCGCCCCGGCGAGTGGCGGCTCCACCCCCGGTCGGTTCAGCTGATTTGGAAATGTTTCGGCAGAGCAGTTAGATCTGTTTGCTTCTTCAGAGACAACCCATTGTCGCCTGTTTTATTCATTATCCGAGGGAACACTCGGCGTGAATGCACTGGCACACAGCTGGCCGCGGGGTTTCCCCCCAGTAAGCTTTATTGCGCAGACACTGTGCAGGTCAGGGAGGACGCGGAGCGCATTCTATTAGTTGCGCACTACCGGACAACTAGGAATTGGTTTTACAGAATTCACTCTCCTCGCGACAGTCCCTCCCTGGCTGATTCCCTGGCACATTATGGCACCCTCGCCCCGATCTGTGGAACCTCCATGTGTGGTCTCTGGACGGGGCGCGGAGGTTTTAGGTGATTTACCCCAGGCGGTATCTAACACCATCACTGTAGCGCAAGCGCCGTCTACGAGGCAGGCGTATACGCTGAAATGGAACCTGTTTGTTGTATGGTGTACTTCTCAACGAGAGGACCCCCGGGAATGCTCAATCAGTATTGTGCTTTTATATCTCCAGCACCGCTTGGAGAAGAGGCTGTCACCACTTATCATTAAAGTAGATATCGCGGCAATATCCGCGCATCACGTACCCATAGACGGTAGATCAGTGGGTCAGCACGATCTGGTCATTAGGTTTTTAAGAGGTGCACGGAGGCTGAATCCTTCGCGCCCTCCCTCTATTCCTCCTTGGGACTTGTCCATGGTGCTGAAAGCCCTTCAGGACTGCCCTTTCAAGCCTCTGTGGATGGTGAGCGTCAGGTTTCTCACTATGAAACCTTTGACGCTCCTCGCATTGGCTTCTATTAAAAGGATAGGGGATCTTCATGCATTTTCGGTCAACGATTCGTGCCTTCAGTTCGGGCCGGCTGAATCCAGCGTTACACTGAGACCCCGGCCGGGCTACGTGCCTAAAATTCCCACCACTCCCTTTAGAGATCAGGTGGTGAATTTACAAGCGCTGCCTTTGGAGGAGGCAGACCCAGCCATGGCTTTGTTATGTCCTGTTCGTGCACTACGTGTGTATGTGGATCGTACTCAAAGCTTTCGGACCTCAGAACAGCTCTTTGTCTGCTACGGTGGTCAGCAGAAAGGGAAAGCTGTCACTAAACAGAGGATGTCTCATTGGATTGTAGACACAATCGCCCTGGCGTATGAGAAACAGGGCATTCCTTGCCCTTTTGGTTTGAGAGCCCATTCAACCAGAAGCGTGGCTTCATCTTGGGCTTTGGCTCGTGGTTCCTCACTTGCAGATATTTGTAGAGCTGCTGGCTGGGCGACACCTAAATCGTTCACTAGATTTTACAGTGTTCGTGTTGAGCCGGTATCCTCTCGAGTTCTCTCAGATCAGTGAGAACATCGAGGAACGGCTCCTGTGTCGGCTTGGTGCCTTTCGTTTTGGTGCTGCACGACCGCACCATTATGGAAGGCATTTAAGGCAAAAACGTTACAAAAAACTGTTTTTTGTCTCCTCCACCGCTTGGTGGCCGATGTTGCGGAGCATCGGCTGCCAGCCTCTCACTAGATGTATCCTTAAGAACCTGGGTGAGGCTAGCGCCCACATTGCGCCCCCTAGTGGTTTCTTTGTGAGTATTTCCGTGGAAAGTTCTGATTTACCACGTTTCCCTTAGCGGAGTTCATTCCGCGCCTCTCTAGTGTACTAAGAGAGAGTGTTTTTTATATAGACCTCGTGTCTTTTTATCCATCACCTTAGTGGTAGACCCCTAGAGGGTTTTTTTTCCGCAGCGATCTTAGTCCCGCCTGACGAGTTCGCTTCCCAGTTCGCCTAGTCACTATCGTGGGTTAAGGAACAAGTAGTGACCGGCCTCTGCTTCAACCCCATTTCCGTTCCCTTAAAGAGGAGAGTCGGAGGGTTTACGCAGGCACTGGAAGGGTCAGCTTCAGTGGCGCTTTGGTAGGGATTCCCAATTCGTCGGTCACGACGTGACGTCGTAGTGACCGACTGAAAGGGAACGTCTCGGTTACATATGTAACCCTCGTTCCCTGAAGGAAGGGAACGGAGACGCCACGTCCCGTCGCCACAGTTTGCTGTTCCATTGCTGGTATCGGCCGGACATTTTTCTTTTTCTGGCCAGCTTTCTCAGCAAAAAATAGCTGATTTGATAACTGCACCTGCCGCTCATTAAATACCTGTGCGGCGGGGCGGCGCCGGCAGATGCAATTATCTGCATGCCAAGTTCATTGGCGTTTTAAAGGTTTCTCGAAGCAGATAGGTCACCCGCGAAGCGGTTCCCAATTCGTCGGTCACGACGTGACGTCTCCGTTCCCTTCCTTCAGGGAACGAGGGTTACATATGTAACCGAGACGTTTTCTATCCCAAGAAAGTGACAAGATGAAAACCACTTTTTTCTGTTACAAACTTTCACGTAGCATCTTTAGGTTATAAAAACATAAAAAATTCAAATCCATAACTTGATTTTCAAAGATTTATTATAAAAACAAATTATTTTTTCCACAAAATGCAATAAATCCATGACAAGTTTTTTTTTTTTTAATTCTATAAATCTATTCAATCAATGTATAAATGTGCATTCATTTTTGCCATGTTATATTAATTTAGTTGAACAGTTGTACACACTGATTAAAAAATAAACATTAACGGCATTGATCAAAACACTTACTGTCATATTAGGAACACTGTCATTGCTGCGGTTATACTTGACGTCGTCGCTTAACATTTTTCACAGCGATCAGCTGTGATTCTCGTATAGACTTTGAGTAAAATTATGGAAAGTTTTTCATAAGATCCCCTGGGTCAATGTTTTAGCACGAGAGAAGCTAGATGCTGTCGGGAGAACAAGCAATCATCTCCCAAGTGCCTCTCGCGTAAATTATTAGATGTTGATGGCTTACGTTTCTTTCCCGTCACAGAAAAACGACAGGTTTATCAATGCTATTAAAGTATTATTTTGTTTTTGTTTGTTTGTTGATCACAAAGTACAAAGTAGATGAGAAAAACTAGGACTCTGTGTACTCAACGCGCCGCCATTGTTTTTTTACATTGCGTGGAATGGTGCGCTGTAATTTGTGGAGCGGATTTATTGCAATCTGTAGAAAAGGAGGAGTGGCGTTTATTGCGTTTTGGGAAAAAAGGGAGAAAAGTTGACAGAATAACACAGCGGATATTGGATTTTGCGTAAAATTAAGAATTTACTTTTAAATACTGACCTGATATAATACTGATTCTGGCAGTAACTCTGGCATTTATTGCATTTTGGAACCAAACTCTTAAAATACTCTAATGTTGCCTAAGCAAACTGACATTTATGTATAGATAGATAGATAGATAGATAGATAGATAGATAGATAGATAGATAGATAAATAGATAGATAGACTGCCAAGACTGAAATCATGATTATGTTCATTTCAAGTGTCTGTGATATTGAAACACTAAAGGAAGAAGAGGAGGAACCACCATTCGTTTCCTGATCAGGGGCCTCATTTATAAACGTTGCGTACGCACAAAAGAAGGCGTACGCCACTCTCTACGAATACTTGTTATTTATAAAAAGCAAACTTGACGGGAAAATGTGCTGTCCGTCACGCAAGCTCTGACCCAGGTGTACGCACAAAAACGGGTGAAATGAGAAATGGCGACACCGTCGGCAGATGGAAGAAACACGTGAAAGTGAAAGTGAAAATGACAACACTGCCTCTCATACACGAAAACCCGTTTGATCGATCAGCAGTGAAAAAAAATAAATAAATCGAAAATTACAACAGAAATTCAAATGAACACATATTTGCTAAAAGAAAAGTGAAATATGTTCTGCAATAATATTGGCATGTTGTGCAATTCATCCTAATAAAGAATATAGTTCACAGAACAAAATAATGTACAAAACTGATATTCTCGTCAATGTGTCCGTCTGGCGGAGCAGATATAGATGCAATTACATAGACAGATAGATAAATAATTAGATAGATAGATAGATAGATAGATAGATAGATAGATAGATAGATAGATAGATAGATAGATGTATTAATTGTCCACTGGGGAAAGTTGTATTCATAGTAAACCATATCTTCATAATCTACGGAATTATGGTATTCATGCATATGCCTTTAGTGTGTTTTATTTTTGATAAAACAATGTATGGCGTATGTCTCAACCATTCAGAAAGCAACAAGAAATTACATTTGCGCTGAACAATGTCCCATTACCACGTCGATTATTACCGACATCTGTAGCTTGTCAGATGCAATTAAATGGATGGAAATAAAATGCCCCATCACAATGCGTAATGCCCACACTGTGCCCTCCAAACAACATTTTTCTCCTCTTTTCCACCTCGCCAACTATAACTTCTACTTCACATTGAGTGAAGTTATGTTTTTTTTGATTTCCTCTCTGTGTTTGCCATGATTTCGCATTCAATGCATATTAAATGTGGGCATTTCACGGACTATTTATGGGCAACTATGGGCGTGTCATGAAGCCGCAAAAGCTGCGCTACATTTAGAATTGATTGTGATTTATTAAGGGAAAAATGCGTAGGATGTGCGTGCGCACGGTTTTATAAATCTGAATATTTCTGTGCGTAGGCGCGTCCTATGTTTCATCCGTACGCCACTTCTGACGCAAATTCTACGCAAAGTTTTATAAATGAGGCCCCTGAACACAAGAGAAGAGTGAGAAAAAAATTAAGCATTTAAGTTATTGATGAAAATTAGAACAAATAAATCTCATTACCTCCTTGATCTTTCTTTTTTTACATGCAATTTTCTCCTCTTTCTCAATACACAGATCTAACAGTGGTTCTGGGGCATTGCAAGACTTGATTACCTGGAAACATCTCCTTTTATGGAAGATTATCGCAACATTTGTGTCTTGGATCAGTTTTTCTTGTTTCTCTGCCGTATGAGGCAGGGGCTTCTTTCCGCAGATTTAGCTGTAAGGTTTAAAGGTCCTGTTTTTCCTGATCCCATTTTTTAAACTTTAGTTGGTGTGTAATGTTGCTGTTAGAGCATAAATAATATCTGTAAAATTATAAAGCTCAAAATTCTATGCCAAGCGATATATTTTCTTAAATAGAATTTCCCTTTCAAAGCCTACAGCGAACGGCCGGTTTGGACTACAGCCCTCTACTTCCTGATTAAATGACATCCAAAGAAGAGTTTTTTTTACTAACGTCCGCCTACAGGAATACATCAGTTGCCAGCTAAGCTCAAATGGCTCTGCTAAGCTAAGCTGCTGTTGAATTACAGCACACTAAACAAACAACACAATCAGAACTGTTTCTTAAGGAGGGACTTTATAGAACAAGGATGTCATCAGCTCCTTTTTAGGAAAGTAAAAACAGCGCTATAGACATAAGTAATTATGTGAAAAATACTGCGTTTTTTTTACACACAAAACATGAACACACGCTATATTGCACACCTTAACAGAATCATAGTTTGTGTTAAATACTCTCATTCTCACGGCACCCATTCACTGCAGAGGATCCCATTGTAAGCATATTGCAGAACCTTTGACACACATTTTTAACCTGACTATTGAAACTGGATTAATACCTAGTGTATGGAAGTCAGCATATGTCACTCCATTATTTAAGGGTGGTGACCGAACAAATCTAAATAATTATAGGCCAATATCAAAGCTGTATGTTTTAGTCAAGATTTTAGAAGGGCTTATCAGTGATCAGCTGAAAGATTATTTAGAAACAAAAAACATTTTAAATGATATGCAGTCTGGTTTTCGTAAAAAACACAGCACTGTCACTGCTACTACAAAAGTGTTAAATGGTTTAATAAGTGCTATTGATTCTAAAGAATATTGTGCTGCGCTGTTTTTGGATCTGTCAAAGGCATTTGACACAGTTGACCACTCTGTCTTGTCTCAGAGATTGGTGGATATTGGAATGTCTTTAAAAGCAGTCAAATGGTTTGGTGGCTATTTAAGTGGCTGAACACAAAGAGTTCAGATGGATGGTGTGTCCTCAAACATATTATTTACTAGGGGTGTGCATTGGCACTGTCCTCACAATTCGAATCAATTACGATTCATCAGGTAACGATTCAATTCAATTCGATTCTACAATGCATTGCGATGCATCAGAATTCTACTGTACACAACAAGGCAAGTGCAACTATTCTCAACAAAAACGGAAGCTTATAGCAGCTTTAAGACAATGACAATTATATACCTGAGATGAGAATTTACACACTTCGTAAGTCTTGTCTAGTTTCCCATTAACTTCGTAGAATCCGAAATGTGCCCATATGTCCACTTTCCATGGAAAAGGGTGCGTTTTGATTTACCCGTCTATCACTGTCATCTCTCTCCGCCTCAGCCATCTTGATTGTTGTTGTTATGCCCCCGGAAGTAATTGAAACTTCACAACTTTATTGTCCACTCGAGGCCAGAAAATAAACAGTGACCTAATCGATTATGGCACTTTGCTGCATCGATGCTGAATCGTGCATGCCCGCATTGCTGAATCGATTATTGTTGACACCCCTATTATTTACACAAAATGGTGTCCCTCAGGGGTCAATTTTGGGGCCCATTTTATTTACTATCTATATAAATGAATTGTGTCAGAATGTAACAACAGCAAAGTGTCATTTTTATGCAGATGACACCATTTTGTATTGTTCTGCCTCTTCCTTAACAAGGGCCTTAGAGGACCTGCAATCTGCTTTTAACATTATTCAGAAGAATCTTAAAAAATTTAAACTGGTATTAAATTCTGACAAAACTAAAATGATGTGTTTCTCTAAATCAAGGAACACTGACAATGCTTGTAAGATTCTTACTCTAGATGAGAGAGAAATTAAACGAGTATCAGTCTACAAATATCTTGGCTTTTTCCTAGAGGAAAGTTTGACTTTTAAGCAGCATATAGGATGTCTAACAAAAAACCTTAGAGTGAAGTTGGGTTTCTATTACAGAAATAAAGGCTGTTTTTCTTTTAGTGCGAGAAAAACACTTATACAAGCTACATTTTTGTCAAAGCTAGATTATGGTGATATTTTATATATGCATGCCAAGAAATCTTCTTTGAAAATGCTGGACTCAGTATACCATGCAGCACTAAGATTTGTAACTAATTCCAGCTTTCGTACGCATCACTGTAACTTGTATGAGAGTGTTGGTTGGCCTTCTTTGCATAATCGCAGGTTGGAGCATTGGTATGTTTTTCTTTATAAGGCCATAATGTATAAACTGCCTTCTTATTTATGTTCTCTCCTGATTCCTAAAGTCACTACTGGGAAATGTAATATTAGATTAAATGGACAAATCATGTATGACATTCCCCAAACGCGAACTGTTTTCGGTGAAAGTGCCTTTAAATTTTTTGCCCCGTCATCCTGGTACAAACTGCAGAAACATCTTAAATTAGAACATCTACCAACATTGATGCAGTTTAAAATTAGGATAAAGGATTACTTGAGGACTATATGCACATGTGCTGATACTGAGTGCTGCTGGTGATTATGTGGAGATTATGTTAATTTGCCATCTTTTTTCTCTTTCTCTATGTTTTATGTTGGTTGTTTTTGCTGTATATTTTAATTATGAAACTTTTATTCTGCTGTCTTGGCCAGGACTCCCTTGAAAAAGAGATTCTGAATCTCAATGGGATTTCTTTCCTGGTTAAAGCTCCACTGTGTACTTTTTTTAGTTAATTCTTAGCAAAAACCCATGTTTTCTTTCAAAAGTATGTGCTCATTCATGTGTAATTACTTCCACCCCACTAATCAAAGTATTCTCGTAAGTGTAGAATCTGCTATTTAAAATGCATACCGTCGAATCGCTCTCTGGCTGAATCCATGTTGTGCCTCCATCTTTGAAATACATTCGCCGACGAGGGACATTCCTGAAATTCAAGCTCCGCCTTTCGTGCTTTCAGACTACACTCACGCTGGCCGCTAGCTGAAGCCTCCGGAGGTTGCATGTGTAGGCGGTATACGTCATCAAGACAGTCTTATTTCAGAATATTAACAATTGTAAAGCTGACAATTATTCTTAGTTAATTGTAAATTGATGGAATATGCTTATGACTTGCGAATGTAATGCTCAGTTAATTTAAATAAACCAGGCTTGATGACGTATGCAGCCTGCGACCTGCGTAGCTGAATCCTTCGGATTTTACAACAGCCGCACACCGTGAAGAACCTGCAATCTAATGCTTTGATTTGAAAGCCTGTTGAAGACATATTCTCGAGGACATTAAAACAAGTCACCAAGGAAGCGAAACGGGGATTTTAAACGACAACGCGACAGGAAAAACATCAAGACCAGAGTCAATATTGGAGTTAGTTTTCCAAGATGGGGCTCAAGGGACACTGAAGTTGCTACTTTATATCTTCTCCACAGGTAATTCAGCATATTCGTTTTCATCTATACAGTCTATGTTGTAAACTTGAAGTTTTATAGTTCCTTGGCTAACTATAGCATGGTTATGCAGTTAGTGTAAACACGCATGTGGTTTTATGTAATCTGAGGTACTGAGATAAATGTTTTTCATCTTTTCTGACCTCTAGCACAAACACACGGTGACAGCCCTTTTTTTAGCCTTTCATTGATAAAACGCTGCTGATCTGTGCGTCTTTCGTTTCATTTTAAAAGCGTGTGAAAGTTGAGCGATCTTATTTCACCAATATCAGAGAAAGCTCTTACATATACACGGACATGTAACGTTTACTTAAAACATAAGCATTGGACTCTGACATATTAGTTCGCGTCCATTTAAACCCGTCATTACTCCCGGAGAGGGACTCGTCCACAGACGAGAGAGAAGCGGTCGAATATGGACAAAAAGAGACGGATTTAAACACCAAGTCAAAAGGTAATGTGTCTCTCTCGTCCACTTGTGATCTGATCGACGAAAACACATCTTAATACCAAGTTTAAAAGCCCCTGTGATATTTTTCCTCGCATCGATGAAAAAGGAGTGTCTAAGCTACGTTTATGGTTGCTTTTTGACTTTTGTTCATTGTTCATTTTTTTTCATTGCTTTTGCTTTGTAGCTACTGGAAGCCATGTTAACCTTGGCATGACACGGCCGGGCCACCGTACGAGTTAAAACGCATTCCGAATGGGGGGGGGGCTAGAAAGTAATATTCAGTTGGTTGTCATATAGACTTTCAGGGCTTGACATTAACTTTTTGAGGAACTTGTCCTTCGGACAAGTAAATTTATGTTTCACTTGTCCATGCACAAAAGTCACTTGTCCGGGTAAAGATTTATAATATAATTTATTTTTGGCGGAGCCAGGGATTTTTCATAGGGGTGGCCAGGAAGGGGCCAGCAGTAACTCTGGGGTGGCACATAAAATCTCTATCATCCAACCTTAAAATACTTTTAAGTATAGGTGCATTAATCACAATGATGTATAACATACAATTGCTACAATACTTTAATTTAAATTAAAAATGAATTGAGATTAACATACAATTTATAGTCATAATTCAACCTCAAGTTTTTTTTAAACTATTTAATCAAATAAAACTTTTGAAATTTACTTTGAAACCAGAATTTATATCACCCATTGCTGAAAAAACTATAGAGACCAGAAAATCACGTGAATTTTGTAGCCCAGTGAAATTTATTTTACTAAGATTCATTTGGCTGCTTCTTGCTACTCTTTCTGAAGAATGATGCTATATCTGCTGCCTTTCTCTTCATTTTTCCCACATTTCAATGATTGTCTGACATTAAAACACTAAAGTAAAACATTAAAACATTACCATGTTTTAAAAAACGTATTAGGGTAAGTGTATCCAGATTATTAAACAAGATTTTAAGCCCATTATGTGTTTTTACCGAACTTTAGAAGAGAAAAAATACGGACTGCGGTTGAAGTGTCTGTCATTTATATTCACACCGGAGCCTGAAGAAACATCACTCTCCACTCCACTCCATGCCGCCCCGCCCCTCCGTGTTCGGCGATCAGGTTTCATGCGCGCGCAGCTTGTTTAGTAACAATAACAGCAAGGTGTAAACGTGTGTGTGTGTGTGTTTGCGTGTGTGTCGGGACGCTGCGCTCTCTGTTCAATATTACGCTCGGTGTTTGCGCTGCGTGTTCTGCTCTGTCGTTAACGGCACATAACGTTAAGTAACATTGTTTGAAATTTAACTTGTCCAGTCGGACAGCTAATTTTCTCTTACACTTGTCCTTCAAAAAATCCACTTGTCCCGGACAAGCGGACAAGCCTTAATGTCGAGCCCTGGACTTTCACCACTAGATGGGAGTAGATCTTACACAGTGGAGCTTTAAATAAAGGTTAAATAAAAATAAAAAAGCAATGCAATGCTTAATTTCTCCAAATCTGTTCCAATGAAAAACAAACCATCTTGGGTAAAAAATTCCTTTAATCCCAAAAACAAACTTTTTACTTTGCTTTATTGTTACAATTTGTACAGTAGATAGAAAATATACATTAGAACAAATTTATATACAGTGGTGTGAAAAAGTGTTAGCCCCCATTCAGATTTCCCATGTTATTATTGGTCCGTGTACGTTTTGATAGTTTGTTTTTTCGTTTAAACAAAAAACAAATAACGAGAAACCACACGTTTTTCGTTTGTCGTTTCAAACAAAAAAACAAAAACCGCTAAAATAAGAGCCGTTCTTCCGTTTTTGGTTTCTGAATCTAAAAACGAAAAACGACTTAACCAAATTCAAATAACGGTCTGATTTTGGTTTTTGGAAATTCCTTTTTTAATTTCTCTGTTTGAAGATCTACATTAAAAGAAAGACAGGTTGGCCACGTGACGCGGAAGTTATAGTAAATACAGCCTATCAAAATAAAAGCCGGTCATGCAGCACTAACGTAACACCAGAGTAACGTTAGAAGAAAAATAAATAAATAGGCTTAGTTGTTACTGTTAGCGCTATATTATATAATGACATTAATATTTAATGTGGTTTCCACCAAACTGTTCCCCCTTTCTACCAGCAGGTGACATTATTTAAACGACTGACCGTATTGTGGTTTAGTTTAGTTTAGTTTATTAAGATCCCCTTAATAACAACAGTAGCTATTCTTCCTGGGGTCTCCTCAAAATTCATTACATGTTTCACTTATATTTTTACACCATTCACACACCTACACACAATAACAATATACAAGACATACATAAGTTCATAGCAGCTCAATGTCAAAGAAAAGAAAAACTCAAAAACAGCTCATTTTCTGGTATCATTCTATACTCCAATACATATTCTATATTCACAAACAAAACTAAATCATTGAATTCAACATAAATCTTCATAAAAAATCAGAGTATACAACTATCAATAATCACTGTGTGAACAAGAAAAGTTTTAACTTCTTTTAAAGCGTTTTTTATTATTTTCCAGCACCAAAAATCCTAGTAATGAGTTCCATGCCACCATAGCTCGATAAAACACTGACCTTTGTATTTGGTTCGTTCGACATAAAGGCAACACACATCGCATCTCACCTGTTTGTCTAGTGCAATAATTATGTGTATCTGAAAAAAGGACAATTAATTATAAACTGTTTCTGGAGTTTTGGATACAATAATATTTCTCATAAATGTTACTAACAAATACTTAAGTCTACTTTTTACCGTTAACCAAGCCAAACTATCATGCATAACAATCACACTGGTTCTATATGGACAGCCCAAAACAATTCGAGCTGCTTTATTTTGAGCAACCTGAAGTCTGTGTAGATTGTTTTCACTTGTATTTGACCAAACAACTGAGGCATAATCCAAATGAGAAAGCACTAATGACTGAACCAGTTGTTTTGTTGTCCAACAAGGAATGAACTTACTACATCGTCTAATAATAGCCATGCTTCTACCCATTTTCTGTAAAAATTGGTTTATTTGACTATTCCAAGACAACTTGCTATCAACAATTATACCTAATAATTTAGTTTCTTCTACTTGTTCAATCAAAGTATCTCCAGATAACAAGTTTAATGTGGGTGTCGTGTTTAAAAAAATGTTTGACCCAACTAGCATACATTTTGTCTTTTTTATATTGATGACTAATCTATTAGCACTAATCCATTGTGTAACTAAGGTCATTTCTTTATTTAAGATGTTATTAAGTTGATCTACTGTTCTTTCAGATGCATATAATGTACTGTCATCTGCATATATTGCCATGGTGGCATGTTCCATCACAAGGGGAAAATCATTTGTAAAGATAGAAAATAAAAGAGGCCCTAAACAACTACCTTGGGGCACTCCACACCTCATCTCTTCAACCTCAGAGTAACTACCATTAAAATACACAGTATACTCCCGGTTACTGAGATAACTCTCCATCCATTTAATAGGAGCAGCTTCAAATCCATAACAACACAATTTTTTTGATTAATATAATATGATCTAAAACATCAAATGCAGCACTTAAATCCAACAAAACTGTACCAACCAAATTTTTCTTATCAATTTCCGTTAACTGATCAGTTTCCGATCAGTAATCTGAGTCAGTGCTGTAGTCGTGGAGTGACCCATTTTATATGCATGCTGATAAATTGTATTTAACCCATTTAATGCAAAATACTCCTGTATTTGATCCTACACTACTTTTAAATTGAACAGTTTTAATTTCCCTGAGTAAAATAGGAGGAGTGAGAATATGTGTGTGTGGGGGTGCAGATGGATGATGTGGAATTGGAAACGAGGGTGGGGGGTATTTTGTCATATTTCAGACCTCTGAATGAAATACATGGTTGGTTGTCTTCTCTTGTCCAGTAGACTTTCCTCTTTCACATCTGCATACACACATCGCCCAAACATTAATTTCAAACTGATAATGTGAGGAAGCTTATACTAGACAGATAAAATGTTTATATAGAAGCAATTATAATAAACAGAATTAAGCCTTAGGGCTTCACAGTTAATGTTCTGCAGCCATAGATTGCAAATGCAATGTCATTGAAAGCATGTATGTTCTATATATGTTGAAAAAATGTTTAAGACTTGGATTATCTTTACTTATGTAACACAATGGGGGTTTTGTATGCTATACACACTGGAATGTGTATAGAGGAGATAGATTCACACACTATATAGCACACTGGTAAATTATTATTTTGGCCAGATGGCCTACTGCATTAGGACATTTCTGATGTTAGTTTGATCTGAGCTGCTAAGAAGCTGATAGCAGTGTTAGAATCAGGTTAAAACAGAAGGGCATGCAGGTTTAACTCTGGGCTGGGGGAGAATGACGATAATGATAACTAGTTGCAAATAAAATCGTAAAAATGACATCAAAATGAACAACAATAAATACATCTGTATCACTAATCTTGATTTAAAACACAGTTACCAAAGACACAATACAGTCAGTCGTTTAAATACTGCCACCTGCTGGTAGAAAGGGGGAACAGTTTGGTGGGAACCACATTAAATATTAATTTAATTATATAATATAGCGCTAACAGTAACAACTCTGCGCTAACAGTAACAACTAAGCCTATTTATTTATTGATTTTTTTCTTCTAAAGTTACTCTGGTGTTACGTTAGTGCTGCATGACCGGCTTTTATTTTGATAGGCTGTATTTACTATAACTTCCGCGTCACGTGGCCAACCTGTATTTCTTTTAATGTAGATCTTCAAACGGAGAAATGAAAAAAGGAATTTCCAAAAACCAAAATCGGACCGTTATTTGAATTTGGTTTAGTCGTTTTTCGTTTTTAGATTCAGAAACCAAAAACGAAAGAACGGCTCTTATTTTAGCGTTTTTTGTTTTTTTTGTTTGAAACGACAAACGAAAAACCTGTGGTTTCTCGTTATTTTGTTTTTTGGTTTAAACGAAAAAACAAACTATCAAAACGTACACGGACCATTATTGTATATTTGTCACACTTTAATGTTTCAGATCATCAAACAAATTTAAATATTAGTCAAAGAATATAACACTAGTGAACACAACATGCAGTTTTTAAATGAAGGTTTTTATTATTAAGGGAAAAAAATCTAAACTACATGGCCCTGTGTAAAAAAGTGTGTTAGTACCCACTGGCTTTTAATGTAAATATGATTGGTTCTAAAAATGTACATATATAAATAAAACTATATTTTGAACAATGAGTAAAATTAAGTTTCTTTAATGTAAAAATGAGTTGTTCTAAAACTGTACAGTTATTTACTTAACACGTATCTAATGTGTGCCTTGTTTGTTAGGTGTGTGTGTGCGTGCGTGCTATTCCTGGGTTTATAAGCATGTGTTGGGCAGCCAGTAGTTAAAAAAGAACGAGTCCAACTTAATTTTTACTGACTTCCATTTCTCTCCATCAAAGTAAATGCGTTCCATGTGGATTCGGAAGTCAGTTCTGGTTTTGACAAAAAAATCACACCATGTTATCCGTGATTCCTCTGAAGTGTCCTCCTGGGTTGGAGTTTACAGCACCATGTAAACAAACTCGTCAAGGAATGGAGGGTTTCCTCTCTTTTAAATAGCTTATAAATGCGTACGCATTATACTTTCACTTTCGAAATAAACTGCAATTGGCAATTCGGCGACAATTGCTTCAAGGAACAAAAACTCTGTGATATTAAACACAGAACTTTTATTAGCATAACGAATAAAAATATCACCATGCGTAGGCTGAAATAAAATGAAAATCGGCAAACTGTGGTCCCAAACAAATAAGAACCATAAAACGTTTATTATAAAACGGGCAGTTCTGGTTCTTCATTCTGATTGGTTGAAACGCGTTCTAAGCCGTGATAAAATACACCGGTAACCTCACGGTTCAGACCACATTACATAAGTATCACTGCGCCACTGTTGCTGCCTACTGATTTATGAAAATAAACACCACAGTCTTAAGTCATATTTTTAATTTGCTTACAATTGCACAATTAATGGCGATATCCAGATGAATGTCAATAAAAATTGTTGAGTCATCTCGTCGATAAAGAGAAAACGTTGTCTGAGGATTTTATAACTCAAGTTCACACGTCCGCTATTATCCACTGGGTGGCGATCTTACCCAACTTAAACACTGACGCATTCACTGAAAACACCGTGTAGTACTGTTCATGGCTCCGTCTGAATCTGATCTCTTACTAAAGTTCTTCACAAAAATGGAATTATCTCCGCTTTTAATAAAAAAATTTGAGAGGTGATAAGAGATCAAATGAAGGTAGGATGAAATGTTTTTTTGTTTGTTTTTGTTTCAAAGCGGATGGTCTGTACTTCATTTGATATTTTATGTTTATATAAAGAAGATAATTTTTTGGAAGGCATTAAACTATGGCAACTTAAAAAAAAAACGCTGACGGGGAAAGAGTTCATCATGCTTCCAAGCATATTTGATCATCACTTCAACAGTTGCACGATATAAATGTTAATGTATAAATTAGATGAATGGTGATTTAT
Organism: Misgurnus mizolepis; assembly: GCA_025389145.1. Classification (NCBI taxonomy): domain Eukaryota; kingdom Metazoa; phylum Chordata; class Actinopteri; order Cypriniformes; family Cobitidae; genus Misgurnus; species Misgurnus mizolepis. Next base: position 7,426,582 of record JAIFKI010000023.1, read on the forward strand.
AAAATAAACACCACAGTCTTAAATCACATTTTCATTGTGTCTTTGCTGTGTCTGTGTTGGTTGGGAACTGCGCTCTGTTTCAGTCACACTTGATTCTGAGGAACTACTTTGTTTGGCGGAAGAGTAATATTTGTACAAATATAATTACAACTTTTTTGGGTTTTATTTTATAAAATCCTGCTAACGTTATGCATATGAAGTAACCGTTTTATAAACGCAATAAACCCCTCGAAGCGTTGGGTTACCAGTGCATTTTATAACAGCTAAGGGGGTTTAGGCACTCCGCTTCGCGTCGTGCCTAACAACGCCCCTTAGCTGTTATAAAATGCACTGGTAACCCACTGCTTCTCTGGGTTTATTGCTTTATTAACGAATATTAAAATAAAATAGGCCTAAATAAATTACACAAAGTTTAAATAAGATAAAACCAAATAAATAAGAAACGAATATAAAATAGAAACTTCAAAAATGACCTTAGCCTATATGTAAATGACAGCACTCTAAAAAAAAGTCAAACACTATAAATTGGCATTTATTAACAGTGCTTGCAGTCTACATATTCTTTGCTAGAAAACCCAGCATGTTGACTGGTCTCTGGCTTAAGATGGGATCTTTTGGGGGTAACTATGTTCCCCATCGTGCTGAAAACCCTCTCGGATGCGCAGCTTGTTGCACACACGCAAAGATACTTTTTGGCTATCTCTGCCAACAAGGGGAACCTACTTTGGTTGTCTTTCCACCAGGCCAGAGTATCCTGCTCTGCGTGAATGGGGGCCTCCTGAGCATAGGTGGCGATTTCCGTCATCACCTTTTCTGGAATAGTCAGATTTACTGTCGCAGGGCCTGCTTTTCTTTTTAATAAACTTGCCAGAGTTTTTTTTTCTTTTAGGCTGCGGCTCGACGTCGGCTTCCTCGTTTTGTTCTCCCTCTTCTCTAACAGGGTGCGTTGACTGCTCTTTCCTACCGAGGATGTAAACTCGCTCACTGGCTTTAAGGCTTTGTTCAAAGATTGCAACCCATTTTCGTCTTGCCATGTGATGCTCACGTTGACCTTACGGTCATCAGCTAGAACTCGATTGATGGCCGTCCTCTGCTCTAGCATCCTATCAATAATTTTTTGCTTGGAGCCCCAGCGAGTTGCACAGTCCTCAAGGAGAAAATAAATCCAATTATTAATATTACCAATGATAATAAAAAGAGATTTGGTAGACTATTAAAGCCTAAATTATATAGCCCAGAACAAAGTAAAACGGCATCAACCATTTACTTTATTTAGGATTTATTATAAATAATTTTAAATAATTTAAATAGCATCAATAACGGAAAAAAAACTTTATCTTCAGCTGTTCTACAAATTGTAACGGTTTTCTGCCGAATATCTTTTAAATTAAACTAGCTTTGTGTTTTATGATTTTTTAAAATACTTTATTTACTGTACTAAAGGCTTTTTATAAGAATTAAGAATAAACTTACCGTCACGAGTGAGTGCTCTGGGAGGCCAAATTGGACTTGGGCTTTCTGAAGCTCCCTTCTCCTTTTCCAGCTGTGAGAGAAAAAGCCGTTTATTGTGCGACAAGCTCCTAGGGCACGGTCTGTGCGGGCTTTCTCCGTCTTCTCAACAGTGTTGGACACAGCTATGTTCAGGTTGTGCCCAAAACAGCTTAACCAGGGCGAGCCTAAATTACGAACAGCCGCTTTAATATTGCTACCACTGTCTGTTGTGACACAAGAGACGTTATCCTCTTTTAACCCCCAGTCATGTAGAGCCTCCTGCAAAGCATCGGCTAAGTTAGCGGCAGTGTGGTCCTCGGGCAAAAAACTAGTTTGGAAGCATTTTGACATTCCGTGTCAATGAAATGGAATGTCAGTGACATGTAAGGTGTCATTTTTGTGCTCGACCACGTGTCTGTTGTGAGTGAAAAATAGTCGACTGATGAAATAGCCTGTTGCAGCTCACCACGGATACGGTTGTAGGCACGTGGGATAGCTGTGTTGGAGAAATATGAACGCCCAGGCAATTCATACTGGCTGTTGAGTGTGGTTATTAGGTCTTTGAAAGATTGTTTTTCAACCGTGTAGACAGACACCATTTCTTTGCAGATATACTTTGTCACTGCATCAGTGCATTTGTTCCACCTCACACTGTCCCTCTTATAAATGCAGTACTAATTGATGGTTGTACCTGTGTATCTGGCTTCTGCTGTCCAAACTGCCCAAACTTTTGCCAGGCAAAGTTTGCAGATTGCCTCACTGACGTTTTCAGGTTCCATTTTTGCATTTGGTTTGAACCCAAAATATCGCCAAACAGGCGCTTTTGCATTGCGTTTTGACACCAAATCTTCCGCCAATCTCTTGTTTTTATGTAAGTTCGACTCGTTCTCCACACGTGATAAATGAAATTTGACTCCTGATGCTGATCTGTGACGTGACCGTCTTTGGCACGCAGTTTAGTTTTAATTATATTGTATGCGCTGTTCTGAACTAAATTATTTATAATTATTATTTGTACGTAAATGAAATAAATACTGAAGAAATAATATTAATACAAAAAAAAAATGGTCTAGACGGTGGGGACGGTGTCAGTTAGGATAGCTTCAAGTTAGCGTAGATTTATCTGTTTTTAGTATAGTGATCAGGCTGGTACGTAGTTGTATTTGTTGCTGGTTGCAACAGCACTGCTGGACTGCATAGCTTTCCACCAGACTTGGAAATTAGGCGCCAGTAGTTGCATGCACTTGGCCTGGAGGACCGTGAGTTCCTCCTAGAGCTCAAGTGTGCAACCTGCATTTTACCCGGCATCGCTTCTTAAACGCAATAGAGGTGGAAGGGCTTCTCCACCAGTGTTGGGAACGTTACTTTAAAAAAGTAATTAGTTATAGTTACTAATTACTTCTCACAAATAGTAACTGAGTTCCCAGATAGCAGACAAACAGTGAATCAACATTGAAATGATGTTAATCCATCAACCAAATTATCATTGAATCAACATTGAAATTTTACATTGATTTTTCATCAGGTTTGCACCCTGAAATAATGCAAAATCAATCAAAATGGTTAAATAACCAATATTTCTTCAACATAAATTCAATCACTCAAGGTAGCAGACCAACAGTGAATCAACATAGAATTGATGTTGATGCCATTAACCAAATTATCATTGAAACAACGTTGACATTTTTCATTGATTTTTCATCAGGTTTGCACCCTAGAATAATGTTATTTCAATGATGGAAAATCAATCAAGATGGATATAAAATCAATGTTTATTGAACATCATTTCAATAGTTTAATTAACAATATAGCAAAATTGAAGCAATATAAAAAAACAAGCTTTATCTACTGCAGGATTCAATGTTACTAAATCAGGTCTGTTTTGACTAGTTCTTAAATCAGAGACCATGTAGGGCTACAATTAACGTACTTTAAACCAAAAAGTCACTAACTTGCATTACACCCACACAGTTTAAACAGGATACATCACGCTCAAGAAATTAAATACAACAAGCAAATTTAAATGTATATCGTAAAATACAATAGTATGATTCAAATTTTTTAAATTAAAATTATAAATATTATTGCCACTAGAGGACTCTGGAAAATTGAGACAACATCATAAACATACATCAGCAAAATGAATTTGGAAAAGCAATTCAATTTCAATTCAATTTTTAATGACCACATACAGGTACCATACAAAACTCAAAGACAAACACAACTGTACTTCTTGAAACATTTAGAAATTGAAACATTACCACAATTCATTGTTTAGGACTATTCAGTAACTGAAGCTCCTCCTCTGATGCAAATGCGATGGGTTTTCTTTACATTAAACAGAGACACTGTTGAACGCAGGGCCTTTTAAACACCAATCCGTTCACGGGCATAACATAGCTGTTTTTGCACAGTCACAGCAAGGACATACTCTGAGGTCTCCCAGATTTCATTGATTCTTGTGAGACATCTAAAGAATTAAAGACCAGCAGGAATTTAGAACTGCATACTGTGGCTACATGGAAAAATATTTCCTAGACAACATAGTATTGTGTATTGAAGAGTGTGGTTCAAAATGAGATATATCACAGTATATATGTGTTTCAGCTTTATGTTTATATTGTTTTTGGAATATACAAATTTGCCACTCACTAATTAGATTTTAACTAAATGCTCACCACAGTTTTAAAAATATAAGTTAAAGTTAGTGTTAAAGGGAAAATGCAAAAAATTAAATAAAAGATAAGTCTTAATAGACAGAATCTTGTTTTTGAATCAGTTATTTTTTGTAGGCTATTAAAGATATACTAAGCATTGGAGATGCACCAAAAGTAAAGTTCTTGTCTGAAGCTGACAATTTAAAAAAATATATTTTTCTAATAATTTGCCAATTTTCTCTAGCCTGGTTAGCCAGACCTACATCAAGATGTAAGGTCTGGCAACTCTTCACACAAACGGCTCAATGCAAGGGGCGGGATATAAGGTTGTCCCTCAAAATGCCTCTGCAAGCAATAGGATAGCGCTATGACCAATCAGAGCAACGAAGAACGAAGTTTTCAAGTAGGAACCGTCGCAGCTCTGTCGTCATCATGTTAAGCCCGCCCCACAGACGCTACACACGATGTGATTGGCCTGACCAAATTTTGGTTTTTGGAGCTGTTAAGTGTATTGTGAGTGCCTAGACTAAACCCTGGCAGCAAATACATTTTGCGGCCGCTAGGGTGCGTCTAGATTTCTAGGCTAAATTTTCTCACCATGATTGCACAATTAAAATGTTCAAAGTGTCCTTTTTACTATATTTAGTTTACATTATTTAAAACATTTTTTTTTTTACATTACAGCAGTCATTAAATGTCCTTTTTACACCTGGCCACTTCTCTGATCAGATTCATTCAGTCACATAAATGAGTTAATGTTAAAGAGTTAATCCGATCTACTATTCTGCACAAAGTGCAAATAACATTTTCACTTAGGAAACATTGTACTCTATGTTGAGCAGCGCACGCCGCTGGAGCGATGTAGTTTGACGTGCCATTTGCTCACAGGACAACAACTTTTATCAAAATGACAAAAAAAAGACTGAACAGTTAAGGTGCAAGTCAAAGAAAGTAAAAAGCGATGATCATTACCTCACAGCACCTTCATATTTATAATCTCCATATTTAAAGATCTCATATACAGGTATTTTCCCTGTCTGGTTTGTGCATATTCATACTTGTTTGTATGCCTATTTTTAATGTAATGTATGCATAAATATAAATACAATGCATACTATATCTTCAATAGCCTAGAAAATAAATAACTGATTTAAAAACAAGATTCTGTCTATCAAGCCTTAATCTTTTGTTATCTTTAGTGCATTTTCACGTTAACACTAACTTGAACTTAATACATTTGAAAAACTGTGATGAGCATTTAGTTTAAAGCTAATTAGTTAGGGGCAAATTGGTATATTCCAAAAACAATATAAACATAAAGCTTAAACATATATACCGCTACCATGAAATAAAATGACTGTATTGCAGTGGAGTGCTGTGTGTCCATTGTCAGGAGGCTTTAAAGGTTGAAGTCGGCCATATCAGATCGAGGAAGGAGCCGTGTGGCGGATGAAGTGCCTAGCTAACACAAGCTGTGTTGCAACCCAGTGAGGAGACCAGGAGATGTTGTAGGGTCCCCAAACCCAAGCAAAGCATAGCTTGGTGGTGACGGTAGAATGAGTGCAGGAAATCTGGGCCTGACGTGAGTACCATTAGAGGTTGGTGTATATGTAAATGAAGTTACCATATTGTGGAAATACAGCCATTTAACAACTTATCTGTCACGGAGCCTCTCCAAAAGTGCGCCCCTGTCCAGAGCTCCGACTTTCTACATCTAGGAGGGAGAGGGCAGCGTTCGGCTCGACAGTGACAGCATCGAACCCCCTGGGCATAACTAGCGCCTGGGAAGGAAAGCAACGTACCAGCTACTCACCTGAAGACCACGAATCAGTGCCGTACCACGCCTGTCGCATTCGCTACTGTCAGCCACCTGCAAGAGGAAGAGAAAGATCACAGTTACGTTTAAAGTGTGATTTTGTGTCCACAGCCCTGAGCCCTCTTAGAGAGGAGATCACGAGCCAGCTCACCTGTAGAATACTCACCACAGCTACCGTTGACAGCCACCTGTAAGAAGAGAGAGAGAGAGAGAGAGAAAGATCACAGTAACATTTAAAGTGTGATTTTGTGTCCACAGCCCTGAGCCCTCTAAGAGAGGAGATCACGAGCCAGCCCACCTGTACAATACTCACCACAGCTACCATTGACAGCCACCTGTAAGAAGAGAGAGAGAGAGAGAAAGATCACAGTAACATTTAAAGTGTGATTTTGTGTCCACAGCCCTGAGCCCTCTAAGAGAGGAGATCACGAGCCAGCCCCCCTGTAGAAAACTCACCACAGCTACCGTTGACAGCCACCTGTAAGAAGAGAGAGAGAGAGAAAGATCACAGTAACATTTAAAGTGTGATTTTGTGTCCACAGCCCTGAGCCCTCTAAGAGAGGAGATCACGAGCCAGCTCACCTGTAGAATGCCGTACCACGCCTGTCGCATTCGCTACTGTCAGCCACCTGCAAGAGGAAGAGAAAGATCACAGTTACGTTTAAAGTGTGATTTTGTGTCCACAGCCCTGAGCCCTCTAAGAGAGGAGATCACGAGCCAGCCCACCTGTAGAAAACTCACCACAGCTACCGTTGACAGCCACCTGTAAGAAGAGAGAGAGAGAGAAAGATCACAGTAACATTTAAAGTGTGATTTTGTGTCCACAGCCCTGAGCCCTCTAAGAGAGGAGATCACGAGCCAGCTCACCTGTAGAATACTCACTACAGCTATTGTTGACAGCCACCTGCAAGAAGAGAGAGAGAGAGAAAGATCACAGTAACATTTAAAGTGTGATTTTGTGTCCACAGCCCTGAGCCCTCTGAGAGAGGAGATCACGAGCCAGCTCACCTGTAGAATGCCGTACCACGCCTGTCGCATTCGCTACTGTCAGCCACCTGCAAGAGGAAGAGAAAGATCACAGTTACGTTTAAAGTGTGATTTTGTGTCCACAGCCCTGAGCCCTCTAAGAGAGGAGATCACGAGCCAGCCCACCTGTAGAAAACTCACCACAGCTACCGTTGACAGCCACCTGTAAGAAGAGAGAGAGAGAGAAAGATCACAGTAACATTTAAAGTGTGATTTTGTGTCCACAGCCCTGAGCCCTCTAAGAGAGGAGATCACGAGCCAGCTCACCTGTAGAATACTCACTACAGCTATTGTTGACAGCCACCTGCAAGAAGAGAGAGAGAGAGAGTGTATCTATTACAGGATAACAGATACACATTTACTCTAGGAAACACTGCACTAGAACACACCTTACACTAAGACTATCTCGGGTTAAAAATCAGCGCATCAGGCGGTTTTGGTCTCGCGGTAAATGCACTTAAAGAGAAAGCTAGACGAGCATTCTATGTCATCAAAGGCAAATTAAAACAAACAGACATTCCTGCTACAGTTTGGTGTAAAATATTTGATAGTGTAATAATGCCCATAGCTCTGTATGGTTGTGAGGTTTGGGGTCCACAATGCCTAACAGATTACTCCAAATGGGACAAACATCCAATGGAATCCCTGCATGCTGAATTCTGTAGAAATATTTTAAGAGTTCAGAGAAGAACACCTACTAATGCATGCAGGGCTGAATTAGGCAGATATCCCCTAATAATACACATCCAAAAACGCTCCCTTAAATTCTGGTCACACTTAAACTCAAGTCCCCCGAACACACTTCAATATGAAGCCCTTAAAACCCAAGAGAAGAGACCTAAAACCAGTCCCATCTGTCAACTGGCTCTAAAACTCCAGACCAGCACTAATGAACGCAAACAAACCACAATAAACCAAATCATTAAAGAAAGTCAAACTTTATATTTGGATCATTGGGATAATGAAAGTAAAAACCAAAGTAAACTAGAATGTTATCGGGCACTAAACAGAAAATACAGTCTGTCAGAATATCTCTCCACAGTTAGAGATGTAAAGCAGAGACGAATCCTCACTAAATACAGACTCAGTGATCACAGTCTGGCAATAGAGAAAGGCCGACATAGACAAACATGGCTCCCAAAAGAAGAGCGAATCTGTGTCCATTGTGACAGTGGCGAGATCGAGACAGAGACACACTTTCTCCTTTACTGTGGTAAATATAAAGAGCTTAGAGAAAAACACTTTGACAAAATCTCAAAGCTCATACCAGAGTTTCATAGCTCTTCAGATTCAGATCAAATGAAGATGTTACTGGGGGAAGACAGACACCCATCAGCTGCTGCTAAATTCATTTATCAGTTACACACCATCAGAAATAATCCACAGCCCTGATCTTGTACAGTACTTTTATTTTACCTCTCATGTGCCTCCATAAATGTACATTTGTATACTTCATATGTTTATATTTCAAAGTCAACTTTATATTGTAAATATCCTTTGATTCTATTTTATTTTATTTTGCAGTAGTACTTCATCCATCACCCAGCACCTTAGCTTAATTGCACCTTAATGTTTGTTAATATTGTGTTATTGTATGTTTCTTGTTTTATGTATAATGCTTTGGCAATATTGTAAGTGACACAATCATGCCAATAAAGTTCTTTAAATTAAAAATTAAATTGAGAGAGAGATCACAGTAATAGTGAAGTGTGATTTGTGTTCATCGACTTAAACCCTCCGAGCGAGGAGACCACGAGTAGGCTACCATCCCACTACTTACCAGGAGCTATTGTCGCCAGTCACCTGTAAGAAAAAGAGAAGAAGATTAATTGCAGTAACTGTCAGATTTCCATTTTGTGTTGCAGCCTCGTGAAGTTCTGCCTCCAGGATATGGAGGGCGCCACGGATAGAGGAGACCCCCCAAAAGACTCTGTCCCCCTCTCCCTCTCTTACCCCTGTTTGGAGGCCAGAAGAGGCCGTTATTTTAAATTCCCCTTTTTCCCTCCCCCCATTTACCATTTTAAATAATTTAAATAAAGTTGATTTTAATTTTACTCTTACCTTGTGTGTTTGGTCATCGGGGTGGCTTTGGGAACCTTCTCGAGGTGGAAATTAGGAAGGGGCGTGGCCCTTTAGATATCTCGGGTCCGCCCCTACCTGTGACACATACAATATATGAAATAAAAGAACAGACCCTCTGTTTTCAAACAAAAAAATCAGTTTCATCCTACCTTCATGTGTTCTGTTTTTATCACCTCTCAAATATGTGTAGGTTTCATCAAAAACACAAAATTTTGAGCAAAAAGCTGAGATAATTCCATTTTTGTGAAGGACTTTTGATAGAGATCAGATGCAGAGCGATCTTTAAAACATAAACGGACATACAGCTGTTTGCCCTAGGGCAATACTTATGTTTTTTATAAGTTGCGGAAGAGCGCCACCTGGTGGATAACAGCGAGATAACTCGTCAATGGCGGGGAAAGTGTTAATACAGAGAGAATTTAGAACATCCATAAACGCACGTCCTAATGCATCTTTTGGGTTATCCACATGAATATTAAAATCCCCAACGATAAGAGCTTTATCTACAGTGACTACAAGCTCAGACAGGAAATCTGCTATTTCTTTAAGGAAATCTGCATGGTGGCCCGGAGGTCTATAGATTGTAGCTAAGACAAAAGAAAGCTGTTTGTTGTTACAATCAGTTATTTCCATATTTAATAACATTAGTTCAAATGATTTAAATTTTAGCTCAGACTTTTGGTTAACTTTAAAAATGTTGTTGTATATTGTAGCTACACCACCCCCTCTCCCCTTTAATCGAGGAATGTGTTTATAATAATAGTCTTGTGGGGTGGATTCGTTTAAACTAATGTAGTCGTCTGCTTTAAGCCAGGTTTCTGTTAAACAGAGTGCATCTAAGTTTTGGTCATTAATCATTAACAATAGGTTCTTTATTGGTAAGCGATCTAATGTTAAGAAGGCCAATTTTAACATTCAAGGTTCATCTGTTAATGTATTGTTTTCTAATTTAATGTTAATCAGATTTGTACGAGATGTGGCAAGCGGTGCTCTGTATTTATTTGTTCGGGGAACAGATACAGTTGAAATGGGTTGATATTCTGGTAAGATCGACTCGAAGTGCTGGGATATAAGTGATCTTGACATATCATGCCAGCTAACAGACGGACGCTTAAGCCGATCCATCTGTTTCCTGACCTGGGCCCTGGATAGTCAGACTATATCAGAATTAAGACTATTAATCAGATTTCTGGTGAGTATAGCACTTCCTTCTGATGTCGGATGAAGGCCATCTCGGGTTAGGAGGAATGGTCTCCCCCAGAAATGCTTCCAATTGTCTATAAACCCTACATTATGCTGAGGCACCACTTTGACATCCAGCCATTGAGAGACACTAATCTACTATGTGTTACATCTCCCCGGTAGGCGGGGAGGGGACCAGAGCATATTACATTGTCATTGACATTGTTTTTGCAATTTCACACATCTCCTTAATAGTATCTTTGGTGATTTCCGACTGGCGGAGCCTGGTGTCATTCGTGCCAGCGTGAATAAAATCTTAGAAAAATTTCGCTTAGCATTAGCCAGTACTTTAAGTTTGGATCTAATGTCAGACGTTCTGGCTCCCGGTATACAGTCGATAATGGTGTTTGGTGCCTCAATGTCAGTGTTCCTGAGTATAGAATCTCCAATGACAAGGGCACTTTTAACATGTGTTTCAGCTGGTGTACTGCTTAGGGGATCGAATCTGTTAGAAATTACCGTATGGGTCTTAGAAGGACGCCGTATATGAATGCCGCCTGACAGTCACCCAGTTAGTCCGCCGACTTGACTCTGATGTCGGAACCGAGCCATGTGTATTTTGATAAACACTATGCGCGCTCGATAGAGTATTTGTAATATTTACATTAGCATCTGATGTCGGAACCGAGCCATTAGTCTTTTCGCTCGATACAGTATTTACAACAGTAACATTAGCGGTTTTGCTATCGTCAACTAGTGTTCGGATGCGCGATTCTAGTTCAGCAACCTTCTCAGTCAACCTTACTACTTCAATACACTTAGTGCATGTAAACCCCTCTATGCCAATGGAAGAAGCTAAACTATACATGTGGCAAGTAGTACATGTTACAATAACAAGCGGAGTCTTACCGCTTTCATGCTGGGCGATGGCGTCTTCGTTTACCCGAACGCGGTCCGCGGAGCTGCATAGCGTGGGTCCTCGGTTGTTGCACGCCTCGGTCGCCTGCGAACGTCTGGGGCCAGGGTGATGTGAGGCACGCTGAATCTGCGAAGGCCGGGCAGCGGCTCCTCCACAGCTTCCCGATCGCTTTCATGGTGGGCCATGGCGTCTCCGTTCAGCCGTTCACGGTCCGTGAAGCTGCATCGCGTAGGGTGCTCGTTTGTTGCAAGCCTCGGTCGCTTGTGGACGTCCGGAGTCAGGGTGAAGTGGGCGCTGTACCTCGCGTTGGATCTGCTAAATCCGGGTATCAACTCCTCCACAGCTTCCCGCTCAGGTGAGGACAGGTCAGAAAAGCATATATCAGATGAATCCGGCATTAACTAACTTCAGCCGGCCCCGTTTGTTGATGCTAGCGGGCTATATGCTAACACCGGGTGTTTATTAGTGATAAATCGTTTCACGTTGTAGTCCTGCTCAATAATCGTCACGGTAAAGTATTCCTAGGATAAAATAATAAGTTATATTATATAAGTAGGAATAAGATGGTAAGAAAAAAGATTTTAGGTGATGAACTCGACTGAGCTCCGATGCACGATCTGTGTAGCAGCCAATCACAGATAACACGATGTGATATCTGAGCCATGTTCCGATTAATGGGAGTGGCTTGCAGAGCTGTGCATTGTGGTGCATAGTGGGAGTTGTAGTTTTTCATACAAATGTGCTCTGTCTTTTCTCGGTCAAATAGGCACAAAATTCTAAATTTATGTTACATTTCGACTACAAATATGACCCACTTTCAACAAAGATTAATGTTCCTATAGATGAAATGGCCCTTTAAGGTGCAAAACCCCTTTTAAACATAAAACGGTTAAAATGACGTGCTGTTATATATAATATATACCTACAACATAAAAACTTAAGATTTACATTACCATAACATCTTCTCTCTGAAGAATCACTCTGAAGATTCACTCAGCTTCTTCTAACTCCGGCAAGTCTTTTAGAAAGAGTGATAGAGGTAATGTGATAGAGATTAGTTGCTAGCGAATACACTTCAGGTTATACATTTTGTACATTACTTAATTACTTGCCATTTACCTTTCATTATGTACTGTGACTGGATAATCTATTCGCTGACCTTTAATAAAAAATACAAAGATAAGCTAAGTAATAATTAACAACACCTGTTACATCATGTATCAACGGGAAGAAATTCACTCTTAGCATGTGAGAGAACTCAGGAAATCACTCTGATGGGCCTACAAAACTATTACTTTCTGTTGCCAGAAAGCTGCTTTTTCTATACAAATTACATGCAGATGTAACATCTATGTTAACAATGTCTGTGAAAATGTCTGTATATATATATATATATATATATATATATATATATATATATATATATATATATATATGGGCCATTCTACCGAATTCGTGCAAATTGCTGTCCCGGAACCAAAAAACTAATTTAAAAAGCATTAATGCAGGAAAATGTTTGATCATAAAAAAATATAAGCAAATAGCAATCAAAACTCAAAGTAATATTTGAGGTAGCGGCAGGGTTTATATATAAAATATCATCATTTATATGGTGCTTTCAATTGAGAGGTGGTTGTCCCAAACCCCAAGGTCTGAAATATGAAATTATTATTATTTTTTTTTTATCATTGTTTTAAGAAGTATCATTTTGAATACTTTTGTTAATTAAAACCAAAAATATATTTATTGGATATTTTCAGTTAAAATCATGTAAAATCATGTAAAAAAAACACTGTCCCGTTTTAATTTTTTCTACTGGTCATTCTACCGGTTTTACTCATGTTTCAATGTTGAGGACTGTGCTAGCTAACTACGTACTGATTAGCATCTTAGCAGTAGGATCAAAGTTAGCTTAAATCGTCACTACCGAAACAGTCACAACCGAAACATTTGTTGACATTTCGGTTGTGACGTGATTGTTTCGGTAGTGACAAAATGACACATATGTAAACCAGCCCTAACATTCTAGAATCCAGTCATTTTTCTCTGTGAGTGTGTTTGTGTGTCTGTTCAGGTGGCAAACTTAGAAACAGTAGCCAAGTCTCGTCCCGCTCAGATCAAGGGAAGTATTTTTTTAAAAATAAATAAAACTTATTTTGCCCACATTTGTCTCCAACACGGTATGATGAGGGTTAATGGCTACTTTATTATTACATTAGCTAACTACCAACTAACCAGATATTAACAAATTGACAAGCACTTACTGGGCAGAATGGCTCTTCAAATGACGGACGAAATTGAAGGTTGTCATCTGGCTGCCCGTGATTTTAATGTTGCATGTCTTGCAACGCACTGTTCGTCTTTTGCCATCTTGTTGAAGCTGAAAGCGATGACCCTCGCTACCCCTCCGGCTGACATGTTGATATCTGTTCTAAGTGGGCGTGGTGTGCGTAAGGTACGAGAGGGCATGACTGATGATAGTGTCGTGATTCAGTCATGACAATGCCATTCTCAGCCTGTGCTCCAACTGGGTCAACTTTATTTTTTAAAATAGTTTTTATATTTTATATTCAAACTGAAAACATGATGTGATAAACACTCAAGTCATTCAAGTCATCATGTCTCAAGTCAAGTCAAGTCCCGAGTCTTTAACTTCCAAGTCCGAGTCAAGTATTTTATTTTTTGTCAAGTCAAGTCACAAGTCACAAAAATAGCGACTCGAAAACGTGAAAGTCGACTCGAATCCAAGTCACCAAGTCACAAGTCCCCATGTCTGATAATTGACATAACAGATAGCACTTATCAGTATCATTGTAAATTGACATGTCATTGTTAAGTGCAGACAGGGCAGGCTCACACTAATAATGTAAATGTAAATATCTTTGGTTAATTTGTAGAGATAGCTACAGAGAGAGAGGAATCACTAACATGCATAGACGGAAAGATGAAAGTAGAGCAGACAGACTGAGAGAGCCTATTTTCTTGAGCCGATACTTCTTTTGCTCACTTAGTTTACTTGTAACATTTGGCATCATCGTGTCAGCCACCTGATCGTGTTTTATAAGTCTCAATTTAAAAAAGTAACATTTATTGAACTTAAAAAACTATATTTCTGTCTGTAAATAATGCCGGAAAAGCTCGGTGAACACAGCAGCCACAAATCGGCCAATGCCAATACACATAAAACTCGCAAAAATCGGCCGATATATCGGTCTATCACTAGTTCTTTTATATGAACATTTATTCAACCTACCTCAAATCAAATAAAAAATTAAGTTTACTTCAAACTCAAAAAGTCAAACTCAGCAACAAGAGAATCAGTTAAGGAGGTTTAGAGAAGTTAGAATGTGTAATGGAAAAACAGGCACACATGTGTACACCAACATTAGAGATGGACATGGGTGCACACACACACACAAATTCTGTAGTTAATACTGTGGGCCTGAAGTTTTATATGGACATACATTGTCATCTTTTTCTCAAGAGATGTGAAAATCAACACAGCATCTTGCATCCCTTCAAGGTCTGAACTATCCGCCATCTCTTCAGCATAATTTCAGTGCAAAGTGCTTTTATGTGGTGTTGCGTTAGATATTCTTTGTGCTGTATGTTTTGACTGCATAATGCCAACCATTTTTGACTAACTAATTACTTTTTTTTACACAAAATATGGACAATCCAATATGGTCGTCACTACCGAACATTTGATGTCACGACCGAAACAAATAATGTTTTGGGAAAATAAAATAGGTTTTGTTATCAGAAAAGATGACATAATTTTATTTAATTAGATAAAAATGTAAACTAATGAATCCTTGAATTTCAAATCTGTATCAGTGCATGTATGGCAATTACAGAGAAATATTGCTTTCAAAATGCTTTTAATTTGATGAACCACTCTTATAGTTTTGTTAAAATAATATTTCTAATCAATATAACCATGACACTGTCTTTGAAAAAATGTAAAAATATATTTAGAAGGTTAATGTAAAGAAAATCAGAATAGGCTATTAAAAATCTAATTTTTATATCAAATGTTGTTGTGTTTCAGTAGTGACAAATTTTGGGAGAGAGAAAACATTTCGGAACTGTGTAAAAACATGCTAGGAAACTAAAAGTGTCCAATCAGTAGATTAGTGTTCCTTAGATGTTCTACTATGTTTATGACTACAAAGCTTGCAGGAAAAAACACACTTTTTTCAAGAAGTTTTGAAGTGTCAATTTGCACCAATTCGGTAGAATGGCCCATATATATATATATATATATATATATATATATATATATATATATATATATATATATGGGCCATTCTACCGAATTGGTGCAAATTGACACTATATATATATATATATATATATATATATATATATATATATATATATATATATATATATATACATATATATATATATATACATATATATATATATATACATATATATATATATATATATATATACATATATATACATATACATATATATACATATACATATATATACATATACATATATATATATATATATATATATATATATATATATATATATATATATATATATATACATACATACATACATACATACATACATACATACATACATATATATATATATATATATATATATATATATATATATATATATATATATATATATATATAGATATATATAGATATACATACATATATATATATGTTATATATAAATACACAGTACACACACACATATTATTTGTACACAAACATTTATTTTGGATGAGATTAATCGTTTCACAGCCCTAAACAGCAACCAGAGTTAGTTTAATCATACATACCAAATTCCATAATTGTCATGACTCAATATTGCAGTTCAGCATACCTATTTTCTAAACTTAAACTTACTACAAAGCTATGTATAAGTATTTGATGCCATGTGAGAACCAATGCACGTTTCTTTCTTGACAGATTTGCAACATACAACCACCTGATGGCCTTCTGGGAACTGATTAAACCGGCAACTCACAGGATGATTCGTGACCAAAGTCTTCAAGGAGCCTGGAAACACTCGGGCACTTCCTGCAATAGATGAGTTCTTCCTGTTCTTGATGCATCTTGCTTTGGGCCTCAAGCAAAGGGACCTTGGTCATCGGTTTCAAGTCATCAGACCACTGTAAGCAGCATCATAACAACCTGAGCCAACTTCCCGTACTTTGTCCTGGGGTCTGTGTGCATTTGGATGCCAAAAGATAAAGTACGAGCCCATCTGCCCGAAGAATTCCATCAATTTCGAGACACATAGGTTATCCTAAATTGTACAGAGATCCGCTGCCAAACACCTTCCTCTTTGCTACTACAAAGTGAGGTCTTTTCAAATTACAAGTCTCACTGCACCTTCAAAGCTTTAGTAGGAATGGCACCTCATGGTGCAATAACATTTGTTTCTGCACTGTATGCAGGATCTATTAAACCCCATTCACACAGACCTTTGGTCCCAGAAAATACCCGTAAAATTGCCAGACAAGCATCTGTGTGAACAAAAACTCGTCCCGTTAATCTTCTGGGATCGTTGCCGGAAAGAGGACCTAGTCAGATACCCGGATAACCCTCTGTGTGAACAAGAAGCCGCAAGAATGCTGTAATGGGAGTGTCGTAGTCAACACAAGCTATGGTTCAGCTCCTTACAACGAGAGATAACATGCATATAAACATTCACCACGAGAAATGTTGCAAACAAGATTGAAGCAGTTTTCAGGAAATGATCAATGAGACGCATAAACAATGACGCACGTGCCGTAGTGAGGACACGCATGTCATGGCAACACGAAGTTGGTTCAACTCTTTAAAATAAGGAATTAACAACATTCACGACGAGAAATGGCAGCAAACTGGACTGAAGCAGAATCAGGTAAGTTAGCTTGTCATTTACTGCGTTGCAACGGAGATCATTCAGCAGCATAAAAGAATATCGCGTCACGTGCTCATTTGAGCTATAATAAATGAAAATTCCCGCGCATCATCCCACCAAGGTATATCGTTCAGCTCCTCAAAATGCGGGTTTTAAATGCATTTAAACAATCACGATGAGAAATGTCTGAAAACTGTATTAAAGCAGAGATCAGGGAGCTCGTCAAATATCCACTCAGAAGATGAGATCATTCACCAGCATAGAACTGTGCGTTCACGCGCTCCTTTGTAGTCTTATTATAAACAAAAATGCACGCGAGTTGTTTCTGGAGAGAGGAATAATAAATACTTTGCAAACTTCAGACGCTGCGTAGAAGAGAGGGCGGGACTTTTTTCGGAACCATCAGATGCCGTGTAATCTTGGCAGTGTGAATGAACAAAAACTCTAACTATTCCGGAAAAATCCAGGATGCCTGTCCCGTGTATTTTACGGAATCTCTGTGTAAAAAGGGCTTTAGTGACCGGGAGCTGTTCAAACAGTCAGGAATCATTAACCTTCTTACCCCTGACATGGCCATCATGGTGGATAAGGGCTTCTTAATTGATAGCCTAGTGCCATGTAAAATCCACCGGCCTGTTTTTCTGACCAATGGAAAACAAATGTCAGCTGATGAAGTGACGCACACTCAGTCTGTGGCTAGGCTCAGGGTACATGTTGAACGTCTTATCCGTCGTGTTAAAGGCACACAAGGCAAGTCTGAGTATTATTTCTCTACTAGCTCCCCCTAGTGTCTGGGAGTAAATGCGTTCTATATCTAAGACTATACGAGACTGAAGGACACCGGGTCGGATACAGCGAACTTGCAAGTGGGGTATTCTTCCTACAGACGGTAGGGGCGGGCGAGAGAGTCTTCATTCGTCATGTAATGAGTCATTTAACCATATACCGACTTACGAAGATGATTTATTAACATAAAAATGCTGCCTTGTGTCCCTTTAAAGGGCATAAGTTGTTTGACACCGTCATCCCCTTGTCCATTTCTGGTAGCATAAACCAACTGTTCACAGTGGCATGTTTGCTTGTGAACTACCAATGTGGACCACTTGTCAAGGCATGGAGCCATTGAGTCTAAAAACTCTCATCCTTGATGATATGCTAAGGTTTGTATAAATATTGTACATATACTTTTGTAAATACTATGGATTTCACACTGTTCTGCATTCATACCTCTGATCAACAGACAAAAGTAAGACAGTGTTTCCTTATACATATTTTATTATAATTTCAGAACACCAAAAATACCAGAAGAATCGAGAGGTAAATGCATTTACATGTGTAAGGTTATATAATAGATAGGAATATTACATTGTGTATATATTGTATAAATATAGTGTATGTGTATGTCACACGGTGACGATAAAAAACGAGAAGATTGGTTCCGCCCGGAGATGGTTTCCGCCCAGACGAGTAAGCGTAAACACCGGAACTTCCGGGTGAGCGCCGCGAAGCAAATCGAGCCGATTGAATGCAGGTGTGCGTAGTAAACGCGGCGATCGGGGATTGGACGATGAGAAGAAAGGAAGGAGTATAAAGAGAGCTTTAGAAATTCAAGGGTCGTTGTTTTGGTACAGTTGATTTGTTGGGCTCGATTGGTGGGGTGCTTACCAAGCCGTTGCGGTGTACAAGCGGAGGTCTGGGTGAAGCTACGTCTGGTAAACAGCAGAAGAGGATATTGCTGGGCGAAGAGAGAAAGAAGGATATATATTACTGGGCTGAGTATACTGAAGTTTCCTTGCTGTATCGGATGAAATGACATGCATGCATCATTAATGTGGCGAAGAGAACAAGGAGAGAGTGTTGTTAGTTGCTGTGAGTATAAGGAGCCTCAATTTGGATGTTATTGTGGAAAGTGCATTGTTCAACGTGTGTTGTGAGTCCTTAGCGAACCGGATAGCGGCCCTATCACGGAGCAGAGTGGTGGGTGAGCTGGGAAGCCTATAAATAACGGGAAGAAAAGCAGTCGCGGCAGCTATGTCCATCTACTGGTTCTTCACTACTACAACACCCAATAGGTCTCCAGGCAGTTTTCCCGAAAATCGTGGCTTGACCTTATTTGTCACATAAAACGTGTGGAGTGCAGTGGGTGAGTCCTTGACTTTGCTGTGTGTGTGTGCACTTGATGTATTGCAGTGGAATGCTGTGCTATTGTTGTCAGAAGCCATTATAGACGGAGCTAGCCGTGGGAGAAGCCAAAAACCGTTGAGGCTGGTGAAGCATCTCTTTAATTACATGCCGTTCAGCGACGCTGTGTGAATGCAGGTGTAACGTCCCTCTCAAGCCCTGGAAATTGTCTCAGCTCTGTGGAGGCGGTGGTGAACCATACAGGGAGCTCAGACTGTGAGTGAATAGAAAGTTAAGGTGTTTTCACATGTAAGAAGGGAGTTGTATTGCTGCCCAAGCGCGATGTGGAATAACTTTGCCTGTTGCGGAGCCTCTTCAAAGGTGCGCCCCGTCTAGATCTCTGGAACCATAAGTGGAAGAGAGAGGAGGGCAGCGTTGGGCTCGCCTGTGACAGTGTTGATTTACCAGCTACCTGTAAGAGAGAAAAGTCCCAGTTATCTGTAAAGTATCATTCTGTGTTACAGCCATGCATCCTCCAAAGGAGAAAAGCCCGAGCCCAGTTACCTGAGAAGTACTTACCGTATCCGCTGCTACCAGTCACCTGCAAGAGAGACAAGTTCCAGTTGTCTGTAAAGTGTCATTCTGTGTTACAGCCACAAAACCTCCAAGGGAGAAAAGTACGAGTCCAGTTACCTGAGAAGTACTTACCGTATCCGCTGCTACCAGTCACCTGTAAGAGAGACAAGTTCCAGTTGTCTGTAAAGTGTCATTCTGTGTTACAGCCACGAAACCTCCAAGGGAGAAAAGTACGAGTCCAGTTACCTGAGAAGTACTTACCGTATCCGCTGCTACCAGCTACCTGTAAGGGAGAAAAGTCCCAGTTATCTGTAAAGTGTCATTCTGTGTTACAGCCACGCATCCTCCAAGGGAGAGAAGCACGAGTCCATTTACTTGAGAAGTACTTACCATATCTGCTGCTACCAGCACCTGTAAGAGAGACAAGTTCCTGTTGTCTGTAAAGTGTCATTCTGTGTTACAGCCACAAAATCCTCCAAGGGAGGAAAGTACAAGTCCAGTTACCTGAGAAGTACCTACCGTCTCGGCTGCTGCCAGTCACCTGCAGGAGAGAAAAAGCCCCAGTTACCTGAAAAGTATCTTTTGTGTTTACAGTCACAAGCTCAAAGTGCGAGTGCAGTTTTCTGTGGAACACTTACCTGATCTGCACGAGTGTTGAAGGAGAACAAAGAACCAGTCACCTGTTAAGTGTATTCTGTGTCCACAGCTACGAGCCGGCAGAAAGAGCGGAGGAAGGCCCAGCTACCCGCAAACTACTTACCCTTGTGTGTTGTGCTGAGTTGCAGGAACGAAGTGTGGATCGCCAAGAGGGTCCATAGCAAGACCCCAGCAGATTGAGTTCGCTATCGGATAGCGCAGTGATCTACAGCGGCAGGTAGCCACGTTCATTGAGCCCAACATAAATCCTAATACCTTCTTTTTAATTCTGCCTCCAGGAGAAGAGGAGGGCGCCACGGGTTCAAGAAAACCAAGTTGAAGGAGCCTCACCCCCTTGTCTCTTCCCTCCGGGACGACCTAGCTGGAGGGCAGAAGAAAGATTATTTTAACTTCCCCTTTTTCCCTTCCCAACAAGTCATTTTAAATCATTTAAATAAAGTTTACTTTTCATTTTACTTCTACTCTGTGTGTCTGGTCATTGGGGTGGCTTTGGGACCTCCTCGAGGTGGAAACTGTCACAGTCCTGTCTTGTGTTTCCCTGTCGGTGACTTTTAGTTTGAAGTTTTGTATTGTCATCCATGTCTGTAGTTCTTTGTAGTTCTTTTGTTTATTGGTCCTTGTATTGATTTGTTCCCAGGTGTGTCTAGTTTCCTTGTTACCCTCATGTAGGCTATATATTGCCATTGTGTTTCATTGTTCCTTTGTGAGAGCGTTAACATTGTTTCATGTTAAGTGTATTTGATCCTGTTTCCAGTTCTTGTTACCTGTTAGAGTCTGATGTTGTATGGAGTTCTGTTTTGGGTTTTGTTATTTGTAAAATAAATAATCTGTTAAGACTTGCACTTGCATCCATTATCTGTTTCGTGACAGAACGCTCTCACCACTCATGGATGCAGCAAGTTTTGTGGCTCTTAGGACAATGTCAAGGAGGAGGTCTCATCCTAATAATTTTTTGGAGGGGGGTAGTGAGCACCAGGCTCTGCAGGCTGTGGAGCTGAGCCTGCATGAACTCCTGGCCGCCGCCATGTCCGGACCAGTTCACGAGATGGCTTATTCAGAGGTGTCAGGGACTGAACCCAAATCCCCTGAGCCTCCTGTTCTGTACAAGATGACAGATCACGAGTGCTCTGAAATCTTTGCTTTGCTAAAGAGGGCCGCTGCCATGCCAGATCCAGTTCCCAAGATGGCCAGCGCCATGCCCGAATCTGAGATGGCGGAGCCGTCTGAGCCTGTTCACGAGATGGCGGAGCCGTCTGAGCCTGTTCACGAGATGGCGGAGCCGTCTGAGCCTGTTCACGAGATGGCGGAGCCGTCTGAGCCTGTTCACGAGATGGCGGAGCCGTCTGAGCCTGTTCACGAGATGGCGGAGCCGTCTGAGCCTGTTCACGAGATGGCGGAGCCGTCTGAGCCTGTTCACGAGATGGCGGAGCCGTCTGAGCCTGTTCACGAGATGGCGGAGCCGTCTGAGCCTGTTCACGAGATGGCGGAGCCGTCTGAGCCTGTTCACGAGATGGCGGAGCCGTCTGAGCCTGTTCACGAGATGGCGGAGCCGTCTGAGCCTGTTCACGAGATGGCCGATCCTGAACTCTCAAAACTCCCTTATCTGCCCGTGAGGCTTTCTATGTATCCTGTTTCTCTGTCTTTCTCTCTACCCAGGCTCCTGCTGCCACCAGCTCCACCCTGGCTTCCTGATCATCTGACTCTGCCCGGGTTTCCAAGCCCTCCGTCCCTCCCCCAGATCCAACTCTGTTCCTCCACCCTCCTGAACTTTTGTGTTTTTTGTGTGGCGTGTCTGGAAGCCACTCCTTAAAGGGGGGGTTCTGTCACAGTCCTGTCTTGTGTTTCCCTGTCGGTGACTTTTAGTTTGAAGTTTTGTATTGTCATCCATGTCTGTAGTTCTTTGTAGTTCTTTTGTTTATTGGTCCTTGTATTGATTTGTTCCCAGGTGTGTCTAGTTTCCTTGTTACCCTCATGTAGGCTATATATTGCCATTGTGTTTCATTGTTCCTTTGTGAGAGCGTTAACATTGTTTCATGTTAAGTGTATTTGATCCTGTTTCCAGTTCTTGTTACCTGTTAGAGTCTGATGTTGTATGGAGTTCTGTTTTGGGTTTTGTTATTTGTAAAATAAATAATCTGTTAAGACTTGCACTTGCATCCATTATCTGTTTCGTGACAGAAACTAGGAAGGGGCGTGGCTTGTTACATTGGTGGTCCACCCCGACCTGTGACATGTATGTATGTAAATATTGTTTAGTGTAAATAACTATGAATAATACAAAAAAAAATAATGCTGTATAAAGATATGTATATATACATGTGTATTGTAATGTAATAGATATAGATTGTTATATGTATTATATTGTATAAATATATGTACATGAGTGTATATATGTAAATATAATTTAAATAAGAATACAATAAATACAGAATACCATAAATATAATACTGTATAATAATTTCAGAGTAATTGAATTGACCACCAGTGGTATGTGGTAGTGGTGGGCGGTATTGCCGATTCTGATACCAATCCAATACTTTTTACTTAAAAAAATACTTCTGTGTAGGGGAGAGCAGTATGTCATTATTTCTGAGGTGAATGAATTATCCATTCTTTAGGCTTTTTATTATTAAAGTATTGAAGTCCACAAAATTATTAGTTATTAGGAACTGTAGAATTAATTTGTTACAACCTTTTTAAGAAAAAATAAAGAATAACAAAAATCTCTCAATTTTTTCTGGTTTTAAAAGCAAATGAAATAAAGTGCACACAATTATTACTTTTTACACGTATCAAGTTATAGTATTATTATTTAGAGCCGTAAAATATCTCCACACAACGCTTCTCTTCCTCTCGGCCATCCTGATATCTCACTCAGTTCGCTGCTCCTCGGCGCATTGTGTCAGTGAGTCACGTGACGACACAACAACGAATCACAGCAGAGCAGAAGGAGGGGGAGGAGTAGCAAAGTGGGCCAGGACGTGAAAGCAGCATTTGCTCAGGATTGTAGAGGTAGAAGACACAAGCAAAGTATAATGAACGTAGAGGAGAGATATTTAAATTGAAGTATCGATTCAATTACAATTGTATCGATCTGATACCAATACCAGTGTTGGCATCGATACTATCGATATTTAGATCGATCCGCCCACCCCTAGTATGTGGCCACACTCACACTTAACACATTAAATGAAATGAAGCAACATCTGAAATCTGAAATGACTTAAACACGCAAACACTTCAGTAGGTCGTGGTAAAAACAAAAGATCTCCTCGGTCTCTAATGGTACGCATTACATCTACATTTTTGTGTATGCGTTCAACTAGCATGTCTTCCTGCGCACATACCACGAAATCGCACCACTCCAAACCTGTTAGGAGGATCTGACCTTGCACTTGCCAATAGTACTTTTGCTGCCTCCTAAGCTGCAGAGAGCCACCAGACATTTTCAGGTAGGGACAGTCAACGTAACTCTTGATGTTGGGGCACTTAATTTCCAGCAGGCCGAATGGTGGGTTTTCAGAAGGATCAAACACGACTCCATCGGGGGAGCACCCCAGCCATGGAGCATCAGGGTGTATAATGAACCCGCAGAATTCTGTGTGCCAGATTTTCAGCTGATGTATGACAGCGAACATGGCATGCTTCGTGAAAGCGTGTAGATGTAACTCGCATCTTTCTCAGTCGATGCCATTCCTGGCATGAGCTCTGCTCCCGTGTTGCAGCTTCAATTCTGTGGGCCATGTGGAATGACACCTGTAGCAACTTTATATATACATGTTCCTCCTCTGATAACACATAGGCGCATGTGGTTGGCTCAAGCCTATAGCCTTGGATGGGAAGGGAAGGTTGGGTAGGGGCATCTGGGATGTTGATGATTTCCCGCATTTCTGGTAGTTTTTGCTGAAATGACAGCACACTCTCGGCCTGGACAGCCCTAAAAGCTGCCTGAACTAATGGGACTTCCGCTGACGTGCCCATGGTGGTCACCAGAGGTGCAAGCAAGGGGGAAAGTCCCTATATTCTTCTGCCACTCTCAATGTGGCAAGATCTGGCATTTCCCCATCCAGTGCTTTGTAGAGAGAACTTCTGAAAATGTTGAAGTGAAAAGATGTAAAAAAAAACTCAAAAAACTGCAGCATATTAACTGCATACATATTAACCACATCAACACAGCTTAAACTAAAGGAAATATAGTCTCACCTCACACAAACAGAGGTAGAATTTTGGCGTTTGCGGACCTCCATGTCTCCCACCGGACCTGGCCTAACAACCTGACAGCACTGACATGGCATCACAATAGTTACATGGTACAATTCACATGACAGACAGATGACTTACCAAGGTCCTTGGCTTATGCCAGGTCTGCTCAGTTTCTGTGCAACTGTGCACTGGGGGTACAGCAGGGATGCCTAATTGTGAAAAGTGTGTTTTTTGATATAGTAGTGCAACCAAATGGTTGCATAAGGCACACCCCGCCACACAGGAGCAGTGGGTGCTCACCAAAATGACAGGTTTCAAGTCTTTTAACACCATCTAGGGAGAAATAAAAGCTTAGATGAGAAATACCTCTTAAGAGATAAACTGTTAACAAGAAAAAATATAACTAATAAAAGCATATAGTTGTATTGACTTGGTAAAGTTGTTTTTATATTCGCTTAAAATGTTTACCTCGCTTGGCAATTTTTTACTTTTTAGGAAAACTTGACTATGTGACATGGCGCTGTCCATGTTTGTGGTACTGAAGGTCCTACCTGTGGCTATGTCCACACGAAGCCGGTGCATTCCCTATCCGATAATTTTTTCCTTGCTCTAAAATAATAATTTGCAAACACGAAACCACTGAAACTGACTGAAAGCGGTGTAGTATATATATGCCAGACCAGTATGGGGCGCTGTAATTCTACATTTTAAGGTATGTTACAACATATTAGGCTACAACTTAACACACATATCATTCAGATAAATGCACCAAACACCTGTTTACGTCTCGGTGTAAAAGAAATGAACTGTGCACACACTGACTTTAGTTAAGAGGTCCAATTTGTCCTGATGGATGTGACAAACTGCAACATGGTTCAGCCTCTGCTGTGTCATAGTTGTGTGTAACCTGGGGGCTGTTAACACTTGGTATTAAGATGTGTTTTCATCAATCGGATCACAAGTGGACCAGAGAGACACATTACGTCTACACCTGGTATTTAAATCCGTCTCTTTTGTGCACTTTCGACCGCTTCTGTCCTGAATACTGTGAGGGGGCGGTCTGTCGAGACGGTGGGCGAGTTTCTCTGCTGTCATTCAAACGGGAGCGGGAGTAATTATGAGTTTATATGGACGCGAACTAATATAATGTCAAAGTCCACTGCTTGTTTAGCAAGTAAACATGCTGCACAGTGTTTTATCCGTGTATAGGTTAGAGCTTTCTCTGAATTTTCAGCTCAATGGATCAAATAGGATTGCGCAACTTTCACAAGCTTTCAAAATGAAACAACGGAGATAAGCTTTAGTGTTATCAATGAAAGGCTAAAAATAGCGCTGTTCACCGTGTGTTCGCGCGTGTGTACCTCCGTTTGGTCAGGATTTTTCCTCTTTTGAAAAATCGTTGTCTGCCTCGACTGGCTGCCTTTCAGTGTCCTTTTCATCATGCACCGTCAGCTTTCTCCAACCATTCATCCCAGCCACTGCGCAAAATAGTGAAAAAACTTGGTAGAGAAAGCGGGTTGGGTAATACCAAGTAGTCGGTGCGGTGGGCGGGGGGGTACATTACAGATAATTTTAAATATAATACTATCTTTATTGCTGGCAAATGAAATGAATAAAGAAAACGAACAAAAGTGTTCATTCTGAATATTTCGTATTTATTTTAATCTGAATGATGTGATGACATGGGGGGGTTATATTAGCTGGATTTGATTTTTGCGGTGGTCATGACCCGTAACCCCCGTGCAAATTACGCGCATGAGTGTGCGTGACGTCACCCATTGGTTTGCGACGATCGTTTTGGCTGCCGTCGCCATCTTGGCTGCGCTTCACCGTGAATCACTCAAGTGAAACCGAAAATGTGTAAAGAGGCAGGACATGTGTGAAGCTGAGGTGAAACCACGCCCGCATATCTAGTGATAGCAGTGGTTGTTCAACTGTCACTCAAGCGGCCACGCCCTTTATTATGCAGAAGTTTAAGGCTTAATATAATTTAAACGATTGAGTTACAAAAAATTCACCCCCCTCACAGTTGTCATAAAGGGCAAAATTTGCTATATGGACCAAAAACACATTTTGTACCAGGCTATAAACAATTCAATTCAATTAAATTTTATTTATATAGCGCTTTTCACAATTGTTAATTGTTGCAAAGCAGCTTTACATGAGTAGATGTAGAGGAGAACACTGAAAATCAATACATAGTATAAGAAGTAGAATATAGCGGCTAAGGATAAACCGTGTAAGCGAGCGTATTAATAATGTAACGTATACAGTAAAGTGCTAGTTAAGCCAAAGTTGGCTGACTCTCCCTGGGACTAAAAAACCCCCTCGGAGAAAACCCAATGGGAAAAAATCCTAGAAGGACAAAAACCCTAGGGAGAAATTAATATTTATATATATATATAGACACGGTAGGGATAGGAAGCGGGTAAGCGGATTAAACTGGTTCAGCCGGTGGTTGTTGGTCGCGCATTGACTGGGCATCACGTTGAAGGACAGCCAGTAGATCGGTGGTGCGATGACCTTCACAGCAACAGGAACTGGGTCTGTTTGTCTCATTGTCCTCGGGGTCGAGGAAGAGACAGGGAGACAAAAACAGAATTCTATTAGCGTAGGGGCCGTTCGCATGTAATGCAAGTGTCATACATTATAGTGGTTTAATTCAGCTCGGTTCCAGACAGGCTAACTATTGCGGCAAGAGTAAATTACCCATATGAGGTATGTGAGTGCTTTGTTCTAGACAAAATAACAACTGCGGGAAAAGTACTTTTACTGGACATTCTATGTGAATGCTTTGTTAAAGAAGAATGTCTTAAGTTTAGATTTAAATTGCTCGACTGTGTCTGATACTTGAACATTATTTGGTAAATCATTCCAGAGCTTAGGGGCCAAGTAGGAAAAGGATCTACCACCTTTAGACACTTTTGATATTCTAGGGATAATTAAGTTACCAGAATTTTGTGATTGCAGTTTACGTGGTGTATTGTATTCTGATAGTAGTTCTTTAATATACAAGGGCTCTAGGCCATTTAAGGCTTTGTAGGTGATTAGTAATATTTTAAATTGTATGCGATATTTAACTGGTAGCCAGTGTAAAGATGCCAAAATTGGACTAATGTGGTCATACTTTTTAGATCGAGTAAGCACTCTTGCGGCGGCGTTTTGAACCAGCTGTAGCTTGTTTACCTGATTTGCATTGCATCCCCCGAGTAACGAGTTACAATAGTCTATTCTAGAGGTCATAAAAGCATGGATAAGCTTTTCTGCATCTGATGCAGACAGCATATGCCGTATTTTTGAGATATTTCTAAGATGGAAGAATGCTGTGCGGCAGACGTTGGAGATATGACATATTATTTTCTACTGTAAAGATGGGAATTTTTAACACGGGAGTCTATGGGAATTGACTCCCTTTTGGAGCCACCCTCAAGTGGCCAGTCTATGAATTGCAGTTTAAGTCACTTCTGTATTGGCTTCATTAGAGAGATTGGAAGGTTGCTCCTCGGTTCAGAGTGATTACTGCATGATGACCGGGCTTGCCTGTCAGCACCCGCTGCTCGTTGAGAAGAAAGAACATTGCATGTTTTCATATCAGTCTACAAAAGTCTCCAACCACACCAGAAAAGATAGCTAGATTTGTCCTAGTTGCTTTTTCAAATAAAGTCGCTAAAGTGATAGAAAGTTGCTTATTCTAGCGACTAAGTGACCAAGTTGGCAACCCTGCTCAGAATTTTATTTACACTGCTCGGAGTCAGACTGTGCGTGCTTGTGTGTGAACTCTATCTCTGGTTGTCTCTGATGATTATGCCAATCATCATCAGCTATGTTGTTGTCCCACCCCCTCTAACACACACACACACACACACACACACACACACACCAATCATCATGTTTCTCCCAACACACACAAGAGAAAAACAATGTCTGGCTGAGAGAGCAAGCCTACACAGGTGAAAATCACTTCACTGTGATCAATTTTAGTAACACGAAGCATTTTAATGTCAGTAACTATAACAGCGTTATAACGGGTGAAAAAGTCATTTATTTAATAACTCGTTAATTTTAAAAAACGAGTAATGCCGATTACTTATAATGCCGTTATTCCCATCATTGTTCTCCACACAGCTCGCAATGAAAAGCAACGTAGTGCCAAGCTCTGTTTCTCCTTTATTTATTTATTTTTTTCCAACATATTCATCGGGGGGGGGGGGGGGGTACTCATTTTTGCATCAACTCATTTGATTTAAATGAGTAATCTTTTGTTTCCTAAAGATGACCAGTGACTTTCTCTATTAATAATAAATTTTGTTATTAATTTGTGCAGCCACCCAGGCCAGAATGCAGGAGTTTGTCGTGTGACACAGACACACTGGAGCCTTTCACAGATTGTGCCTGGGCAACCTCTACACCAATAAAGAGGAAAAGATGTGAGGTGTCCACTGAGTGACCAGTGACTTTCTCTATTAATAATAAATTTTGTTATTAATTTGTGCAGCCACCCAGGCCAGAATGCAGGAGTTTGTCGTGTGACACAGACACACTGGAGCCTTTCACAGATTGTGCCTGGGCAACCTCTACACCAATAAAGAGGAAAAGATGTGAGGTGTCCACTGATGACTCCAGCTACCATCAGGAGGAAACTGAGAGCACCATGAACTGTATAGGGTAATGAGTTTAGTCCTTTGTTTTTCAGTTAGTCTATATACATGTAGTGAACAGCATGCAACAAAGCATTCCAGACACCTCCCCAATTGCTACATTTGGACTGGACTTTGGTGGGTTAACATAAGCAAATGTCCAGTCATCAGATAAGGCTGCTGGGACAACTCTTTTATGGCTGACCAACGTGCCAAATGAAAAGAAGAGGACATTTTGATTGGCTAACACCATTTCTCACCATCTCATGAAGGATGATCGTAAACATTCCTTAAGGAAAAGCATTTTTCCAAGTATTGGCTTACCAAAGAACAAATCTTTACAATCCTTCCACCAACAAAATGTACTAAAACCATCACCAATTGACTTGACTTGTTTAAAGACACTACCATTCTGAATTACATCTTTATGTTATGAAACTGTTCAAATAATCACAGTTATTAACAAATGAATGAATGAATGCATGTATTATATAGTAATATTTTGCTGTCATGTTTATACTTTTTACACTCAGGACAATGCCAATGGTATTTTGGTAAGTGTAAAATGCATAGATGAAATTGTCATCCACATTCTGTGGGCTTCCTCTGACATCCACAGCCAATCACGGTTCTGCATCAGGAAAGTGCCAAGATGCAAACTCCTCCTTATCTAAAATGTTATAAAAGTTCCAGTTTCCAGACATCACACGTTCTGAGTCTCCTACCTGCGTGCTAGAGGCGTAAACAGAGTAACCTGGCTCTGAGTCTCACCCTGCAAAGAGAGACATTAGCAGAGTACTTCAAGTTCTAAGTTTCCGGCTGCATGCTAGAAATATAAACAGGACAAACCAAACGCCTCAAAGCTCTGAGTCTTCTGCCATGTGCTAAGAGACTGAAACAGAGCACCCAACTTCTTGTCTCCCGCTGAGAGAGACAATAATAGATAATCGAAAAACCAACAAGTTTCTGATTCTCTCTTTGAGATTTTACAGCTCTCACCACGTTTCGAGCCTCACATCCAGAAAGGCAATTACAGACGTCTGCAACAAGGTGTAGCTCAGAATAGCAAACCTCCACTTAAAAGGACCTTCATCTGCGTGTTCCAAATTTGTTAAGGACCTTCTGCACAGACTACAGGACCGCATCTGCGTGTTCCAGATCGCTAGAATCCTCTCTGTGCTTCCCGGAAATCGCTTAGGTTACTCACGTAACCCCGGTTCCCTGAAATAACGGGAACGAAGCATTGCGTCAGTTTGCTGACGCTATGGGGGAAACTCCTGTTTACTCCGTGATTGAAGCCTATTGGTTAACGTCTGTAGAAAATACAGACCAATGACGTTTGAGCCCGCGCGGGGGCGTGGCACACGTCCCTATATAAGCCGGTGAAATACGTCAAGAGCTCATTATTATTCGACTGAAGCGCGCAGCCGAATAACACTCGCTGCGTAGACGTTTGTAGCACGGCCAGCGACGCAATGCTTCGTTCCCGTTATTTCAGGGAACCGGGGTTACGTGAGTAACCTAAGCGTTCCCTTTCAATACGGTTCACTTCGCATTGCGTCAGTTTGCTGACGCTATGGGGGAACATAATCCCATCCCGCCGTGCATACACAACGGACTGAGGTGCCCTTACCGGAGAGACACTGCATGTGGCCCTAACCCAGCATATACATAGCTCTAGCGAGCGCAAGTGTAAGCACCATATATGAGACAGTAATACGCATACAGTGAAGTTTCTAAACGCACCATGATGCATATACAATAGAGCACGAGACGGCGGGTTCCCTGAGCGCGCCGCGAGCTGTGCATGAATTATTAATAGGTAGCCATGACGGTGAGCTAGCAACGCACCGTGAAGGCATACAGAAACGCAGTCGCGTGAATCATTAAGCCGATAAGACCTGTGCTTGTAAGGCAGGTACATCCAGGCTATAAAATCTGACAAACGTAGACGGCGAGGACCAGCCGGCCGCGTTACAAATGTCAACGATAGAAATCCCCGTAGACCAAGCCCAAGATGAAGCCATACCCCTCGTGGAGTGAGCTTTTAAACCAACTGGACAATGTTCATTCAGGGAGGCGTAAGCCAAAGCAATGGCTTCGACGATCCATTTAGATAGCCTCTGTTTAGTGAGCGGCATACCTAAGGAATGTTGTGCGAAGCTTACGAACAGCTGATCTGACTTGCGATATGAGGCAGAACGGTCCGTGTATATTCTTAACGCTCTGACGGGGCAGAGCGTGTTCGGGGTTTGTTCGCCGTCCGCCGTCGGAAGGGCGAGAAGTGAAACCACCTGAACTCTAAATGGCGTGGTCAAAACTTTATGAATGTATCCCGCTCTCGGTCTAAGGATCACTTTGCTATCGTTAGGACCGAATTCCAGACACGACGGGTCAATTGAAAACGCGTGTAAATCGCCCACTCGTTTAACCGATGCCAACGCCAGGAGGAGAGCGGTTTTAAACGAGAGAGCGCGCAGGTCAGCCTGTTCGAGGGGCTCGAAAGGGGGACCGCGCAGCGCTTTCAGGACCGTGGACAGATCCCAAGACGGGACCGTGTTAGGTCGCGGTGGGTTTAGTCTGCGAGCGCCTCTAAGGAATTTAATGATGAGATCATGTTTTCCCACGGTGCGACCGGCGATAAGGGCGTGATTCGCCGTTATCGCCGCCACATGCACTTTAAGCGTCGAGGGCGCGCGACCGCTGTCCAGCATTTCCTGCAGAAAGGAGAGAATATGCTCCACTTCACAGGTGTTTGGGTTTAAGTCTTTCGTCATGCACCAGTCAGAAAAAATAGACCACTTTTGAGCGTAAAGGCGCCTGGTAGATGGGGCCCTAGCTTCAGTTAGAGTATTTAACACCCGTCCTGAAAGGCGTGATGGTTGCCGTTCAGAGATCAAACGTGTAGATTCCATAGCTCCGGCTGTGGATGCCATATCGTCCCTCTCGCCTGAGATAGGAGGTCTTTCCTCAGCGGTACTGGCCATGGTGCTGATGTTTTCAGCTGCCATAGGTCGGGGAGCCATGGTTGATTGTGCCAAAATGGGGCGACCAGAATTATCGCGCATTTCGTCTCTCTTATCCTCTGAAGGACCTGTGGTAACAGAGCCACCGGAGGAAAAGCATACAGAAGACACGCCGGCCATGCTTGCGACAGGGCATCGTGGTGTCTCGAGAAGAAGATCGGGCAATGCGCGTTCTCGTCTGACGCAAACAGATCGATCTCCGCCCGGCCGAAGACGGTCCATATTCTCTCGACCGTCTGAGGATGCAGTCTCCATTCTCCCGGCGGCGGACCGTTGCGCGAGAGAATGTCTGCACCCGTATTGGCTACACCCGGTACGTGAGTCGCTTTTAACGAACGTACGTTCGCGTGAGCCCATAATAAAAGCCGTCTCGCCAGCCTGGATAGGGAGCGAGATCTCAGCCCTCCTTGGTGGTTTATGAACGAAACCACCGTCATACTGTCCGACCGCACTAGAACGTGTTGATGTTGGAGTTTCGGTCGAAAGTGTCGTAGCGCCAAGATAACCGCCCACATCTCGAGGTGGTTGATATGTAGCTGAGACAACTGGTTGTTCCACGCACCGAAGGCGAGCTCGCCGTCGCAGTGAGCGCCCCAACCCGTCGCAGACGCATCCGTAGTCACCACTTTCCTCCTGCTCACGGAGCCGAGCTCCGTGCCCGAGAGGAAAAGGTGAGGGGATGTCCATATCGAAAGCGCTTTCACGCAGCTGTACGTGATTTTGATTAATAAGCGGCCCGACAACCAAGCACGGGGCGGAACTTTCGCTTTCAACCAAAACTGAAGCGGCCTCATGAACAGCATTCCCAACGGTATTAGTGGGGATGCTGCTGCCATCAGACCCAGCATTTTTTGGAATCGTTTGAGAGGGAGATGTGAACCCGCTTTGAACGATGCCGCCTCGCGTCTGACCGTGAGCGCGCGTTCCTGTGTAAGCCATGCCCGCATCTTTAATGAGTCGAGCGTCGTGCCTAAGAACGCAATTCGCTGCGTGGGGGTGAGAAAACTCTTCTGGAGGTTGATTTTGAACCCCAAATTCTCCAAATGCTGGAGTACAACGGTCTTGTGCGCAGTAATTTCCCTCTCTGACTGTGCTAGAATAAGCCAATCGTCGAGGTAATTCAATTTGCGGATGCCGCTCTGTCTGAGAGGGGCGAGAGCCGCATCCGCACATTTGGTAAATGTGCGTGGTGCCAGAGATAATCCGAAGGGCAGAACTTTGTACTGGTATGCTGTCCCGTCGAGCGCGAATCTTAGGAACGGCCTGTGACGTGGCGCTATCGGAATGTGAAAGTAAGCGTCTTTCAGATCCACTGATACGAACCAATCGCCCGGTCGAATTAACGCCATGATTCGTCTGGCTGTAAGCATTTTGAACGGCCGTTTTGCAAGAGCGCGATTCAAAACGCGTAGATCCAATATCGGTCTGAGGCCGCCGTCTTTCTTTGGAACGAGAAAATAACGACTGTAAAAGCCTGATTCGCTTTGATCCGCCGGGACCGTCTCTATCGCGTCTTTTAGTAATAAAGAACGCACCTCTTCCCTGAGGATCTGCATACGATCGTCTGGGACAGTGGTGTAGAGAACGCCGCGAAACCGGGGTGGTCTCCGTGCGAATTGAAGTGAATAACCGTGTTGGATTACGTTTAGAATCCAGCCCGGCATACCGGGGGTGGATTGCCAAACGTGAAATTTGACGGCGAGCGTCGATATACTTATGGACGTTAAGCCGTGTGTGTGTGTTTGTGTGTACAGAGGAGGAAATTTGCTCTTTTTGTGAAAAGGTAAAAATTTGTGTTTCGCTGTTACAGCGAGGGTGTGTCCAGCGCCCGAGGGGACTGAAACACGCAGAACTTTCGAGGGCGGGCCGGCCGAAGCGGGACCAGAGCCTCTTTTCCTCCTCAGACTCTCTTCAGGGAGGCGGCGCCGGCGTCGGGTCCAGCGTAATCCGAGGACGGGGACCGCGGCGTCGAGGCGGGCCAGCCGGTCGTGCAGGACGCTGGCGCTTGACCTCCGGTTCAGCTCTCTGCTGGGGCTGAGCTGGTGCTGGCTTAGGGCGTTGAGCTGGCGGCGGTTTTGGGCGGCCGGTCTCAGACGCTGAGGCAGATCGTTTTGGTAGAAAATGCCGCATAGCCTGCGACGATTTCTGTGCCTCAGTGAAGCGCTGGGTGAACCCCTCCACAGCGGAGCCAAAGAGCCCCGACGGTGACACGGGCGAGTCAAGAAGGGCAACCCGATCCGTGTCCTTTATCTCCGTCAAGTTCAGCCACAGATGTCTCTCCAGAACAACCAGGCTGGCCATGGCTCTTCCTACAGCCTGAGTGGCGACTTTAGTGGCGCGAAGGGCCAGATCAGTCGCGCTGCGCAGGTTCTGAAAGGTCGACGGGTCCGGACCTGTCTCGTCCATGTCACGGAGGAGTTTTGCCTGGTATACTTGCAGCACCGCCATCGTATGGAGAGCGGATGCAGCGTGGCCGTCGGCGGCGTAAGATTTCGACACCAGGGTCGATGTCAGGCGACAGGGCTTTGACGGATGGTTCAATTTAGCCCTCCATCCGCCGGCTGAAGACGGGCAGAGATGGGCGGCGACAGTTTCCTCGAGCGGCAGCATCTTGGAGTAGCCGTGTTCATCAGCGCCGTCCACTACGGAGAGGACGTGGGAGCCGGCGCTCTGAGCTCGGGTGGAGTGGGGAGCACGCCAAGATTTGGTGAGCTCCTGGTGGACGATTGACGGCGCCCGGGCTGCAGAAACCACTCGTCCAACCGGCTGAGTTGAGGCTCTGACGGCGGCGACCACTTGATGTTGAGCTCCGTCGTAGCTTGTGTCAAGATGCGGATGAGCTCAGAGTCGTGAGGACGCGACTCGGTAGGTTCATCAGCGGCGGCTGCGTGGGCGTCGTCATCCGAAGCCGCCCAATCCTCTAACTCCTCAGAGGATGACATCACTTCCAAGTTGTCACCGGACCCAAAGGAAACCATGCCGCTAGCACTCGGCAGGGGGCGTAGGTCTTCATGGGCGAAGGTGACAGGGTGACGGCGGGAAGACAGAGCACGCGGGGGATGAGCCGGCGTGGACTCGGTCTCAGGGCGTCTTCCAGCTTCACGGCTCCGCTGCTGTTTAGGCGGGAGAGCACGGGAAGGCTTCCGTTTAAAGATCTCGAGGCGGGAGCGCAGCACCGCGATAGGAAGGAGCTCGCAGTGGGCACAGCCCGCCTCGGCGAGTACGGCCTCGGCGTGGGCAGGACCCAGACAGATGGCGCACTCCTTGTGGAAATCCTCCACAGGCAAAGGGGCTCGGCAGGAGCCGCAATGCCGAAGCGACATTATCTCAACGCGCTTCTGCTCTTTTAGATACTCTCTTTTAGGCTCACCGGAAAGCGGCAGGGGAACACGCTGGTGTGTTGTAGTCCGCTGCAGTGCTTGGATCGACGGCGAGTAAGGGCTTCTTCTTCGGAGCAGCGAGAAGGTTCGCGCTGAAGGAGAAAAGTAATGAGCTCTTGACGTATTTCACCGGCTTATATAGGGACGTGTGCCACGCCCCCGCGCGGGCTCAAACGTCATTGGTCTGTATTTTCTACAGACGTTAACCAATAGGCTTCAATCACGGAGTAAACAGGAGTTTCCCCCATAGCGTCAGCAAACTGACGCAATGCGAAGTGAACCGTATTGAAAGGGAACAGCATTTTCACAGCACTTCGTGTTCAAGGCTGTTGAACTGAACCTGGCTCTTTCCCCATTGCAGCACGGAAAAGCCTGACACGTGGCCGACGGGCCACCACCGGAGAGCTCATTCGACCGCACAGAACGTAAATATAACACAACCAAATCTTTCCTGAAACCATGGCATTGGTCTATTCTATTAGTAACTATTTACCATAGTTGTTTTTCAATATTGCATAACTGATTGCTTTAACGTTTATTAGATAATTATTTGATTATTTGGGTTTTTAGAAATAAGGTTTTAATCTAATCAGAAACAGAAAACATTCTGCCATAAAATTCAACTCAGTCACTTCAATTTTCTATTCTTTGCATCTTAGATTCTATATTTTTCTATTCTTTAGTATTTTAGTATCATTTAGTTGTGTTTATAGTTTTCTTGTTTATCTTTTGTTAATAAATTCAATTTTATTACCACTGTGTCTTCCTTGTGTTGATAATACAGTTAAAGGGTTCTACAAGCTGGTCCTGTTTTTAAGATGGCTACTAGGGATGCTCCGATCAGGATTTTTGCAGGCCGATAGGTATCACCGATTTGTTGTCTTCGTGATCGGCCGATACCAATGCCGATACCGATCTTTCAAGCTGATATGCAAGTTCTTTGATGATTGTAACTGTTAACATTTTTTTCTAGATAAAATAAAACCACAGATGTTGCCATTGTTATATTACTTGCAGTAATAAGGTATATTATTGTTTTAATAGAGAATCAAATAAATTAGCACAACAAATATTTCTTCTTCAAAAAGAAATTTAATTTGCCTTTAAAAAGGCTTATGTCTGTTAAAAGTAATGAAAACAAAACACTTCACAGTCTTTACTGTATGAATTAAATATACACGCATTCGTATGAAGCACAACAGTTCTTTAGTGAAGAGCAGAGAGTGATTTTATTCAGAAATGAATTAGGTTACTGCAGCTTTAAGACATGAGAGAGATCGCTCTGTTCACGTGCACTGATGACAGGCTTCTGTGTGTGCGAGCGGCGGATGTACGCGGACGAGAGCAGCTGTGAGGAAAATGAAAGTTTAAAGTCTCAAAACTTTAAAATGCATGCAAATAATAAACGTTTGGCATGAGGATGCAATTGTCCGTGATAGATATGTGTTGTATCCGCTGTTTGATGAGGATGTGAAGACGTGTTGCGCTGTTAGGACCAGAGCGCGTCCTCATAGAAAATACACATATCTCTGTAAAGGCAGAGAGATAAATACAAATCTGCACGTCGCACATAACCGACGGGTTATAAAAATGCTTGCACTGCGTAAAAATGATCTCTAACTGCAGCCGCATTCAGGAGCCCTATGATGACAAAAGTAAACAGAAAGATCGGTTCATGAGATTGCCAAATTTAGCGAGGACTGATCCAGTCATTTAATGCTGTTATCGGCCGATACTGATCTGCGTTTGAAAAATGCTTTGAAAAAGGGAGTCGGGCCAACTACCAAAACACACTTGTAGCCAATCAGCAGTAAGGGGCGTGTCACCAGGTGACGATTTATGCGGGTGGAACCAAAAGTGTGAAAGACGAGTTCCGCCCGGACGACTGATTCCGAACACCGGAATCTCCGGGGTTTCCCCGAAGACGAAATCAAGCACGATTACACACAGGTGGGCATGATTAAGACAGCGTTTGGTGATAGGTCAACAAGAAGGGAAGACAGAGTACAAAGAGACCGTTGAGGACAGCAGACGGGGTGCTTTTGGTGTACTTTGTGTGCGCTGTGTTGCTGCTGTGCAGACCTGCTTCGATCCCTTGGGTAAGAAAGAGGTAGAAGGCGACCGGGAGAAGAGATTATTGGGCGATTTCACTTGTGCATGGGCTACTACCGAGTCATCGAGTGCATTGTTGTGGGATGGTGTTGACAACAAAGAGTGAGTAACAGTGGATGTGTATTTGATGAAGTGTTTAGTAGAAGAGCTGCTTGGTGTATATTCTAAGTGTGTTGAAGGTCCCCGGCCCCACTGAAGAGAGAAGTGTGGGCGAGCCGCTAATCAACCAGAACCACGGGTAGGAA
The DNA here is from genome assembly GCA_025389145.1 of Misgurnus mizolepis. Lineage (NCBI taxonomy): Eukaryota > Metazoa > Chordata > Actinopteri > Cypriniformes > Cobitidae > Misgurnus > Misgurnus mizolepis. Next base: position 7,464,598 of record JAIFKI010000023.1, read on the forward strand.
AACTCAACCGGGGAACCGTGTGCTGTTTGTCATCTGGCCCTGCGGATAAAAGAAGCATTGGTGAGCCGAAGAGGTAACGATAAACATACAGGGGCTGCATTGATTATAATTGTGTACCAACCCGTCTTCTCTGTGGCAAGAACAACGCTCAACCCGCCTCACGAGGTAGTCGAGGCCAGGCGGTCTAGTCCATAAATTCACGTAAAGTGTGTGTGCAGAGTGCTGTGGGTGAGTTGTGATTATCATTTGTGTTTACACTAAGCTTGCTGTGTATGCTGTGCTTGTAGCGACCAAAACTGCCCTGGCCCCGGACGGGTCGTGAGAAGAAAAGGACACGCTGTGGTTTGAGCCCTATGAGGAGAGGAAACTAAACTTCTTTTTGCCTACCTGTGTGTTAGCAAGAGTCCCACCACTCCAGCAAGCAGGCAGTGGCGAAGCCCGGCGGTGCATCAGAGTGAGTAGCAGTCAACGTGCACGGTACGGACTGGGGGTCGAAGTTGTGTGTAGATCTATCCAACAGAAACCCCGGGTGTGTGCGAAGCCTCGTCGAGAGTTCGCCCCAGCTCACGACCCCTGTCGCTATAGAAGGAGGGGGAGCTAGGGAAGCGTTCGGCTCTGTGTCACTCGACTCATCAGTCCCTACGACACCCAGGAAGTGCAAGTGGACGGGTGGAGGTGTACTGTGTACGGACGCTGCTGCGAAAGTCCACTGTCTGTAGAAGTGAACGGAAAGCCAAAGTCTTGTGAGTAACCGACCTTTGTGGTGTGTAACATACTTTTGCTTACAGCAACGTCTTAAGGAGGAACGAACCGTGTAATAGTGTGAACCACTTACCTGTGTCCCAGTGAAAGCCCCGAAGTGAATGGAAAGCCCAAGTCTTGAGTAACTTACAGATGTGGCCTTTAAAAATGCGCGTCTCTGAGAGCAGAATGCCGCGGAGACTTACGAAATTCTGCGAGATCCCGCAGAAGGGGGGTTCGGTGGGGGACGCAGGAAATATAAAAACCTGTAGAGGGCAGGCGTGTTTCATGTAGGCCATACTGACGACAATGTGTGTGCTCGACTTCATGCTGAGCGTATACTGTATGATATTGAAGTAACATGACACGGATTATCGATGTTTAGGCGATAGACTTTGATGTCATACAAATGCATGCTTTTTGGCAAACATTTTGTTGGCGAAGTTTTCTTTTGCCAGTTACATAAACAGTCACATATTCTTCATAAAAATCCGACTCAAACGCGCATCATTTGTCTTATTTTTTCCGTGTACTTACAGTAGAAGAGACGTGATGTATGATAATCGAGTCTTATAACAAAATAATTCGCGAAGACCTTTGAAGAGACCGAGCGCATTTACGCAATATCATTAACTAGTTTATCTAATTTTACATTTAGTTCATTTTTGCATCTGAACGTTTTAATAGCTTTAAAATGGTTGTGTTGCACTTTTCTGCATTACTGAACAGTAGGCTACTTTTTATATTATCATGTTTCCCTTTACATGGTATGAAACACGATAAAAAGTATGCAATGGTGTTTAATACATTTCACTGAGAATTTGTATAATATGTTATACTTTTGTACTAAGGAAATAAAATCATATTGTGAGTGTAAATATTCATGATAAATTCGAGGAGTTTCTGAGGTGTTTGTCATCGGCAAAATGCGCAGTTTCTTTGTTGCTGATTAAAGTGCCCATCTTATGACTGCTTTTCCACAAGTTATATAGGTGTATGAGTTCCATAAAGCATGTTTCAAAAGTTGTTTGCTCGAAATAACTTGTAGGAAAAGATTGTTACCCATCTCTAGGAGCCTCTGTTTCAGGGCATTTCAGATTGTGCCGTTTTGAGCTAGTCTTACATATTTATGAGCTACTGCTCCTTTGATCACGCCCCACAACTAACGTCATGTGCCCGTGCGCATGCTCAGTGGTCTCGTGAGCAGTACAGACCATACTGTGTTATTATTAGGGGCCAAGCACCGAAGGTGCTGAGGCACCTATTGGAACTGTCAGTATTATTATTCTTCATCTTCCCCAATGGGAGTCTATGGCAGCCCTATGAACCGTACGTAGGAAAATGATGAAATTTGGCACAGTTGTAGTGGTGGTCTTAAAAAGTCATGTGACCAAAAATGGGGTCTCTAGTCCTAACTCTATAGCGCCACCACCAGTGCAAAAATTCAATGTTCAAATGGTTATAACTGCTGATCCGCTTGATCTATGAAAATTCTACTTAGTACACGTGATTACTCTCCTCATGCTTGTTGTTTTTAATACCTTACAGTAAGACTCCACCCATTACAGTAGCGGCCATTTTGAAATGTACAGTATTTCGTTTTTTCGCTACTCCTCCTTCAAATTTGGTTCAATTCTTATGAGATTTGGCACATGTGATCTTTGGATTGAGCCGCATAGAAATGACTGAACAGAATTTTGATATTTTTCTTTATTTAAAAGTAATTAATGCGTGAACTTAACGAGATTGACGCAAAATTGGTTCTGAAGCTGTATCTCGGTCATTCTTTGATCAATCGAGATGAAATTTGGTACGCTTCATGTCGACCATGAACTGGGGGTCCATGCCAAATTTGGTGACAGCGCCACCTATGGGTCATGAGATAGTAAAAAAGGCTATTTTTGCGCATAACTTCTGAATCGTTTGTCAGAAAATTATGATATTGGTGTCTACGGATTCCTTACCTCATGCCGCATCTGTCGATGTGTATTATGCCGGGTTTGACCGAACCGCCTGTCCGCCATTTTGAAATTTGTCATAAATTGTTATAACTTTTGAAGTATTGGATATATTGGCGCAAAAATCGGTAGGAAGCTTTGGCATGATGTCCTGAATGTATCTGGGAAGTCAGAATACAGCGCCACCTAGGGGTTATAAACTATAACAGTTCTTATAGAACTGCTCATAACTTCTGAATACTTTGTCGGATATTAATTTTCTTTGTGAAATTGTATTCACTGGTTTATGCCGATTGCAACGATACCTCGTTTGTCATTTTCCATCATTCTGTTCATGGGTTATTGTAAGGCATATGGTAAATGATTTTTTCGCTACTCCTTTTACAAATTTTGTTTATTTTATGCCAGGTTCTGCTCGTATAATGTTTGGAGCAATCCGCACAGAAATGACTGAACAGATTTTTCTTGCACCTAGGAATTTTTTTGAGAAAAACCTCTGTAAAGTTGATCGTCCCTGTGATGTTGTCTATTTGTCATAGTTAATTACTTTATATAACATTTTATAGCGTTACTCTACGGAATGTTCTTCTTGTCTTCAATCTCACTTGAGCTTTTTGATTCTCATATACATTGTATTTCTGTGATTTCTGCTCTGCGGTGTCATTTCTACATCTTTGGTGATTGGCATATGTCAATGCTTGCATTTCTGTAATCTCTTTCCTGCTGCCCCTTGAGCTGTGTCTGCTGAGTGGTGCATCCACTAAGTCGTATGCATAGAGATCCTGAGTTCATGGGTTCGAATCCCACCTGAGGCAGGTGTTAATTTCTTCTATTAAAGTTTTGTTCTTTCCCACCTATTCTTCTTGACCTGTCTGTAGTTCACATATGTTCTATTTTTGCCATGTTTTCTGTTGCTGCTCTGCACTGCGGTGGTTCTGCTCTGTCATTGCAATGCTTTGGGTACTTGCTGCGCTTTGTGTTCTTGATGCACCTTGGGTGGTCAGTGAGCATTGGGTGATTGATACCTTCTATGTTGCTTGCTGTGCTTTGGGTGCTCATTGCGCTAAAGGTGCTTGGCCCCGAATCGCTGCTTGCAGCTATATTTTTATTTATTATTATTATTATTAACGGTTTATGTTGCCAACAGACAATTCATGCAGAAAAGTATCACTAATAAGTACACTACAGGAGAAGAAACTCATGACACACAATGATTCCTGAGTAAATTGTGATGTTACGTTAGCACTCACAACAATAAACTCGTTTTCCCTGGACAATGTTAACATATTCCCATTATAAAACATTTTCAAACACATTATTTTCGCAAATTACATAAATTAAGACCCGGCGGGGGATGTATACTGCTTGTGGACCGCGTGCTAATTGCTAGAAGCTAGCGGGAGGTCCGGACCGTAAAGTTATAAGAGGCTCGGGGGTTAGCATCGTCAGAAAAGCCGGGGCTGTAAGGCCCGGTCTCGGTGTGTCAAACTCATCATGACACACAAAGATTCCAGCGTAAATTGTGATGTAGCAGTCTCAACAATACACTCATTTTCCCTGGACAATACTAACATATTCCCGTTATAAACATTTTCAAACGCATTATTTTCGCAAATTACAGAAATTAAGACCCGGCGGGGGATGTATACTGCTTGTGGACCCCATGCTAATTGCTAGAAGCTAGCGGGAGGTCCGGACCGTGTATATATCTATGCGGACCGTAAAGTTATTAGAGGCTCGCCTCGTCAGAAAAGCCGGGGCGTACGGTCTCGGTTAGTTTGGCAAAAAGCTTTTAGCTCTAGCATCATAAATGTAGTATTTTGTGACAGAAGATGACAACATGCAAAATATAACGTGACTTCTTACCTTTTGTGAAGAAACAACGCGATCGCGAATCGAATCCAGTCTGTTTCAGATGTGTGATTGATCCATGAAAGTCCAATAAAATACATCCAATTACCATTTTTGTCCACAAATGCTTATAATCCGTGAAATATAGATACATAGTCTGTTGTTTACATCAGATTTCGCATGAAGGTCTTATCGCCTACAATCTGAGGACTGTTTGCGTCGTAACACACTGTATATAAGATACTCCGGGTTCCAATAATCACGCGTTAAAACTTTGTTTTTAAAAGTAGGCGGGAGTATAATCCATAATATCCAAATAGCGCTGTTATTTCCGTGAGACATGATAACAGCACAGAGGGTATCATTCAAGTGACTGCTCTATGCTCTCTAGCTACCTGGTGGGTGGAGACCTGCGAGTGGGGTGGTGGGCGGGAAAATCAAAACTGAATGTGGCGAAACTTTTTGTTACGTCACAACGGAGCTGAGTTTTAACTCGCGCAATCTGAGACTCAAGGCAGAGGACATTCAGAAACCTGTATCTCACTCAAAACAGCATGGATGGATTTTTTTCCAAGTTTGTATGCGTGTGGGAGCATCAGAGACACAAAATAACACCCCAAAACCCAGAAAAAGTGAGTTTTTCATAATACGGGCACTTTAAAAACCGTTGGCTATGTGATTGTTTAAAATTGACATTTTTTCTACTTATTATTAATTTATTTTTTTGCCTACATTTACTCAAATAATATCAATGTGAAAATATAAGTAAATCATACTTCAAGATAGGCGTAAAACTTACACATTTTTGATGTCAAATAGAAATAATAATAATTTGAAATATGCAATTATTAGTTTTAAAAACTTAAATATATTACTCTGACCTTTTTAAATATATTGACTAAAATAATCTGTAAATGTAATACTTATATTATTAAGGCGTATAAATCAAATAATATATGTACATTTTACACAAAATATCTGTTCTATTTTTAGTCATTTATTTTCCAACTAAAAAAATCGCATAACTGCATTAAGAGATTTTATTAAGTTACTTTAATCATTTATTTTAGAGATATTTACAAAGCCACTGAATCATTTTTAACAGTGTGTACATTATGACCTTATGGTAGACTATTATTAAATGCATATAAATAAAAATATGTAAAACTAAATAAAAAAGATATCATACACGGACTGTATGTAAGCATACGTTTTCTTGTTCGGTGCACGTGGGTTTAAATGCCGTTTTTCTAAAGAAGATTTTAAAAAATTTATTGGTGGTAGTTGAGAAGAATTCCTTTTTCCATTTCTAAATCATTTTGAGCGCAATATAAATATATCATATTGTTATTCTTATTATGTAAGAATACGCAATTTTTACAACATTTTTAACATATAGAAAATATACGTTAAGCATGTTGTGTGTATTTCCTAATTACAAGCATTCTCATATATATATTCTGCAAGCACTCATTTATCCATAATGATGTAATTTATTTTTTAATAACATATTGTCGCTGTCGGGCAAAGATACTCTCTGGACACCAAAACCATGTCTACGTCGTTCAAATTCATTGAAATTTCGTTCACTTGTAGTTTAGCAAGTATGTATAATACAATTTCAATAATGTTTTTACACTGCACATCGTCTGAGGAAATCCGAAGTTGCGTCGAGGGGAACCAAGCTGACAGCCGCGATAGCAGAGATTGTCACTACCTACAAAAGGGTATTGGAAAAAGCTTGCATCTGACCTCCAGCGATATCATTCTGGCTTGGTGGGATGTCAGCCAGCGAGAGTCCTCTGATTCTGACCTTGTTCTTTTACTCCTCAGAGTCTAAAACCAGGAGGGCATATTAAGTATTCATTGTATTTTCATTTTAACAGAGCAGCTATGGTTGCGCGTTTCACACACCTCTCCAAACCACGTTGTTAACACTATGCTTGTTCAACTTCATGCGGCGCCGCAAGAACCGACAGCCGGATGACGTCAGCGTACCGCGAGAATGATTCAAGAAATCATATTTCGCCTCGCTCTCGCGATACTGTGACGTTTTCCGGCTGTCGATTCTCGGGGCGCCGCATGAAGTCGAACAAGCCTATTGACAGCAGCAAAAGCTACGCATGCGCTTTTAACTTGTAAAACTCAAAGGTGTATGGGTAATGTAGTCTCTGCTCTCGGTGGGATGAATTAGGTAGCATGCATTGTGAAGGGCGCTTTGAAAAGCGGCAGCGCAGCCAAAGGATTAAATTAAGCCTCTGATTTAAACAGATGTGCAAATGAGCGTTCTGGTACGCTAGAAGTACGTTCTGGCCGCAGGGAGAGGTGGTGGTACGCTCAAGAGCTATATTTGGAAGTGGCGGTACTGAGTACTGGCGCCTACCGGCCCACATTAAAGCACTGGCGGTAGCAAAGGTAGACGGCCCTTTGAAAAGCAAAAGAAAGCTGATAAATATGAGAAACATACACTGAAATAAATTGGAGTAGGATTTAGGCTACTTAACAAAATCTAAACATTTTTCACTCAGAAAATGCTAGTAAATATAAACAAAATTATCAGCAGCTTTAACTTTATTACTTTTTTAATTTTAATTCACTCTTTGTTTCAGCGATGTTAATAAATATACTATATTTTTGCATTTTGATTACAAACTGTTCTACACTGAAAAGAAACTAATGTAATCTTCCTGATTTAATCACGTAAAACACAAGTCTAAACACAAGCACCACTTTTCTGAATGATGATAATCACAAACATCCCAGAGTTTCTAAACCAATTGTTTGTAAAACATATTTAATGCTAACTTTACTTAAAAATTCAGAAAATATTTTTTACAGTGTATAAATAAAAAGACATGAAGGAAGTTAATTCCAAAATGTAATTAATTGTACATGGTTTAGCTGCTTGTTTTAGCAGCTACCAGTGACACAGAGTCAAGAAATTAAAAACCACCCACCCCTAGGTCTGCCAATTCTTTGCCAACCCCCAATGCTAATCGATCACCTCATCAAAGAAAACCGGTTTATCCAGTTTTCACCAGCGTGTTGGGTTTTAATTCCAACCCTTGCAGTTTCTTTGTTAAAATGCAATTTAAGCAAATAGGCCTAATACATACGCTGTATGTTATTTTAAATGAATGTTTATAACTTATAAAATTAAGTGGATATCAGGTAACTTAATTTGACATATGTTGATATAACCTAGGCTCTCAAGTCCCACGCATTCACCATTAGACACACGCATTTCTGTCAGTTCACACGCTCACACACCAAACCTTCTAAGCTATTTATCACGCTGAGAAGTAAAATAGAACTTTTCCTGCTATACAAATTAATAAAGGAGGTGCTGGTATATACAGAGCATTTCTGTCGAGTTTAGCAGTACATTCTTTTGGTGTGGTCAACTTTACGCAGCGCCACAAGAACCGACAAGCAGATGACATCAGAGTACCGCGAGAAATAAAGCGGAGGAGGTTGGTTTTAAATCGCTCTCGCGGTACTCTGATGTCATCCACTCATGTTTGAGTCTGTATCAGATGAAAATACAGATTTTGAGGAACAACTTATTGTTTGGAGATTGTCAATGGACGTTTCTGAGTGTTATGTTTGTTTTTTCAGTGTGGACCTGCAAAACGCCAAATGCATAAAAATTAATTAATATTGTAATGTCTTAGCATGATATGTTTTCTAAAATGTTTAAAAATGAACAAATCAGTTGTGCGAAACTACACAGAATTTTTTTTTAATGAAACATATTCAATGGTTACAGTGCCTCATGGTGGGGTTGAACCCCTGGTTCAGTTTACCCCATCTGGTTCACTTTGCCCCACAGCCACCGTTCTGGGAAACTGCCTAGCTTAGTAATTCAGGCTAATCTTTAGCTAAATCATTCACATGGTTTTATACATTAGCCTATCACCAATATTTATGGTATGAATATTTAGACCTGGATAAATCTACATAACAGCCTTTATACTATCTTAACATAACAGCCTTTATACCTGGTATGTATAAATTTTACTTTGATAGGATAAAAACTGTTTTTTTTTTGTTTAAAAAAATCATACTTTAATCATAACTCTTTAACTTTTCCTTTTCTTTAACATAGCCAAATATAAATTATGGTTGCTGTCATGGTTCTGCCATCTTGTCCTTTATTTAATCTAGTCTTGTGGCAGAATCATGACAGACCCATGTTTTGTGTGGGTTCACGTGGTCTTAGTATTGATTTACTGGACCACGTGTTCCCAGTGTCTTGTCTCTTTTACCCCGCTCCCTTGTCATCCTCCTCATTATTGTTTGATTTATATCACCTGTTCCCCTCTTGATTTGTTACCCTATTTAATCCTCTTGTATTCATTGTCCTGTGCTTGTGCATTGTTTCTGTGTTTCCATATACCTGTGAGTACGCTGTCTCAGTTAATCTAGTCATAGTCAAGTGTGAAGTTATATAGTGTTTTGTCAAGTTTAGTGTTTAATGTCACAGTCCAGTCTCGTCTAGTTTAGTGTTCATTTAGTATCTTGTTTATGTTGTTTTGCCCCCTCGTGGGTTTTGTTTTCTGTTTATTGTACAAATAAAGTCTTAAGTGTTCTTCATCTCGGTCTGCATTTGGGTTCATTCCTTCAAAGCATAACAGAATGCACAAGCCAGAAACGAACCCAGCAGACAGAGTGGACCCGGCGGAGCGAGCTCGCCAAGCCCATCGTCTTTTTGGCCTCCGCCAGAAGGAGGCGGAGGTCTTTCCCTTTGCGGTGGACTTTGTGCGAGCAGCTAAAGACACCAATTTTTCTGAGGACGAGTTGAAGGTAATTTTCAGTCGTTGCCTTAATGAGCCTCTCAACTCCGGCGAGATGAGGATGCTGAGGTACCTGGGCTTCGAGGACTTGGTGCGTTATATTAGTAATCGGCCAGAGCCCAGGGCCTCAGCTAGGGCCGCACCTCCACCTGCCCCACTGCCTCCTATACCAGAGGGTCTCACCATTGGCGTGCTGGCGCTGGAGGACCCAGCGATCACCACTCCAGTTCCTGCCACCTCTGTTCAGCCACCTGACCTCGGAGGAAAGCGACAGCGAAGGGTATCATGGGAGTCGCCGTCCGAGGGGTCCTCTTCGGAGCCGGCTGCCCCCACCACTGTCCTCACCTCACCTGCCACAGCATCTGCGCCACGTCCGCGCAAGAAGAGGAGGAGGAGAGGGGTTGTGGACCCTCAGCTTGGGCAGCCACCGCTGCAGCCCCTGCCGTCTGGGCAGCCACCGCTGCAGCCCCTGCCGTCTGGGCAGCCACCGCTGCAGCCCCTGCCGTCTGGGCAGCCACCGCTGCAGCCCCTGCCGTCTGGGCAGCCACCGCTGCAGCCCCTGCCGTCTGCGCAGCCACCGCTGCAGCCCCTGCCGTCTGCGCAGCCACAGCTGCAGCCCCTGCCGTCTGCGCAGCCACAGCTGCAGCCCCTGCCGTCTGCGCAGCCACCGCTGCAGCCCCTGCCGTCTGCGCAGCCACCGCTGCAGCCCCTGCCGTCTGCGCAGCCCGTCGCAGCGCCCCCTGTCACGGTCCCTGTCTCGTCTCCGCTGCCGGACGCAGCGCCCCCTGTCACGGTCCCTGTCTCGTCTGCGCTGCCGGACGCAGCGCCCCCTGTCACGGTCCCTGTCTCGTCTGCGCTGCCGGACGCAGCGCCCCCTGTCACGGTCCCTGTCTCGTCTGCGCTGCCGGACGCAGCGCCCCCTGTCACGGTCCCTGTCTCGTCTGCGCTGCCGGACGCAGCGCCCCCTGTCACGGTCCCTGTCTCGTCTGCGCTGCCGGACGCAGCGCCCCCTGTCACGGACACTGTCCCTGTCTCGTTTCCGCTGCCGGACGCAGCGCCCCCTGTCACTGTCTCGTCTCCGCTGCCGGACGCAGCGCCCCCTGTCACTGTCTCGTCTCCGCTGCCGGACGCAGCGCCCCCTGTCACTGTCTCGTCTCCGCTGCCGGACGCAGCGCCCCCTGTCACTGTCTCGTCTCCGCTGCCGGACGCAGCGCCCCCTGTCTCTGTTCCTGTCTCGTCTCCGCTGCCGGACGCAGCGCCCCCTGTCTCTCCGGCTTCTTCAGTTGCTTTCTCCCCGGCACTGTCATCCAGTTTGTCTGCCTGTTCCCCTGTTACTGTCTCCATGTCCTCCCTGAACTCTCTCCCCTACCCTGTGAGTCCTGGCTCGCCCCCTTCTGCTCCCTCGTCTACCCCTACCACGCCCTGGAACCCTGCCTTGCCTCCTTTTGTTCCCCTTTCCCAGCCTGCATCCCCAACCAAGCCTGTTCCCTCCAAGATCCCCACCAAGCCTGCCCGGACTCCTCGTCCCAAGTCCTCCACTACCCCTGAACCCAAGACCCCTTGCCCACCCAGCTCCACCCTACCTGGACTTCCTTTTGTGAACTCTGTTTTGCCTCCGCCCCCCCTCCCTTGTTTGTTGTTTTTGTTATGTCACCCTAACCCTCTTGTAATTTTATCTTGTCTGCCCCTGTGTATATTTGTCATGTTTTCTTGGTGTCTGTCTATCTGTCAGTCTGTCTTGTCATGTGTCTAGTGTTCCCCTGGGGAGCGTCTGGAAGCCGCTCCTTTAGGGGGGGATTCTGTCATGGTTCTGCCATCTTGTCCTTTATTTAATCTAGTCTTGTGGCAGAATCATGACAGACCCATGTTTTGTGTGGGTTCACGTGGTCTTAGTATTGATTTACTGGACCACGTGTTCCCAGTGTCTTGTCTCTTTTACCCCGCTCCCTTGTCATCCTCCTCATTATTGTTTGATTTATATCACCTGTTCCCCTCTTGATTTGTTACCCTATTTAATCCTCTTGTATTCATTGTCCTGTGCTTGTGCATTGTTTCTGTGTTTCCATATACCTGTGAGTACGCTGTCTCAGTTAATCTAGTCATAGTCAAGTGTGAAGTTATATAGTGTTTTGTCAAGTTTAGTGTTTAATGTCACAGTCCAGTCTCGTCTAGTTTAGTGTTCATTTAGTATCTTGTTTATGTTGTTTTGCCCCCTCGTGGGTTTTGTTTTCTGTTTATTGTACAAATAAAGTCTTAAGTGTTCTTCATCTCGGTCTGCATTTGGGTTCATTCCTTCAAAGCATAACAGGTTGCTACCTGTATTTGTGGTCACACGGCTACAAATCTGTATGGTTGCCTAGATAAAGGGGGTGGGTCAACTTACCCACTGGCTCACTGTGCCCCACTCTCCCCTACATGGTATTGAGAAACGGGCATTGTTTATCGAAGCCGGAGCGCGAGCTACAAACTACAGAGCAAGTGCATGGGTGCACAATGGCAAAGAGCAACACATGATGTAAATAACTATACCAGTGCTCGCAGTACAGACGCTTTATATTTTAGCGTACTGCGTACCTTCACTTTCTTTTGCGTGCCACCACTTCTCATGTTGCTGGTACTTTGCCTTAAAGAGTCAAAGGGCGTTTCTATGTGGCGCTGCGCAGACAGTTCGGCAATGAAGACATCAAAGTACCGCGAGAGCAAGTCAAAATGTTACAAATGGTCCGACTTTACCTTTGCTCTCGCGGTACTCTGATGTCATACGCCGACCAGTCAGCGCCGCACAATTTAAAGTCGAACACACAAAGCGTCAAGGCAGGGCCGCTGGAAGTCATTTTGAACAGGGGGTGCTGTGAATTTTTTAACCAAAAAACCTATGAGCCTATAGGCCTATTTAAAATACATTTTAAAAATAAATACATTGAGATTTACTACTTTATTGTCATATACACTTCAGGGCACACAGCCAGGGTCTGAAACACACAGACATCATCAGTTCTCAGATGAATATGCGCTATTAATCAGAAGCAAAAATACTTATCCCAAGGGGAATTACTTTCGTTACAATTTACATACAACATATAATATTATAACAACATATAATATTAATTAAACTTCACAATTTTCAATGTCCATGCGTACGAACATATTTTACTTTCGTTTTTAAGTTAGAATCACACGATTAACAGATGTAAAATATTCTCACATTAACATACCTAGTATATTTTTATATAGATCTTTTTTTTTTACTAAATAGTACTATTACTGTCTTTTTTAAACTTATAAATAATTCATAATTTGAACAAAAATAATGATGGGTTTAGTTCTGATATTGTATACTTTTATAAAGAAATACACCATGTCAGTGTCAGTGGCGGCTGGTCACTAGGGGGCGCTGGGGCGCCGCCCCCTTAAAGCTGGCCAGAGAGGAAAGCCACTTTGACATGTTACCAAAAAAGTTAAATATATAGTGCAAATTAATACAAAATAAATTCATTTAGTTGTACTATTTCACTGTTAGTCATGTTATAATTTATTTAAAACAATTAAAAATCAAAACTGAGTTCGTTGTGTGTGTGTCATGTTTGTGTGTCTGGGGCCCACCCCTAATGAGTGTCTATGTAGGTCAGGAAAAAGGGTAAAAACATGTGACCTGAGGCTGAGCTCTAAGTGGCTGGTTTCGGATCCGCCCTGGGGCGCAGGACTGTGCGTCCCAAACACTCCCACTTATGTTGAAAGCGAATCAATATTGCTTTTAATGTTTTTTACCTCCTGTGATTGGATGGTTCGAAGAGTCTCATAACCGCGTTGGAGATTGCTGTGTTAACTGATAGCTACAGTACAGATCAGTGAAAGCAAGTGAAATATCTTGAGATGAAGGAAAATATGCTTTTATCCTTACAAAATCACCCTTTACAAGGTATTTAATTGATGAATAAATAAAGGATTAAGAAGCTTGGATTAGATCGACCAACGGAGTCAAATGATGGCAGTCTGTGTTCTCCACCACTTCTCATGGCAAATGGAGTTGGCTAGTTGGATATTATGTAAGTCTTCTTGAGTTTTATTTTTTCCCTGTTTGCTGTTTTAAAGTCTGAATGCGTGATAGACGTGCACGTCACGACATGAACTTTTGTGGCGCGTTTGAGCTTGTGTTGCGTGGACATAATGAGAGCGAGTGCTGCTCATATAATCCGGTATATTTCGTGGCTTGGTCAACTTTGTTGTTAGTTTTGTTGTTGTACAGTGTTGTAGAGTTTAAAAAGCACCCACGAGAAAAACACTGTTTTTAAGGAAACTTCACGAACCGTGCATATTGAGCTGATGGACTGTATGTACTCCCTGTTGTGAGGGAAAAATGTGCTTGTGCTATGGCTATAAAAGCAAAAAGAAACATACGAGCCTGTGATTAGGCAACTTTAGTGTCTCTTTTTGTGTGTATTCGGTCGCGTTAAACGAAAAGTCTTTGACGGAGAAAATTTAAGCAGGATAAAGAAAATATGAGCACCATTTTGGCAGATGCCCATACAACTCAACTTGAGAATGTAATTCCTATGTATGTCCAGTTGGTGGCAGTGTGTTGCTCAAATGACGCCCTGGTTTCTAGATATTCTCGCGATATTTTGATGTCATACACTGATTGGTCTGCGCATGGCTGCTGAAGTTAAACACTACAGGTCAGGAGCGCTGCAACAAGATGCCTGTCTAAGGTAAAGATACAAAATCTAATGACAAGAGTCTGCATTAATCTGCCTTCATGCGTTTATTACATAAGATGGTTTCAGATGAGTTTAGTTTAATTAAGATTTTTACATGTTTATTGATATTTTAATCGCAGTAGTATTTTGTTATTTGATTTGTTCATATTTGCCTGTTCAGCATAAAGCTCCGTGTTTTATTGCCTCCGCTGTCACTGTGAGAAAAAAAACATTAATTCATCTGCTTCGTGTGATGGTAAAGTGATGCACGGTCTCCGTTTATCTGTTCTCTAAACAAATGAATAAACACATTTGACTTAATTATGCTCGTCTTGTAAGTTTATGATTAGAAATGGACATGTGAACGAAAATGAAAATAATTAAAACATGAAATGACGGATAATAAATGACTGCGAAGGACTCTTTACAACGCTGTTTTTCAAAAAAAAAAATTACGGAGATTGAAAATGTCTATCGCAACCCCTCTCTCTCTCTCTCTCTCTCTCTCTCTCTCTCTCTCTCTCTCTCTCTCTCTCTCTCTCTCTCTCTGCTCTGTGTGTGTGTGTGTGTGTGTGTGTGTGTGTGTGTGTGTGCGCGTGCGTGAGTGCGTGCGTGCGTGCGTGTGAATGATTACCTTGATATTAGTTAATTACAGATTCAAAGTACATTTATTTCGTACATTTGAACTGTAACATTTTCAGCATTAAATGCTAATGATACTCATCACCTGATAAATGGCTATTAAGAGTACTGCATTACTACAGTAAAAGTTTGATTTTTAGTGTGTTTGCGCCCCCCCAAATTTTTTTAGCACCAGCCGCCACTGCATGGTGTATAATTACATTTTTAGAATAAGCTTTATATAAGGTTTGTACTGTAAAAATACTTTATTTGTTACAAACAAAAGATAAAGAATTTACAAACGTGTGGAGAGCCATTTCAGCACTTGGACAGCGAAATGTTTTTTTTAAAAGCATTACTTAAAATGTTTTCTCATCTCACCATATCTACAGGTGCAGAGTCATTATATACAATAAATCCGTTGGGTAGCATTTAAAAAAACATTTAAAAGTAGATGCATTTGTTTAAAGCAAAGCATTTATTTACTTAGCTACAGATGAAGCCGCTCTTTAAGCCTTCTAACGTCTCATAATTGGTCATCATTTATGTCCAAGAGACTCAATAATAATCTGTTACATTTTAATCCTTTAATTTTTCATATTAAAAAGCGTTTTTGTGCTGCTGCGCATCCATGTATGTAATAAACATAAACAAACCCGCGTTGTCATTCCGTTAATACGCATATTATCAATGCGCTCTTTACTCGCGCAGAAAAAACTCGCGTCGCGCATTGCGCCGGTTGTATAATAGAGATTCCAAAGTCTCTCATGAGCTAGGGGACGAATGTCCAGGGAGTTCAGTATTTCTGTGTGGGCATGCATCAGGGAAAGGTGTGTGAGTCTTTTCTGGGTCATGGTGCTGCGTACCAATGTCTTCAAAAGACGCAAGACAAAGAAAGTGCGCTCGGATGAGGCCACGTATAGGCACAGACAGTAATGAAATTAAAATCCAAAATACACGTAATAACCTACCTGTGTCAAAAATAATTTCCTAAAATATTCATAAGTAGTATATCAATTGTGCAAAATATTTTTACTTAAAAAAATATATTTCTCGCTTTCCCGCGACCATGCGTCAAGGTCTGGAGGAAAAGGATACCTGCCCGGATCCCACGCACGCATCTGCAGTTATATACATTTTACAGAACCAGTATTCATTAGATTTTAAGAACTTTTTTGCCACTTTTAAAACTAAATAAAAAAGATATCATATGCCGAATGAGCATGTAAGCTTATGTTTTCTTGTTAGTCCACGCAACACGGGTTTAAACGCCGTTTTTTTCTAAAGAATAATGTTTAAACTTTATTGGGGGTGGTTGAGAATAATTTATATTGCAGAATAATGTATATTGCATTTTAGCGCAATATAAATGTATCATATTGTTATTCTTAATATAAAAGAATACTAATATATTTTTTTACAACATTTTTAACTTTAAAACATACGTATAAAGATGCTTTGTACAATAGCTTTGCTTCTGACAACAATTTTCTGTAATAAATCAGTAAATCAATCACAAAATGTGTTGAAAGTGGCGAATAAAATGCTTGTCAATTCAAACAAAGGTGTATAAAACCGCTTTAATTAACAATAACTAAACTGTGCTCTTTTGCATACCTCTACTTTTCTACGTGTTTCTTTCAATAAAAATAAACATATTTATTATTGTCTTAACTTAAAACTTTGTTTTTTAATTTATAAATTAGATTTTATATAAATAAGTTTTAAAAGTGTTGACTGCGAACGTCTGGAAGGACCTTTAATATACGCCTATAATATATGTACATTTTAAATTAAAATGTCTGTTCTATTTCTAGCCATTTATTTTGTTTTGACCAACTAAAAAATACATAAGTGACATTAAGAGATTTTATAAAGTTACTTGAATCCATTATTTTAGGAATGTATTTACAAAGCCACTGAATATTTTTACTGTTATGAATAACGGCTGAAAGGATTTTAAAAAATCATAACACTGACTGCCTATATGCGCAAGAAAGTTATTATTAAAGTTTTAAATATGTAAAACTAAATAAAGATATCATATGCCCACTGTACAGTATGTAAACATAGGCCCATGTTTTCTTGTTCGCTCTGCGTGGGTTTAAACGCCGTTTTTAAAGAATATTTTTTAAACTTTATTGGTGGTGGTTGAGAAGAATTCCTCTTTCCATATGTAAAGCAATTTAGCGCAATATACATGTGTCATATTATTGTTCTTAATATATTAAGAACAATAATACTAATATATTTTTACAACATTTTTAACTTTAAAACATGTATTTTTATACCACATGAATCTCTTTAAAATATTAATACTTTTAGAAAACATGACATAATTATTAATATTATGAACAAACAATGAAACGGTGTCAAAATTCGACAACACAAATAATTAAGATATTCATTGTAAATAGAGTTAAGTGTATTAGGCTCACACTAAATTCTCTGTTGCACTTAGTATAAATGCCCATTGCACGTACAGTCATCTTAATATATGTATGCGCTGTTATGCTGGCAAGAAGGGGTTGACGTCACTTTGCTGTTTTAATAGGAATGTTAAATATTCAGCAATGCCCTTATTAACTTCTGGAAACAACCGCAATGACAACGCATATAAAAATGTAGTTTTTTTATGCGCCACCTGGTGGATTTTCTGTGAAGCGAAACACATTAAGGGAAAAGGGAAAGTAGTGAAAACACTTGCAGAATTCTGCGAGACTCCGCGAGACGATTTGGCGAATGCCGCGGGAGAAAACTGCGTTTTTAAAGGCCACATCTGTACCTGTGTGATGTGTCACCTACCTGTGCTTACAGCAACGTCTTAAGGAGGAACGAACCGTGTCAATAGTGTGAACCACTTACCTGTGCCCCAGTGAAAGCCCTGAAGCGCATGGGAAACCCAAGTCTTGTGAGTAACTTACCTGTGTGATGTGTCACCTACCTTTGCTTACAGCAACGTCTTAAGGAGGAACGAACCGTGTCAATAGTGTGAACCACTTACCTGTGCCCCAGTGAAAGCCCTGAAGTGCATGGAAAACCCAAGTATTGTGAGTAACTTACCTTTGTATTGTGTCACCTACCTTTGCTTATAGCAACGTCTTAGAGAAGAACGAACCGTGTAATAGTGTGAACCACTTACCTGTGTCCCAGTGCACGCCCCGAAGTGAATGGAAAGCCAAGTCTTATGGGTGCTTACCTTGGTGGTGTGTAACCTGCCTTGCTCCAGTGAATGCCCCAGAGCGAACGAAGATCCCAAGCCCTGAGAGTAACTTACCTTCATGGTGTGTAACCTACCTTCGCCTACAGCAACGTCTAGAGAAAGATCGAATAGTGTCGATAGCGTCAACGACTTACCCTTGCTCCAGCGAAGGCTCCGAAGGAAGGAAACGCTAAGCCTAGTGAGCAACGTACCGTGGTGAGGCGCAATTTACATCTGCTACAGCAACCTCCGAACGATAAACGAGCCGCCTCAGTAGTGTGAGTACCCACCGCTGGCTACTGGTTTGCACCGGTGGGACGTGAGAAATCCCCGAGGGACTAGGACGTCTCAGCCGAGGAAACCTGAGGGTGAACGAGAGACAGAAGGAATTAGGCAAGTAGCAACCAAGTATGGAAACAAGCCACTAATTGTGTATTCCCTGTTCTGCCTCCAGGAAGAAGCGGAGGGCGCCACGGATTGAAGGACAAAGCCAGAAAGGAGTCCCAGCCCGCGTTTCTTGGTCCAAACCTCCTGGAAGCGAGAAGAAGCAATTTATTTTAAACTGCCCTTTCCCCTTTGCTTTTAAATATTTAAATAAAGTTACATTTTAATTATAGTATACTTGTTTGTCCGGTCATTGGGGTGGTCTTGGGAAACTCCTCGAGGTGGCAACTAGAGAGGGGCGTGACCTTTTAGAGATCTCGGGTCTGCTCCGGCCTGTGACAGGCGTGTCTACTAACCGACATCCTTGCCGGGGTTGCGTATGTGTGGGGAGGGTCTATCAAAAGAAGGTCAAGATTCTATATGCATGGACCAACAGTATGCAGCGGGGATTGTGACGTGTTTCCGACTACACTCTCTACTGGGCTAAAAGTTTCCGGTTCCGTATTTACATCAGACGGTTAGCGCGAAACTTACCAGCGACAAACATTTCTGGTTGTTCTTATATCTAGTTTTTGGCAGCTTAACCATGGAGAAAAAGGTTTTCCGATACCAAAAGCTAATACGACCTAGTTCGGAACATTGTTGTGTGCCGTTGTGCGTTGTGTCGGCAAGATACAACTCGACTGTGAGTTTCCATTCATTTCCAGTGGAAGAGGATCTCAGAAAAAAGTGGATCGCGCAGATCAGGAGAGATGACTTCCAAGTCAACAAAAACACAAAGGTGTGTAGCGTTCATTTCAGACATGATGACTTTATGGAAGGGGCTCTTCTGAAACATCTGAAAAAAGGTGTTTTCCCTACACTGTTTGAGTGGAACCGTCAGGGGCAGGCGCCGAGGTCGAGTGTTTGGGAACGTTGAAAGAGACCGCTTACCCCTGATCCTGAGTCGAACGTAGACCAAGAAGATATGGACTTTGATGTGGAGAGGACTGGACATGATTATTGTTCAGTTCCCGAAGCTGCAGCTGTGGACATGGTTTTACATGAAAACGAGGAGTTAAAAGGGAGCTAGAAGATGTACGGAAGCAGTTGGAGCAAACAAAGATCACACACCGCTTTGGTCTCAGGAGATTTGCTGGGTCCGATGAGGACATACGGTTTTATACAAGGTAAGGTTATATTGCCTGTGTATATATATTGGTAAGCGTTTGTAATAGCGTTGCCATTGTCCTGAAAACACTAGTCCACGTTTCTGATAAATATGATTGGAGTTATATACGTAGCCTAGGCAGCCTAAAAGTAGACTACACTGACCAAAATAATAACAACAACAACGTAGACTAACATAATTATAAGTATGAACACCAGCTGGTGAAACGATTAATCGTGATTAATCACATAAAAAAAGTTTGTGTGTACATACACATGCATGTATATATTTAAGAAATAATTGCTTAAATATACTGTATGTATAATTTATATATATATATATATATATATATATATATATATATATATATATATACACACATATATACATATATATACGTACATATATATATATATATATATATATATATATATATATACATATATATATATTAGGGCTGTCAAAAGATTAATCGCGATTAATCGCATCCAACATAAAAGTTTGTGTTTACATAGCATATGTGTGTGTACTGTGTATAAATATTATGTAAATATAAATACACACACATTCATGTATATATTTAAGAAATATTTGCATTTAAATACTGTATATACATTTCTATAATTTATATTATATATAAATATAAATATTTTATATATAAATATAAAATATAACAATTTTTTCTTAAATATATACATGATTGGGTGTGTTTTTATATATAAATAATAATTATACACAGTACACACACATATGTTATGTAAACACAAACTTTTATTTTGGATGCGATTAATCGCGATTAATCTTTTGACAGCCCTAAACTACATTTTATATGCGCCACCTGGTGGATTTTCTGTGAAGCGAAACACATTAAGGGAAAAGGGAAAGTAGCGAAAACACTTGCAGAATTCTGCGAGACTCCGCGAGACGATTTGGCGAATGCCGCGGGAGAAAACTGCGTTTTTAAAGGCCACATCTGTACCTGTGTGATGTGTCACCTACCTGTGCTTACAGCAACGTCTTAAGGAGGAACGAACCGTGTCAATAGTGTGAACCACTTACCTGTGCCCCAGTGAAAGCCCTGAAGCGCATGGGAAACCCAAGTCTTGTGAGTAACTTACCTGTGTGATGTGTCACCTACCTTTGCTTACAGCAACGTCTTAAGGAGGAACGAACCGTGTCAATAGTGTGAACCACTTACCTGTGCCCCAGTGAAAGCCCTGAAGTGCATGGAAAACCCAAGTCTTGTGAGTAACTTACCTTTGTGATGTGTCACCTACCTTTGCTTATAGCAACGTCTTAGAGAAGAACGAACTGTGTAATAGTGTGAACCACTTACCTGTGTCCCAGTGCACGCCCCGAAGTGAATGGAAAGCCAAGTCTTATGGGTGCTTACCTTGGTGGTGTGTAACCTGCCTTGCTCCAGTGAATGCCCCAGAGCGAACGAAGATCCCAAGCCCTGAGAGTAACTTACCTTCATGGTGTGTAACCTACCTTCGCCTACAGCAACGTCTAGAGAAAGACCGAATAGTGTCGATAGCGTCAACGACTTACCCTTGCTCCAGCGAAGGCTCCGAAGGAAGGAAACGCTAAGCCAAGTGAGCAACGTACCGTGGTGAGGCGCAATTTACATCTGCTACAGCAACCTCCGAACGATAAACGAGCCGCCTCAGTAGTGTGAGTACCCACCGCTGGCTACTGGTTCGCACCCGTGGGACGTGAGAAATCCCCGAGGGACTAGGACGTCTCAGCCGAGGAAACCTGAGGGTGAACGAGAGACAGAAGGAATTAGGCAAGTAGCAACCAAGTATGGAAACAAGCCACTAATTGTGTATTCCCTGTTCTGCCTCCAGGAAGAAGTGGAGGGCGCCACGGATTGAAGGACAAAGCCAGAAAGGAGTCCCAGCCCGCGTTTATTGGTCCAAACCTCCTGGAAGCGAGAAGAAGCAATTTATTTTAAACTGCCCTTTCCCCTTTGCTTTTAAATATTTAAATAAAGTTACAATTTAATTATAGTATACTTGTTTGTCCGGTCATTGGGGTGGTCTTGGGAAACTCCTCGAGGTGGCAACTAGAGAGGGGCGTGACCTTTTAGAGATCTCGGGTCTGCTCCGGTCTGTGACAGGCGTGTCTACTAACCGACATCCTTGCCGGGGTTGCGTATGTGTGGGGAGGGTCTATCAAAAGAAGGTCAAGATTCTATATGCATGGACCAGCGGTATGCAGCGGGGATTGTGACGTGTTTCCGACTACACTCTCTACTGGGCTAAAAGTTTCCGGTTCCGTATTTACATCAGACGGTTAGCGCGAAACTTACCAGCGACAAACATTTCTGGTTGTTCTTATATCTAGTTTTTGGCAGCTTAACCATGGAGAAAAAGGTTTTCCGATACCAAAAGCTAATACGACCTAGTTCGGAACATTGTTGTGTGCCGTTGTGCGTTGTGTCGGCAAGATACAACTCGACTGTGAGTTTCCATTCATTTCCAGTGGAAGAGGATCTCAGAAAAAAGTGGATCGCGCAGATCAGGAGAGATGACTTCCAAGTCAACAAAAACACAAAGGTGTGTAGCGTTCATTTCAGACATGATGACTTTATGGAAGGGGCTCTTCTGAAACATCTGAAAAAAGGTGTTTTCCCTACACTGTTTGAGTGGAACCGTCAGGGGCAGGCGCCGAGGTCGAGTGTTTGGGAACGTTGAAAGAGACCGCTTACCCCTGATCCTGAGTCGAACGTAGACCAAGAAGATATGGACTTTGATGTGGAGAGGACTGGACATGATTATTGTTCAGTTCCCGAAGCTGCAGCTGTGGACATGGTTCTACATGAAAACGAGGAGTTAAAAGGGAGCTAGAAGATGTACGGAAGCAGTTGGAGCAAACAAAGATCACACACCGCTTTGGTCTCAGGAGATTTGCTGGGTCCGATGAGGACATACGGTTTTATACAAGGTAAGGTTATATTGCCTGTGTATATATATTGGTAAGCGTTTGTAATAGCGTTGCCATTGTCCTGAAAACACTAGTCCACGTTTCTGATAAATATGATTGGAGTTATATACGTAGCCTAGGCAGCCTAAAAGTAGACTACACTGACCAAAATAATAACAACAACAACGTAGACTAACATAATTATAAGTATGAACACCAGCTGGTGAAACGATTAATCGTGATTAATCACATAAAAAAGTTTGTGTGTACATACACATGCATGTATATATTTAAGAAATAATTGCTTAAATATACTGTATGTATAATATATATATATATATATATATATATATATATATGTGTGTGTGTGTATATATATATATATATATATATATATATATATATACATATATATATATATATATATACATATATATATATATATATACATATATATATATATATATATATATATATATATATATATATATATATATATACACACACACACACACACACACACACATATATATATATATATATATATATATATATATATATATATATACATATATATAAATACATATATATATATATACATATACATATACATACATATACATATATACATATACATACATATATATATATATATATATATATATATACATACATATATATATATTAGGGCTGTCAAAAGATTAATCGCGATTAATCGCAAAAGATTAATCGCGATTAATCGCATCCAACATAAAAGTTTGTGTTTACATAGCATATGTGTGTGTACTGTGTATAAATATTATGTAAATATAAATACACACACATTCATGTATATATTTAAGAAATATTTGCATTTAAATACTGTATATACATTTTTATAATTTATATTATATATAAATATAAATATTTTATATATAAATATAACAATTTTTTCTTAAATATATACATGATTGGGTGTGTTTTTATATATAAATAATAATTATACACAGTACACACACATATGTTATGTAAACACAAACTTTTATTTTGGATGCGATTAATCGCGATTAATCTTTTGACAGCCCTAATATATATATACCGCCATACCGGCACCTGTTATTAAGAGAGCCGTCGCCACCACCACACCTGCTCTTCAGAAGGCCGTCATCATACCTGCACCTATTCTTAGGATGGCACCGGAGGTATGTCCTTTGAATTCTGTGCTCCCTGTATTTGCTATGGCCCTGTGGTGTGCGTGGTCAGTTTTCTGCTCGTCTGTTTCACGTTTTATGATTCTCAAGCCCATGAAACTGAGTCCACGAAATAACTTGCAGTACTCTTTTGTCACAGGGTGACTATTATAGGGCGGAACCAAAAGTGCCGAAGATTGGTTACGCCCGAAGATGGTTTCCGCCCAGGCCGAACATTGTAAACACCAGTACTTCCTGGTTTCTGTGGCAACACAATCAGGGCTTTATGAGCAGCAGGTGAAAAGAATTAAGGTGGCGACTTGTGATTGGAAAATGGATTGAAAAAGAGACACATAAATAGATCCATAGGAACACAGGAAGAGCGTGGTTGACTTGGGCAGAAGCATTTCCGCCTATGGCGGTCGAATCCGGGGCGAGCTCCTTTCCGCCTAGGGTGAACCAAACCACACACTCCGAGGGAAAAGCCTGACGGCTCCGTTGATCCGGGGATCGCTAAGCGAGCGGAAAGAGTGCGGGGCAGAAGGCGGCGAGAGAGTGGAGTTGGTGTCGGTTGTTAAAGGAGCACCACGGAAAAAGTGCTTTTTCTCTGCCGTGTTTTGTGTTGTGAGTCTAGCAGTCAGAGTTGCGGCCCCACCGGGAGAGAAGCGTGGGTGAGCCGGGGAGTAATACTGGGAGTCTATATAGAGAGCCAACGCTGTGAAGCATTGACATGTGTTGTGAGTTCAATGAACAGTTTGTGGCCCCACCGTGGAGAGAAGCGTGGGTGAGCCGAGGAGTACAATTCAACTAGGAGTAAACGCAGGAGGTCCGACGTCCATATTTAGGTGCTTTTTCCCTCTACTGAGAATAACGCCCAATCAGCCACACGATGAACCCGGGCCGAATTTGGCTAAGTCCTTAGTTCACTTAAAGTGTGTGGAGTGTCGTGGGTGAGTCTTTGTCTTCATTGTGTGTGTGTGTACACCTAAAGCTTGCAGTGTAGTGCTGTACTTGTGTTGACAGAAGCCACTTCGAGGTCAGAGGAGTCGTGGGAAATTACAGCCCGAATCTAAGGAGTGAGAAGGAAAAGTTCCAGTCGCCTGTGCAAAAATTACCTCTGCTTACAGCGAAGAACCTGAGAGGAGAAGTGAAAGTCCCAGTCACCCGTGTAAAACTTGCCTTTGCCACAGCAAAGGGCCCAGAGCCTCCTAAGCGCCCCCCCCCCTTGCTATGAAGGCCCGAGGACTGAGAGATATCTTTTTTTTATTTAAAAAAAAAAAGTTATTTAACTCCCCCTCTTTACATTTTAATATTTAATAAAAGTTGTTACATTTTTATCCTCTGTCTGGTCATTGGGGTGTTTTGGGACCTCCTCTCCGACCTGTGACACTTTACCCAGAACCATGCTGGACCAAAGTTCCTTATGAACTTTCACCATATGTTCTTTCTGTACTCCTTTAATAAATAAAAAATATTTGTGTGTTTGTGGGGCATACAGCTACAGAGGAAGCTTTTAGGATTTCCTTACTACAGTCTACTGTCTGGCTGCAGAACAAACTGTTGAAAATGGGCTGTTGTATTGCATTTTGAGATAAAGTTACCTGTAAGAGTGTATCAACAAAGTTATCAAAACAAGTTTCACAATACATACAAATAGTAAAAATATGTATTTCATCACTTCAGTGGTTCCTAAGAAAGTACAGATTATATTGTATGTCTTCAATTTCAGATGCAAGTACATTTTTATTGTCACAGGTGGGAGTGGACCGCCCCTGTCGCGGGAAATGCACTGGGCTCGTAGCTTTGATGTACAGGTAGGTGTCAAGGGGGCAAACACACTGGGCTTGTAGCTTGGATGTGCAGGTAGATATCAGGGGCAAATACACTGGGCTAGTGGCTTCGATGTTCAGGTGGGTATACTGTATGAGTCGGCCTATCGCTTCCCTCTCCTCTCTTCCACAGCGTGACCAGAGATCTAGACAGGGGCGGGCATCTGAAACACTCACAGCGGGTAATCGCACACAGTACAGCACATCCTATTTTTCACACAGTAGTCGAGCTGACTCCTATGCCTTCAGTACTTCACACAATACTCACAGTAATCTCCTCTCTTTACAGAATTCTCAGCATCAGCAGATGGAGGAAGGGATTACCAGTCGCTATCCGGGTGTGTATAAAGGTAGCGGCCATTCAACGACACCAGTTCACTCTTCAGCCTAGGGGGCGAGTGCTGACAACATTTACACACCACCGCACTCAAATCTTCAAGTGTAAACACAGCAACGACAAGACTCACCCACAGCAATCCACACACTCACGGTGACTTAAGGCCGCACCGCCACAGGGGCTGGGAGTAGGCCCTGGATGGCAGACAGAAAGGCTGACACGAAGGATGGCTAGATAGGCATCACCCCGCGACTGTAATCCACACTGCTGTTCCTTATCGGGTCGTGTTGGCACACACCGCCTATACAAACATTCAAAAGCTGTAGCAATGCATACTCACAGGTTCGTCGGTCCCCGACAATTTCCTTCTCCTTATCCTCTCCAACGCGTCCTTAGATGACGCCGACGATCAATACAGGAGACTGAAGAACAAGCAGTGCATGTAAACACAAAGTTACAATGAAGACTTCTTAGATATATTGAACTCACTACTCCTTTAATTCCTCTTTGTGTGTGTGCCACCAAATCCACAATATCCTTGGTACGCCTCTCTCTCTCTCCCTCTCTCTCAGCCCACTCGTTGCTCCGTCTCGGTGCCTGTCTCGACCGGAATAACAACTCCTCAATATTTGTCTTCTTCGGCCCCGTCCTCTTTCCGCTTCGCTCCTGCAACTGCCGGATCAACGGGACCTTCAGACTCCTTCTTAGAAGGCTTTATATCCTGGCCTCCCTTGGCGTTGCCACGGCTACGGCTTCCGGCTTTCGGCGTTCTCCCTAGTTACCGCATCCTCGTGGCTGCCCAGCGCGGGCTGCAGAAACAGGGCCGCCCGAACATGACTCACGAGACAACAGCGAGCCCCCTTCCTGTTCCTCAGATGCTGTTTTTATACTCCTCCTCTCCATTGAGTTGCCCAATCGCCAGTCACCACATTCATTTGCGCACCTGCACGCAATAAAGCCCAGAATTTGGTTGCCCAGAGTTACAGGAAGTGGCGGGGTGCACGGATCATCGTCCGGGCGGAAACATTCTTTGCCGTTTTTAGTTCCACCCCCTTTTACTTTTAGTCACTCCGTGACATTATTTTCTACATACAGGGGTGACCAAAATAATTGACATTTCCTTTGAATGTACCATTTGCGGGTTGAGGTCCGGACTTTGAGTGGGCCACTGAGGAAAATGGCCTAAATCTCCTTATGATTGCTTTATTGTGTGGTTTTTAAAGCATAATGATGACTATAGATACAGTGGTGGCCATCATCATAAGGAGATTTAGGTCATTTTCATTATTGGCCCCCTAAAACTCAAGCAAATTTGGGGCAAGTTAAACTGCGGTTGTAGATTCAAAGGAAAACCTTTGACTTCCGTTGCAAAAGGCAAGGGATATTTATCTATGCCTGAGAGATGTGCTGCTGTAATCAGAGCAATCAGTTTCTCAATGTCAAGGATACTTCCTTGGCAGGACTAATCCTGACAAGTCACTTCCATCAGAGGCTAGGCGAGGCTCCTCTTAAGCATTCGGAAAACACGTAAATGGAACAGGCTCAGCGCACGAAGGATATACATATGCCTCCTTTCCTGTATATGGGATATTTCTCGAACAAAGGACTCAGTCCTTGGCTGAAATTCCGAGGATCCTCGACATTGAAACAGTCCTTCGACAGACGTCGATGACGTAGCATCCTCAATATTCTGGCTTCCGAGGATCCTTCCTTGACATTGAGAAACGGCTAGGGCCTCTGGTTGTTCCTTCTTCTTTTTTATTTGTTTCATGGCAGATAGCACCAACATTATTTTGCATTCTTGCCACCTACTGTGTTGGAGATGGTTTCTGTTTTACAGGGAAATTCCAATTTCTTTTAATATGCTAATTTTCCAGCTTCCCTTAAGTTAAACATTTGATTCTTATCATTTTGGAATCCATTTAGCCGATCTTCGGGTCTGGCGCTAGCACTTTTAGCATAGCTTAGCACAATCCATTGAATCTGATTAGACCATTAGCATCGCACTAAAAATAACCAAAGAGTTTCAATATTTTGCTATTTAAAACTTGACTCTTCTGTAGTTACATCGTAAGACCGACAGAAAATTAAAAATTGTGATTTTCTAAGCAGATATGGTTAGGACTATACTCTCATTATGGTTTAATAATCAGTGTCTTTGCTGATGTAACATGGCTGCAGCAGGCGTAGTGACAATAGGCTATACCCAAAAATAGTCCCCTGCCATTGAAAGTAACCAAGGGGACTAATTTCAGGCACTGCATAATATCACTACGCATCTGCAAAGACACTGATTATTATGCCAGTTTGAGAGTATAGTTCCTCGCCATATCTGCCTAGAAAATCGCAGCTATTAATTTTATGTCAGTCTATTTTTTAGCGCGATACTAATGGTCTAATCAGATTCAATGGATTGTGCTAAGCTATGCTAAAAGGGATAGCGCCAGACCTGGAGATCAGCTGAATGGATTTCAAAATTGTAAGAATCAAATGTTTAACTCTAGGGGAGCTGGAAAATTAGCATATTTTCAAAAAAAGTGGCATGTCCCTTTAATGTTAATAAGAATGTGACATGTTTGGACATGTGCGTGGCACCTGATGTCACATTCGGATGTGGGCGGGGTTGGATGTCATTGTTAAGCAGTATAGCAGACTGCACTATTAGGCTTGTTCGACTTCATGCGGCGCCGCGAGAGCGATTAAAAGCAGACTTCTCTGTATGATTCGCGGCACTTTGACGTCATCCGGCTGTCGATTCTTGCGGCGCCGCAATAAAGTCGAACAAGCCAAATACCTGTCCCTGACTGTGACAGGGGTGGGTGGGGTCTTTTACAATGCAGGTGGCTTTCTTGGAGCATTGTGTAGGGAAAATTTCCAGGATAGAGAGACACCACTGATTTTTGCTGTTGTGTTTACTGCACGCTGTAGTGGCTTGTGATCTTCTGAGCTGCAGTTTTCATACCAGACAGTGACACAGCTAAGAAGTACACCCTCAATAGTGCCTCTGTGGAAGGTAGTAGTTGAGGATGGATGGAAAAAGGCTTGCTCTTTTAAGCCCATGCAGAAAATTGAGTTGTTGCTCTGCTTTATTGAATAGTGCTGTAGTTGGTGGTCCAAGGAGATGTTTTCTTTAATGTGCACCCCCAAGAATTTAATGCTGCTGACTCTCTCCACCGCTGAGCTGTTAATGATTAGTGGAACCATTGACTTCCATAGTATTGTTTTCCTACTATGGAAGTCAATGGTTACAATCAGCCATCATTTATCAAAATATCTTCTTTTGTGTTCAACAGAAATGTAGAACATTTAGAAATTCAACAGGTTTAGAACAACATGAGGATGAGAAAATGATGACAGAATTTCATTTTTAGGTGAAAAATCTTTTAAGTGTTTGAATTCATGAGGCACTCTACAGACAGAGCATCAAAATACTGTGAGAGTGAAATGTGTATGGTTGTTTTTTTGCGGCGCTGTGCAGATGGCGTGTGACATCAGAATACAATAAGTGAAAGTGCTTTCAAATCAAACACCTCAAAGCAGCAGAAACCAATGCATAAAACAAAAAAGTTCCACAGGACCAACAAATTCGGTCTGAACATTTGTGATGCACAGTGTGGACAATCAGTCATTCAAATCGGATTCACAACAATCAGATTTAAACTTACAGTGTGAACATAATCTGTGTCCTAATTCGAAGGCTGCAACCTCCAAAGACTGCATTTCAAGACACAGAAGTGCAACTGAAGGCTAGTAAGGCCATCACAATACATAGGTTACTTAACATGCAGTCCCAAAATTCTTTCTCTGAGCTGCAAAGAATAGAATAAATAGAGTCTTCACAGCGTTGGTTATCCCAAAAATTATTGTGCGCATGTAACGACATGTTATTTTAAAATAAACATTTGAAACCTCAGTTAAAAGAATGTATTTGACAGAAAATGTTATTTTTGTATGTGTTTGCATTAATATTATTTCTGCAATACTGGGGCATTTTCCCAGACAGGACTTATCCTAGTCCTAGACTAAAATGCATGTTTAAGCTGTTTTTATTTAAAAACACCTTGTCCTGTTTAATTTTTTACATATACCAATGACATTGTTTTGTCTTAAGATGCAAACCTGTAGTGTTTTTTTGTAATGTATGCTTGTAAAAACGTCTTAAATGACCTCATATAAATAAGGCCTAGTCCTGGATTAACCTAAACTCTGTCTGGGAAACCGCATCATACTGTATGTTGTGTTTTACTTTTGTATATTTCTGGTTGGTTAATTTGATATCTTATGTATATTTTTGACAAAAGCATTCGATTTGTTTTCATCCAAGTCAGTTTAACAATATGGTTAAGCACGTTCTCAAGTGCTTCTTTAAAAACTACCTGTCCAGTGAGTGATTTTTTGTTTTTACAGACACATTTTATTTTGTGCTATAATTTCCTTTATGAAAAGTAAATACATAGTAGGCTAAACAATGGTAATAAAAATATTTGTAATAATAAATAATTTGGCTAAGCTACAGTTATTGTAGCTAATTTGTGGTTAACCATAGTAAACATGTGTTTGCGTAATACATAATTAAATATGAAATAAAGCATATTTGGTGCGCTGTGCGAGGGAAGGGGCTTCGAGCTTGAAAAATTAGCCCGTACCCAGATCCCCCTCTGGGAACTGGGACAGATATAACAGCAGAAAGTGAAGTGCTGAGGTGGATGAAGGATTCTGCAAAACTGTCCTGGAACACCCATATATAGAGAACACCATAGTATTGTTTTCCTACTATGGAAGTCAATGGTTACAATCAGCCATCATTTTTCAAAATATCTTCTTTTGTGTTCAACAGAAATTCATACAGGTTTAGAACAACATGAGGATGAGAAAATGGTGACAGAATTTCATTTTTAGGTGAAAAATCTTTTAAGTGTTTGAATTCATGAGACACTCTGCAGACAGAGCATCAAAATACTGTGAGAGTGACATGTGTATGGTTGTTTTTTTGCGGCGCTGTGCAGATGGCGTGTGACATCAGAATACAATAAGCGAAAGTGCTTTCAAATCAAACACCTCAAAGCAGCAAAAACCAATGCATAAAACAAAAAAGTTCCACAGGACACACAAATTGGGTCTGAACATTTGTGATGCACAGTGTGGACAATCAGTCATTCAAATCGGATTCACAACAATCAGATTTAAACTTACAGTGTGAACATAATCTGTGTCCTAATTCGAAGGCTGCAACCTCCAAAGACTGCATTTCAAGACACAGAAGTGCAACTGAAGGCGAGTAAGGCCATCACAATACATAGGTTACTTAACATGCAGTCCCAAAATTCTTTCTCTGAGCTGCAAAGAATAGAATAAATAGAGTCTTCACAGCATTGGTTATCCCAAAAATTATTGTGCGCATGTAACGACATGTTATTTTAAAATAAACATTTGAAACCTCAGTTAAATGAATGTATTTGACAGAAAATGTTATTTTTGTATGTGTTTGCATTAATATTATTTCTGCAATACTGGGGCATTTTCCCAGACAGGACTTATCCTAGTCCTAGACTAAAATGCATGTTTAAGCTGTTTTTATTTAAAAACACCTTGTCCTGTTTAATTTTTTACATATACCAATGACATTGTTTTGTCTTAAGATGCAAACCTGTAGTGTTTTTTTGTAATGTATGCTTGTAAAAATGTCTTAAATGACCTCATATAAATAAGGCCTAGTCCTGGATTAACCTAAACTCTGTCTGGGAAACCGCATCATACTGTATGTTGTGTTTTACTTTTGTATATTTCTGGTTGGTTAATTTGATATCTTATGTATGTTTTTGACAAAAGCATTCGATTTGTTTTCATCCAAGTCAGTTTAACAATATGGTTAAGCACGTTCTCAAGTGCTTCTTTAAAAACTACCTGTCCAGTGAGTGATTTTTTGTTTTTACAGACACATTTTATTGTGTGCTATAATTTCCTTTATGAAAAGTAAATACATAGTAGGCTAAAACAATGGTAATAAAAATATTTGTAATAAATAATTTGGCTAAGCTAGTTATTGTAGCTAATTTGTGGTTAACCATAGTAAACATGTGTTTGCATAATACATAATCAAATATGAAATAAAGCATATTTGGTGCGCTGTGCGAGGGAAGGGGCTTCGAGCTTGAAATATTAGCCCGTACCC
Organism: Misgurnus mizolepis; assembly: GCA_025389145.1. Classification (NCBI taxonomy): domain Eukaryota; kingdom Metazoa; phylum Chordata; class Actinopteri; order Cypriniformes; family Cobitidae; genus Misgurnus; species Misgurnus mizolepis. The sequence goes on from JAIFKI010000023.1 coordinate 7,496,433, forward strand.
AGATCCCCCTCTGGGAACTGGGACAGATATAACAGCAGAAAGTGAAGTGCTGAGGTGGAGGAAAGATGCTGCAAAACTGTCCTGGAACACCCATATATAGAGACCACCTTGCATTGATTGGATGGATTACATGACCATGCCCCCCTTGAACCTAGTTTCATTAGATCACCTGCGGATTCAGTCTTAATAATTAATGTTAAACGAACTTGGCCTACGGTCCTTTGCACTGCACAGAGGAGGAAAGAGAGCAGTGAGGAGGAGATAAGGAGGAGGGATGCCGGAAGAATCACAGCTGGATGCAGAGGCGTGGAGGCTGCCTTACATACTCTCATAATGATAATTGACGAGCCTGAATGTTTAGGCTCCTCCCGAACCTAAGTTTAAAACTACATTAAATAAACTTCATTAAAAACAATATCAGCAATATGGAACATCATTTTTACATACTTAATTACATTGCTTAACATTAGTATTTTGTTTTCGAAATTAATGTAGCGTGTACAGTATTTGGTAAGATTCAGGTATTTATTGATCTGTTAATCTATATCAGTGTCGGTTACAAAGAAAAAAGTGTGCCTTTTAGGCCTTCTGCTTCTGTCCCTGTCGAGGTCTTTGCACACCACTATACTCAGGAACCTGAGGACAAGACACTGAAACAATATGAGCTGCGTTTTGCATAGAGGCTGCTCACATATGTAAAAGTCATACATGGCAATGTTTATGTTCTGTTCCTAATATGTTTAGGCAATTAAATAAATGCTTGGTCAAGGAGTTGTTTTTAATATTTTCCACATAGCTGAGTTTGGAAGGCTTTTATAGTATTCCTGTCTCTTAAAAATAAGCCGCTTAGCTGTGGAAAAACATCTTGTAGTCTCCTTGCTGGGTGCACAAGTCAGCCAGAAATTATTTGTTTTTAAAGTTTAATTGATTTATTTATAAAATGCTGCAACAATTTAGTTTAAAATGATCAATTGCAAAAAAGGTTTTCCACACAATAACAAAAAATCTACAAACCTCTTTACAAACCATTTTTTGGGGAAAACCATTGAAAGATTACCTTAACTGTCATACAAAATGCTAAAAGAAACTTTAAAAACCCTACAAGACCGCTTTGCCTACGTGCATGCATCATCAGGCCTAACAACAAGACACCAGTTTTGAATACCATAAAGCGACCTACATAGATCCAGGTGTAAAAAAAATAAGAATTATGTACATGTGAAAAACTACAGTGCCCCAAAGCTGTCACAAGCAGGGCAAACAGTAAAGTACATTTGACTTTCAAGTTCAACTGTCCTTAAATCTGAGGCCGATTTTAACATGACCCGCTACTCATGTGCATAGTTACAGCTCAAAAGGAAGGCAAAGATATAACAGTTTGACACAAATATGACATAAAACAGGTGTTCTTGCATTTTATGTAAGGTTACATTTGATTGATTATGTGTGACAGACTTACACTATTAATCAAACACATTTTTAAAAATCCTATAAAGACAGCGTCTTTGCTGGTATACAAAACCTCTTTTCAACAAAAATGAAAATGAATAAAGGCCCCTTGAAACATCAGAATAAAGACAAGTACTGCAAACAAGATACAAAGTCTTAAAAATACATTCCCAAACTGATATAAAGCTCAAGGCTGAGTAGTTGCAGACATGCTGGTGACCTGGACACCCAGTTTGACACAGTAATAAACAGTAAAGCACTTGAGTGTTTTTAAAGATAGCTACAACCTTTACCAATACATTTAGTGTTTTTGTATCACTTTTGAGTGACAATTAAAGGAGGTTCAAAATATAAAAGTGTTTTTACAGTTGTTGACAAATCTTGTATTATGCAGTAACCTCTCAGCACCAATAGTGACCGATATGTAGTATTGTACTTGATAGCTATAAACAGAACTCACAGCAAAAATTCATTAGTGTTAGTTGGTCCAGACAGTTTCTAGATTAAAGGCAGTTCAGTAAAAAAAAATACAAAGTGTCATTTGAAAGATGTAAAAGTGATACTTAAAGAAAAAAAGTGGTTCTCTCCCTCAGTCCAGCTATCTTTTTGCCATTAATATAGATCTGTCTCGATCTCCTGATAGTGTTAGTCCTCTTGCTTTTTTCAAACGGAGGTTTCTGACTGTAGCCGCATCACAAACTTGTGGCTCTTGGGATCAATAAACTCCTCTCCCAGGTTAAGGAAGGGCAGGGGTGTCACCGTGACAACCAGAGCAAAATCAAGACGACGAAGAGAGAAGACCAATCCCTGACGCAATGCAGATGTCACAGGCTCCTCGCTAACCAGAGTCCACTGGCGCCCTCTACCATTCTCCCGCTGATACTGCATAGTAGGGCCAGGAGTGAGGTATCGCTCAAGAAAAGCCTGTTGAAAATATAAGGAGTTAAATTTAAAACAATGTTGGAAACTAACCTGAAATGCATTAAGGAGTACATTTATTAAAATCATTGTCAGGTTAAGAATGAAGTCTACTCATTTTTCATAACAGCAACAAACTGTAATACCAGTAAACATGGTTGTATGCTATTCCAAACAGCCAAAGGGGGTTCAGATTGCCTATTTATTTACCTTTGGCGTCATGTTATGGGTAATGCAGAACTGCAGGTGAGCAATAATGCTCTCCATGCTGTGGTAGGGTTGCTGTCGTGTGGTTCGCAGGTATTTTTGCATGGCCCGTGCCATGGGGGCAAAGATAGCCTGGGCTGCCTCCCGAGGATCCATCACCTCACGTGGGTGCTTAGGCGATGATGCAACCTCATCGTCTTGAAGCCTTTTGATATGTGTGAATGCCTCTTCTACTGCCACCACCAGTCTGTAAGGATAGAAACTTATTAGCAGATATTCCCAGCTAAAGATCAAACAGTACTTTAATAACCATCACTGAACACTGACCTGGCCTTGCGTTTTCGAACCCTGCGTTCCATCTCTGCCTCCTCGTAGTAATATTCATTATGAGAGTTATCTCTTCTGCGGGCGGCAGCAGCGATCATAGCACGAGACTGACCAGTCGAGTTATTGGTGCTGTTCTCTGGGGGGGAAAAAATGGACAGGGCTCATTAAAATCAATGGAGACATCACCCAAATCAACCACTTAATCTTTAAACATTTTCATACGTTACTACAGAGATTTCAGAAAGACTAAAAGCCAGTAAGAATAAAAGTAGAAGTTGTGTACCTTCACCCAGAGAGTAGACCTTAAATCCAGACATCTTTTTAGAGAGGATAGACTTGGGTAGATTGAGTAAAGCAGGATTGTAAACTGGAAAATCAGTGTAATAGTGATCCAGAACCCACACTGCTGCTCGCTGGATGCTGAGAACAAAACGTACACAAATTCAAAATCAACACATTTGAATACTGTGACAATATTGTGGCAGCTGTAGTTAAATTTTGAGGATGATACAGATTTGTTTAGGACATGTAGAAAAAATTATGTGTCAGTTATGCAAAACAAATGTTTTCTGGCAGGTATCCTTTAACAAAATCAACAAAATACAATGCAGAAACAATCATGATATCCAACTAAAATAGCACTTAATAAAACAATGAAAAATGTGTAGTTTGTTATGTGTAGTTAATAATCGTCTCTATTGATGTTTTGCTCTTGGTCTGTCACTGACAGTTTAGTTTCAATGAGTTTTGTTAGTTTTTCGCCTTGTTTATGCTTTTTTGTGTAAATTATGAAATTTCATCCATAAAAACCTTATTAAAAGAAAAAAACTTGCATGATGAATATCATTATTATGGCATAAAATTTATCATATCGGAATATAAGATTTTAGTCATATCGCCCACCCCTATGTGTAGTATGTACTAATTATGTTGATGCACTAATATGCAAGCGCCACATAAAAAACATGGCAGTTTTGCATGTGACATTAATACAACCGTATTGCAATTTAAAAAACAATACGATTGTTTTGCTCTTGTGATACTTTGATGATATATGCCAATCGATCTGCGCAGCGCCGTAAGCAGGGTACCCTACTAGCACGCTAGTCTCTTGTTGTTTTTATCAAGCCACACTAGCTGGGTTTCCATCGAAACGTAAAGCGAATCTTTTTAAAATTTGCAAAAAAAAGTAAAACAAACAAATGTGAATTAGGTGCGGTTTAATCAAGTTGTTCGAAAGAATGACGTTGGAATTGGTAACCTAGTAACCAACAGTAAATAAAAAATGGCAAGCTTAGAAAACTAATTTAGTTATGATTAGGCAAGTTATACATTTACTAGCGATGCATCCAAACTGAATGCTGTGCACTTAAAGAAATGCAGGCACTAGCATTGCAACAACATTGAGGCACATATATGGCAAAAACAACATCAGATCATACAGCTAGACATGTGGGTTACATGTTAGTTACGTCTGAATTTATTCAGCAAATGCATTTTCATCTTCCATTATAAGAAATCAAAAACCACCTCAAGCGGGCATAAAAGGTTTTTGCGGATTAAGGCATTTTTATTAGAAAATTTCTGTTTTCATAATTTGCCTTCGTATGCGATTATTCAAACTGTGCATAAAATTAGTGTGAGTGAAACAAAGCTACTCTTATAATTTAACGGCTGTAAAAATTGTATTATGTCATCAATGAACAAGATTCTGAGTCCTGTCAGATCAATTTCTTCAAAATCTCCCAACATTCCATGCTCTTTCCCAGCATCATCAAGCTACATCAATTTTGTGGTTAAGCAACCTCTAGCGCCTTGTGCCTTTAATTGTACAAACTTTTGCATACTCTACATCTGTCGAGCAGTCAAAATGACTAACACAAAAATACACATTCTTACCTAAGGTGGCCCACATTGTAGAAGCGACTGGCTCCATCAGTGGTGCGCACCACTTTGAGGCAGAATGCTGGTTTGAGGTGCCTCACTTCCAACAGCACCAGAGCCAAATACTGAATAAACAACAGCGCATCCACCAACGAGACTGCATAACCCACGATGCCCCTGTAATCCCTTTCTCTCGGCTCCAGTACCCTCACACCATAGAACAGCCAGTAGGACGCCACGAAGAGGAACACCAATGCCATCAGAAGGCAGCGAAAAACAAAGAACCGAGGGAGTGTGGAACGAGAGGGCCGGAAGAAAAGAGCCCAGGAAGAGATGAGGAGGACGAGGAGTTTGAAGGCAAGAGAGACATAAAGGCCTTCACACGGGGTCCCGCAAGGCTCCAAGGAGTCACGCCACAGCACCTGGGGCAGCAGAAGGAAGGCGAGAGGCGTCAGAAGGGCAAAAAGCCCCAAAATGCCACTTAGGATGGGCCCGGCAAAACGACGACATTCCAAGGGTGAAGAGTCCTCAAGCTCTTTAGATGCCCGGGTGAGGTCCTCATTAGAGACGCTATGTTCAGATGTACCAGTAACAACTGTGGTGGTCTCACCCCAGTTATCATCCTAAGAGGAAATTAAGAGAGAGTGTGTATGAAGAAATAAAATGAAAATCAACAAAACATTTCCTTGTTTAACTCAGGAATTAATTACGACAAATTGTTATGAAGCAAGAGCTAAAAGACCATTTCAGTGACTTGTAGAGGACTACCAACCCTGTCATCCCCACGGGTAGATTCTGCATCTAACAGTGGTTCTCCAGGTGCATGGATAGTGACTGATTTGTCTCCTCTGCTACTGCTGTCTCTGCTCTTAGAGCGATGCCGATCTCTTCTGTCCCTAAACACCAAAGGCCAATGAGAGATCAGATTAGAAAATGTGGAGACAATATGTGTACAAATCATATATAAGGCACAAAGGGAGTATATATAAACAGAAAATACAATTACGGGAAAAAGAGAATCAAATGCTAAACAGCTGGTCAATATATATGTCTTGTGCACAGCTTACAGCTCTGATGTCATGACAAAATCTACTTTAATTTACACTAAACTAGTGTAAATTTTATTTAGAACTAAATGTTAGGCGGTATGGTAAAAAAAATCTTGTAACTAGTTCTCTCAAGCATTGTGACTAAACGTGCTTAGCCATGGTGGGGAGGACTTTTGTAAATCACACACACGTCAAACAAATGTTGGCCATGTAATGAGATCATTCAGGGTAGCAAAATGATAAGCAGAAGCTTCTAATTTGCTATATTAAAACCAAAGTATACAAAGAAAAAACAAATGCAAGTATTTTTAACAGTATTGCTTGTCCTGAAGCTTATCGATAGTCTGGTATCGACCCAATTTTTTACAGGTCCCCAAATAAATATATATAAATAAATACCGGTTCTCGATATCCATCCCTTGATATGACAATGCTTTAATTTTGTTAAATCGAATTTGATTATAATTTTTTAACTTGAAATTATATAACCAACATACAGGAAAGCATTATTCTCTCTCCCTTCCTTACCTGTCTTCTGTACTATCTGCATCTACCTAAAACTCACACTACACTAAAATCATTCAGTTACTACAAACCATTGCAATGTGCACATTCATGATATATCAATAATGTAATACATATTCAAACACTATTAACTGTAAATATGATTTCAGTCTTTGTGGCGGCGCATGACGTTGAACACACTTAACGGCTGCCCTGGGTGTGCATGTTTACAATTCACATGATGGGTTAAACGCAGGTCAAATATAGACTATAGGTTTCAGTCTTAGTTTAGTTTGAGTCTTCATGTCATGAGGGAAGAAAAATCTAATTTAAAAGTAATTGTACAGTACAGAGAGTTAATTGTGATAATGCATTCAAGCCTTATAGAGTGTGACCAAACAAATGAGCTAACAAAACTGGTTAAAAACATTTTAGGTATTTACGTTTAGACGGTTTTGTGTACCTGTGCTTGCGAGAACTGCGTGAATGGGAAGACTTGTAGGAATAGCCAGAGTATTGTGACTCGTTGTCCATGTCTGGGGCTGGTGGGCGGGGTTTGTGGACCCCAGCTCCACCCCTGGAGCGTTCTGTGGTTCCTCCCAGCCGAGTTTTGCGTTCTGAGATGGATTTAGATGACAAAGTCAATGGCAACTTCAGCAGTTCAACCTTACTCCTGAAAGAATCTATCTTGGAGGCTAAAGGAGTAGAAAGGATCGCTCTGCAGGAGAAACAAAATCCAAAGAAAAAAATCAGTGATTTGAAAAAAAAACCGACAGTGGCATCATAAAATGTCTACAATATTTATATAGGCAAAAGTAGAATGAATGTTTTTTATAAATTGTCAGTAAAATTATTCATGTGAACCCTTAACTACAATAGTATCCAACTGCAGCCCTGCTGCACCTACACGACTCAGACCAATCGTCTCAGGCTGCAAGTAAGCGGCGGCCCGAAGCAGATGTTTTATCAGACATGCAGAAATGCGTAAAATTATTAAAACATAGCCTTCATAGGTGTGATTGGCAAAGGACAAAAAAGCAGGAAAATATACGGCACACCTATCATGACGTGGCGACATACGCACGCACGCACGCACGCACATATATATATATATATATATATATATATATATCAAATGAAATACAGTTGAAATATAATTTGGGCTCAAAATTTATCGATCCGAGTGGCCAATTGTCAATCTGCGTGGGCAAGTGCCACCCTGACCATTATGTAGCCTGAACAAAATCATTTTGTGCATTTAAAGGTAAATACATCAATGTGGTGCATTTTGAGAGTAAAAGTAAGTGACGTAATCTATGAGGATTTTTATGTTCTTGTAAACAAATTTGTGCCCTTTTAGTAAAATCTTTGGTTACATATTGTAATAATAATAATAATAATAATAATAATAATAATAATAATAAGACACACAAACCACATACACAATTTGATAAATGAGATTCCCTATTGGTCAAAACATGTTTAATGTTTATAGAAAAATTAGTGGGGGCATTTAATACGGATTAATTATTGATTACAACATTTGATCGCTGAATTTAAAGTGGATACTGTAACATTAAAGTTTCTTAATTCAAATGATGCTGTGACTTTCTGGAAAGACAGTCAAGTGCATTTGTCTTATTTTGCATAGTTATTTTGGCAAAGCATTTAACAGTCAAGAGCTACGCGTTTCACAAACCAGATCCATGAATGTGTGTGTTTATCATTATATTATTCTGTAATCGCAAGCATTACTGCCAAATTCACAAACCATTAAGAGGAGCAAATGTATGCGTGTGTTCGTCAGGATGACGTTGGATCTGATTCGCGTATATGCGTGCGTTAACGTATGTGATTACAGTATAATATAAAGCAAGCAAACTTTCTGACACAAACACAACTTTATATTGATATCGCGAGACCGCATTTCACCTCGATGAGAAATCTGATATTTACATTACTGGCATAGCCTGATTTGAAACGGACAGTTTTGTCAAAACAGCAAACACCTAGCTGGCTCTCTTAATTTCTTACCACTAAAATGCTGCTTGTCTCTTCCTATTCCTTCTATCCATGCCCAGCGCCACTGATTTAAGTTCCTTTATCAATTAGGTCGTCTTACCTAGGCAGGGCCGGCGCCACGAGGGGGCGTGAGGGGGCGTCGCCCCCTCACTGGCACTATCCCGCCCCCTCAGATCACCATTAATGTTGAATGGGATTTTAATGATAAAATGCGCTATTTAAAAATCACGTTTGCCTTGTGTTTTGTCTTCCTAAAGGGAATTTTAAAGTCTAATTATATAACAAAAAAAAAAAAACAAGTGTGCATGTATTCTACCGTGACACACGCCCACTCATGTATAGCCTATAGGCTTGTTCAAATTCATCAGGCGAAGACGTCAAAATGCCGCGAGAGCGAGACGAAACGACACTTAGTATGATTTCTAGAATCGTTCTCGCGGTACTTTGACGTCATGTGGTTGTTGGTTCTTGCAGCCGCGCCGTTGAACAAGTTTGTGTTGACGGCTTGAGGCACGCCGACAATGAGCCCGCGTTCTGAGTCTCAGAGGGAAATCAAGATGTCGAAGTGGGAAATTATATAAAAATTTACAGACAGGAGTGTGATTGTGACCTGGGCCTGCCATGTAGCAATGGATATATGGAAAATAGCATTGGAAGTTCTACAAACCGGACTCCGGATTGTCACACATCAATTAATGCCGTGGCGTGGATGAATTATCGGAGCATTTCAGGTGCAAAGATCCAAATATTCGGCTGTCATTAAGTCAATTCGGGCACCATGAACTTCAGCCAGACTGTACATAGTTTTGAAAAGTTCAGATGTTCATGTTCTTCAGCACCCTTGCAAGTCAACGTACAACCAACAGCCTATTATTGTTCTGCATTTAACGTTAAAGGTAAGCCTGTACGATCTCTCTCTCTCACACACCTGTTTATCAGGAGTAAATAGATAAAAAACAGACATTGTTAAATGTATAATTAACGAATTTGAATTAGCCTATCCTACAGCATAGCTGTATATGTAAACGAGTTATTGTCATTTTGCTAGTGTGGTTATCTAGCTGCTAAATCGCTAGCTTGGTGCATTACTTGTGGCAGTTAAAATAACTACGTTGTATGATCAAATTGAACCAAAATGTTGATAAAATGTTGCGTTTGGACCGTTTTTGGGCTGAAAACCATCAACTCTATTTGCCAACACTGCCCCCCACCATTACGTAAAATTTATTTCTACCTCTGGGTCTGAACTTCTAATGAGTAGTGTTGTGCTAATATGTGACGTTAGGTATGCGTTTTTTTGTTGTTGTTGTATTGTTCAGAGCTCTGTACGTTGCTCACTATAGCTGTAGTTTTTGTGGTTGTATTACAGAGATGTTTGTTTATAACACTTTAAAACTTAATGTACCAAACCTATGTATTTTCTAGCTGGGGGAATTATATGCATTCATGTGATCGCCCCCTCTGGTATTTTAGACGCCCCCTCATCAGCGCTCGGCTGGCGCCGGCACTGTACCTAGGCTTCATATACTTTTCATCCTGCTGACAAACTTAACTTGTTATGACTTCACCGCGGCCGCGCAGCATCTGCAGCTGGATCTCAGCCACACCTCAAAGACCCCTCCCTATTCTACTTCTTATTGGCTAGTTTGTTAGTTTGGTTGAGAGTGAAAGATGTGTTCCTCTCATATTATTTGTAGGCGAACGCATGATTTTTTTTTATTTGCAGCAAACACCACACGCCGGAGATCCGACTGCAAGCTCTTTAGTGAGCTCTGCTTTGAATGAAGTTCCATCGTGACAAATAAAAAGACTACTTGCGGAGTGATATGCGGTCATTTATAACGGTGCCTTGCACCCTCCCCCCACACACACAAAAAATTGGATTTGCATGATTCACGAAAGCCTCATTTTCAGGTCGGAAAAGCCGGAATTCCCCCCCTGTATTTTTCTGTTATGTCATGAACAACCACTATATACACTAAGAATAGGGATGTTAACAATTAATCGATCTTCGGTTAATTGTCGATAAGAATTTACTCGATAAAACTTAACGATTGTTGAAAAACAAGATCATGCACGTGTGTGGCGCCTTTAAGCGAGCGCGCAAAAGTTAAACTACTAGCTATGATCACAACGATGCTCGATGCCAAGCACACGCATGTGCTTTTTAACGTCATGCGAGACGAGGCTGGCTGGCTGCCAACGCAACGAAATTACATCCGCAGTGAATCTGAGAGGGTCCGATGCAGAAAATGCAAATACGTTTAGGATACTGAAAGCAAAGACCCTCTTCAGGAAAGCCTGCAAGATTAGCATTAGCAACGCTGCTATATACAGAGAAGGAGACCAGAAGCCGTTTTTAATGAACAGATAAAATTTAATCTTAAATTATGGCAAGAAACTGTCAAATGTAAACTGTAACTGACTGTCGTTACACCCTGAATGCCCGCAACATATATCACTGATCATCATTATTGACTGGCTGTCTGAGGCGCTGCGTGTTTTCTAATGGAAGGTTGCCATCTCCGTAATATAAGCATCTTTGCTGAGCTTAGGCTGAGGTGACGACGAGAAAAGTGCCATTCGTTTGCTTCTTGGATATAATTACAAACAGTGTATCAACGACTCGGAAAGCGAGGTAAACAACTTGATAAAACACACTTGATGATAATAAAACTGTTATTTTGACATGGACTTTCATGCGTCTGTTGCAGAGTGCCCATGTGAGGCAGAGTTATACACTGTGTCTATTAGTCATTATATTTCATTACGAGATATGTTTAAATTAGGGATGGCGAAAACGAAAAATTTTCTTGACCGGCCACCGAGCCTCATTAGCCGGTTGAAACCGGTTAACCGATAGGCCTATTAGTTTAAAATATGCTATGCTATTTAAAATAACAGCCATTTCTAGGTATGTGACAAAATGACGTAATACGCACGAGCGCTTGTTCCCACGGCTGTGTTCCCAGCAGGTATTCAGCGCCAGACACGTTGGTGACTTAGGAAATCTGTCATATCTTTGCTTTGTGAATACCTCTAAAGCCCATATACTAGTGACATAAATTACTTCCTTACGTTGATTCTCACGTTCGAATTTCCAAGACAGCTGTCGTAAGAAGAAAGTTATAAGCGAAGCAAAATTTCTCTCGTGTTTGGCATTGAAATCCTCTATGAAGGCGAGTATTTTTTGTTTCAAACCAAATACTTTTGATAGAATATACATTTAACTTGAATTAGGTGAAGTTTGGGATTGATTGTAACATTCGCATGTGCTTTTTTAAGATCCGCAAGTGACGTTGTTGTCAAAAGCAGAATCGCCCATTCAATCATATTGGCTTCCAAAACTTCTCCGTTTTCATCAATCCGTGCAGTATTTTTCAAAGTAATCATACAGAACGAAGGATTAGACTCTCTAGATTACATTATTGGCATAATTTTGTCAAACATATAAATAAATAAATACATGCATGCAACATGCATGCATTTATTGATTTATGAATGATAAATAACATAATCATCAATTAATGTATTAATAATATCTGACCATTTAAATTGCTCGCCAGCATTATTAGTCAATTAAGAAATATTAAAGAAACAATTAAATGTTTCTTTAATATATAAAAATACAGCAATTTTATTTGAGAGGGCTTTGATTTCATATGGAAAGATATGCGTGGATTGATGCTCTGGGTTTCATTAATTAGTGGTTAATCAAAAATAATAACATTTTTATATATCTTTTAAAAAGATGTCATCTTAATCTTGTTGGGCTTTTAATTACCTACAATGTGGTGTTTGAATTATGCAAATAGACCAAGAAACGAGGAAGTTATGATATTTTAAAGTGTTTGGTGAAGCGGAAGAGGTCACAGTTTTTCATAGTTTTATTGTTTTAATTGGGTACAAAAATGCCCCCTAATTTTCGAGATAAAAAAATCCATAACTTTCTTAATAATTATCCGATTTTAATAATTTAAAAACCATGTTAAAGTTATTTTTATTATCTATCATATGGTTATAATTATATATGAATTTTCTAGTATTTATATTTTTTTGTCACATGCCTACCATTTCGAGCCGCGCCTGCAATTTCGCAACTCGCATCTCTCTGCGCTCTGCCTCCGGCTCACACACACACAGACCTCACAACACTTTTTAAATCCCCTACAGCGCGAAACATAAGTCCCGCAAACGCGGCGCCGTGCTTAGTTTCGAAATAGTTTAGGTACTAGGTGATCGCGTTGAACTTGAAAATAAAGGCGTTTGTGAAGCTCATTTGAAAATTGCCGCGGCTCATTTAAGAAAATGACAGCTCAGAAGAGACTGCGCTTTAGTTTGGGGTAGTAATAATAAAGACATAGGATGATCATCATCACCTTTTCTGTTACCACTGAAATATAGATGTAATGTATTTCCAAATCTAAACCCATCTTATGCGGAATGTTGCCTAATAGACTGCAACACGATAAAACCAATGGATTAAACGGGCACCTTCAGAATGTGTAAAAGACGCACCGGCCAAAGCAGGTCTCGCACTGTGTTTGTTCTAGAACAAATGCAGCAAAGATATTTAATGCTTGTATGAGGCATATAGGCCTACGCTGAGTTTTATTTATTTATGATGAGGTGCGTTCTAATTAACAATGCAATGCAAGTGAACGCGCCGTGCCGGCGCCTTCATGCACGGACCGGTAATTATATACTCTGCTATATTTGCTTTTTATTTATTAAATACATGCATTTGGTTGATGAAACATTTATTAAAATTAAGATACAATTTATACAAAACGAAATTCACTTTAAAGAAATGCTTTCTACAAAGCAAAACTTAATAAAGTGGTAAAAATCATGGCTGAGGATTTACAGAAACAAAACTTACTCTTTACTGTTAGCCTAAAAGACATAAATGTTAATAATTTGGAACACAACCAGGAGAGACTTTAATTTTAATTATTTTATTGCTGTATTTTATTTACTATTCGAATAAAGGAATTTATCAAAAAATAGCCTGTAGCATTTACTTTTCGCAAACCTTGTGAGCATGCGAAACCAAACGCAGTGACCTCACGCCAAATGTTTTTTTATTGGTTTATAAAGTACAAACAGACCAGTTATGAAAAACTGAGTGTGAGGGATTTGTTCACTTCACACAAAATGATCTTGGAAAGAAAGAGATGACTAACTGTAGTAGGGTTTAGTCCACTGTCTATAATAGCCTAATTTACAGATCCCTTTTTTTAACCGACAACCGACAACTTTGACCGGTTAACGTTGATACGGTCAACCATCGGTCAAACGGTCATCGGTTAACATCCCTAGTTTAAATTGATGATTTTATCAAAACAACAACTACATTGACTTATTTTACAATCCCACTAGCATGTTATTTAGACAAAATAAAATCTTTTAATTCGCGTGAGTAAGCTGTCGTTTTTATGCACACTTTTATGTCATTGGCTATATGCCACTTCAGTGAAGGCTTATTGCACTATTACTGTTAACGATTATTCGATTGATTGATCGTTAATTCAAATGATCATCGAATATGGGAAATTGCATAAATTGACATCCCTAACTAAGAATGCACCGAAATGAAAATTCTTGGCCGAAACAAAGTTGCACATTAAGTAGGTCTGAAATTAGCATTAGGTACAGAAATCGAATTAAATGAATCATAACACGTCTTTGAAAAATAATACTGTGGAGATCATTTTGTTTGTATGTGCCCTGTCAATAACAGAAAGATTTTATGTTCGCTTGGTTTTTTAAAACGCGTCTCTCCATGTATGCACTACTGAGTGCCCTCAAACGCATACAGAGACCGAGGGTGAATCCCAAACAGGGCAGCATAAACAGTCACTCCACATAAAAACATTACGTTGTTTTTTATTGCTTTATTCGCCAAATGTATGTTAATGGCAGGGCCGGCATCAAGGGGGGGCATTCGTGGGCCGAGCCCCCCAAAGAGGTTGTTGTGCCCCTACACAGGTTTTCAATAATTTAATAAATATAAAGAATAATTAAAATAAATTAAACATTAAATGTTTCATGACTTTTAATGTAATCAAATGGAAAATATAGTTGATATATGCTTTTTTTAAATAAAGTTGACCAGTCTCATGCGTCGTTACATCTTTAGCATATTAATGTGACTTGATACTAGGGGTGTAACGGTTCGTGTATTCGAACCGGACCGTTTCGGTTCAGGGCTTTCGGCACGGTGCGCACGTGCACCGAAAGTATTTTGTGTGCGCCTGTGCGGAACATAATACGTGCGTTTCCGCACGAACATATTAAGTGGCGGAAGTCTCCGCGTTCAGCGCAAGTCTTCTGTCAAACATATAACATAATTCGGCCCGCAGAAAGATTTTTATTTACTTAGTTGTATATCCGTTTGATTATTGATGTAAACGTTTACGTGTCGTATCTAAAAGCGCATGTTAAACGCATGTCAACGCGCTGCTTTGTTCTTTCAAAAGTGCGTGAGAGGATGCACGTCTTTCGTTGCTACGCATTCATGAGACGCGCTTTCTGTGACAGCAAGAATAAGGAATGCGTGATCAGATTTTTCATCTGCATATCACGTCAATCATATCATTGTCACAATGCGATCAGCCGGTCGGGACAGAGAAGAGCTGTAACCCGGGCTTACTCAGCTGTTACTCAGCTGCGGAGGGGTTCGTAAGTAAAGTCACAGCTTACATTGATGACACAAGCAAAGATTAGGAGAAACGTGCAAAAGATCAAAGATGGCTATGTATGCAGCTCACTAATCTCAAAATGAGTGTATAATAAGTATATCATCATGTTGCTTGCTATGCAGTTACACATAGAGCAGTAATATTATTTTTATACAGAGATGGTACATAGCCAATTCAATTCTGTGAGTTAAACAATCCAAAATAAATCAAAACAGAAAATTTTTAGTGGCAAAAATGTAGGCTAATAGTTCATAAATGTATTCAGGAATTGAATTTGTTAGTTCAAGGTTTTAGTAGAAAAAGTTTAAGAGAAGGTTAAGATAAGAGTTACCTTCTGTTATAAAATAATGTAAAAAATAACTTTGCAGTAGTATTTTATTTATTATTTTTTCATTTTATATATATTTTATACTTTAATAAAGTGTTTAAAAAAGTGTAAACAAATTGTAAAAAAAAGTTTAAAGTAATAAACAACCTGCAGTTTAATGTTTGCATTTCTCCCTTACTGTACCGAAAATGAACCGAACCGTGGCTTCAAAACCGGGGTTCGCACCGAACCGTGATTTTTGCGTACCGTTACACCCCTACTTGATACCAGCAACGTGTTTTTTGCTGCATTTTATGGATTGTGTAAAATATGAATATTAGAACATTTAGAATGAACCAGCACCACCAGCTCCATATGACTCCATGCAAACACCGATTGGCCAACTCAGAGATTAGGGCCAACAAGGTCAAGGCGGAATTTTCAAATCTACAGGACACTGTTTTAAGGAAGTTTAATGTTCTCACACGCCGCCTTCAGCTTTTTTAAAGGTAAGTTAGTGGTTCAACATCACTTCCGGCCTGAGATGGATGCCCTGGATTGTGGGGCCTGAAATGTGGGCCGCTGCGAGGCTGCAGCTAGATATATCTCAATTACATCTAAAAAAATCGATCAATCAATAAAAATGTATCAATGAAGTCCACCGTGTAAAAAAGAACTTAAAATAACTAGGGCTGGGACGATTAATCGGGCGTGTTTTCTCAATGAAGGAATTTTTATGAATTACGTGACATGCTGCTACATCCAAAAGCCAGAGGGCGCTCTCGTGCAGAAATGCCATTTGTGCCACTGAGGAAGTACGATTACAAATGCTGTTCCAGGATATATATTTATAAGCATTCTTCAAATTGTTTCAGGTATTTTCATGATAATAAACCATATTTGTATTATTGTGTTTGACGAGTGTTGGTTTTTTAAATGCACCTTATAAACGACTCAGACTCATAATGATTTTAGAGCAGTAGGAAGTCCTTATCAATCAAAGAGCCGTAGTACACGCACGAGCTGTGCATGAAACGCATAATTGGAGAGCACGATTCAGAATTGTTTATAGTCAGATCTTTTTAGTGGGAAACGCGATGCATTGTCACAGCCCTGAAAATAACAACAGAAACACAACTTTTCACCTTAATTTTAGCCTTTTGAAACCTAGTTAGTGTAACAGACAAGTAACAATTTTCTAGTAACTATGCTCCGTCAAGTACTCTACACAAGCTTCCATAGCCTTCATTATCTCCATAAAACCCATTTCTCAATAACACACATTCTACAGCCACTGCCTGTCATCTCCACGGTAACTGAGCTTGGCTGTTGCTATGGGAATGAATACAGGGGTATGGGTGATGGGTCAATGGGGGTTCTCCATGTCCACGAGAGCCTAACCCTCACATTCTAAATGATACAATCTTACAACCATTTCATTTTTACTCATTCCTAAGTAATGGCTCAATTTGATTATCTTAATGAAGCACAACCACTCTTCCATCTATTTTTGCATTTCTCTCTTGACTCGAGCATCCTAACAAGAATCATGCGAGTTACAGATAGTATTTAAGAACAAACAAACAAAACACATGCTATCTCTGTGTGTGTGTGTGTGGGGGGGGGCTATCAGGAGTTGTTTACTGAGCCGATAAGACAGCAGCAACACCATTTGTCCAGGACAGATTTGGAACATGTGTCACCCATCAGTCTGAGGATAAATGCTAGGTGTTCCTTCTGTCATATTCCTTCCACTCAAATCATTCCTATATCATTCCTACAGGGTACAGTAATTTTGTTTGAATGAGGACACTTTCTCAAAATTATTCCAAAAACAAATAAGTACGGAAACCATAAAAGAAGTATGAGGAATCTGGATCAATTCAATTGTGGTTTTAATCTGTATTATCAAAAATTTAAACACCAATAACATATCCTTAAACATCCAGATGGGAAGCAGTTGGATATATGTGTATGTTTATAAGGCAACTGCTCATGAACACTAAGTTCAGAGGTCTGACAGACTGCAGTCAGAATGACAAATATTTTGGTAAAACTAGCTATTATTTTATGTGACGTCCGATTACCACTTTGACGGCAAATATGCAAATGTTAATGATCACAGAAAGTCTTCAACCCAAAAATCAACATTAAAAGTAAATTCAGGACCATTTTTAATATTTTTTTTTATAAAACTACAGTTCTGCGTCAGCTGCAATGTTGAGTGTAAATTTTAGGCGTGGCTGTGATTTATGAACTAAGACACCAGCCCCATGTGTGTATTATGCCTGCAATATTAAGTTACCTATTATCTTATTTTCATCTGACCCATTTAAACAACAACACAGTTGAATAAACAAGTATGCTCACAGACAGTAAATCTCAGACATTATACAGATTAAAAAACGTTTCGTTTCAAAAGTTGCTTCTGTTTAATGGGAAAATACACAAAAGACGCCTAAAGATCTTTAAAATGTGTCTATATTAAGTATTTCCAGTCCGTACTCGGGTTACGGTCTCCTAGGAGACAGCAAAGGGGACATATGAGCTAATCAACCTGGGCCTCGGACTGGCATTGTCAATTATCACCGGCTGACACGCTCGATCCTTCCACAGCACACGCCTACGACAGTCTGAGGCTTTTGGGCCTAAGCGCGGCGACACAATGTTATTATGAACAGAAATACATCGTACACGCAAAATAAAGCACTCTTTTTAAGTCAACGTTTACACGGTGCTCGCTTAAGTTTTAATATGTGCACAGCACAAGAAAAAGTTGGTTCAAGATAACAACCAAACACGCCGTTTTAAAAGTAACAAGTGAACCTGAGTGTTTCTAAAAGATTGTGCTGCTTGGACAACGAAACTCAAACTGCTATAAAACACTTAAAAATTTCGAAATTTTGGATCTATGGTGGAAAAAGGTATCGGTTTAAAATAATGTAATTTTGACAAACAATGCAATTAAACAATGATTTTAGGTGTGGAATGACGGAATTGTTGGATCTTTTTCAAATTATCTACCTGCACTGCTGACATCGTCCAATAATCCTCCATCATTAAACAGTTGATTTAGAAATATAACAAACAAATCGTTATATTAAACCGACTCTTATTTAACCTATAAACTCGTCTGTAAGGAATTAACTAAATTCCAAATAAACCACAAAACTTAAAGGTAAGTGTCGCGCGAAGATTAAAACGACGACTCGATCGAATCGCTGAAATGAACAGGGGGGGAATCGATTCACTAAAATGAATCTAACTTCTCTCCAAGGTGATTATCACGGTATGGAAGCACAGTCAAACGGTAAAAAGCCCACACGTTTAAACTATTAACAAATATTAATAGTGGTTACCAAATTATGTATATAAAAACCAGAAAAGAACGATTTCCAGGCGTATCTTTTCTTTCAAGCGGATGTTGAGGCTGGACACAAAGAGGGTCCCATGGAAGCCTTGAAATACACTAGGTTCAACAAACCGTGCTCCAACTGCTCAGTTTACAGCTAAAAAAAATAAGAGCAAATCCTGGGGTCTGCTTTTCACAAAAGGATGCAGTTGCATGTCCATGCCCGTCTCCTGTAACGTTACTTTAAATTTGAAATACAAATCCAGACCAATCATATCAATTACAAAAGCATTAGATATTTAAGAAAGACGGTTTAAAATCGCGTATGTTTGATGTTATCTGCACTTTCAATCATTTCCAATAAGAAAAAATAATCCAGTCGATGCACAAGGGTAAAGAAACCTTAGTTTTGTTACGAACTCACGGTTTGCAAATGGGTAAAATCCTCCTCCTCTTGTTTTAGGCGCTCCGGATCATTGAATACATAATACGTTTTCTATCCTGCGGGCTTTACTTCGCGACTTTTTTTCCCCTCACAAAAACTCGCATATTTCCGTTTCCATTCAAACCTGAGCTGGTACACGCCCCGCATGGACGCCCGAGTCGACCCGACCTCCCCCATGTTCCTGCTCCGCCTTCTGAAACTCACTCTCCAGCCACTAACCCAACACTACACTGCAACCCCAAAAATCTTTGTATAATAAAATTACATTGCAGAATAAAAAGTAAAAACGAACAAAATTGGATTACGTAAAAATCAAATGGAATAAATATATCAAATATGACCCAGTCTGTGAAAACCCATTTTAAAGTCTTTTTTGTTGTGGAGAAAATACTGTTTTTTTACATAAAATCATCCTACATAAAAACATTGTGTGAAAACAATGTTTGTATCTTTAATACTGATTGCTTAGAGTCACATCAAAGGTTGAAATTAAAGCGAAATCACTGATTGAAATCACACTAAAGATCCTGATCCTAAAATAATATTTTAAAACTTTAGCCTGGATTTCACAGCAGCTCACAAATATAAATTTCCATGCTGCAATCTGACTCACAAGGGCAAATCCAACTTTAAAGCAGTTTTTGAGCACACACAAAGGTTTAGGACAAGATATAGGCACCAAAAACACAGGGCAATATATACATTTTTATTATTTTTCACAAAACAAGATATTTTAAACATGCATTTTCATTTTCCTTCTGTGCATTTAACAATCTCGCCGTTTTTAAAAAGAGGGAAAGGTAATAATTTACACATCTTTAGTTTGTCATATCTACAAAAATAAAATTCAGGAAATAATGAGAGCTTTACAGAAAATAAAACAGGCTGTAAACACTATATTACATAAGTGAATGTCAAAAACAACATTTACATACAGTAGTTTGCACAAGTATGGTTTTGTTGTTGTGCATCATATTATTAGAAATCGCTGAACTGTTGACAAGTACAAATAAACATGGAAAGAGAATAATATAAGAAATAAAAAAGCATAAAGAAAACAGCTTTCAAGAGATTATAAAAATGTCTATTTCTCCACCTGAGTTACAGAACAGTTATTCATACAAGCAACCATTTTAGTATTCAATCTATGTTAGAAGTGTTCTCTAGGCAAACTATTAAAAACAAAAAGAAAAGGAGGTGAAGTTTTCATTCTTGGGCAGGTCAGGTTTACATGTCCAAATACTTATACTTTTCAAATTAGAGTTCCCGAACCCTTCATTTGTTCCAAGCACTCGCTTCGCTGCAACTGCACTATTGTTCAGTGTAAACAAATAGTGGGAAAAAAATTCACAGTACATACACAGGATACGATATGTCAGCTTGCATGTCATATTACAGGTTTCATAAATAATCTCCTTTTTCATGTGATATCAAGTCCTGTTTACGTCATAAACCGTGTGATAACATGAACCTTAAGAAAAAAATTAGTGTTTAGACAAATTTTACTTAATTTCTTTTTAATCTCTTACAAAAAAGCCTTCATCATTTCATTTTTCCTTCTTTTTCTTTGCTACACTATTAAATCCACAAAAACCCTTTTCGAACCACCTTTTGTTTTAAACTGTTCTCAGTGCAAAAAAAATGTATTCGTCAAAGCACTCTTTCCACATAACGACATAACTAGTGATAATCCAAAACTGGTGGCACTAATTTTTTTAGTAGCTAAATGGAGAAGAGAAATAGATGTACATCAGGTAAAGTGCTGGGGTTTCTTTTAAAGTCTTTAGCCATGGTACATATAACATTTCACTGTCCCACCTTCGTTTTACTTTGATCCATTTACCCATCAAATTGCAGCTACTTCACTAAAACTTTCTCCTTAATGCATTACAAAAATCATTACTTGCCTTCATCCTTAACCATGTCTTTCTAAATGGAGCCCAAAGGGTGAATCTAATCTGTCCTGTGTCCTGAATTTCTGTTTGACACAAACAACACATAATTCAACCTGGATTGTACATCCAGGTGCAAGGCATGTTGGGAAGGGGACAGCATGATGGTGTGCAGGGCAAATCTGTGCAGTTACTGTAAGATCCTCAAACAGCTCCAATGTAAACCGTCAGAAGCCAGTAGACTGGATTACTGCCTGAGCTCCTTCTGTTGAGATGCCTACTTTACCTAAAATGTATAAACAAATAAAGCACAAGCAAATCATTTACAATACAATATACAATACATAAATATGCTCCAGAAGGAATAATGGCCAGAATAATGGTAGTTACTGTACTTTCCGGACATAAACTGCACTGGAGTTTAAGCTGCATCATTCAAAACTGCGCCATTAAGACGAAATAAAATATATAGGTCACAGTGGACTATACGTTTATTTAGAAAATTATTTTCACAAAATCCAAGCCGAAGAACAGACATTTAATCTGGAAAGGCAAGTTATTCAACTAAACAATAGCGGACAGATCAGCAGGCTGAATAGATGTCTGTACGTTAAAAGTAATATTATCAGTTATTTAAACGATAAACTATAGCATACAGAACTTACCTGGAAGGTTGAATAGTCTAAATTAACCGAACAAGCCAACTAGCGTGAAGTTCGCATACTCGTCATTCCACATTACAGATCCTATTAAATTACATAATTACAGAAGCACCATATGGCGGACTCTCGCGGCTGTAGACCGTAATGTTGTCTCTTGCCTCATAAATGTCAAAATAAATTCATACTGACTTACAACGCTCACCTGATTGTAAGACGCAGCACCAGTCAAGATATGAAAAAAATTTGGCTTATAGACCGAAAAATACGGTAAAAGCAATATATGTAAATTGGTGCTCAAGTTTAGCAGTGCTTTGTGTAGAATTTAATCTCCAGACATATATAATGCTAAGATAATTTTTTTTGCTCTTGCATTGTGCTGGGTAGCCATGACCCATGGTAAAATAGCTGTATATTAAAGGTCACTTAAGTTGTGAGTGGTTTTGTATTGCATTGTGCAGCATTTTTACCTTCACTAAGCACAGATAAATTATTTTTTGCTAAAAACGTTGCTCTTTATAAACTGAATTATTATATATCACTTGCTGTCATGCTCAAGTTTTAGAGACAGAAATAACCTCACCATCACCAGCTCCATGGTCTAGTGGTTTGACTGCTGCAGGAGACTTGTCACTTGACGCTTCATCCACAGAGAGTGGTTTTCTTAATTTCTTCAGAAGATTGTAATGGTCTGCTTCAATATCCTACAAGTCAAAAGAATCAAATTAAAAATCCTGCCTGTTTTCCACTAGATGTGCAAGTAGAGTGTTAACAGTGTATAAGGCAGTGTTTGTAGCATGTGCCTATTGTCCTTTTGCACATCATGCCCTGTGTATATACCGTATTGTTCTGTTTCTCTGAATGTTTCGATAAAAGATGTGCAGGCCATAGAGTGTGGGAGAGAGTGATGTGTTCATGTTCCTTAACATAAGATATGATGATAACTTGATCTTAAATTTTAGATAGACTTGGTAGTATAACATCTCTTAAACATGCTTTGTGATTTGGCCAATAAAAATCTTGGCAACAGTGTGTTAGGGTTAGGATATTTTTTCAAATGCAAAGACGCTATAGGGTCACACATCAATGATTCGGGAGGTCTTGAAAAGAGGTAATAGCAGAGACAATGAAAGAAAAGCCCTCCATTGGAATGAACATATACACAAGGGAACAGATTGAACCAGTCAAAGCAGCCTCTCTCTCTTTCTTCCTCTTATTTGTCCTTTTCCTAATTTTATCTTGTATCATTTATTTTTATCTCTATAACCTCCCCTCATTATGTATTTATCAATAGACAGCCAGAGGGGTGTCAGGGATAGGACTGGACAGCCCTAACATCAGATTGGTCACCTCAAAATTTAATTAGCTACTTCCATTAATTTCCTTTTGACATGCAGCTGTGCAGCACATTGTTAACTAGATAGTAAAGTTTGAAGACAAACTTTATGTTGGCTTGAGAAAGCGTAGCCTGAACGTTTAAAACGGTTTGACATAAGTTTAGTTTAGTAAGCTATCTGGCTGTTAATATGTTTAAGTATGAAGGTAGCATGATTAACCATGAAGCTAGCATGATGTTAGCATGATTAGCATGAAGCTAGCATGATTAGCATGAAGCCAGCATGATGCTAGCATGATTAGCATGAAGTTAGCATGAAGCTAGCATGATTAGCATGAAGTTAGCATGATTAACATGAAGCTAGCATGATGCTAGCATGATTAGCATGAAGTTAGCATGATGCTAGCATGATTTGCATGAAGCTAACATGATGCTAGCATGATTAGCATGAAGCTAGCATGATTAGCATGAAGCTAGCTTGATGCTAGCATGATTAGCATGAAGCTAGCATGATGCTAGCATGATTAGCGTGAAGCTAGCATGATGCTAGCATGATTAGCATGAAGCTAGCATGATGCTAGCATGATTAGCATGAAGCTAGCATGATGCTAGCATGATTAGCATGAAGCTAGCATGATGCTAGCATGATTACCATGAAGCTAGCATGATGCTAGCATGATTAGCATGAAGCTAGCATGATCCTAGCATGATTAGCATGAAGCTAGCATGATGCTAGCATGATTAGCATGAAGCTAGCATGATGCTAGCATGATTAGCATGAAGCTAGCATGATGCTAGCATGATTAGCATGAAGCTAGCATGATGCTAGCATGATTAGCATGAAGCTAGCATGATGCTAGCATGATTAGCATGAAGCTAGCATGATGTTAGCATGAATAGCATGAAGCTATCATGAAGTTAGCATGATTAGCATGAAGCTAGCATTAAGTTAGCATGATAAGCATGAAGCTAGCATGATGTTAGCATGATTAGCATGAAGCTAGCATGAAGCTAGCATGATTAGCAGGAAGCTAGCATGAAGCTAACATTTATTGCGTTGCTAGGGTACTAAGTTTGGTTGCTAGGGAGAAAATTGGCATCCCATAATGATCACCCTTCAAGCCACAAGTAAGACGGTCCAACCCCCGTGTCTCTACAATGTTCTGATGCGGAGATATAAGGCTTTGTTTATTCCGTTACTAGGGTACTAAGTTTGGTTGCTAGGGAGAAAATTGGCATCCCATAATGATCACACTTCAAGCCACAAGTAAAACGGTCCAACCCCCGTGTCTCTACAATGTTCTGATGCAGAGATATGAGGCTTTGTTTATTCCGTTGCTAGGGTACTAAGTTTGGTTGCTAGGAAGAAAATTGGCATCACATAATGATTACACTTCAAGCCACAAGTAAAACGGTCCAACCCCTGTGTCTCTACGATGTTCAGATCCAGAGATATAAGGCTTTGTTTATTATGTTGCTAGGGTCTTCATATTTTGTTGCTAGGGGCGTGGCTTAATACCTCAATAAGAATCCTAAGAGACTGATTGGATGCCTGAGTAAAATGAGCCCACCCCTATGTCTCTATGACACTCTGGTGCAAAGATATCCATCTGGGCTTTTTATAATGGTAGTCTATGGGAGATGTTGCTAGGGTACCCAAAATTGTTGCTAGGGGCGTGGCTTAATAGCTCTGGGGTGATCCTAAGAGACTGATTGGATGCTTGAGTAAAATGAGCCCACCCCCATGTCTCTAAGACACTCTAAAGTGAAGATATTCCATCTGGGACGCTTTTATTCCCTTTTATGGGCATGTTTCCTGCCCCATTATAAGTCAATGGGAAATTTTGGGGGCCTCTTACACCCCAGGGGTACAGCTTACACCCCATTGTGAGGTATGTTCTTACACAGCCTGTCAGCTTCCTTAAATGTGGTAAGCCACAAGTTTCTACAAGTTTCTCACTCGCAGCTATGACCCGTCAAAGTTTGTCTTAATGTTAAGTCAATGGAAATTTTGGGGTGTTTCAGCGCCCCGTTTAGGAATTCGGAAGGTCCCATCAGTTAGAAAAGATATAGCACACCTCGTCAGATCAGACCGAAAGTCTGTCCAAAGTTTGATGGCTGTAGCTTGAAAGCTCTAGGACGAGTTAGAGTTAGAAATTTTAGTCTCAGAAGAAAAAGAATAACTAGATAGTAAAGTTTGAAGACAAACTTTATGTTGGCTTGAGAAAGCGTAGCCTGAACGTTTAAAACGGTTTGACATAAGTTTAGTTTAGTAGGCTATCTGGCTGTTAGTATGTTTAAGTATGAAGGTAGCATGATTAACCATGAAGCTAGCATGATGTTAGCATGATTAGCATGAAGCTAGCATGATTAGCATGAAGCTAGCATGATGCTAGCATGATTAGCATGAAGTTAGCATGATTAGCATGAAGCTAGCATGATTAGCATGAAGTTAGCATGATTAGCATGAAGCTAGCATGATGTTAGCATGATTAGCATGAAGTTAGCATGATGTTAGCATGATTTGCATGAAGCTAACATGATGCTAGCATGATTAGCATGAAGCTAGCATGATGCTAGCATGATTAGCATGAAGCTAGCTTGATGCTAGCATGATTAGCATGAAGCTAGCTTGATGCTAGCATGATTAGCATGAAGCTAGCATGATGCTAGCATGATTAGCATGAAGCTAGCATGATGCTTGCATGATTAGCATGAAGCTAGCATGATGCTAGCATGATTAGCATGAAGCAAGCATGATGCTAGCATGATTAGCATGAAGCTAGCATGATGCTAGCATGATTAGCATGAAGCTAACATGATGCTAGCATGATTACCATGAAGCTAGCATGATGTTAGCATGATTAGCATGAAGCTAGCATGATGCTAACATGATTAGCATGAAGCTAACATGATGCTAGCATGATTAGCATGAAGCTAGCATGATGCTAGCATGATTAGCATGAAGCTAGCATGATGCTAGCATGATTAGCATGAAGCTAGCATGGTGCTAGCATGATTAGCATGAAGCTAGCATGATGTTAGCATGAATAGCATGAAGCTAGCATGAAGTTAGCATGATTAGCATGAAGCTAGCATGAAGTTAGCATGATTAGCATGAAGCTAGCATGATGTTAGCATGATTAGCATGAAGCTAGCATGAAGCTAGCATGATTAGCAGGAAGCTAGCATGAAGCTAACATTTATTGCGTTGCTAGGGTACTAAGTTTGGTTGCTAGGGAGAAAATTGGCATCCCATAATGATCACCCTTCAAGCCACAAGTAAAACGGTCCAACCCCCGTGTCTCTACAATGTTCTGATGCGGAGATATAAGGCTTTGTTTATTCCGTTACTAGGGTACTAAGTTTGGTTGCTAGGGAGAAAATTGGCATCCCATAATGATCACACTTCAAGCCACAAGTAAAACGGTCCAACCCCCGTGTCTCTACAATGTTCTGATGCAGAGATATGAGGCTTTGTTTATTCCGTTGCTAGGGTACTAAGTTTGGTTGCTAGGGAGAAAATTGGCATCCCATAATGATTACACTTCAAGCCACAAGTAAAACGGTCCAACCCCCGTGTCTCTACGATGTTCAGATCCAGAGATATAAGGCTTTGTTTATTATGTTGCTAGGGTCTTCATATTTTGTTGCTAGGGGCGTGGCTTAATACCTCAATAAGAATCCTAAGAGACTGATTGGATGCCTGAGTAAAATGAGCCCACCCCTATGTCTCTATGACTCTCTGGTGCAAAGATATCCATCTGGGCTTTTTATAATGGTAGTCTATGGGAGATGTTGCTAGGGTACCCAAAATTGTTGCTAGGGGCGTGGCTTAATAGCTCTGGGGTGATCCTAAGAGACTGATTGGATGCTTGAGTAAAATGAGCCCACCCCCATGTCTCTAAGACACTCTAAAGTGAAGATATTCCATCTGGGACGCTTTTATTCCCTTTTATGGGCATGTTTCCTGCCCCATTATAAGTCAATGGGAAATTTTGGGGGCCTCTTACACCCCAGGGGTACAGCTTACACCCCATTGTGAGGTATGTTCTTACACAGCCTGTCAGCCTCCTTAAATGTGGTAAGCCACAAGTTCCTACAAGTTTCTCACTCGCAGCAATGACCCGTCAAAGTTTGTCTCAATGTTAAGTCAATGGAAATTTTGGGGTGTTTCAGCGCCCCGTTTAGGAATTCGGAAGGTCCCATCAGTTAGAAAAGATATAGCACACCTCGTCAGATCAGACCGAAAGTCTGTCCAAAGTTTGATGGCTGTAGCTTGAAAGCTCTAGGACGAGTTAGAGTTAGAAATTTTAGTCTCAGAAGAAAAAGAATAATAATAATAACTAGATATTAAAGTTTGAGGACAAACTTTATGTTGGCTTGAAAAAGCGTAGCCTGAACATTTAAAATGGTTTGACAGAAGTTTATTTTAGTAGGCTATCTGGCTGTTAGCATGATTAGCATGAAGTTAGCATGATTAGCATGAAGCTAGCATGATTAGCAAGAAGCTAGCATGATGTTAGCATGATCAGTATGAAGCTAGCATGAAGCTAACATGATTAGCATAAAGCTAACATGAAGCTAACATGATTAGCATGAAGCTAGCATGATGCTAGCATGATTAGCATGAAGCTAACATGAAGCTAACATGATTAGCATGAAGCTAGAATGAAGCTAACATTTATTCAGTTGCTAGGGTACTAAGTTTGGTTGCTAGGGAGAAAATTGGCATCCCATAATGATCAACCTTCAAGCCACAAGTAAAACGGTCCAACCCCCGTGTCTCTATGATGTTCTGAAGCGGAGATATAAGGCTTTGTTTATTCCGTTGCTAGGGTACTAAGTTTGGTTGCTAGGGAGAAAATTGGCATCCCATAATGATCAACCTTCAAGCCACAAGTAAAACGGTCCAACCCCCGTGTCTCTATGATGTTCTGAAGCGGAGATATAAGGCTTTGTTTATTCCGTTGCTAGGGTACTAAGTTTGGTTGCTAGGGAGAAAATTGGCATCCCATAATGATCAACCTTCAAGCCACAAGTAAAACGGTCCAACCCCCGTGTCTCTATGATGTTCTGAAGTGGAGATATAAGGCTTGGTTTATTCCGTTGCTAGGGTACTAAGTTTGGTTGCTAGGGAGAAAATTGGCATCCCATAATGATCAACCTTCAAGCCACAAGTAAAACGGTCCAACCCCCGTGTCTCTATGATGTTCTGAAGCGGAGATATAAGGCTTTGTTTATTCCGTTGCTAGGGTACTAAGTTTGGTTGCTAGGGAGAAAAATGGCATCCCATAATGATCACACTTAAAGCCACAAGTAAAACGGTCCAACCCCCGTGTCTCTACAATGTTCTGATGCTGAGATATAAGGCTTTGTTTATTCCGTTGCTAGGGTACTAAGTTTGGTTGCTAGGGAGGAAATTGGCATCCCATAATAATCAACCTTCAAGCCACAAGTAAAACGGTCCAACCCCCGTGTCTCTATGATGTTCTGAAGCGGAGATATAAGGCTTTGTTTATTCCGTTGCTAGGGTACTAAGTTTGGTTGCTAGGGAGAAAATTGGCATCCCATAATGATCAACCTTCAAGCCACAAGTAAAACGGTCCAACCCCCGTGTCTCTATGATGTTCTGAAGCGGAGATATAAGGCTTTGTTTATTCCGTTGCTAGGGTACTAAGTTTGGTTGCTAGGGAGAAAAATGGCATCCCATAATGATCAACCTTCAAGCCACAAGTAAAACGGTCCAAACCCCATGTCTCTACGACACTCTAAAGTAAAGATATTCCATCTGGGACGCTTTTATTCCCTTATATGGGCATGTTTCCTGCCCCATTATAAGTCAATGGGAAATTTTGGGGGCCTCTTACACCCCAGGGGTATAGCTTACACCCCATTGTGATGTATGTTCTTACAGAGCCTGTCAGCCTCCTTAAATGTGGTAAGCCACAAGTTTCTACAAGTTTCTCACTCACAGCTATGACCCGTCAAAGTTTGTCTCAATGTTAAGTCAATGGAAATTTTGGGGTGTTCGAGACCCCCGTTTAGGAATTCGGAAGGTCCCATCAGTTAGAAAAGATATAGCACACTAAGTCAGACCATTCTGAAGGTCTGTGGAAAATTTGGTGCATGTAGCTTGAAAGCCCTAGGACGAGTTAGTGTCAGAAATTTTGGAACAGAAAAAGAATAATAATAATAATAATAAGATATAAGTTTAATAGCAATAACAATATGTTGGCTTTTTCAAGCCAACATAACTAGATAGTAAAGTTTGAAGACAAACTTTATGTTGGCTTGAGAAAGCGTAGCCTGAACGTTTAAAACGGTTTGACATAAGTTTAGTTTAGTAGGCTATCTGGCTGTTAGTATGTTTAAGTATGAAGGTAGCATGATTTACCATGAAGCTAGCATGATGTTAGCATGATTAGCATGAAGCTAGCATGATTAGAATGAAGCTAGCTTGATGCTAGCATGATTAGCATGAAGCTAGCATGATTAGCATGAAGCTAGCATGATGCTAGCATGATTAGCATGAAGCTAGCATGATGCTAGCATGATTAGCATGAAGCTAGCATGATTAGCATGAAGCTAGTATGATGCTAACATGATGTTAGCATGATTAGCATGAAGCTAGCATGATGCTAGTATGATTAGCATGAAGCTAGCATGATTAGCATGAAGCTAGCATGATGCTAGCATGATTAGCATGAAGCTAGCATGATGCTAGCATGATTAGCATGAAGCTAGCATGATGCTAGCATGATTAGCATGAAGCTGGCATGATGCTAGCATGATTAGCAAGAAGCTAGCATGATGCTAGCATGATTAGCATGAAGCTAGCATGATGCTAGCATTATTAGCATGAAGCTAGCATGAAGCTAGCATGATTAGCATGAAGTTAGCATGAAGCTAGCATGATGCTAGTATGATTAGCATGAAGCTAGCATGATGCTAGCATGATTAGCATGAAGCTAGCATGATGTTAGCATGATTAGCATGAAGCTAGCATGAAGTTAGCATGATTAGCATGAAGCTAGCATGAAGTTAGCATGAAGCTAGCATGATGTTAGCATGATTAGCATGAAGCTAGCATGAAGCTAGCATGATTAGCAAGAAGCTAGCATGAAGCTAACATTTATTGCGTTGCTAGGGTACTAAGTTTGGTTGCTAGGGAGAAAATTGGCATCCCATAATGATCACCCTTCAAGCCACAAGTTAAACGGTCCAACCCCCGTGTCTCTACAATGTTCTGATGCGGAGATATAAGGCTTTGTTTATTCCGTTGCTAGGGTACTAAGTTTGGTTGCTAGGGAGAAAATTGGCATCCCATAATGATCACACTTCAAGCCACAAGTAAAACGGTCCAACCCCCGTGTCTCTATGATGTTCTGAAGCGGAGATATAAGGCTTTGTTTATTCCGTTGCTAGGGTACTAAGTTTGGTTGCTAGGGAAAAAATTGGCATCCCATAATGATTACACTTCAAGCCACAAGTAAAACGGTCCAACCCCTGTGTCTCTACGATGTTCAGATCCAGAGATATAAGGCTTTGTTTATTATGTTGCTAGGGTCTTCATATTTTGTTGCTAGGGGCGTGGCTTAATACCTCAATAAGAATCCTAAGAGACTGATTGGATGCCTGAGTAAAATGAGCCCACCCCTATGTCTCTATGACACTCTGGTGCAAAGATATCCATCTGGGCTTTTTATAATGGTAGTCTATGGGAGATGTTGCTAGGGTACCCAAAATTGTTGCTAGGGGCGTGGCTTAATATCTCTGGGGTGATCCTAAGAGACTGATTGGATGCTTGAGTAAAATGAGCCCACCCCCATGTCTCTAAGACACTCTAAAGTGAAGATATTCCATCTGGGACGCTTTTTATTCCCTTTTATGGGCATGTTTCCTGCCCCATTATAAGTCAATGGGAAAATTTGGGGGCCTCTTACACCCCAGGGGTACAGCTTACACCCCATTGTGAGGTATGTTCTTACACAGCCTGTCAGCCTCCTTAAATGTGGTAAGCCACAAGTTTCTACAAGTTTCTCACTCGCAGCTTTGACCCGTCAAAGTTTGTCTCAATGTTAAGTCAATGGAAATTTTGGGGTGTTTCAGCGCCCCGTTTAGGAATTCGGAAGGTCCCATCAGTTAGAAAAGATATAGCACACCTCGTCAGATCAGACCGAAAGTCTGTCCAAAGTTTGATGGCTGTAGCTTGAAAGCTCTAGGACGAGTTAGAGTTAGAAATTTTAGTCTCAGAAGAAAAAGAATAATAATAATAACTAGATAGGTACATTTCCTGAAGAAAATGTGAAGTGGTGCTTGCCGTGGCAAATTTCGGGGGACAATATATGATTATACTCCAAGCCAAAAGTAAAACAATTCAACCCACATGTCTCTACGATATTCTGATGCGAAGATATAAGGCTTTGTTTATTCGGTTGCTAGGGTACTGTATTTGGTTGCTAGGGAGAAAATTGGCATCCACTAGTGATTACACTCCGAGTCACGAGTCAAACGGTCAAACCCCCGTGTCTCTACGATGTTCTGATGCGGAGATATAAGGCTTTGTTTACTCTGTTGCTAGGGTACTGTATTTGGTTGCTAGGGAAAAAATTGGCATCCACTAGTGATTACACTCTGAGATACGAGTCAAACGGTCAAACCCCCGTATCTCTGCGATGTTCTGATGTGGAGATAAAAGGCTTTGTTTACTCTGTTGCTAGGGTAATGTATTTGGTTGCTAGGGAGAAAATTGGCATCCACTAGTGATTACACTCCGAATAACGAGTCAAACGGTCCAAACCCCGTGTCTCTACGATGTTCTGATGCGGAGATATAAGGGTTTGTTTACTCTGTTGCTAGGGTACTGTATTTGGTTGCTAGGGAAAAAATGGCATCCACTAGTGATTACCCTCCGAGTCATGAGTCAAACGGTCCAACCCCCGTGTCTCTACGATGTTCTGATGCGGAGATATAAGGCTTTGTTTACTCTGTTGCTAGGGTACTGTATTTGGTTGCTAAGGAAAAAAATGGCATCCACTAGTGATTACCCTCCGAGTCACGAGTCAAACGATCCAACCCCCGTGTCTCTACGATGTTCTGATGCGGAGATATAAGGCTTTGTTTACTCTGTTGCTAGGGTACTGTATTTGGTTGCTAGGGAAAAAAATTGCATCCACTAGTGATTACCCTCCGAGTCATGAGTCAAACGGTCCAACCCCCGTGTCTCTACGATGTTCTGATGCGGAGATATAAGGCTTTGTTTACTCTGTTGCTAGGGTACTGTATTTGGTTGCTAGGGAAAAAAATGGCATCCACTAGTGATTACCCTCCGAGTCACGAGTCAAACGGTCCAAACCCCCGTGTCTCTACGATGTTCTGATGCGGAGATATAAGGCTTTGTTTACTCTGTTGCTAGGGTACTGTATTTGGTTGCTAGGGAAAAAATTGGCATCCCATAATGATTACACTCTGAGTCACGAGTCAAACGGTCCAACCCCCATGTCTCTACGATGTTCTGATGTGGAGATATAAGGCTTTGTTTACTCTGTTGCTAGGGTACTGTATTTGGTTGCTAGGGGCGTGGCTTGGGAGTGGCCAATGATGTGCCCAGTGATTACACTCCGAGTCACAAGTAAAACGGTCCAACCCCCGTGTCTCTACGATGTTCTGATGCGGAGATATAAGGCTTTGTTTACTCTGTTGCTAGGGTACTGTATTTGGTTGCTAGGGAAAAAATTGGCATCCCATAATGATTACACTCTGAGTCACGAGTCAAACGGTCCAACCCCCGTGTCTCTACGATGTTCTGGTGCGGAGATATAAGGCTTTGTTTACTCTGTTGCTAGGGTACTGTATTTGGTTGCTAGGGAAAAAATTGGCATCCCATAATGATTACACTCTGAGTCACGAGTCAAACGGTCCAACCCCCGTGTCTCTACGATGTTCTGGTGCGGAGATATAAGGCTTTGTTTACTCTGTTGCTAGGGTACTGTATTTGGTTGCTAGGGAAAAAATTGCATCCACTAGTGATTACCCTCCGAGTCATGAGTCAAACGGTCCAACCCCCGTGTCTCTACGATGTTCTGATGCGGAGATATAAGGCTTTGTTTACTCTGTTGCTAGGGTACTGTATTTGGTTGCTAGGGAAAAAAATGGCATCCACTAGTGATTACCCTCCGAGTCACGAGTCAAACGGTCCAAACCCCATGTCTCTACGATGTTCTGATGCGGAGATATAAGGCTTTGTTTACTCTGTTGCTAGGGTACTGTATTTGGTTGCTAGGGAAAAAAATTGCATCCACTAGTGATTACCCTCCGAGTCATGAGTCAAACGGTCCAACCCCCGTGTCTCTACGATGTTCTGATGCGGAGATATAAGGCTTTGTTTACTCTGTTGCTAGGGTACTGTATTTGGTTGCTAGGGAAAAAAAATGGCATCCACTAGTGATTACCCTCCGAGTCACGAGTCAAACGGTCCAAACCCCATGTCTCTACGATGTTCTGATGCGGAGATATAAGGCTTTGTTTACTCTGTTGCTAGGGTACTGTATTTGGTTGCTAGGGAAAAAAATGGCATCCACTAGTGATTACCCTCCGAGTCATGAGTCAAACGGTCCAACCCCCATGTCTCTACGATGTTCTGATGCGGAGATATAAGGCTTTGTTTACTCTGTTGCTAGGGTACTGTATTTGGTTGCTAGGGAAAAAAATTGCATCCACTAGTGATTACCCTCCGAGTCATGAGTCAAACGGTCCAACCCCCGTGTCTCTACGATGTTCTGATGCGGAGATATAAGGCTTTGTTTACTCTGTTGCTAGGGTACTGTATTTGGTTGCTAGGGGAAAAAATGGCATCCACTAGTGATTACCCTCCGAGTCACGAGTCAAACGGTCCAAACCCCATGTCTCTACGATGTTCTGATGCGGAGATATAAGGCTTTGTTTACTCTGTTGCTAGGGTACTGTATTTGGTTGCTAGGGAAAAAAATGGCATCCACTAGTGATTACCCTCCGAGTCATGAGTCAAACGGTCCAACCCCCATGTCTCTACGATGTTCTGATGTGGAGATATAAGGCTTTGTTTACTCTGTTGCTAGGGTACTGTATTTGGTTGCTAGGGGCGTGGCTTGGGAGTGGCCAATGATGTGCCCAGTGATTACACTCCGAGTCACAAGTAAAACGGTCCAACCCCCGTGTCTCTACGATGTTCTGATGCGGAGATATAAGGCTTTGTTTACTCTGTTGCTAGGGTACTGTATTTGGTTGCTAGGGAAAAAATTGGCATCCCATAATGATTACACTCTGAGTCACGAGTCAAACGGTCCAACCCCCGTGTCTCTACGATGTTCTGGTGCGGAGATATAAGGCTTTGTTTACTCTGTTGCTAGGGTACTGTATTTGGTTGCTAGGGAAAAAATTGGCATCCCATAATGATTACACTCTGAGTCACGAGTCAAACGGTCCAACCCCCGTGTCTCTACGATGTTCTGGTGCGGAGATATAAGGCTTTGTTTACTCTGTTGCTAGGGTACTGTATTTGGTTGCTAGGGAAAAAATTGGCATCCCACAGTGATTACACTCTGAGTCACGAGTCAAACGGTCCAACCCCCGTGTCTCTACGATGTTCTGATGCAGAGATATAACTGTTTGAATTTTATGTTGCTAGGGTGCTCAAAACTGGTTGCTAGGGGCGTGGCTTAATAAGGATCCTGAGAGACTGATTGGATGCCTGAGTAAAATGAGCCCTCCCCCATGTCTCTGTGACACTGTGGTGCAAAGATATCCATCTGGGCATTTTATAATGGCAGTCTATGGGATAGGTTGCTAGGGTGCCCAAAATGGTTGCTAGGGTAACCTTACACCCCATTGTGGGGGACGTCCTGACAAAGTCTAGCACACTCTTTAATTTTAGCAACCCACATGTTTCTACGAAATCCTCGCTCGTACCTATGACCTGTCAAAGTATTTGCAATGTTAAGTCTATGGGATTTTCGCCCCATTGACTTTTCATTGGGGCACTTTTGGGCGCCTCTTACACCCCAGGGGTACAACTTACACCCCATTGTGATATATGTTCTTACAGAGTCTACCACCCTCTCCAAATGTTGTAACCTACATGTTTCTACAAAATCCTCGAGCGGAGCTATGACTCGTCAAAGTTGGGCTCAATGTTAAGTCAATGGGATTTTTCGGGTGGTTTTTCGCCCCCCTTTCGAAAATCCTGCACCCGATCGCTTATAAAAGTCATAGCAGTCGTGTCCTTAATAAGCCCTTCGATTTGAGCACTCTTTCATGGGTCTACGACAAACCGTGCGGGACGAGTTAGGTGCCGAAAAAACGTGCAGATGTAAGAATAAAATATAATAATAATAACTAGATAGGTACATTTCCTGAAGAAAATGTGAGTGGTGCTTGCCGTGGCAAATTTCAGGGGACAATTTATGATTATACTCCAAGCCAAAAGTAAAACGGTCCAACCCCCGTGTCTCTACGATGTTCTGAAGCAGAGATATAAGGCTTTGTTTACTCTGTTGCTAGGGTACTGTATTTGGTTGCTAGGGGAAAAAATGGCATCCACTAGTGATTACCCTCCGAGTCACGAGTCAAACGGTCCAACCCCCATGTCTTTACGATGTTCTGATGCGGAGTTATAAGGCTTTGTTTACTCTGTTGCTAGGGTACTGTATTTGGTTGCTAGGGGCGTGGCTTGGGAGTGGCCAATGATGTGCCTAGTGATTACACTCCGAGTCACAAGTAAAACGGTCCAACCCCCGTGTCTCTACGATGTTCTGATGTGGAGATATAAGGCTTTGTTTACTCTGTTGCTAGGGTACTGTATTTGGTTGCTAGGGGCGTGGCTTGGGAGTGGCCAATGATGTGCCTAGTGATTACACTCCGAGTCACAAGTAAAACGGTTCAACCCCCGTGTCTCTACGATGTTCTGATGCGGAGATATAAGGCTTTGTTTACTCTGTTGCTAGGGTACTGTATTTGGTTGCTAGGGGCGTGGCTTGGGAGTGGCCAATTATGTGCCCAGTGATTACACTCCGAGTCACAAGTAAAACGGTCCAACCCCCGTGTCTCTACGATGTTCTGATGCGGAGATATAAGGCTTTGTTTACTCTGTTGCTAGGGTACTGTATTTGGTTGCTAGGGGCGTGGCTTGGGAGTGGCCAATGATGTGCCCAGTGATTACACTCCGAGTCACAAGTAAAACGGTCCAAACCCCGTGTCTCTACGATGTTCTGATGCGGAGATATAAGGCTTTGTTTATTCGGTTGCTAGGGTGCTCAAATTTGGTTGCTAGGGGCGTGGCTTGGGAGTGGCCAATGATGTGCCCAATTGTTACACCCCTAGTCACAAGTAAAACGGTCCAACCCCCGTGTCTCTACGATGTTCTGATGCCGAGATATAACTGTTTGTATTTTATGTTGCTAGGGTGCTCAAAAGTGGTTGCTAGGGGCGTGGCTTAGTAAGTCTGTAAGGATCCTGTGAGACTGATTGGATGCCTGAGTAAAATGAGCCCACCCCCATGTCTCTATGACACTGTGGTGCAAAGATATCCATCCGGGCATTTTATAATGGCAGTCTATGGTATAGGTTGCTAGGGTGCCCAAAATGGTTGCTATGGTAACCTTACACCCCATTGTGGGGGACGTCCTGACAGAGTCTAGCACCCTCTTCAAATTTAGTAACCCACATGTTTCTATGAAATCCTGGCTCGGACCTATGACCCGTCAAAATTTTTGCAATGTTAAGTCTATGGGATTTTGCCCCATTGACTTTTCATTGGGGCACTTTTGGGCACCTCTTACACCCCAGGGGTACAACTTACACCCCATTGTGATCCATGTTCTTACAGAGCCTACCACCCTCTTCAAATGTTGTAACCCACATGTTTCTACAAAATCCTCGAGCGGAGCTATGACTCGTCAAAGTTGGGCGCAATGTTAAGTCAATGGGATTTTTTGGGTGGTTTTTCGCCCCCCTTTCGGAAATCCTGCACCCGATCGCTTATAAAAGTCATAGCACACCTCTCCTCAATAAGCCGGTCGATTTGAGCCCTAATTTATGGGTCTACGACAAAGCGTGCGGGACGAGTTACGCGCCGAAAAAGTGTCCAGAAAAAGAATAATAATAACTAGATAGGTACATTTCCTGAAGAAAATGTGAGTGGTGCTTGCCGTGGCAAATTTCGGGGGACAATATAT
This sequence comes from Misgurnus mizolepis, assembly GCA_025389145.1. NCBI lineage: Eukaryota > Metazoa > Chordata > Actinopteri > Cypriniformes > Cobitidae > Misgurnus > Misgurnus mizolepis. The sequence goes on from JAIFKI010000023.1 coordinate 7,533,701, forward strand.
GATTATACTCCAAGCCAAAAGTAAAACAATTCAACCCACATGTCTCTACGATATTCTGATGCGAAGATATAAGGCTTTGTTTATTCGGTTGCTAGGGTACTGTATTTGGTTGCTAGGGAGAAAATTGGCATCCACTAGTGATTACACTCCGAGTCACGAGTCAAACGGTCAAACCCCCGTGTCTCTACGATGTTCTGATGCGGAGATATAAGGCTTTGTTTACTCTGTTGCTAGGGTACTGTATTTGGTTGCTAGGGAAAAAATTGGCATCCACTAGTGATTACACTCCGAGATACGAGTCAAACGGTCCAACCCCCGTGTCTCTGCGATGTTCTGATGTGGAGATAAAAGGCTTTGTTTACTCTGTTGCTAGGGTACTGTATTTGGTTGCTAGGGAGAAAATTGGCATCCACTAGTGATTACACTCCGAGTCACGAGTCAAACGGTCCAAACCCCGTGTCTCTACGATGTTCTGATGCGGAGATATAAGGGTTTGTTTACTCTGTTGCTAGGGTACTGTATTTGGTTGCTAGGGAAAAAATGGCATCCACTAGTGATTACCCTCCGAGTCATGAGTCAAACGGTCCAACCCCCGTGTTTCTACGATGTTCTGATGCGGAGATATAAGGCTTTGTTTACTCTGTTGCTAGGGTACTGTATTTGGTTGCTAAGGAAAAAAATGGCATCCACTAGTGATTACACTCTCAGTCATGAGTCAAACGGTCCAACCCCCGTGTCTCTACGATGTTCTGATGCGGAGATATAAGGCTTTGTTTACTCTGTTGCTAGGGTACTGTATTTGGTTGCTAGGGAAAAAAATGGCATCCACTAGTGATTACCCTCCGAGTCACGAGTCAAACGGTCCAAACCCCGTGTCTCTACGATGTTCTGATGCGGAGATATAAGGCTTTGTGTACTCTGTTGCTAGGGTACTGTATTTGGTTGCTAGGGAAAAAAATGGCATCCACTAGTGATTACCCTCCGAGTCACGAGTCAAACGGTCCAACCCCCGTGTCTCTACGATGTTCTGATGCGGAGATATAAGGCTTTGTTTACTCTGTTGCTAGGGTACTGTATTTGGTTGCTAGGGAAAAAAATTGCATCCACTAGTGATTACCCTCCGAGTCATAAGTCAAACGGTCCAACCCCCGTGTCTCTACGATGTTCTGATGCGGAGATATAAGGCTTTGTTTACTCTGTTGCTAGGGTACTGTATTTGGTTGCTAGGGAAAAAAATGGCATCCACTAGTGATTACCCTCCGAGTCATGAGTCAAACGGTCCAAACCCCATGTCTCTACGATGTTCTGATGTGGAGATATAAGGCTTTGTTTACTCTGTTGCTAGGGTACTGTATTTGGTTGCTAGGGGCGTGGCTTGGGAGTGGCCAATGATGTGCCCAGTGATTACACTCCGAGTCACAAGTAAAACGGTCCAAACCCCGTGTCTCTACGATGTTCTGATGCGGAGATATAAGGCTTTGTTTATTCGGTTGCTAGGGTGCTCAAATTTGGTTGCTAGGGGCGTGGCTTGGGAGTGGCCAATGATGTGCCCAATTGTTACACCCCTAGTCACAAGTAAAACGGTCCAACCCCCGTGTCTCTACGATGTTCTGATGCCGAGATATAACTGTTTGTATTTTATGTTGCTAGGGTGCTCAAAAGTGGTTGCTAGGGGCGTGGCTTAGTAAGTCTGTAAGGATCCTGTGAGACTGATTGGATGCCTGAGTAAAATGAGCCCACCCCCATGTCTCTATGACACTGTGGTGCAAAGATATCCATCCGGGCATTTTATAATGGCAGTCTATGGTATAGGTTGCTAGGGTGCCCAAAATGGTTGCTATGGTAACCTTACACCCCATTGTGGGGGACGTCCTGACAGAGTCTAGCACCCTCTTCAAATTTAGTAACCCACATGTTTCTATGAAATCCTGGCTCGGACCTATGACCCGTCAAAATTTTTGCAATGTTAAGTCTATGGGATTTTGCCCCATTGACTTTTCATTGGGGCACTTTTGGGCACCTCTTACACCCCAGGGGTACAACTTACACCCCATTGTGATCCATGTTCTTACAGAGCCTACCACCCTCTTCAAATGTTGTAACCCACATGTTTCTACAAAATCCTCGAGCGGAGCTATGACTCGTCAAAGTTGGGCGCAATGTTAAGTCAATGGGATTTTTTGGGTGGTTTTTCGCCCCCCTTTCGGAAATCCTGCACCCGATCGCTTATAAAAGTCATAGCACACCTCTCCTCAATAAGCCGGTCGATTTGAGCCCTAATTTATGGGTCTACGACAAAGCGTGCGGGACGAGTTACGCGCCGAAAAAGTGTCCAGAAAAAGAATAATAATAACTAGATAGGTACATTTCCTGAAGAAAATGTGAGTGGTGCTTGCCGTGGCAAATTTCGGGGGACAATATATGATTATACTCCAAGCCAAAAGTAAAACAATTCAACCCACATGTCTCTACGATATTCTGATGCGAAGATATAAGGCTTTGTTTATTCGGTTGCTAGGGTACTGTATTTGGTTGCTAGGGAGAAAATTGGCATCCACTAGTGATTACACTCCGAGTCACGAGTCAAACGGTCAAACCCCCGTGTCTCTACGATGTTCTGATGCGGAGATATAAGGCTTTGTTTACTCTGTTGCTAGGGTACTGTATTTGGTTGCTAGGGAAAAAATTGGCATCCACTAGTGATTACACTCCGAGATACGAGTCAAACGGTCCAACCCCCGTGTCTCTGCGATGTTCTGATGTGGAGATAAAAGGCTTTGTTTACTCTGTTGCTAGGGTACTGTATTTGGTTGCTAGGGAGAAAATTGGCATCCACTAGTGATTACACTCCGAGTCACGAGTCAAACGGTCCAAACCCCGTGTCTCTACGATGTTCTGATGCGGAGATATAAGGGTTTGTTTACTCTGTTGCTAGGGTACTGTATTTGGTTGCTAGGGAAAAAATGGCATCCACTAGTGATTACCCTCCGAGTCATGAGTCAAACGGTCCAACCCCCGTGTTTCTACGATGTTCTGATGCGGAGATATAAGGCTTTGTTTACTCTGTTGCTAGGGTACTGTATTTGGTTGCTAAGGAAAAAAATGGCATCCACTAGTGATTACACTCTCAGTCATGAGTCAAACGGTCCAACCCCCGTGTCTCTACGATGTTCTGATGCGGAGATATAAGGCTTTGTTTACTCTGTTGCTAGGGTACTGTATTTGGTTGCTAGGGAAAAAAATGGCATCCACTAGTGATTACCCTCCGAGTCACGAGTCAAACGGTCCAAACCCCGTGTCTCTACGATGTTCTGATGCGGAGATATAAGGCTTTGTGTACTCTGTTGCTAGGGTACTGTATTTGGTTGCTAGGGAAAAAAATGGCATCCACTAGTGATTACCCTCCGAGTCACGAGTCAAACGGTCCAACCCCCGTGTCTCTACGATGTTCTGATGCGGAGATATAAGGCTTTGTTTACTCTGTTGCTAGGGTACTGTATTTGGTTGCTAGGGAAAAAAATTGCATCCACTAGTGATTACCCTCCGAGTCATAAGTCAAACGGTCCAACCCCCGTGTCTCTACGATGTTCTGATGCGGAGATATAAGGCTTTGTTTACTCTGTTGCTAGGGTACTGTATTTGGTTGCTAGGGAAAAAAATGGCATCCACTAGTGATTACCCTCCGAGTCATGAGTCAAACGGTCCAAACCCCATGTCTCTACGATGTTCTGATGTGGAGATATAAGGCTTTGTTTACTCTGTTGCTAGGGTACTGTATTTGGTTGCTAGGGGCGTGGCTTGGGAGTGGCCAATTATGTGCCCAGTGATTACACTCCGAGTCACAAGTAAAACGGTCCAACCCCCGTGTCTCTACGATGTTCTGATGCGGAGATATAAGGCTTTGTTTACTCTGTTGCTAGGGTACTGTATTTGGTTGCTAGGGGCGTGGCTTGGGAGTGGCCAATGATGTGCCCAGTGATTACACTCCGAGTCACAAGTAAAACGGTCCAAACCCCGTGTCTCCACGATGTTCTGATGCGGAGATATAAGGCTTTGTTTATTCGGTTGCTAGGGTGCTCAAATTTGGTTGCTAGGGGCGTGGCTTGGGAGTGGCCAATGATGTGCCCAATTGTTACACCCCTAGTCACAAGTAAAACGGTCCAACCCCCGTGTCTCTACGATGTTCTGATGCCGAGATATAACTGTTTGTATTTTATGTTGCTAGGGTGCTCAAAAGTGGTTGCTAGGGGCGTGGCTTAGTAAGTCTGTAAGGATCCTGAGAGACTGATTGGATGCCTGAGTAAAATGAGCCCACCCCCATGTCTCTATGACACTGTGGTGCAAAGATATCCATCCAGGCATTTTATAATGGCAGTCTATGGTATAGGTTGCTAGGGTGCCCAAAATGGTTGCTATGGTAACCTTACACCCCATTGTGGGGGACGTCCTGACAGAGTCTAGCACCCTCTTCAAATTTAGTAACCCACATGTTTCTATGAAATCCTGGCTCGGACCTATGACCCGTCAAAATTTTTGCAATGGTAAGTCTATGGGATTTTGCCCCATTGACTTTTCATTGGGGCACTTTTGGGCACCTCTTACACCCCAGGGGTACAACTTACACCCCATTGTGATCCATGTTCTTAAAGAGCCTACCACCCTCTTCAAATGTTATAACCCACATGTTTCTACAAAATCCTCGAGCGGAGCTATGACTCGTCAAAGTTGGGCGCAATGTTAAGTCAATGGGATTTTTTGGGTGGTTTTTCGCCCCCCTTTCGGAAATCCTGCACCCGATCGCTTATAAAAGTCATAGCAGTCTTCTCCTCAATAAGCCGGTCGATTTGAGCCCTAATTTATGGGTCTACGACAAAGCGTGCGGGACGAGTTACGCGCCAAAAAAGTGTCCAGAAAAAGAAGAATAATAATAATAATAAGTATGCAAGATAGTAATAGTGATGCTTTGCATAAATGCAAGCACCACTAATAATAATAATAATAATAAGTATGCAAGATAGTAATAGTGATGCTTTGCATAAATGCAAGCACCACTAACTAGATAGGTACATTTCCTGAAGAAAATGTGAGTGGTGCTTGCCGTGGCAAAATTCTGGGGAACATATATGATTATACTCCAAGCCAAAAGTAAAACGATCCAACTCCTGTGTCTCTACGATGTTCTGATGCGAAGATATTAGGCTTTGTTTACTCTGTTGCTAGGGTACTGTATTTGGTTGCTAGGGAAAAAATTGGCATCCCATAGTGATTACACTCTGAGTCACGAGTCAAACGGTCCAACCCCCGTGTCTCTACGATGTTCGGATGCGGAGATATAAGGCTTTGTTTACTCTGTTGCTAGGGTCCTGCATTTGGTTGCTAGGGAAAAAAATGGCATCCACTAGTGATTACGCTCCGAGTCACGAGTCAAATGGTCCAAACCCCATGTCTCTACGATGTTCTGATGCGGAGATATAAGGCTTTGTGTATTCGGTTGCTAGGGTAGTGTATTTGGTTGCTAGGGAGAAAATTGGCATCCCATAATGATCATACTCCAAGCCACAAGTAAAACGGGCCAACCCCCGTGTCTCTACGATGTTCTGATGCGGAGATATAAGGCTTTGTTTACTCTGTTGCTAGGGTACTGTATTTGGTTGCTAGGGAAAAAAATTGGCATCCCATAATGATTACACTCCGAGTCACAAGTCAAACAGTCCAACCCCCGTGTCTCTACGATGTTCTGATACGGAGATATAAGGCTTTGTTTACTCTGTTGCTAGGGTACTGTATTTGGTTGCTAGGGAAAAAATTGGCATCCCATAATGATTACACTCTGAGTCACGAGTCAAACGGTCCAACCCCCGTGTCTCTACGATGTTCTGATGCCGAGATATAACTGTTTGAATTTTAAGTTGCTAGGGTGCTCAAAAGTGGTTGCTAGGGGCGTGGCTTAATACCTATGTAAGGATCCTGAGAGACTGATTGGATGCCTGAGTAAAATGAGCCCACCCCCATGTCTCTATGACAGTGTGATGCAAAGATATCCATCTGGGCATTTTATAATGGCAGTCTAAGGGAGATGTTGCTAGGGTGCCCAAAATTGTTGCTAGGGGCGTGGCTTAATAGCTCTGGGATGATCCTGAGAGACTGATTGGATGCCCGAGTGAAATGAGCCCACCCACTTATCTCTACGACACTGTAAAGCAAAGATATCCCATCTGGAACTGTTTTATTCCCTTATATGGGCATGTTTCCTGCCCCATTATAAGTCAATGGGAATTTTTGGGTGCCTCTTACACCCCAGGGGTACAACTTACACCCCATTGTGATCCATGTTCTTACAGAGCCTACCACCCTCTTCAAATGTTGTAACCCACATGTTTCTATAAAATCCTCGAGCGGAGCTATGACCTGTCAAAGTTGGGCGCAATGTTAAGTCAATGGGATTTTTCGGGTGGTTTTTCACCCCCCTTTCAGAAATCCTGCACCCGATCCCTTATAAAAGTCATAGCACACCTCTCCTCAATAATCCGGTCGATTTGAGCCCTCTTTCGTGGGACTACGTTAAACCGTGCGGGACGAGTTACGCGCCGAAAAAGTGTCCAGAAAAAGAAGAATAATAATTATAAATAATAAGTATGAGCAATAGTAATAGTGATGCCTTGCATAAATGCAAGCACCACTAATAATATCCCTGAGGAATAGTAATAGTGATGCCTTGCATAAATGCAAGCACCACTAATAATAATAATAATAATAATAATAATAAGTTTAAGTGCAACAACAGTATGTTGGCTTTCTCAAGCCAACATAATAATAATAACTAGATAGAAAAGTTTGTTGACAAACTTTATGTTGGCTTGACAAAGCGTAGCCTGAACGTTTAAAACGGTTTGATAGAAGTTTAGTTTAGTAGGCTATCTGGCTGTTAATATGTTTAAGTATGAAGCTAGGCTGATTTAGCATGATGCTAACATGATTAGCATGAAGCTAGAATGATGCTAGCATGATTAGCATGAAGCTAGCATGATTCTAGCATGAGTAACATGAAGCTAGCATGATGTTAGCAGGATTAGCATGAAGCTAGCATGATGTTAGCATGATTAGCATGAAGCTAGCATGATGCTAGCATGATTAGCATGAAGTTAACATGAAGCTAGCATGATGCTAACATGAATTAGCATGACGTTAGCATGATGCTAATATGAATTAGCATGAAGCTAGCATGATGCTAACATGAATTAGCATGAAGCTAGCATGATGCTAAAATGAATTAGCATGAAGCTAGCATGATGCTAACATGAATTAGCATGAAGCTAGCATGATGCTAACATGAATTAGCATGAAGCTAGCATGATGCTAATATGAATTAGCATGAAGCTAGCATGATGCTAACATGAATTAGCATGAAGCTAGCATGATGCTAAAATGAATTAGCATGAAGCTAGCATGATGCTAACATGAATTAGCATGAAGCTAGCATGATGCTAACATGAATTAGCATGAAGCTAGCATGATGCTAACATGAATTAGCATGAAGCTAGCATGATGCTAACATGAATTAGCATGAAGCTAGCATGATGCTAACATGAATTAGCATGAAGTTAGCATGATGCTAACATGAATTAGCATGAAGCTAGCATGATGTTAACATGAATTAGCATGAAGCTAGCATGATGCTAACATGAATTAGCATGATGCTAACATGAATTAGCATGAAGCTAGCATGATGTTAACATGAATTAGCATGAAGCTAGCATGATGTTAACATGAATTAGCATGAAGCTAGCATGATGCTAATATGAATTAGCATGAAGCTAGCATGATGCTAACATGAATTAGCATGAAGCTAGCATGATGCTAACATGAATTAGCATGAAGCTAGCATGATGCTAACATGAATTAGCATGAAGCTAGCACGATGCTAGCATGATTAGCATGAAGCTAGCACGATGCTAGCATGATTAGCATGAAGCTAGCACGATGCTAGCATGATTAGCATGAAGCTAACATGAATTAGCATGAAGCTAGCACGACGCTAACATGAATTAGCATGAAGCTAGCACGACGCTAACATGAATTAGCATGAAGCTAGCACGACGCTAACATGAATTAGCATGAAGCTAGCACGATGCTAACATGAATTAGCATGAAGCTAGCACGACGCTAACATGAATTAGCATGAAGCTAGCACGACGCTAACATGAATTAGCATGAAGCTAGCACGATGCCAACATGAATTAGCATGAAGCTAGCACGACGCCAACATGAATTAGCATGAAGCTAGCACGATGCCAACATGAATTAGCATGAAGCTAGCACGACGCTAACATGAATTAGCATGAAGCTAGCACGACGCTAACATGAATTAGCATGAAGCTAGCACGACGCTAACATGAATTAGCATGAAGCTAGCACGACGCTAACATGAATTAGCATGAAGCTAGCACGACGCTAACATGAATTAGCATGAAGCTAGCACGACGCTAACATGAATTAGCATGAAGCTAGCACGACGCTAACATGAATTAGCATGAAGCTAGCACGACGCCAACATGAATTAGCATGAAGCTAGCACGATGCCAACATGAATTAGCATGAAGCTAGCACGATGCTAACATGAATTAGCATGAAGCTAGCACGATGCTAACATGAAATAGCATGAAGCTAGCACGATGCTAACATGAATTAGCATGAAGCTAGCACGATGCTAACATGAATTAGCATGAAGCTAGCACGATGTTAACATGAATTAGCATGAAGCTAGCACGATGTTAACATGAATTAGCATGAAGCTAGCACGACGCTAACATGAATTAGCATGAAGCTAGCACGACGCTAACATGAATTAGCATGAAGCTAGCACGACGCTAACATGAATTAGCATGAAGCTAGCACGACGCTTACATGAATTAGCATGAAGCTAGCACGATGCCAACATGAATTAGCATGAAGCTAGCACGATGCCAACATGAATTAGCATGAAGCTAGCACGATGCTAACATGAATTAGCATGAAGCTAGCACGATGCCAACATGAAATAGCATGAAGCTAGCACGATGCTAACATGAATTAGCATGAAGCTAGCACGATGCTAACATGAATTAGCATGAAGCTAGCACGATGCTAACATGAATTAGCATGAAGCTAGCACGATGCTAACATGAATTAGCATGAAGCTAGCACGATGCTAACATGAATTAGCATGAAGCTAGCACGATGCTAACATGAATTAGCATGAAGCTAGCATGAAGCTAACATGAATTAGCATGAAGCTAGCATGATTTATTATGAAATTAGCATAAAGCTAGCACTAAACTAGCATGAAGCTAGCATGACTTAGCATGAAGCTAGCATAAGGCTAACATGACCAAAAGACCCAACCCCCATGTCTCTATGATTTTCGGATCCAGAGATATAAGGCTTTGTTTATTATGTTGCTAGGGTGCTCATATTTGGTTGCTAGGGGCATGGCTTAATACCTCAATAAGAATCCTCCGAGACTGATTGGATGCCTGAGTAAAATGAGCCCACCCCCATGTCTCTGTGACACTGTAAAGCGAAGATATTCCATCTGGGACGCTTTTATTCCCTTATATGGGCATGTTTCCTGCCCCGTTATAAGTCAATGGGGAATTTTGGGGTCCTCTTACACCCAAGGGGTACAGCTTACACCCCAATGTGAGGTATGTTCTCACAGTGCCTGCCAGCCTCTTGAAAAGTGGTAACCCACAAGTTTCTACAAATTTCTCGCTTGCAGCTATGACCCGTCAAAGTTGTCGCAATGTTAAGTAAATGGGACTTTTCCGAAGTTTAATGTCCCGTTTTAGGAATTCTGTAAGTCGGATCCCGTCAAAAAGATATAGCACACTTCTTTAGACCAGTCAGAATGTCCGTGGAAAATTTCGTTGATGTAGCTTGAAAGCTGTCGGACGAGTTAGCCGCAGAAATTTTAGTCTCAGAAGAAGAAGAAGAAGAAGAAGAAGAAGAAGAAGAAGAAGAAGTTTAAATACAATATCAGTATGTTGGCTTTGTCAAGCCAACATAATAATAATAAGTTTAAGTGCAACAACAGTATGTTGGCTTTCTCAAGCCAACATAATAATAATAATAATAATAAGTTTAAGTGCAACAACAGTATGTTGGCTTTCTCAAGCCAACATAATAATGCTGACTATTATTATTCAATATTAGTTCTCATTCTTGAAGTGCACTTTCTACTGCCCGTATGATCAGATTCACGATGTTGAACCAAAGACTTAATAAATACATAGAGCGCACTATGAACGCTTTGGTTATCAATATCAAACATCTGTCTAGGAAACAAAAACATTTTAGCTACAAAAACCTAGAATCTCGATGGTTACACTTGAAAAATGATTTATTGTTATAAGGAATTCTCTGCCTTGGAATTATAAGGATCTATCCATATTCTGAGTAGTTGTAAGATACTGAGCTTCAAAGTTTTTGCATTTCATATACTACAAATGTTCTTTAATACATCAATGTGGCAGAAAACCTAACTGGATTCTAAATGTACAATATCAGAATTCTCTCAAAGTTGTAAGTGGGGAAATATGGAAAGGTGAACTGCAGATAGAACAAAAACAAAAACACTTTCTGCATGGAATTATAAGGTTCTAACAAACAAAACATTTATTAAATCAATCATTTTCAATCATTTTCAATCGTTTTAAAATTTGTATTTGACCTATAAGGTTAATATTGTACAATTTAGGACATTTTAAGAGTAAAAACTAGAAAAAAAAGTTTAAAGGTGCCGTAGAATGTAAAGCTGTATTTAAGTAGGCATAGATGAATAATAAGAGTTCTGTACATGGTAATGATATATTTTGTGCCTCAAACACGATTGTTACCTCCTTCTTATGTAAACCTTGTGCATGCAGAAGACCACTGGACAACAGGCCAATCTCAACATAACACAAACTGTGACGTTACAGTCGTGATGTATGCCTCAACATTACAGTAAGTCAGAAAAGTGAGTACACCCCTCACATTTCAGGTAATGTATCTTCTCAAGGGACCATACTATAGAAATGAAATTTGGATATATTTTGGAGTAGTCAATGTGCTGTTTGTATAGCAGTATAGATTTGAGTCGTCTAAAAATAACTTAACACACAGCGATTAATGTAAAAAAAAGTGAGTACACCCTAAGTGATAATAGATGAATGTCATTTAACTATGTAAAGCCTATTCATCATCTTCATGTTACACAAATCTTGTATAAGAAAACTTAAAATGTGGTGCTTTGAGTACAATTCTCTCATACTGACCACTGGATGTTGAACATGGCAGCTCATGGGAAAGAACTCTGAGTATTTGAGAATTAGAACTGTTGCTCTTCACAAAGATGGCTAAGAATAATGGCTAAGAATTATGTGCCCGATAACCGATATGCTGAACCGATTTTTATTTACTGTTATACTTCTGTTTTTTACATAATTACTACAACACTACTGAACTGAACAAACCCTTATAATAATAATAATAATCATCATCATCACAATAACTCCCTCTATGCATACAAAGTCATAAATGAAGGGGTCTAAAAGAGTGAAGAATAATATTAATTTAATGAATAATGTAGAAACTATATTCCCAATACATGGGCCATTCCAAACACCCCTATCATTTCGTCAAAAATGGACTGATCCAAAGTTCGCGCTGCAGTTGCCAGGTAACGGAGCAGTAGAGAGAGGGAGAGAAAAGTATAGCGGAGTTGGCTGCTTGTTATACATAGTTTATAGAGTAAAACAGGTGGATTAAGTGCCTTTTTTTGGGATATAATATTGTTGTTTTGACCGGCAACCTGTAGCCTTCAGCAGTCCAACAAGTAGTTAGCAAAGAGATTTTCCAAATAATATCACTGACTGGAATACTACATTCAGGAAAGTAACAAACAAAACGGCTTATATATCACAGAATTTCTTAACTGGTAACGTTATTTGATGTCAGAATAATTAATATTTTGTTGTTATAGCTTATGAAATGGCTGTTTACAGCACTGTTTATCTATGCATTTACTCACGCATTAACTGTATCAAACTGTGACCGCTTGCGGAGGTAATAAATAATTAATTAATATCCACAGACATTTATTTAGATATTTTAGCAATCTGGGAAATGTTAATATAACTTAATCTTGTTAAAAGTGATGGCTGTGCTTTAGCCTTCAACCCCGGTAAGTGAACAGCAATATGAACGTGATTTTACGATGCTAATGACAAGCATAAATAACAGAAAAACTAATTTAATTTAGCGTTTTTAGTTCCACAAAGCATTAATTCATGGCTGTGCTACGTCGTTATTGGGACCGAATTTTATGGATCAGCCAGCGGGACTCTGTGAGTTCGTCTCTATTCTTGGACAAGCTACATACATTGCTTTTAATATATCAGCTTATTTAACATAACATACATTAATGCACAAATGTGTTATAAATGCCTCATATGCAAAGTAAGTATATTCAAAGTCCTTTAAAAGAAGTCGCATCACTCCGCCGTCATATTTGCTGTGCACGCTGCTGCTGCTGTGAGCTCCTCTCCTCAGATGCGTCCGGCGCGCAATTCTCAATTCTCTTGTTTATCGGTCAATCCGATATCACAAAAACGATATCCGATAATCGGAAAACGTGCGAATATCGGGGAAAATATCGGAAAACAGATATATCGGTCAATCTCTAGTCTTAGTACACAATGTAACTACAGAAGAGTCCAGTTTTAAATAGGAAAAATATCGATACTCTTTGGTTATTTTTTTAGCGCAATGCTAATGGTCAAATCAGATTCAATGGATTGTGCAAAGCTGTGCTAAAAGTGCTAGCGCCAGACCCAGAGATCAGCTGAATGGATTTAACGTTTAACTCTATAGGGGAGCTGGAAAATGAGCAAAAAAGTGGAATGTCCCTTTAAATGTATTGGATGATATTTACTTTTTGTAACATTTAGTTGCATTATATGTCTGGTATTTGTGAATTTTACCTTAAGATGGTTTAATTTTCTCATGAGCTCCTCAACTGTGTGGAAGATCTCGTCCACATTCTTGATTACATGCTGCTGGTTGCTAACCTGTGGCTGGTCAAGCCCTTCTCTTTGACCTAGGCTCTCAGGCAGTGACTGATCTGTTGGAGAGAGGTCTATTGAAGTCTCTTGTTCTTCTTCCAAAAGTGACGTTGAGAACATGTTTTGATTCTGATGGTTCTCCGATATGTCAGAGTCTTTGATTTCATCTGTGCTGCTTTCATCTGTGAAAGCACCAGCTTGGTCTTTGGGCATTACCAGATAAAACATGTTCCCTGCAATCAAAGTAATGATAATTGATCATATACATCACAGCATTAGGGGCAATTCACATTTCGCGTCTCTTGCGTGCGCAAATACTTATTTTAAATGTAGCCGCGCAGCAAGCACACTCCAATAGCAAGCAACCCAAACCAGCTCTTTTTCAGGCACAGCGGCACCGCAACAATTTCAAATACTTCAACTTTTCAAAATGCTGCCAATATGCTGATTTTTTGTTCACGGCCATATCATAATTTTGATTTTAATTGTGAACCTGTAATATATAAAATTTACAGTGGTGGGCCGTCAGGACCAGCAGGGCCTTCTCTGCTGGCCCTATAAAAAATAAAAAAAATTTTTTTTTTTTAAAGTGTTAAATGTTTTTCTTTAGTATGCTATTTTTTTTCATTGGTGTAATGTCCAAAATTCTTTAATTTTGTTGAGGTTGAACCGGAGTACCCTCAAAAATTCACATTAAAATCAGCTTATTCAGCTGGGGCCAGCTCTACAGATACTGCTAGGCTTGTGTTGAAGGACAACACATCTGATTTGTTACAATCATTAGTGACAGAAACATCAACCAATCAAATGTTGACGTTTATTGACAGCACGTCCTCCGGGTCTAGCGACGTGCCCAGCGCTACCCCTGACGTCTGTCGTCAATTTCCAACGTGAGCGCGAAATTCAATTATTATTAAAGAAAATGACATAAGCGCTGTTGCAGATACATGCGATCTTGTTGCCCCAGCACAAGAAGTTATTTTGTTGGCCGTGTTTACTTTTTAATACGAGTAAAGGGACATGGAATGATTCTGGCTTTGACAGTCTGAACAGCTTCACGAAGGCAGCTCTTAAACACCAAGGCTCCGAGCGCCATAATAATGTCATGCATTTAAAAACTTTTGGTGAAAGTCTTGTGGATTTGGAACTTAACGAGTATAGAAAACGGGAGATCAGCGTCCACAATGAGAGGGTCAGAAAGAACCGGGACATTCTGAAGCGTCTTAGTGAGTGACTGTGTTCTCTTTTTGGGACGGCGAGAATTATCAGGGGACACGTTGAAGGTTCGCTGAACAGGGGTAATTACTTGGAATTGTTAACGCTATAGCGGAGCATGATGCTGACTTGCGACATCATCTTGCCACGGCCACAGTTTTTACAGGACCGTCAGGAAAAAATCAAAACGATATAATAAATGCAGTGTCAGATGTGTTAAATGATCACATCAAAGAAGAAATTAAACAAACAAATTTTGTGGCAGTTATGGTGGATGAGACGACTGACTTCAGTAACACAGCGCAGCTCTTATGTCCTCGGATATGTGACTGAAAAGTGACGGGTGAGTGTTTTACTACTTGTCGAGTATTGTATCATGCAGATTGTGGTTTGTATCTGATAATAAGCATTACTAAGGGCTTATGCACATTGTTATTGAGTGGTTCGTGTTGCACTAATAGTAGCCTGTAGCATGTGGATGTGACACTATGCACACAGTGTGCATAGGGGGATTACATGATACATGCAGTGAAATTTAGTCTGAGTTCAACCCACCATTACCTAGCATACTGTTTTAGGCTAATTGTTGATCAGCTGTCATGTTGCTGAGTGCCTGTATGTACGGCCGAATATGCACATTATTTCTGACTTCCTGACTACTAAAAAGACCATTGTTGAGTCCCAATTCGCATACTATCTGGCCTAGTATTCAAAACTAGAATTAGTACGTCTCAAATCGTAGTATGTTGGAATGAGTATCCCAAAGATACCCGGATGGTCTACTATTTCCGGTTAGAATTTGAAGTGCAGATCAATGAACACTCTAATGGCTAATATTGCCCACAACCCATTGCGTGCCGGAGGGAGGAGCTTAACCACACTGACCCTCTTGCTTATTTGTAGTAGTACTGTGGCTGTAGAAATGTTAACTTTATTAGTCCAGCGAAAGAAACATGGTTCCTACACGTTTACTGTAGTAAAAGCATGGTTTATTTTCATCTGGGTATTTTTGAGTTATATGTAAATATAAAATACGTTAAACAATAGTTATACTATAAACTTTTTAATATTTGGACTTTTTTTACACACATTGCACATGAACGTCAGAACCAGCCGCCTCACAAACGACCTGCGTTTGGTTCTAATGATGCTCTGCTTCACTCCTCAACTTGGTAGAACACATTGTAAAATGTATTGTGAAAAAAAAACGATGAGAAATAAAGATGGGAATAGTAAATAAAATTATATTTGACATAAGTACCAAGAATGAATGAAATATTGTTAACAGTCGTGGTGTGCGTAACTAGGCAACCACGTTTTCGTTCAAGTTGCATGACGTCATCGAAGTACGTCCCAGAACGTGCATACTGTTTTGCTACACACTCAAAAGTATGTACATTTTCCTCACAAAAACAGTACATACTTTTAGGTCGTAGTATAAGTAGGCGAATTGGGACTCAGCACATGATTGTATAGTTTTTTTCTACTTTAAGAAATACAAAGTGTTACTGTTTATTGTCACAAGTTTCATAAATTCATAATTTCAGCACATTCTCCTGTTACAAGACAGGAGACAGGCAAACAGAAAGAGAGAAATAAACTGTATCCATTATCATTCAGGGCCGGTGCTCAAAACCATGTAATATGATCTGGGATGATATTTAGTTTCAGTCAATGGAAACCAAAAACAAACCTATGAAGTTTGAATCACAAACAGAAAACCGGCCCAGAATGCTTCTCACAAATTAAAATTCAATATATTAGCCCCACCTTTTTCCTTAGAGGATTGGTTGGAGGTAACATCATCGGTGATGTCATCAGGAATAGAACAGCCCACACCCACAACTGTTAATGAAAGAAAGGAAGATGTGTGTGTGTCGAAGTGAAAGCAGGTTTGTGCAAATGTGACAGTGAGAAGTTGTTTTTTGCAAACAAACATGTGGAATTTTTCAGATATATGCAGACATAAGACCAGGACACATGAGTGTGTAATTGAGAGAGGATTGTGTATATGATGTGGAAAAGGCAGAAAAGAGAAAGTGATATAAAAGAAGCGTGTTAAAAATCCCATAAGCAATCATAGCGTGTTCTGAGCACATGCAGAGAAAAATACAGAAAGAGGGGAATATATAAAAATATAATTTTTCTTTTAATCTATTTGCTAAATTTGACAGAATTTTTTTAAAAGGCAAACATTTTAAGTTAGTTTAAGGTCAAGACATAAAAATTTTGCTTTAAAATTTAAACTTGTTATGTAGTTGCTGATCAATAGGGATGCACTATACTGTAAGCTGAAACCAAAGCCATATTCGGATGATAATTGTTTCTTGGGGGACGCAAGGTATTTTCATCCTTTGTCTGTGTTTTTTTAATTGTCTTCCGAATTCTCATCTCTGATTTTTATAAAAGGTATCAATGCAAAAGTCACTCTTGCAAATCTTTTTATACAATAAAAAAGCACTGTATGGTCACGCACTTCGCATTCATTTTGCATTAGTGAACAGTCTTTGCATGCATTTAAAACACCTTCATAACTAAAAGTATATTTAAATATATATTGAAACAACGTTTCATTATCACTCCAAAACACCATAAATGTATTCAATTATACATACATTACATATAACACATGTTAATGACCAAGCATCAGGGTTAAGTGAATAATAATGTAATTAAAGGGATAGTTGAATTTTTTTTTATAAAAATGAGAACTATACACAGGGTTCCTGTTTACAAACATTCCAGGGTGTGTGCGCGTCCTAGAGGCAGAAAGCACGATTGGTGAGCTGGTCAGCTACTGCAACAACCTTACATATTGAAGATTTCTTTATTGTTTGTATATAACTGCTCACTAAATATAACGTGATTTTAGTTGGATCTGTTTGTCTGTCTTTAATTTTGCTGTGTTACTGTGATACATGTATGAATTATCATGTTAGGCTAGTAATGTAGTTCAGATCCGATCTGTGCGTCTTGTAGCCGTTTTTCAGATTATCTGCACTGTTTCTATGGCAATGACGTTGCGCTGGCATGACAATCTGCCTCGACGTCTGACGTGTTTTATGTGACGTGACAGCATGATGTAACCGAAAAGCTACACAAATGCGATCAGGACGGTCAGGCTGGATTTCAAACCACCTCTGGATGTAGCCTGAAACGGATTAGAAAAAACAGATTTCATGTGGTTTTTAGCCGTTCACATGTTCTAAATGTTTTGGATATGCACCAAAATTGGATTTGGACTGACAGTGTAAACAAGGTCTAATGCACCTCTTCCTGCATCGGCTGTCTGTGAGAGGCTTGATAGAGCATGAAATTCAAGTTATTTTTGAGGTTTTACAATTTTGAGTAGCATGTTGCAAACTGAAATTCATTGTCATTGTCACAGATCTTCGCATTTTTCTGTGTCTTTACCACGGACTTTTCTTTTCCGTGTCAGTTTCAATTATTGGTTAACTCAATTGTTTTTCCTATTTTCTTACAATTTACGCGTCGGTTTGGGGTAAGAACGACTTTCTGTAACATTCAAACCCAACTCCTAACCCTAGCGTCAGGCAACAATTGTTAAAGTGACATCCTAACCCAAACCCCAAATCTAACCCCAAACCCATGCGAAAATGGTTTAAAAATAGGAAAAACAATTGAATAATCTATATGTGAAACTGACACGAAAAATAAAGTCTGTGGTACAGAAATGCGGAAATCCGTGACAATGACACGGATAAAAGAGCAAAAAATTCTGTCACTATACCACGGAACTTTTAGCCTGGTTAGCCAGACCTACATCAAGATGTAAGGTCTGGCAACTCTTCACACAAACGGCTCAATGCAAGGGGCGGGATATAAGGTTGTCCCTCAAAATGCCTCTGCACGCAATAGGATAGCGCTATGAACAAACAGAGCAACGAAGAAGGTGACGTAGTTACCGTAACCAGTCGGCAAAACTCCAAACACATCTTTCTTGCTTAAAAAGGACTTCAGTAGGGTTATTTGCTCTTCTCTCAAAGAAAAACATAAGTCTAAAGTCGCGGCCAAAGCCGCTTCAAAAGAAAGCTGTTCGCCAGCAGCAGCAGCAGCCATTCTTTGTTTTCAAGTAGGAACCGTTGCAGCTCTGTCGTCATCATGTTAAGCCCGCCCCACAGACGCTACACACGATGTGATTGGCCTGACCAAATTTTGGTTTTTGGAGCTGTTAAGTGTATTGTGAGTGCCTAGACTAAACCCTGGCAGCAAATATATTTTGCGGCCGCTAGGGTGCGTCTAGATTTCTAGGCTACGGAACTTTGTGAGATCATGTTGGAAATTAGGTAGTAGTCTTATAGTTTGATAATGAAATACAATTTAATACAAACAGTTTTAAAGGATAAAACCTTGTATGTGGTTCATTCACTTCATGTTTTTAAACAAGAATCTCTAGTTTTCATTCTTCCTGATACTTTTACTTTTTTAATACTCAAGTACAATTTTAATGTGGTACTTTTTTACTTTTACTCAAGTATGATTCTGGCCAGATACTTTTACTTTCAATTGAGTAAAATTTACACTCAGTACTTGTACTTTCACTTGAGTAACATTTTTGAGTACTTTTTACACCTCTGGGAGTGATGATGTTACTGTATAAGTGCCATACAATATAAATCTCGAAATGTTTTATTTTGTGCCACCATACTTACTCGTGTAACTACTTATGTAGCAGTCTTTAAATAGGGAAAAGATGGAAGTGTTTGGTGGCTTCTAAATTCAACCCTGTTTGGATCCTAAGGAATGAATGGGGCTAGGCTAAATGCTAACACATCCACAACGCGCTGTACAAAGACAAATTAATACATACCTATCTTTTTTCAATGCGTGCACTTAATCTAAGTTGAGGTAAGAACATAGTAAAATATTAAAAAACTGTGGTGTTTTCCTTTAAGTCACTGTTAACCTTTTCAGACTAATATTAGTCACATTAATACTGGCCGATACGATATACAGTGCATCTCTATGGATCAATTGGTCTCATTTCAAGCTATATTCTCAAATATATTTACCTTTCCTTACAATCCGAATAGCAGGTTGTACCACCTCTAACGAGTAAGCATCTACATGCTCCTCTACCCATTTGTTTGGGCTCTCTCTAAGGTTAGGGTCAGAAATATCTGGCCTCGGCCTGTCTGCAAAAGAACCTTCATTTGTGGGCGTGTCATCTGAATCCTGACTCCACCCATCCTCAAGATCCCTGAAGATGAGCTGTCGGAGGATTTTCACTAAAGAAAAAGGAATAAAGGAAAAAGTAAGAGTTAAGGGTAGAGCCATAAATTGGTCAAACAACACACAACTGTCAAGATAAACCAGGGTTATGTGGGTTTGTGACACAAAGAAACAAACTACCATAAGCTTAAAGGGACCCTTTTATGCTTTTAAACTTTTGCAGCTTTAGTTAGTGTGTATTGTTGCAGTCGAAGTATGTGAAGGACTGCAAAGTTACAACGTCCACTCCAAAAGAAGATATTCTCTTTAACAGAAAACACCTTTAAATAACAGGATTGGGAAGCACTGAACTACTGTGTGTTTCTTCTCTAGGTGGTGAAATCACAATGTAACATATTTAAATGATTCCCTTCCCAGGCCATGTGTAAGAGAGGGTGGTAAGGCACTAGTTTCTTCGGAAAAGACAAAGAAAAGCTGCTGTTTTAGTGTTTGTCACCCTGCCGTAAAGATTTTCCGTTTGTTCCACCCTGACTCTAACATTATTCTGTCTTAGGAAGGCAAAACAAAGAGGTTTTAATGTAGTTTTTAGCTGCATGCTCACTTTGTCAGTCTCTGTTCACCGCTTGTAGTTCTGGGAATTCTGGCACACATTATTATCTAGTGATCAGCCCTATATGCCATAATAATCCAATAAGTTTCCAATCCATACTCAAGCACGGACACACATGCAGATGATTTCTCATACAAATTATTACTTTACCAGACCTTCAGGGCAGCACTAATTTGCTCAATTTATTCTTATTTTGTGAATTTACTGTAAGCGGCGAAATGTCTGTAGACACTGATCGACACACAGTGCGTTAACAAATATTTTTAACTGTTCTGAGTATTAATTGGTCATAAATTCTTACCTTTAATTATTGGTTAAAGGCGCTCTAAGCGAAACTGTGTAACGTCACTTTTTGTTGATGTTTGAACTGTTTTCAAACAAACGGAGCATAGCCAACTCCTCCCCCTCCCACCCCCAAATCCTTCATGTCATTTATTGGCTGGAACACTTTGTTATTTTTCGTGATGGTAGGTTTGGCCACTGTTTTTATTGCAGTTTGTGGAGCCTGGGATCTACAGAGATCGCTTTTTTTACATTTTTATCAGCGGTCAGGCAGCAAGCAGATAGAGAGGAGATGTTTGCTGTATGTAACAAAAAAATGTTTATGGTCTAAAACACGTGAATTCGCTTAGAGCACCTTTAACCAGTCAATATGAACATCCCAAACAGTGGTGTGCAGGTTGATCCAAAATGAGCGAGTGTTTGTGGTAGGGATGTCCCGATCCGATCACGTGATGGGAAATCGGCCCCGATCACTTGGTTTCAGACTCGATCGGAATCGGACGTTACCTTCCGATCAGGACTCAAATACATACGCAGGGTTTAAATTGGGCCAGGACCGTACACACACTGAAGGTCTCGCTCTGCTCCGCACCAGTGTACGCGCTGTGCTGGTGCGTGTGAAGTGACGCGAATAATGATGTGTTTTCATTCATAGGCTTCACACACTCGTGCATGAACGACAAAACCGGGTTTTTACCGCTCATTTAAACGATGTGCCGAACGTTTTTGTCACTATGTGCTCAGTTAATCTACATCAGTACGCAGCTCTGTGTCTCATTCAGAACCTCAAGAACGCGCATTCCTACGTCTGTGGCCCAGTGACGCTACGATGAGGTTTTACTACTTATGTGGGCCAGGAAGCGGGTCAGGTACAACATCTTTTTTTGCAATCCGAGTTGTGGGAGGATTAGTTAAAAAAGTTGGTCAGGTTGTTGATACATTGACCCGCATATCACTGATCCCTAATCCCGATACTGCCATAACCTGAAAACCAGTGGTGGACAGTAACGAAGTAAATGTAATTCGTTACTGTACTTAAGTAGTTTTTTCGCGTATCTGTACTTTACTCAAGTACTTTTATTTTGGGAGACTTTTACTTTTACTTTACTACATTTCAAAGTCAAATATCTTACTTTTTACTCTACTACATTTTGAAAAATCGGTTGTTCCTTTTTATTTATCAGTGGATAAAAAAACTTAACTGGACAAACTAAAGCAGCAAAAAAAAAAAAACTAAGATGCACACGTGATGGGTCAAACCAATCAGGGTACAGCATGCGCTTCGTTTTGAACTTGTTTTGGTTGCCGCGCTGGTTCAAGTAAGCGACGCGAGTGCAGCAGCCAGCCAGTGTATCGTTTGGAGAATGAAACTGCATTTAAAAACAATGGAAGATATGACTTGACCCGCCACAAAAATGGCCTTTTTACGCGAGTTTTTTAAGTCCTTGAATAAAAGAACGAGTCCTTTGTGTCTTCTCTGCCTCCCTTGAAACTGTGCTATTTCTTTTTACAAGAATACTCCTTCAAATCTAAGGAAACGCATAGAGGTATGCCATTTTTATTCTGGTTATATTTTTAAATGAGCAATCTTAACAGTAGTTTGCAGAAAACTGTTTCATTGTGTAGTAAAAATATATAGGAAGTTATCATGAATGAATTTTAAGTAAGTTTGCTATGCAGGCTGGAGCTATTTTTAGCCATATGGCCCAATCCCATTTCTCTGTCTTACCCATTCCCCTTACCCCTACCCCTTAGTTTTGCATGTTCACAAGAGAGTAAGGGCTATCCCTATCCCAGAAAGTGCAAAACTAAGGGGTAGGGGGAAGGGGTAAGACAGAGAAATGGGATTGGGCCATAGTTAGCTGTATAGTTAGCCATTTCACTTAAGTTCGTTGTATTTGAAGCTCAGTGCTGTGTTATTGTGAAATGAACACTGTTGTAAAATATAAATGACATTTTGACTAGCCATGCAGTGTATTTTGCTTAAACAGGCAGGTGTGTGCTCCTTATAACTGAGATTGATATTTTCAAAAGTTTTGCTTCCAAATATATTAATTCATTTATTTATGTATTACAATATACATATGACATGCTAAAGCACATGAAATGTTTCTTAAATTATATTCTGTAAGGCTTATTGTATTTGCCAAAGGAAGGGAGACTGATTTCTAGATATGTATTTAATGTTTTGAATAATTTCTTTTGCAGAGAAAGCATGCACAGCAAAATCACTAGTGTTAAATGTACACTCCTGGTTCATATATGGGTACCACCAGGTCTGGTGGTACCCATATAAACACCAGCAGTGTAGATTTAACACTGGTGATTTTGCGGTGTTGTAGCCAACATTAAAAGGTATGTTACTGTGACATCATCAACGAAAAGAAACCTGGAAAGTGAGGAGGCTCCACCAACCTCCAGATAGTAAAATAAAACTCCTGTGAACCTGTGCTTAATTCAAGTTTTTACTACACTTAAACTGTTAAATTATTTAACAAATAAATCTTGAAATGAGACTTCCTGCTCTCAAATCCTGTTATTTAATTAGGTGCTAAAGGAAATTTTTGGCTTTAAGGTTTAGGCTTATGATAATTTTAATAGACATCAGTGTCGGAATAATTAATGTCCTTCTATTAATAGATTAGTGAGCCAAGAGAGTTTTTTCACATAATTTGAGTTTGTGACAATATGATACAGACATAATAAAACACAGTACTTTTGTACTTAAGTACATTTTGAGGCAGATACTTTTGTACTTTTACTCAAGTTTTAAGCAAGTACTTCTACTTTAACTTGAGTAATATTTTACCCTGGGTATCTTTACTTTTACTCAAGTACATGATTTGTGTAATTTGTCCACCACTGCCGAAAACACTGAGCAGCACTACCAGAATGGGAGTCAGACACACTAACAAGATATTGATTGTTAGATTATCTGCCGTAACTGGCGCAACCACGTAGCTTTCTCCTTGCCAAAGCGCTTGGGTGCTCCCGTAGCATCTGCTGTTGCTAAGTAACCTAAGCACTGCGTGAAGTTGTGTCAAGCACCCAGCGGGGGAAAAAGAGATCAGGGCTTATGTATTTATTTGCTGAAGTGTGTTTATTTGACATCTCCCAGAGAATTACAATACTTTTTCTGCACCTCTGTAAAATTAAAACAATCTATGGCTCACCATCCTGAAGAGCAGCTTCTGCAACACCGGCTTTTGTGTGCAGGTAACTCTCCCCATTCTCATCATGGCAGGCCTCAGACTCTTCAGTTGGTTTGATGGGTGTGAGAGCACATTCATCATAACCAGCCGAGTGTTGTTCTAGAGACACAGACTTCTCCGACAGTGAAAGATCTAGCCACAGAGTATGGGTAACATTTCACTTTCTTTCAATATTAAAAAAATAATGAACCAACACTCAAAATACATTCAACTTCAGTAATCTAATGTAAACTATATGTATATTACACTGTAGGCCCATGCTGGTTCATTTACATAGTTACAGAGACACAGAAAACTGAATATTTTTTTCTTTTTTTAGAATATTTATTAATTTCATTTTTTTTTACTTGATGCACTGATAAATTATGAACAGCAACATTGGTGAAATGGTGAAATTTAAAAAAATGTTGATTTGAAACCTGTACTTGTCAATAAAAGTGGCATAGGTGGTCTTACCTAATCGACTGGAAGATGTACACACAGCTGAAGATCTGAAACAGTAGAAAGATAAACAATGTCAACCAATGATAAAATAACTTGTAATACTTTGTTCATTCCAGAAACCTGAAAGTGTATCCAGCCAAAAATCTTTAAAAGGCAAAACATTGCAACATTTTCCTATATACCTATACAATCCTTTATATTTGAAAGCATATGTGTGAATAGGTTAACTCGTTTTGTGGAGGAAAATACCTTATTTATTTAAAACAAAAACTTGCTAAAAACTGATTTGTAATGAATGACTTGAATTAAATAATGAACAAAAGAAGTCAATAAAAGTCCCGAATATATGTGAACTCCTTCAAAACTGTTAAAAAGCATCTTAGGGTGAGGCATCAAGAAGCTCCTTGATAAAATGACAAGAGAACATATCAGCAAACTCAAAGAAAAGAGTGGATACTTTGAAAAAAAATGTAAAAAAAAATGTAATAAGCCTAGTAAACTGTTGATTTGTAATAGTTATGTTAGTATTTTTCTGGACGATATTTCAGGAATTTTCAACATAATTCAACATAAAATCTAATAAATCAACATTAATCATCACAGTAACAATATTGAGGGAATTAATGATCGATTATGATTTTTGTCATAATTGTGCAGCCCTACAATGGAAGCTTTTTAATAGCTTTATATCTTTTTATACAAGAAAACATTAATTTTTAAAGACCACATCTGCAGCTTTATATGATCATGTACTGACTTACTGTGCTGGAGAACTCTGTTTGGTTGTGTTTGCCCCTTGAGTGGCTAAAGCGATTGTCTTTTCAAGCAAGTCTTTCCAACTGTGACACAAAGCAATGTAAAGAGAATTCTAACATAATGAAATATTTCCCACTTTATATTTCACATTTAATTTATGCAACATTATAGTTTTTACTTGTATATTTATTACAGTAGTTTGCAATTTAATAATTACTGCAGAGAATAAAACTGTTCTGATTGCAGTACTTGCCATCATTTAAAGAAATTTGATCAGATTAACTCACGTGTTTTTCTCTGAGGATGTCCCGGCCACCAGCTCATAGATCTGTCTCTCCGATGTGCTTATTACATAGAGAGCTTTATTGTCTGTGGACAACAAAGAATTAATAAACTATTCTCTTGATCTTCTGTAAAGTATGTATTTTATCAGCAGCTAAAATATAGTTACATTGCTTTTACTGACATCAAAGAAGTAAAGGTATCATAAACTGTAATATTTTCCTCAAAAAAGACCATCACTCACATTTTTCAGAAGTAATTGTATATAAGGGTGGCAACAACTGATTAAATATTTAATAATAGAGACAGAGCGCAGTGCGTCATAACCTGACAACCACGCCCACCGGGGGAAAACAATCCAACCGTCTCCATTGACTTTGCATTGCGAGAGGCTGCCTCCTTGTCATTTCTGGCTTACTGTATAACAAAAAACAGAATAATGCCTAAAAGCTGCTGTGTGACAATATGTACAGCTTATAAGCCAAAAAACTCAGAAATAAGTTGTTGACCTCAGAAAACGAGCGTTTAAAGACACAAAAGTGGAAACAGGCAACTTTTCATAGTACTCATATTAGTAGAACTGCGTCCACTAGGGGGAAACGTAGTCGGCGATCCACTTTTTTCTCCTTAAAGGCGGAGTTTTACAGCTCGACAGCTTATAAAAACGTATTTCTGGGTTCTTTGGCTTGTTAACTGTACATATTGTCACACAGCAGCTTTTAGGCATTATTCTGTTTTTGTTATAAGCCAGTAATGACAAGGAGGCAGCCTCTCGCAATGCAAAGTCAACGGAGACAAATTTGCATAACTGCGCTTTGTGTCTATAGTTAAAAAATATACAATAATAAACATGTGTTACAAAAATTTTCAACGAATGTTATTATTGAGTACTTTGGTCTATGACAACACTTGCCCACCACCCTATCCATCTTTGAGCACATATGGTAAAACATCCGGTAAGCCACTACAGCTAACGGTAGTCCTATTGCGAGGGATAGGAGTCTGACGCTTTGATTGACTTATTATGAAATCCAGGAAGACCGGCATAATTTGTGTAGTTAGGGGTTGCCATATTAGCTGACACAGACACAGTAAATCTCTACAAAACATTTGTTTTAACCATAATACACGCACAAGAACTGAATGTGTATGTGGCACACGTGCATCTATTAACTGTATCCACAGATCCATCCAGTAAAATCTGTCATAGAAACTGACAGTGAACAATAAATACAATAATTATTCAAAAACAACTAATATTATGCTGTTAAAAATATGTTGATATAGCTGGTTTATTAATTCTGCTACTATATATTATTACAAAAATGAGATTATAAACTGCTTATTAGTTAATGCTTATAATAGTTTGTGATGTGTTTGCGTGTACTTGTTATGTTTTAAAAGATTTTTTTTAAATAAGCAAATATTTTCATAATCTCATGTCTTATCTACTGCATAATAATATTTCCATAAAACGAAACAATACTGAAAACATGTAATAGTAGTTTAATATGTTTATTAGGGTTTGTTAATTAACTTAAAATGTGTTGAATGAGAAGCATACTAACGTTACTGCTGCTGTCGGATCGCATGAAGCTTGATGTGTCGCCATAAAAACTCAAACAAGTCGATTAAAAATTGGCGTTTAAAAAAAACTCACACCAGAGGGACAGCTGTGAAATTTTATACCATCACCTGAAAAGATTAAAAACAAGAAGTCTCGGTATATTCCATGTATTAAACACTCGACTTACTGTCCCACTGTAGAGATACTGGTATGTCTCTGTGCTTATATTTGCGCATTGAAGACCCGTCACTCCAGAGGAACATGAAACGATTGAATATATCTTCATATGATGTATCAGGACACTTCTTAATTTCATCCTCACACTGGCTCATACATGAAATTATGACCGTAATCATCATGGACAACGCCGGTTCCAGTTCAGTGACAGTATGCGCCGGAAGTTGCGCCATTATTCACGCAAAGCCTCATGGGGTGTAGGAACGGTGTGGAAAATAACAGCGCAAGCTGCACCATACAGTGCAAGCTCCTTGTTTAAACAGCATACAGCACAGAGTAGCATGAGTTTCATTACTATATGAGACAGTGCAATGCTTGACAGAACAATGCCGAGGCAAAAGATTTTATGTTCTTTGTTTAATATAAGTGAATTTTTGTTTAGAGCAGATCTGAGCCTGACTCGAGTTGTTGCAGGTGGTTTGGCAGGAGGTTTGGCAGCCAGTTTGGCAAAGGACTTTGCAGAGTTTACCAGAAGTTATGTTTGTTCCACGAAAGCTGTTTGTTTATGTTATGTTACTGCTGAAACCGTTTATAATTTAAAGGTCTTTATTTTTTACCTGGCATTCATATTGTACGGTGCTTAAAAATAAAATGTATTGTGTTTCGTTACAGAAAAGCTGAAATTAGTTTAATCTACTCTTCATAGTGATTGTGCACACGTCAACCTACTTAAAGCCATCATCAATGGAGCTCTGATATAACGATTCACAATGGCAACAGAGTAAAACGTGCCCATGTAAAAACACAATTTTCATTATTGAATATTATCGACTATTATTGAATACCGCTTAGTTGTTGCAGCACTAATATCTATCCAGAGCACAACACAAATATTTGCATTGTGAAAATTAATAATAGGTGTCCAGCAGTTAAAGTTTTTACTTTAAATTTCAAACAACATCTAAACACATACAATTTCAAACTACCCAATAAAAGCTATCAGTAATGCAAAACTAATCAAATGAGACTGCATTTGTAACTGATCACATCACTTCTTATTCTTATTTCTTACCTGTTGCGACCGATCGAACAAGGGAGGAGTCAAGACGAACGACAGGGCAGACAGTTTTGAGGTCTGTAGAACCACCCCCGGCCAGCAATCGTGAAGGACACCTCAGTATAAGACGGTCATCTGGACCTCTTTGAAGCAGCACCAAGAGATCTGAGAGTAACAATGCCTGGATCTCTGATATTTATCAATAAAAAAAACAATAGTTTTAGATAGCAGACAAATATTCTGTTTATTCATCTTTTGCAGCAATCATCGCTTGTACCAAAACACCGGTAATAACAGTATTTGATATTCATCATATATCGTTGCTTTCCTTACAAAATGTTGTATTTTTTTTCAAATTTTTAATTTTTTTTTTTGAAAAGCAAGCAGTCACTGAACATAATATGACACTTATCAAAAATGAACTTTATGGAATGTGTAAAGTTCATCACTGGCTGCACTTGGTTTTTACCGATTGCTTTGTCCTTGCTGACTTTCCATGTGAGATGACCCTCATGGATCATTCTCTTAGTGGTGAGGTCCAGATTCTACAGAGGGTTGAGAAAACCAAGACAGAATAAAAAAAAACACTGTCTTTAATGAAAGATTTAAAGTATGATTTAAAGTCACATGAAAAGCACATACCTTAAATTGTGTTGCAACAGGATTTGCCTGTCTTTCCAGATGCGTGAGATCCAGCCTGTTCTGGTATTGGCTGAGACGGTGCCTGTGCTCTGTCTCTCTGACGACCTCATTGACAGCCTGTAGTATCCCGCGGCAACAGGCCAGTGCTCTCTGCAGCAGCTCCAGGTCAGGTGAATCCTCTGCAGATACAGACATATGCCAAATTGTCATACAGACAATAAAAAGCACTGTACCAAGATCTAATGAGCATTTATAATCAATTTGCCAAACCCCAAGTCTCAGCACCTCATGCACTACAAATGCATTGAAAATAATATAAAGTACAATTCAAGAAAGGAAGTCCAAGAAAGGTGTCAAGAACACAAGCCTTAGTGAGGATACTCCATTTGACTAAAAGCCAATGGGTACCTTACCTTTATAGTAGAAAAAAAACTATGGAAGTCAATGGGTACTGTAAACTGTGTGCTTACCATCATTTATCAAAATGTATTTATAATATTGAACTTTTGTTCAAAACTCATAAATACATAAATAAAAAATGAGTGTGGGTAAATGATAACATAAATGTGTTTACTCACCCTCTGTGTATTTGATAATGTTATCCAGTAGCAGTGGATATTTAGTCAATCTCTGCATTTCAGACACCAGAAGATCTTTTAACTGTAACCTACGGCAGTGTGGACTGGCCTCGCACTCCTGTAACCGATCACAACATAATGGATTTGTATTTGTGATTAACTAAACATGCACACAGCCGGCACGAAATGGGGTCTAGCGCATTCAGTCTGTACGAACACACACTCTGCAATGACACTTCAAGATGGATCCGAGATGTGCCATTTTATTTACACAAAACAAAAACTTTTATCCACAAGCTTTGCACACAAGTTGTTTTATGTCACCAAACATTTGCTCTCCTAGCAAGAAAATTGAGATGCATCAAGATCAGCATGAAAATAAAATTGAGAATCAAATTGTGGTTAACTGATTTGGATTAAACTGTGTGGTGCCTAAGGATTACCAGTCCTTTTGTATGTACATCTGTTAAACAAGTTTTCATCAATGCAAAATTTTTAATTTTACCTGTATTAGGTGGGCGAATCGGGGGTCTTTACGCTGTTTATTTTTGATCAATTCCAGTGCTTGACTCTGCTGACTGCACAAATGAGACACCTGCTTCTGAAACTGATTCCCTGCCTCCCCCTCAAACTAACAAAAAGACATCCAGATAATAATTAATACAAAACAACAACATGATCACACATCAAAATTAAAAGCCTCATATTGAGTTTAGGGCTGGGAGATATATCGAATACTACTGTCATGTGCGTCTCGTCAGTAAAGCGGGTTCCTTGATTAGTAGTAAATCGCCATCACCTGTTTTCAGATAGAGCTGCATTTACTACACAGAGCTATAGTTCACTGACAAGCTGGGCCATATCGCATTAATTTACGCAGGCGAAACATCCTCGATAATTAATGCGAAATTTCTCCGATTGTCAGCGAACTACGGCTCTTTGTAGTAAATGCTGCTCCATCTAAAAGCAGCTGATGGCAATTTACTATTAATCAAGGAACCGGCTTTACTGACGAGATGCGCATGACAATCCCCCGATATATATCGCCCAGCCATAATTGAGGTCATAAATTATCTTACACAGTCACTGTGAATTTCAACTATGATGATACATTCACACGGGCCGCGTCAGCATTTACGCTTCTCATTTACTTTGAACGGATAACAGCATGCGTTGCTGGACTGAATTGAGGATCCGTCTGCGAGACAGAAGTTGAACATTTCGCAACTTTTAAAGCGCCAAAGCAGGTGTCAGCCAATCAGATTTGCCTTATGCAAATAACCTAGTGCAGAGCCAGGGAATGACTTTTATGCAAGAATGGAGAACAGAGGAGCATGTGTTGTGGCATTTTTGATTGGCTGTTGCCACTCTTTAAACACTCCCTTTCGTCAAGCATTAATGCTGACGCCCCGTGTAAATGTACAGTCAAAGCAGTCTAAAAATCAAAACACTACACATATTTAAGGGTGACAAACAGGCACTACTCGCTCTTGATATCACAGCATCAACATGATAAAAACATAGAAACTTACTCTTGCCAGCATGAGGTCCCCGATTCCCTGAACGATCACTGATTCCCTGTGTTTCTTCATAGACTCACATAAGTTTGCTACGATGGAGAAAACACAGTATATCAATGTGTCTGGAATTATCATAAAACCTTGCCAATTCTAACCTTTGTCCTGCACTCACCGTGTAGTTCATAGACCTGATGCAGGTTCAGGAAGATACTGGAGAGCTCCTCTTGACTGAGAACGCTCTGCATCTTCTGGAAGAACACCTGATCTAAAACCCTAAGGGTCCGCAAATGAGACGCCTCAGTAGTAAACAGCTCTACGACACAGAAAAGAAAGAAATTCAATAAGATCTTTACAGTGTCATACAGTAAGAATACAATCATAACCTAAAAGAGAAGTGCTATCATAATAAAACAGATAGGAACCTAAAAATGCACAATAATATGGAAAAAAAACACAGCAACAACATACCAGGAAATCACTATGTGGTTTAAATTAGGTCTGCAACTACCAGGGCCCTATAAAATAATTTTTATTTTTTCCCAAATTCTGTTTTATTTATTCTTCCTTGATTTCAGTTTTATTTTTCTGGATTTTGGTTTTAAGGGTTAAATTAGGTTTCTATTATCAAAAATATCATATCTCATAACAATTTATTTAAACATTTATTTAAAATGTACATATAGGTTAAAGTATTTTGACTGTCAACAATGCTACTGACATGCAACCAAATGATAATGCATGACAAGAAATGGGCATTCCTTTCTTTACAATCATCATTACACAAAAGGAAAATTTTTCGTGCATTTCTGTCATTTTATTTGCCGATAAACGAAACCACATAAAAAAAACTAGCATTTGAAAAATTAAAGGCGCTCTAAGGATGTTTTCACATCTGTAGTTCGGTTCATTCGGTCCGGACCAAAAGCAAAAAATGATACATTGTTTACTTTTTTAGCAGTTTTGGTTCCATTTCACACCACACTGATTGCTCTGATCTGCACCAGTTGAAACAAACCAAAATTCTGTCATGTGATAAGATCAACATCACTCATTGGCCACATGTATTTGAAAGTACCTAAACTGCTTCTCGATTAGTCAGAATCAACGTGGGCGAAATTCCAACTGAACCCCCGGAAATTTTTGGTGCGCACCAGAGTTCGATTGCTGCATTCTCACCTGTCCAAACTAACCGCACCAATTGAGCAATTGAACTCTGGTACGATTCAATTCAACTAAACAAGGCAGGTGTGAAAACACTCTAAGTGAATCTGTGTGATGTCACTTTTTGTTGATGTTTGAACTGTTTTTAAACAAACGGAGCATAGCTAACCTCTCCCCCTCCCTTCCGTGCTTTCTTGAACGCGCCCAACCCCCACTCCCAAATCCTTCTTGTCATTTATGAATGTCAATTAGTTTGGTCTGTGACGTCAACATAACGAGCTTCGCCTGCACTATACAGCACGCAGCACAGAGCAGCAGGAGTTACAAGACGATGTGAGACAGCAAGATGCTTGACAGGACGATGGCAGAGGCAAAAGTTTGATAATAAAAGTTGAATTTCTCTGTTTAATATAAGTCACTTTGTCTGGAGCAGATGCACCTGACTTTATAACTGCGCAGCTTGCACCGTTGCAGTGGACAAGTGACATCACAGAGCAAATGAATCGATAAACACATTCATTCAACACAATTTTTTTTATCATCCAATAACTGATTCGTTGCTGCAATCCTAATTCAAATAATAATTTGTAAAAGGCTGTGGTTCAGTGACTTCTCTTCCAAGGGGCGGGAATTGAATGTGTGTGTTCGGAGTGTCATGCGTGTGGCTCGTTATGTCAAAATATGTGTTCGGTCTGTTGCATAAGATTAAGCGAGTATTGGGCAAATGCGAACGTCTCTTTTACAACCCCAAAACAGAAAAAGTTGGGACACTGTAGTAATTGTGAGTAAAAAAAGTAATGGAATAATTTACAAATCTCACAAACTTATATTTTATTCACAGTAGAATATAGATAACAAATCAAATGTTGAAAGTAAGATATTTTGAAATGTCATGCCAAATATTGGCTCATTTTGCATTTCATGAGAGCTACACATTCCAAAAAAAGTTGGGACAGGTAGCAATAAGAGGCCAGAAAATTTTAATGTACACATAAGGAAAAGCTTAAGGACTAATTTGCAACTTATTAGGTAATTTGGCAACATGATTGTATATAAAAGAGCCTCTCAGAGTGGCATTGTTTCTCAGAAGTCAAGATGGGCAGAGAATCACCAATTCCCCCAATGCTGAGGTGAAAAATCGTTTTCTGAGTTTCTCAGAGAAAAATTGCAAAGAGATTGAAGTTATCATCATCTGCAGTGCATAATATCATTCAAAGGTTTAGAGAATCTGGAACAATCTCTGTGCGTAAAGGTCAAGACCGACAAACCATACTTGATGCCCGTGATCTTTGGGCTCTCAGACGGCACTGCATCACATACAGGAATGCTACTGTAATGGAAATCATAACATGGGCTCTGGAATACTTCCAGAAAACATTGTCAGTGAACACAATCCACCGTGTCATTCGCTGTTGCCAACTAAAACTCTATTGGTCAAAAAAGAAGCCATATCTAAATATGATCCAGAAGCACAGGTGTTTTCCCTGGGCAAGGATCATTTAAAATGGACTGTGGCAAAGTGAAAAACTGTTCTGTGGTCCAACAAATCAAAATTTGAAGTTCTTTTTGGAAAACTAGGACGCCATTTCATCCGGACTAAAGAGGACAAGGACATACCAAGTTGTTATTAGCGCTCAGTTCAGAAGCCTGCATCTCTGATGGTTTGGGGTTGCATGAGTGCTTGTGGCATGGGCAGCTTACACATCTGGAAAGGCACCATCAATGCCGAAAGGTTTATCCAAGTTCTAGATACATTTGATTCCATTCAGACGACGTCTCTTTCAGGGAAGACCTTGCATTTTCCAACATGACAATGCCAGACCACATACTGCATCAATTACAACATCAAGACTGCGTAGAAGAAGGATCTGAGTACTGAAATGGCCAGCCTGCAGTCCAGATCTTTCACCCATAGAAAACATTTGGTGCATCATAAAGAGGAAGATGCGACAAAGAAGACCTAAGACAGTTGAGTAACTAGAAGTCTGTATTAGACAAGAATAGTACAACATTCCTATTCCTAAACATTGGTCCTCTTCCAGCTGTTCCTTATATGTACATTTAACTCTTCTGGCCTCTTATTGCTACCTGTCCCATCTTTTTTTGGAATGTGTAGCTCTCATGAAATCCAAAATGAGCCAATATTTGGCATGACATTTCAAAATGTATCACTTTCAACATTTGATATGTTATCCTTCATTCTATTGTGAATAAAATATAAGTTTATGAGATTTGTAAATTATTCCATTCCTTTTTTACTCACAATTTCTACAGTGTCCCAACTTTTTCTGTTTTGGGGTTGTATTATAAACCCCTTCAAAGCGTCTGCAGCAGGCACGTAGTTTGAGATGACGTGTGATGCACATATGTTTACATGACGCGCAGAACACATATTTTGACATGACGTGCAACACACATAACAGGTTAAATACATGAAGTCAACCGGCCACCACTGCTGTGGTTTAATTTTAGAAACGTAATTACAAAAAACTTACAAGTGGTCATTTTATAAAATATACTAAAATATTAAAAGACAAACATTTAAACAATGTGCACCACAGCCAGTACATTTCCATTAATTTCAATTTATGCATTTGACAGACACTTTTTTCTAAAGCGACTCTCAGCGCTTTCAAGGTAGTTTTTTAATCTGTATTGGGAATTTAACCCATGATCTTTGCACTGATAACACACTGCTCTAGCAACTAAGCTGCAGGAACATATTTCATGTTAAGTATACTGCAAAATGCATATCTGTACTGATATTATTTTGTGTTTAAAGCCATTAGCAAGCATTACAATTCTGTACCGTATATGACAGCTTGTCTGTCGATTTCACGTGAAGTGAGAGAGGTCAGTATGTGTGGCTCCACCGTCTCTTGCCAGTTCTGAGAATCGATCACGTCCTCATCTAGGGCAGGAGCATGGGGTAACAGAGACACTGGAGAGTCTATGCTCCTACAGATGCAGAGATGGATATTTGACAGTAAGGGAAAGAAATGGATTAAAAGAGCATGTTGGGACTAATTATGGGCCGAAGTTACCTGCGGCGGGAGCGAGGGGTGTAAGGTGGTGTTGGATTCTCCAAGGATCTAAAACGTAAGGATCAATTTTACTCAAGGAAAGCAAAGAACCTCAGTGATTAAGTGAAAAGAGCATTTCCAGATAACAAACACCTAAAACTAATAACACAGCCTCATCTGAGTACTCGAGTCATCTTGACAGGTGCCATTCAATACAAATAAAGTCAATATAAATAAAAGTCAACATAATTAATAAAATACATTTGGTTGTATTAACATTTTACATGTGTACATTTACACATTTTGGCAGATGCTTTCATGCAAAACAACTTACAGGGTGTAACACGGCAAATAAAAAAAAATCAGTATGTGTGGTCCCAGGGTTCAAACCCACCACTAAGCTATACAGAAGCGTTTACTGAATATAAAATATATCTAATCAATATTTTGCATCCATATATTCACACATGTGGCAAGAAAAGACATCAGCAATGATGTTAAAGAGGCAACTGTTACTGCCCATCAGTCTGGGAAACGTTCCAAGAAAATGTCCAACTTGAAATCTATCATACTACAGTAAGAAAGATAATTGCACCCTTCACCTTAAGATTCCCCAATTACCTTAAGATGTATTAAGATTTTTGTTAAGATGTGACATTTTTGTTTTAGCTATAATACCCTGCCAAAATCTTTCACCATGTGTGTGTGTTTTGTACCGTGCTGAACAGCTGGATGCTGATGACGAGACCCTGTGATGTAACGGCCTCAGGCCTGGCCTCTCCCTTTCCTCACAGTCCTCCATATCTAAATCACTTAAGGAACGAGGAACAGATTCTACCCCTGTTCCATCTCCTCGTCGCCGGCCCTCCCCCTGAGCTTTTAACGACTCGCTACGAGCCAAACGCACCGACATGGTTGGACTGAGAAAGAGAATGCATGCGTTTATGTAACACTTATTTATGTACATGGGTAATTTATCTCCTGCGATCAACCTAAAAAATTGATTAACATTACAAGTATTCTCAGAGTATAGAAAAAAGAACACACCTTTCCATGCTGTTATTCCGAAAGCTGCTGGAGGCCAACCTCTGTCCCTCAATTTCGCCGTCTTCAACAGAATAGGAATTATTTTCAAACTGCTGAATAATATTTTGCACACTTCCTGGATGAACTAAAATACAGAGAAAATAAAAACCAAATGGTATAACATTAGTATACATGACTCATTAAAGTTAACATAATACACATTACTTTAAAGATGCAGTGAAGCGGTTTGTAATACACGTTTAAGATATTGTTTTGGTTTTTACTTTTTATTTATTTATTGATGGGCTCTTTCTCTTGACAGTTTATATTATATGGATAAAGCAAATACCCTTTTAAATTAATAAATTCTTTTCACTTCCTTTCCAAACAATTGATAGTTAGGAAAGATAATTTACTATAACGGAAATACACAAACAAATTATTACTAGCCAATGAAAGGTGGTATTTCTATTAAGAGGAAGGACATTCCCACTGTAGAGGATATTTTCCTGGACATAGTTGTAAACAAAAAGAAAAAAACCTTTGGACCTGTAGGGGAGAGTGGGGCACAACATAAAGCAGGGTTAATTGTAACACGGCTTCTTTCCATAGTTATGGTCAGAAGATATCTCCTGTGAATTTGGGAAAAGTTAAGATGTGTTTTCGTTAAGTTATTGAACAAAGAGTGTTTTGGAGGCATGAAAGTAAATTTCTCATCTCATGTTGTTTTACATTTCTGAGTTGCACAAGTTACCAAATCCAACCTTATATTATTTTAATCACAGTCTTGTTACCTTAAAAACAACACCATTTTGAAACTCTTAGTAACTGATAACTGGGATTAAAATATTTTTACAGAGTTATAGTTCGTTATAACAAAGGATCACAGATGGATGAAGGTGTGGATATCGATCTATTATAGACAGATATATAAACAAAATCCTCCTTTAGTATATAGACAGAATTGTATTGAATTATTTGCGTTTAAATATAATTTTTAGCAGGTGCAACTGCACTACTGTAACTTTCGGTGCAATTGTGCAAGAATGATAGGTCCCACAAACAAACTTTGAGTGTTAATTAGTAGCAGAGATCTGTGTTGTGTGGGTAAAAATATTTTTTAACTAACTTAAATGCATATTGAATGATCATTGAAAACGATCATATTGAAAACGCCAAAAATCGTTATTTTGTGCCCCGCTCTCCCGTACATTTGTTACATAAACTATCTGGTAAAGCATGTTTTGTTAACTTTTAGAAGTAAACTAGCATATACAGTAGATGACCTCAAAACTCAGACACTGACATAACATTATATAACACTGATTTGATAGGGTCATTGAAAACAATAAACTAAAAGGAAATGATGGAAATGAGAAGGATGTGTACCTTCAGTGGGGGACAATGGAACATGGAACACTGGAAAAATAATATGAACAAAAACATGAGAAAAATGAAAACAAAACCTTTTAAAGAAAATTATTCAGATGTAAAAAACATTCAAACAAAGAGGGCATAATATGGTAAAAATAAATAAACTAAGAGGTTAAAACTAGAGTTTAAACAACATTTGTCTTGACAGTGATGATTGAATTATATGTGCATGTGTGTGTTGTTTACTCGACTGAGATGTAGTCTTAGGCTTCGCAATGTATTTCAATAAAGGATTTCTTTTCTTATCTTCTCCATCCTTTTCTTTTTTTGCGCTGCTCAGCTGCTAGGGAGAAAAAATATTATGAGATTGCATTGAGAAAACAAAACGAAAAAAAAAAACCTTACTGTCATAACTGCAAGTTGGAAAATATTTCAGAATATAACACAGAAGTTGTAACTGTTAACATTAGGTTATGCACAATGAACCAACATGAATAATTGTACTGGCATGAACTAACATGAACAGAAAATGTTCTTCTTTAAATATATTGTTTATTGTTAAAAGGATCCCCATTAGCTATCACCAAAGTGAGAAGCTAGTCTTCCTGGGGTCCACAAAATAAATAAATAACATACAATAATAATCTAACAACAGTAAAACATTGTAAACATCATTATAACCATCATCAGAAATTATTCAGAATAAATTATTACAGTAATACATTCCCAACTCACAATTTTAAATAATGCATTCTCAGATGATACTTGAAAGAGACATTGCCATTCATTTTACGTATATTCAATGGGCAATTATTCCAAAGATTGATGGCACAATAAATAACTGTTCTCTTTAAAGCATTTGAATTTGGACGTGGTAATATTAGCTGACCATCATCAGCTGACCTAGTCAAGTGAGAATGAGCCTGATCACATCTAACAAGTTGATTATATAAAAACACTGGTTGAGAAGAAAAGACAGTTTTACTGAAAAATTTAAGTGTATTAAAAACTATTTTCCACCGTTAACCATGAAAGTTGACGGTGCCTACTAATAGTGTTTGTTCTTAGGGGACAATTTAAAACTAATCTGGCGGCTCTGTTTTTGACAGTTTGTAATTTCTTTAGTTGACCTTTTAGATGTAGATGACCATACCGGGGCACAATAATCCAGATGACATAAAATTAAAGATTTGGCCACCTGTCCCACGATGTGTGTAGGTACATAAGAAAGACATTTCCTCACCATTGCGATACCACAACCCATCTTCCTCACTATGATATCAATATGTTCTGCCCATGACAACTGACTATCTATTATTGTGCCCAGTAATTTTACTTTATCCACCTGTTCTATAGGTTCCCCATACAAGTTCAAACTCATCTTTGGTGTTGATGACAGTTTATGACTCGATCCCAAAATAATTGATTTGGTTTTCAAGATGTTCAGCACCAACTTATTTTTTTTTATCCAATCAAAAACCATCTTTAACTCAGCAGATAAAACATTGTCCAGTTCACTGACAGTTTTTGCAGCATAATACAAAGTGGAATCATCAGCATACATTACTTCCTACTAGTAAGACAACTCTTCATAAATTGAATGGCAATTGGACTAAATCCATATCATTCTAGTTTACCTGGGTGATTCTCACGAAACCATTGAAACACCACGGCACTAATGATTTTAGCTATAAAATGTGTAAGATAGTAATATTAAAAAGCATCAGAATTAAAACAATACTGTGTTCTACCTTGCACAATGTGTGATTTCAACATAAGAATTTATAATTTGTCAATTTTATCTCATTTTCTGCTGAAATTCTCATTACCGCAATGCGTCCGGCTGTGTTTGAACATGCGTTATGTTGTAATTTAATCAAATTAACACAAAAATATTTAGAAAAAAAATAAATAGATGTTTTGCTAGACTACTTTAGATGACAGAAAAAATATTTACTGAATATTCATGTATAATAATAATGAAGAAAAATTAGGAACATGATGTGTCCATGCCTGATGTTCTCATCCTCCGCAACACTTTTTGAGAACAGTTTTAGCACACA
Source organism: Misgurnus mizolepis (assembly GCA_025389145.1). NCBI lineage: Eukaryota > Metazoa > Chordata > Actinopteri > Cypriniformes > Cobitidae > Misgurnus > Misgurnus mizolepis. Next base: position 7,572,965 of record JAIFKI010000023.1, read on the forward strand.
TACAGAATTTTAATAAAGTTTGATTTTGAGTGACCAAGCACATGGACCAGTTACTTCAAGATGGCTACCAGGTAAGATCATTTTTTTACAGTTAATTTGAAATATTGTCTTGTCAGAATGCTTACATGACATTTTGATTATCATTACCGCAACAGATGCTTATTAAATGTTAATTTAATTAATAGAAGCATAATACTTTGATTTTAAATGCATGTGCAGAATCTCCAAATTATGTTCTTTCAGGTTTGTCATGTCATTTTGAAAATATGTCAGTGTTGATGTTTTCTGACTGTTGCGGTAATGAGATTTTTTAGGACTAATTTTTTTAATTATGTTACAAAAAGTGTTAAATGATAAGTAAAAGTGTTTAAATTAATGTCCCCATTTACTCCAGACTTTGTTTTTCAATGTCTGGTGGGGAAAAAAGTAAATTTAAGCAATTTTTACATTTTCATGCTTGACATTTTTAAAACCAAGTTTTCGTGAGAATCACCCACCTATGAGTAGATTGTGATCTATAACATCAAATGCCGCACTAAAATCAAGTAATACTGCACCGTTCATCTTTAAATTATCAATTTCCAGTCGTCTGTCATTACTGTAAGGGCGGAACAAGTTGAATGATTATATATATATATAAACAAATAAATAAACATACAATATACAGGGCTCCAGACTGCGAGTAAATAGTCGCATTTTGTGAGTATTTTTCCTACCTATGCGACTACTGTTTATTAAAGGTCACACTGGCGCGACTGTGAAATTTAAATATAATTATATTAATATAATGCGCATGCAATTACGTCTATGGCGCATCCAGACACTCTCCCTTGTTGCTGCCCTGCCACTGCCTTTCTATCATATCTCAGGTGCATATCACCGCACCCTCTGACAGTCCATTCACACGGGGCGAATGCGTTAATGTTTGACGGAAGGCTCGTCTAAAGTAGGGCTGTAACGATTAATCGCGTGTCCCATTAAAAATGCCTGTCTGAAATAGATTCATGAACAGCTTGAGTGTGTACTATGGTGTTTTGGTCAGTACGCAGTCCTTATCAATCTAAAATCATTATGAGTCTTTTATAACGTGCATTTAAAAAAGCAACACTCAAAATATTCTTTATTATCATGAAAATACCTAAAACAATTTGAAGAACAGAAAAATAAATATCCTTATAGACATTTCCTGGAATAGGGTTTGTAATGCTGCTACTTCTGTGGCACAAAGGGAGTTTCTGCACAAGAGCGCCCTCTGGCTTTGGGATGTGCCGAGATTTCACCGTAATATATTTAGAATTCATTCATTGAAAAAATGCACATTTGCACGATTAATCGTTACAGCCCTAGTCTAAAGCATGGCCAACAATTCACACCTGGTATTTTAATCCGTCTCTTTTGTCCCCTTTCGACCGCTTCTGTCCTGATTACTTTAAGTGGTGGTCTGTGGAGATTGTGGGCGAGTCTTTGCTGTCATTTAAACGTGAGCGGGAGTAATGACGGGTATAAATTGCCGCAAACTAATATGATGTCAGAGTCCGCTGCTTGTGTTGTAATTTAACATGCTGCACAGTGTTTTGTACATGTATATGTAAAAGCTTTATCTGATATTTCAGCGCAATTGATGAAATAAGATCACGCAACTTCCACACACACGCAAAATGAAACTAATGAAAAGACACAGAGATCAGCCGCTTTAGTTTTATCAATAAACACACAAGTACATTTATTAAAACTCGATAGATGTAATGCTTCTGTGCAGAAGGAAGCCTGTGAGCCACGAAGGTAAGTTTGCGAGCAGATTAGATTCATTTCCACTTATTAGACAGCATACTGTAGTCCACTCATCGTGTTTTGTATTGCATCACTTATAGATCATAAACCTTTTAAATAGAGTTTAGTAAGATGTATGCAACTACAGTTGGCTTTGGTTAACTATTGAAGCCTCTTCTCTTTGTGACAAGCCTCAACGTGACCGCAGTATTTGTTGAACACTGCTGGCAGCGGCAACGTCTGTGTCCGTACTATTCTTATCAATGAGAGCATAATCTTGTATCTCCCTGCTCCAAAGTTATAAAGCTTGTATCTCCTATAAAACATGACTTTTGGAAAATGTTGTGTTAATGTTGGTACACAACAGTATATGATAGCAATATAAGGCATAATAACAACTTTAACGATAAATGTTTAATAACTTAAAAATACAGCGTTTTTTTAATTTCCTGAAAAATAATGGTTTTGGAGATACAAGGATTCCGCCCGACACCGACGATATGTTATCCAATACATTTAGTTTTAAAGAGTTGCCTGTACTACTTTGAAACCCTGTAAGGCTGCTTTGCAACAATGCAGAATTGCCAAAAGTGTTACAAAAATATTATTTATTATGATATAAGAAAGACTAAACCTGATCAGTAAGATGAATTGTCCTGACCTTTTTACTTTTTGGAAAGAATGGAAGCCACTTCTCCTTCTCCAAGATTAAACCAGGAAAAACTTTAGAGTCTCCCAGATTAATGCCAGAGTGTCTGAGATACAAGTGAACAGCAGATGCTAAAGGGGAACTGAGAGAGAGATGGAGAGAGAGCAAGGGAGAGAGAGAGAGAGAGAGAGAGAGAGAGAGAGAGAGAGAGAGAGAGAGAGAGAGAGAGAGAGAGAGAGAGAGAGAGAGAGAGACTCAACATTTTTCTGTTTTTTTATATTTATAAAACATTAATTTATACATATTAACAAAAACATTACTGTTATTAACAAAACATTCCTGTTATTTATAAGAACAAAGACAGATCTGAGAGCTCACTACCTTTTATCTTCTTTATGTTTTGATCTGTAAAAAATAAAACAAAACTTAATTAACATCACTGTATTTACACACACATCTAAAGTCACAATCCTTAAAAACAGCATATTTGATTGTCTTACGATTAATTGTTGTTAAATGTTGTGACCGTCCTGTGACACAGCATGAGGTGTGCCTCAATGAAATGTGTACAGCTGTCATGTGACCTAGTGCACTACGGCTGTCTGGGTCATGTGAGCAGGTCGACAGTCTTAGGTGTCATATTTGTAAGTCAAGACCAGACCTTTGTAACTCTTAACAGACCACAGTATTTTTTTATCAACTGAACTGTTTTGGGAAGATTGGTTACTCAGATATAAAGCGATAAGGGTAGCCCAGGCTCTGTTGGTTCTGTAGGCGAATTTTAGATTGGCACCCCATTAAATATTTATATGTGGGACCCCTTCTGTGAAACCCCTGCTGATAGATATGCGCGAATTAGCTCAAACCACTTCGCTAAAATGCTCCCACAAAGTTATTTTCTTGTCTTTCGTTTGTTCTGCTTTTAATGAACCCTTTTCAATGTCATTTTGAATCTGTCTGGCCCCCCGCCATGCACTTTTTTTATGAGAGTCTGCAAATCAGTGCCTGTCTACCTGATGCAAAATCTATTCATAGGAAACTCTTTTCTATCATTATAAAGTGAAACAGAAAAACGACAATCAGGTCAGTTCTGGGAAAAGGCATAAATATTGCGACTTTAGCCCTGTACTTCAGATATTTCAGTAGGCAGATATTTCATGTCATCTCCAAAATTTCAGGAACAACTTTTCTGTTTTGTATGTCGTCTATGCCAGTCCTGTGAAGCAGCTTTCTATTGTTAATGTGTGGGCTTGATTTCTATATCTTTGTCATTTTTTAAGTTGATGCCATAGATATATTTCTTTACCATATATATATTTTATTGTTTTTATGGCAATATTAACTAGGGATGCACCGAATCCAGGATTCGGCCGAATACTGGGCTTTTTGAGGGGTTCGGGTTCGGCCGAATCCTAGATTTTTTTTCCACCGAACCGAACCCTAGGCTTGCGCTATGCTGGTCGACGTCACGCGGCCGTTGATTACACACATCGGGTGCTGACGTGGAGATGAGCTTTTTCTTTCGTTGAGCCTTAGGGGCTGGACACACCAAAACTTTTAAACACGGCTGAAAACGCCCTGAGGACGCCAATGTCCCGCCCCTCCTCCACTGTCATTGGACGGCCAAGTGAAAACTGACATTGACGAGCGGAGCTTCTCACTCAAAGTTAAATATAGTTTTCAGCGCGGAGCTGCTTGCTTATTGGAAAAACGAGCGTGTCGCAACGCATCGCTTTCATTATGCATAGGCTTATGGTAATTGTCAAAATAGTTTTTCCAACTTGTCATCCTGGCATAATGTACAGTTAATATTAAATAAAATGAAAAATACACTGCGGACGTTGTTTACTTCATTAATGTGCTTTACTGTGTTAATGAAATAAGGATGCGAGTAGGAATCGGTATTCGGTTTCGGCCGAATCTTAAACGGTGGATTCGGGATTCGGCCAAACCTAAAAAATCTGGATTCGGTGCATCCCTAATATTAACAAACCAGTGTTGTAATATAATGCATTTCTGAGCAAAACAAGATAATAAAAAGGTTAAAAAAAAAAAGTAGGACAGGACTTAATTTTATCCGTTGGAAAATTGTGTAACATTGTGTGTAGTAAAATTGTAAAATTAAATACAATAAGATTTTCTTTCAAGTTATATTTATCGATTACAAAATATTCTAAGTAATAAGAAAAGTCAAAATGAAAACTGTTGATTAAAGAAACTCACATGATTTCCCAAAGTGCAACAACCTGTTTATCCACCACCTGTCTCTCTTTCACAGGGTCTCCATCTAACTGTTGTAGGTCACTCTCTCCAAATAGAGATCCCAAGCCCATTGTCTGCTTATTCCTACAAAACATGATCAATGCCTATTTAACTTACAGTAGTAGAAATTATAAATATTTTATCTGAAACATTAACTCTGAAAGGCGCATTTTTGCAGTCAGAACATGAATATTTCAGTCAACCAGTGAAATGTATTTTTACTGTGTTACATTTACAATTTTTATTTATAAATTAAACACACTAGTTTTTTAATGCTTGTATCACCATCCCCATTTTATTTTATTTAACCTTTACTTTTCCAGTAAGGTCACATTGAGATTAAAATAAATCTCTTATTCCAGGGAGTCCTGGACAAGATGGCCGTATTTAAATTTCACAAAAACACATTAAACACAAACCAAATTCTAAACAAACAAAACTAACAAAAAACATTAATTATAAATCAACAAATTAATTGATTAAAACTGCAACATTGGTCACTGGGGTGGCACAGTTCACAAAACCCTCGGTTCGGTTCGTATCACGGTTTTAGGGTCACGGTTTTGGGTTCTTTACGGCTCTTGTTGTTATTTTTTTTTAACACTCCAGAAATGTACTTCAGCATATGATATATAGCTTTATTATCCACAATTTAGGATACAGTATTAAAAAAAGTTACATCATGTAATCATGCACAAATTGAATGTGACTTTAAAGGGATAGTTTACCCCCAAAATTAAAATTCTTTCATTATTTACTCATCCTCATGTTGTTACAAACCTGCAAAAGTTTCTTTGTTCCGATGAACACAAAGGAAGATATCTTGAGAAATGTTTGTAACCAAACAGTTTGTGGACCCCATTCACTTCCATTGTAGGAATAAAGAATACTATGAATGCAAATGGGGTCCATGAACCGTTTGGTTACAGACATTTCTCAAAATACCTTCTTTTGTGTTTATCAGAAGAAAGACATTTATACCGTTTTGTAACAACTTGAGAGTGAGTAAATGATGACACAATTATCATTTTTGGGTGAACTATCCCTTTAAGCACATTATTGGGACCATCTCTGAGGAAAGCCAGGTGAGATTTTGTTACAGCAAGAGGGAAGGCATTGATGATTTCAACAAGCTTTTTATTTATTTGGCAAAAAAAGAGAATGTGTATTGCCATCTACATGAACTTATGTGCCTTTTAAGCACACAAAGATAACTTGCATTTATCAAACTGCCAACTACAGTGTAGCTCTTAGACCACTGAGAGGCTGCTTAAATACTGCAGAGAGTAATTCATGTGTTTTCATCGATCGGATCGCAAGTGGACGAGAGAGACACATAACGTTTACACCTGGTATCTAAATCTGTCTCTTTTGTCCACTTTTGACCGCTTCTGTCCTGATTACTTTGAGGGGATGGCCTGTGGGCCAGTCTCTCTGTTGTCATTTAAACGCAAGCAGGAGTAATGACGAGTTTATATGGACGTGAACTAATATTATGTCGGAATCAGCTGTTTGTGTTGTAACTAGCAATTTGAAACTATGCGAAAAATCAGCCGCTTTAGTTCTCAATGAAAGGCTAAAAATAGCGCTGTACACTGCGTTTGTGCCAGAAGTTCTATCTATTGTTTTATTTCCGCTGTCGTCATCATAGGTAACGTGAAATAAAAAAATTATTCCACACACCAGCCGGCACATCCTCCAAATCCAGGCAGACTTCCTTTTCTCTCCCACTTGCCATTTCTACACGTACATAGTTGATAAGTCTTGCTTGTGTATTGTATATCAAGAGTTTCTAAACTTTTTCAACCCAACAGGTAATCTCAAGACACACCATTTAAAAAAAAAATAGAAATATATGGGAAAACCCAAACACATTAGTACACACACAGTTTTTGAATATGTTTAATTGAATAATATTAAAATACCTTATGATAGGGCTGCAAGATTATAGCAAAAATCATAATTGTTTACTGTATTTGCATTGATTTGGAAATTATCCATTTAAAAAATACAATGAATTGCAAGGATGCAGATAATAGTGCACTATTGCAGACTTGTGTAGGCTACTGAGGATTTAATAATATTATATTAATATAGTCAATCATGAACTAAAGTGGGCCGGTCTAAGGAATGCAACTTCAGGGCTGAAAATGAGTCCTACTCCGGCCCTGTTAACATATTAACAGTACTATAAAATGCTAAATGTTAACAGCAAAATACAGTGTTGGAAAAGCTACTAGGAAATATTCAATTGAAGTACCTGGCTATGCTTTATATAGAAGTAACTTGGTTAGGTTTTTGTAACACAAAGGTCACCAGTTCGATTCTCACAACTTGCAGGAAGGGACGGAGGTGCCCTTAAACACAGCACCCATCTCACATTTGCTCCCCGCCATGCCACCCCAGTAGCCTATCCTATGTATAAAATATGCATTACGTTTCAAAGGATAAGATATAAAGACTATGTAACCTACCCATAAATAATGACAAGAAAATGTATCTTTCTAGTATTGCGTAGTCCGAACCATAGACCAGTGTTGTTTTCGTCAACGATGACGATAACGAAATGATTTCGTTGACGCACCTATTTTTTATGACGCTAACGCGACGATGACTAGCTAAAAATGTCTCTAAGGTGACGAAAACATGACGAGACGCTTTCGAGTTTTCGTTGACGAGACGAGACGGAACGAAAATGAATGTAAGTCTGACGTTTACAATGCATGTCATTTCTGCATATTTTGCGTGAAATCTGTCTGTTTTTAGCTAAAAAGTATCCGCAATGCTGCCGTTTCCTCTCCTTGTTTTGGGTCAACACAGTCACGCCCACCACCCGGCTGCCGCCATGCCGCGCACGCGCACCAGATTTCAAACAACAACACCACACCTGCGGCTGTGGCGAGTTCGAAGGACGTTGCGGAGGCGCCAATAAACGGAAACGATGAGATGATTAATGGACATACTTTCAGTATAATCCATCAGACAGAAAAACGGAATGCATATTGGGAGACGACGGTAAATGTGGCCACAAATAGGGCAAGAATGGGAAGAATACCACCAACCTCAAGCGGCACCTGAAGGCTCATCACGCTAATATTTTTTTGTAAAGGTAACTAACCAGTCACGCTGTTAACAATCATATACATTTTACTCGACATTCGGCTTGTGACACATTTCATGGTAAGCTTAAGGTTTTACATGTATCTACTTGTCAAACCTAAGCCCATTTCCTATACTTTTTGTGGTGTATTTACGGGTTGCACGGCGACGTCACTAACTGGTTGCGCGCGCAACCGAGGGGCAGAAAGAAGAGACGTGCATTGTGTTGTATGCTAGTAGCGGTGTCTGTAAGTCAAAATGCCAAGGAATTTTTGCGTGGAAAATAGTACCAACAGAGTCAGTGCTGGGTGCCTGATGTTAACATACCAGTAGATGCGACTATTACGTTACTAGCATTATAATTATAAAATTATAATTCATACATGTATCACAGTAACACTGCAAAAATAAAGACAGAAAAACAGATACAACTAAAATCAAGTCTTATTTATGTACAAACATTAAAGAACGCTTCAATAATTAAGGTTGTTGCAGTAGCAGATCAGCTCACCAATCGGTCTTTCTGCCCCTTGGTTGCGCGCGCACCCTGCAATGTTTGTAAACTTGCAACCCCTCTATAAGGCAAGGCACGCGTTTCTCAAATTTATAAGTGAGGTCTCAGCGTAACACACAAACTCAACATGAGGGTATATCAGGCTCAACTTTTTTGTTATGACATGCGCAGAAGGCACATCAACTAAAACAATGGCAAGACCTCAGGGAGAACCTTAATGCACATTTTAATAGTATTAAATACACCACACTTTTTAACCTAAATTAATTTGTTAAAAAATACTTTTTTTACTAAAATTGACTTAAACTTGACTAAAACCTTTTTGCGTTTTCGTCGACTAAAACTTGACTAAAACCTTTTTGTGTTTTCGTCGACTAAAACGTGACTAAAACTAACAATTTCATAAGTGACTAAAATGTGACTAAAACTAAAAGCATTTTCGTCCAAAAGACTAAGACTAAAACGAAAACTAAAAGGGCTGCCAAAAACAACACTGCCATAGACTGTAAAAAAAGATGGACGTAGGGTCCGTAACGACACTCATAGGTTTCTGAAGAAAATTTTTGATCATCTTGGCCGCGCGTCACCACACATCACTCGCGGATATCTTAAAATGGGTAAAAAAGCGGGACGTAGGTGAAGCTGAGGTAGCCTGGTATAACCAGACTCTCGTACATTCATTTCATTTGTACAGAGAGTCTGGCCACGCTCCATTGCAAAGCGTTACTTCCGTTAAGTAGGGTCCATTGTTGAAGTTTAAAACTATTGGATCTGCCCAGAGTCACTCAGGATCTGCCAAAGCCAATCGCTAACATGTGGTCGTGACGTATATCATGCACCGAAACCGTCCGGAAACAACAAGTCAGAATAATCAGAAAAACAAAAGTTAGCAAACCTGGTTCTTGCTCCGGCTTTAAGTTCTGTATATTCGGCAGTTTTGCAACAACGGACCGAATAGCTTTTCTCACGTCTTTCTCCGCTGCCATTACTGAACTACAACTCAAACTGACGCACGACCTCAACGTCATCGTTCTTAGCCACCCCCATCTGTTCGCTGATTGGTCCTGCAGATTTTTGCAGGAGAAAACGAAACTCTATAGAGCCATCCCAGACGTACTGCTGAAGCGAAATGAAAAATAAGCGGAAGCACGTAGGAGGGCGGAGCCAGGCTAAAGCTGAGGTGACTGGTTGCTAAAACCACGCCCGCCCAGCTCGACTCTAGTGACAGCAGTGGCGGTTCAACCGTCACTCAAGTGGCCACGCCCTTAATTATGCAGAACTTTAAGGCTTAATATCATTTAAACGGACGATTTACAAAACAATTCACCCCCTCACAGTTGTCGTGAAGGGCAAAATTAGCTATCCAGACCAAAAACAATTTTTGTACCAGGCTGTAAACACAATATTTTCTACTGTAAAGTTGGCCATTTTAACATGGAGGTATATGGGAATTGACCCTTTTTGGAGCCAGTGGTGGGACATTTGCAATGTGCACTTCAGCGCATATGCTTAAATGCAACTTAAATGAGGCTCAGCGAAGCGCGTCGGTGTTTGTACAGAAACTGTAATGTGAGACAGAGGTAGTGATAAACGCGATGTGTAGGCATCCATTTATGGTGGCCAATTTAAATTTTGTGGAGACTGAGAAATAACGTTAAATTAATGTATGAAAATGTATCTACACTCTCACTTGTATGATGTCACAGCAGTAGGCAGCGCAAACTCGATGGAAAAGCTAACCAAGCCAAAGTGAGGCGAGCTGACCCGACCTGACCAAAACCAAACCTTGGGGTACTAATGTAATGGAAAAGTTCCATTAGTTCTCAATGGCACCCCATAAATCATTTTTTATCTGCCTCTCCTGCTTGAGAGTTGCAGTGAATGAATGCTCACTGCTCCAGGTGTGTGTGTTCACTACTCACTGGGATGGGTTAAATGCAGATTTAAAATACGAGCAGATTTAAAATCACATTTAAAATACGAGCTAAACCACTTTCACCTCAAAATTATTTATAAACGAATGCAGATTAAGATATTATTTAATATATATTGTAGTGTAGGCTACAATACCAAGTTACTGACTACTACAATACCTAATTACTATTGTTCATCATTAAAATAATAGTTTCCAAAATGTTCAACTTAAAATGATCATTGTGAAATTTCTGAAATTTCCTGGAATAGCTGAAACTCCTTAACAGATTACAGAAATAGAAAAATACAGAATTTGAATTAAATAAACAAGCTGGACATGCACCTGTAGTCTTGAAGCTGGTCTTGAATATCTGGAAACACCTGTTGTTGCAATTCAGAGAGAGGCCCTCGAATGTCCTCCTGTGCATGGAAACGACTCTCTGAAAACAAACACAAGTACATTTAAAATACAGCTGCTAGCAGCAATTAAAAGATTTATTTTCTTACATCATTTTGCTCATCAAGAAAATACATCTTGATTAAAGAATTTTTAGATATTTCTACTGAAAACAAGGCAAAAATAATTAGTAAGAAAGTCAAGATTTTCAAGAAAAAAAATTCTTAGTATTTTGTTAATATCTAAAAATTCTTAAATTAAGATAAATTAAGTTTAGTTTTTAGACCAAAATATCTAATTTAAGTGATTTTGAGCATAAAACAAGTTTAACAACAATTCAAGATTTTTTGCTTACCCCATTGGCAGATTTTTTTGTTTGTTTAAATCACAAAATCACTTAAATCTGATATTTTTGGTTCTTTAAACTAGACTTATTCTCTTAGGTAATTTTGTTCTTCAAGAAAAAGCATCTTAATTTAAGAATTTTTTTCTTGAAAATAATTTTTTGCAGAGTACGAGTGTATGTTGCGTTGTGTGCTTATAGTGTGTTTTCTTTTACATATGTAATGAATTTCATTGTAATCATTGACTTAACGTGCTGCTGTTATCTACAGTATGGTGCTTTGGCACTGTTCGGTTGAGCTGGTGTTGCAGGGACTGTTACATGTGCAGTCGACATTGTTGAGGGTTTTATGCTGAGTGTTTTTGTGTTGTTGACTATGCCCATGTTGCTGCGCCGTTATTCAATATTTTTCCCATCCTGCTGTGGTTTTTCATCTGATCTTTTGTCCCCACCACTTTTCAACAGAAACTGACGCCCCTGTTTACAACACTAAGAAGGCAAAACACAACATGAAACTTTGCTCGAAGTATCACCTGGATCTCCATTGTGTTACTTAAAAGAAAAGTTTTGAACTGACTTTGGCTGTTTTGGTGTCCACTCACCATCTTTGCCAGACATAAAGAATCGATCTCCGAATGCGAATGAATGAATCACATATGAGGTTCCTTTTTCAACTAGAAGGTCAATATTGTTTTTCACTTAAGACAAAACAAATTATCTGTGCATTTATATGGAACTATGCTTTAGGAGCTATAGATCTTTACTCTCTCCTCTCCTTACGTTGCAACCATGACAACGTGTGTGTATGATGAAACAGTCTATATTTGGCCACTAGGGGTGGACCGAAAACTCTGCAGGCGCTCTCAGAACATGATTCTGAAGCAGCATACCAAAAATGTTTCTAAACTTTTTAAAGTGCTATCGCAACTATGGACTAATGGTAAGCGATCCTTGATATGTTTGGTATCATTGGAATCAGCAACGATTCAGGAATGTAAAGAAACAACTCCCATTGTCAAACACAGCCAAAGTTATAGACAGTTATAACATTTGTCTGAACTAGGTGAAAACACCATAATATCATAATTGTCATATAAAAATATGTTTGGACATGATTACACTCGGGAATCAAGCTTGTGATCTTTGGGTCCAGATACTATTGCTTCTCAGTGTGATAAGAGGAATCAGATGTACTAAGTTTAATTTTGTAGATCAAAGCACCAGCAGTGCTTGGCCCACTTAACTCATTCCCCGCCACTGACGAGTTATCTCGTCAATTACAGTGTTATTTATTCATTTTACAATCTGTGTATGTTTTGATAATCATTCTGAATCAGGGGCCGGATTCACGAAAACATTCTTAAGACAAAAAATAAGAATGTTCTTAAGATAAATTATAAGAAGTGCGTAAGAATGTTCCTAAGTGCAATTCTCAAACATTTCTTAAGAAGTTCTCAATTTTTTTCTTAAGAATATCTTAAATTTGTGTCTTAAAAATAAAATGACAAGCTTTTAAATTAAGATACCCAATGTAACAAAACACTTATCCATTAATCTTTTGACTACCTTGCAATCATTAACGCGATACAAACGAGTGATGCATTAAGACTACTACAGGGTGTTATTGGCTGTTGTAACAGAGGCCAGCTACAGTATTAAGGTGGTGCGGTGCGTAAATATACTTCCATAATGTCCCAATCGGTCGGTCATGCGGGTCGAGCGCCCTGAGTGCGCGTGCTTCACTCTCCGTGCCCACGGCTTTTGTCTCCCGCGACCCGCGCTCACGCGTCAAGAGACGGACGCAGAGGGTGAAGCTTGTCTGCGGTTTCGGAGCCCTCGACTCACATGGCGGAGCGATTACCGGTTCGCCTCCCGCTTAGAGCGACTTTTAGCTGTTAAGTAATTTCACAATGAATGTAGGCTATTACGGAGGAAGTTAAATGTTTGTTAATATTATCACTAATACTTACAGTATTTGTGTTTCATGACATATTACTGAGTAAGCCATTTAACTTCATTATATGAGTGTGGAATTCCTCTTTAAACTAATCTATGTGAAGTAAACTGATTAAATCGCCATTTCAGACTACAAAATACAGGTCACATTTAAAACACATCACATTAACTTATAAAACATCTTACATTTTGAGATTTAAGACTACTGGAAGGTTATCCTAACTTTAAGATGTTATTTAAGACAGTTTATTTTTCGAGAATTGGAATTCTTCTTAAGTTTTTTCTTAAGAACATACTTAAGGAAAAAAATAAGAACTTTCTTAAGAAGCTTTTTTGAGAATACAAAATATTCTTAACTTTTTCTTTAGCTTGAATTTAAGATAAAATGGCAGTTAAGAAGATTTTTCTTCTTAAGAATGTTTTGTGAATCCGGCCCCTGATCTCTAATAAAATTCCTTCACAAAAATGCAATTATTTCAGCTTTTTGCTTAAAATATTTTTTTGGAGAAAAATACCTATATTTAGGAGTTTATAAGCAGAGAAAAAATATAAATAAAATAAAAAAAAAATTCCCCGTTTTGTTTGTTTGTTTATTGTTTGTTTAAAAGCAGAGGGTCTGTTCTTTCATTTGATATATTTGTATGTTTAGATATGTAGAAGAACATTGTCTTGGAAGGTATTTTCACACAGGAAACACACATACTGATAAAAATGTGTAATGATAAACTTGTAATGCACTGAAAGTCACTTTGTATAAAAGCATCTGCCAAATGCATAAATGTAGATGTAAAGGTGAAACACTGCATAGAATCTTACCTATATCTGTCAGGATCTCTTCTTTGACTTTAATCTTCAAAGGCTAAAGAACACAATCAATCAGTTTTAGTTAGTTTATAACAAATCCAACTTTGTTCTCACTTTTCCTATATAGTGAAAATGAACTATGGTTGAATTTATTAAATTTGCCGTTAACCTACCCTCAGGTAAGCCTATGAAATTTGTTACTTTTTTTCTCAAATTCTGTTTTCTTTTTTAGCACCAGTCAGTGCTAAAGGGTGCTGCTGTATAGGTGCAGGTTAAGAAAAGAAGAAACTTACAGCATCATGGTTTAGGAAATAGGAGCAGATCTGAGGGGCAAGTGAGCGGGCGTCTTTTGGACTCGAACTCAGATATGCCTCCACAGACAAGTAAAACAGCTAGAAGGATCAAAATACAAACATGCTGAATATAAGGTGGTGCATTTTTTTTGTTCAACTTCAGACATTAAATCAAACTTTGGCTCAGGTATTAGCACATTTTACTTATTTGAGAAAAAAATAGGGATTCTGGTAACTGGCAGTGTTTTTTCAAAAAGAACACAAATAGCTAAAATGTCATTTCAGACTAACTGAGTATTAACTTTTTCTTCCGATACTAAAAATTGAGCTAAAAAGTGTTCAGCTCTAAAAGAGAAACTGTACAAAAAAAGAGATTGAATCTGCAGGTTTAATTTCGGTTTTGGTCTCTGGTTATAAATAGAAACCAATAATAACTTCTCTGGTCTGTGTTGACAGAGTAACATTTTTGGAGAGGTGCCCATCAGGCTACATGAGATCATCTCATAAAACAATGCTTCTAAAACACATGGAAAAAAATATAATGCTGGTTAAACTATTGGCACTGACCAGTAGGTTGGGATCCAGAAGTTGACTGAACACATATCTCATAAACACAGTCATGTGTGCCGGACGACTTTTTAGCAGTTCTATGTCCTGGAATGGGCCATCAACCTTATTGAAAGAAAGTGAAAGATATAACAGCACTGAAGAAATTACCTAATTTCAACATCAATCTTAAAGAGTAACTAAACCCTAAACCAACTTTTTTAGTTAATGATCTGTAAGAATGATGCTTGTTTAGTGCTATTTTAAATCATTGATTTTAGCAACTTTTTTGACATTTGGATATAAAGTGTTTCAATACTGCAATATATGGTGTAAAAACGTCTGAGTACTGCCCTCTTTAGGTTGAGCGGTGGCTACTGCAGATGAATTTTCCAATTGGATGTTGGGTCCAAAAAATGACTCTTGACGTAAGCAGGTTCAAGCTCACCACGCCCTTGTTACGATCTATCTCCGTTGGGATCTTCCCACTTTTCTTGCATTTTTCAAATATTGCCAAGGGGCGGAGTCAGGCTCTGACCAGGGGTTTAGTTACGCTTTAAAATAGTTTTTACTTTGCAATATATTCTTTGTATACTGTGCTCAATCTATGAATTGTTTCTTGAGAAGCTATAGTAGATAAAGTAGATACCCAAAACTGTCTAGACTGGAAATATTCTATTCTAAACATGGACACTGCTCTACCTCATTTATCATGTACCCATTATCCTCCTCTTCTTCCTCTGGTCCAATGATCTGGGCCTTTCCTTCCTGTAACACAAGACAATCACAATTCTGACCACATTTTTGGATTAGGGGAGTCATAAAAAATAACTCTGCTCACCGAGTCAGTTGTGTTTGCGTCAGACCCCTGTCTGTGGTGCAGAGGATTCCAGAGAAAGGTGGAGGGGGAGGAGAAGGGACTCTCACATGCCTAAACAGGGAGAAGGAGAAAGGACAATGTTTGGCCAACAGGGTTGTTTTCCTTATTTATGACCTGCAACATAATCTATGCATGATCCATACATGAACACAAATGATTCTAGATACACAGGCGCAATTTTATTAACTCTTTCACCGCCATTGACGAGATATCTCGTCAATTGAGAGAAAAAGCTTCCCCGCCAATGACAAGATTTTCGGTCTTTCCGCAATACCGCTATTATCCACTAGGTGGCGCCCTTCCGCAACTTTTTAAACCCGGAAGTATTGTCCTATGGCAAGCTGCTGCATGTCCGTGTCTGTTTTAAAGATCGCTCTGAATGGGATCTCTATGAAAAGTCCGTCACAAAAATGGAATTATCTCTGCTTTTTGCTCAAAATGTGGTGTTTTTGCAGAAACCTACCCATATTCAAAAGCTGATTACAAAAAAACTACTGATGGTTGGATGAAACGTTTTTTTTGTTGAAAGCAGAGGGTCTGTTCTTTCATTTGGTATATTGTATGTTTATATATTTGAAGAAGAACATTTTCTGGAAGACATTAAACTTTTGTGAAAATCATGAAAAACGCTGGCGCGCAACTTTTTTTTTAAACGCTGGCGGTGAAAGAGTTAAAAGCATACAAAGCCAAAAACTGTGTAATTTTCTCAAAATATAACTTTCATATCAGCTAATTACTGGGTAGATTCTGAAACAATATACTTGAAACTGTAAATCCCTCCTTTCTGTGAGCCTAAACTGCTCTGATTGGCCAGCAGTTGCGTTTGGTGTTTTAATATACACAGCTGTTGGAAACGAAGCGCCCATTATCATAATAATGTGACATACTTTGGCCAAGCACAAATATGACCAACTGATAAAACATTACAGTGCGTAAACCATAATCTTGCTTCATAATTTTTTAATTCTCCAAGTCATCAGATCGACAGACCATTAATTTATTTAAAGTTGCCAAAGAATGCATTGACACAATATGTTAAATTGTTCTCTTATATCTACATAGAAGGTATGGGACTTTGTTAAGTGCAAAAAACATGTCCATTTAAAACCCTAGGATTTTTCCTAAGAATTAAATGGCCTGTGACCTTACTTGGAAAAGTCATGAATAAAAATGTTCAGCTCTGCTCTGATTGGCTGTTATACAACGAGGCTCATGTCAGTGGCTTACATTAGTAAACAGACCTTATATGTTTGAGCCTGTATCAGACGAAGATACACATTTTGAGGGATAACTGCTTGTTCAGAGAATACACCATTAACTTTTTAGCATTGTAACAACATTATTATTCATTTAATCTGTAATTTAATGTTGTGACAACTGTAACATCACAGTTTGTGTTAGGTTGAGATTGGCTGTTTTTGAATGGTCATTTGCATGCACAAAGTTTACATACGAGTCGATCTGAACAAAAAATAAAGAGATCTCGTTCATGCGAGTTGAACCTAATTTAGTTTGTGAATAAAGAAGAACCCGTTGTTGCACGATAGAACTGGGCTCATGTTTGATATATTTGCAGCAAAGAAAAAATTTACACAACCATTGTATTCGAAACAGTGTAATAATGCACTGTATGTTAAATATAACAAACAGAGGAAAATTGTAATTTTTTGCTTGGTTTGAGCTAAGTGGGGGGCATTAGGTAATCTGCTAAAACACAGCAGCATTTAACAGCTGACTTCAAAATGATTGACACCAGAAAGAGAAGTGTATTATGGAGTTATTTTAATGAGATGTATCTGACACAGGCTGTGTGTACAATTTGTAAAGCACAGTTGTTGTTTAAGCGAGGATCTACACCTAACCTTAACTGACACACAGAATCTGAACAAGCTGAGAAGCCTGGAACATCCAGCAGTACCAGCACTGCACAACCTCCTTCTATCTCGCCTGCCACTACCAGCACTTTTCATGCGACTGCCCCATACAGATGACGAGCAGGACAGACCACTCTAACACATTTTGAGGCTAGGCCACCTGACCCACTAAGACAAAATTCAGTCGATGAGGACATGGAAAGGATGATTTGCAGCCTTTTTCTATTGTGGAGGACAGATGATTCAAAGCATTTACAAAGACCTTAAACCCTATATATATATATATATATATATATATATATATATATATATATATATATATATATATATATATATATATTTATCCAGCAGGAAAACCCTGTCAAAAACAATAATTCCATGTATGCACCGAATCCAGATTTTTTGGGTTCGGCCGAATACCGAATCCACTGTTTAAGATTCGGCCGAATCCGAAACCGAATACCGAATCCTACTCGCATCCTTATTCCATTACAGGGCTCGCAAAATTTCAAAATCCCTGGTGGCCCTTCGGGCAGGCACTCTTCAGTTTTTGGTAGCCCGAAATGAATGCAAGTAGGCTGAATAAAAAATACATTACTTTTAATGTAGAATATTGAGACAAAACATCTATCAAAACACAAATGTCAATGTCAATGTCTAATAAATGTCAATCTATAAACTTCAGATTCTGAATATGAAATATTAACTGAAGTCACAGAAAAGAAAATGCCACTTGATTTTGTGGGCATAGCACAGAGTTCCTCAATTAGTTTTACCACGGGGCAAATTTTGCCAATACAAAGCCAATAGGTCCTCTAACCACAATGTTTAATCTGCTATTCTTGTTGTTGTTTCGATGCTGTTGTTTTTTTTTTTACAAACAAAAAAACTGGATTTCCATGTAAACCAACTGTTCCTACTCATCCCCACACCAGATATGCTCACCATTTAAAAGTGGTTCAGTGGGTCACAAAACTCACAGTTTGGATCCAGTTAGAGATTGGATCACTTCTTCGATCAGAAAAACAGGGGCTTCTTTAAGAGCGATTCTGCACAGTCACTCTCTTCACTGCCCTTACAATCTATATCACTTTAAAGCTTGCTGCGAGAGATTTAATTTTCTTACGTGAGGATAGTAATAACTGAAAGGACGAAGTTGGAGGATTTGCACAACAAATCCATGACAAATCAGTACGGATTGCTTCCTGTACTGCGGCTTCGCCCGATCGCGAAAGTGAAAGTAAAACTCGAGCGTGCCTTCAAACGAAATTTAAATACCCAATGCCTGAATTTCATACACCACAATTGCCCATCCAAATCTGTGAGAGAATACATAAGCATTTAAATATATTTTTTCCTCCCTATAAGTCAAGATAGCCAGACGGGCAGGGCGGGGATGCATTTTGAAAGCCCGACGGCAAAGCACAATGAAAGCGAGGCGGTGCGATAAGCTAGTTTTTCCAGGTGCGTCCACGGAATGTGAAGCGCCCCTAGGCTCACCGGAAAAAAACGCTTATCTCCACGTCAGCACCTGATGTGTGTAATCAACGGCCGCTTGACGTTGACCAGCGTAGCGCAAGCTTAGGGTTCAGTTCGGTGGAAAAAAATCTAAGATTCGGCCGAACCCGAACCCAGTCAAAAAGCCCAGTATTCGGCCGAATCCTGGATTCGGTGCATACCTAATTTATAGATTCATGAACAAATTACACTGTAAAAAGTAATACCTAGATCTAACTTATAAAAAGTGAGGCAAGTGACTGCATGGGAAGTTTTAGGTTGAGTCAACTTGCAACCTTTTTTAAGTATATTGAACACACTAACATTACTTAATATGAATGCAATAAAATTGAGTTGAGTTAACTAATTGTGCTAGTATTACTCAGTTAGATAAACCTACTTTTCTTGGTACAGGTAACATATTTATGGTTAGTTGTTGCTTTTTATTCCATGAGATGAGGGCATGAAACGTTTTTTTCAATCAACGCACCCACTCAGTTTCGTTTTGGGCAGCTGCAAAGCGTAACATACTTCAGTATGCAGTCTATGCACAAGCACCAGTCTTCTGAACAATGGTAACTACAAAACTCAAAGAAGAAACAGAAACTCTTCCAAATATCGAAGATACATGAACATTAAACACTAAGAAGTCTTTCTTTTTAGTTAAAAACAAACAAAAAAACTTTTAATTCAAATTTTACTCTCCAAATGCAGTCCCATGCAAAGCATGCTGGGATCTGCAAGTCCACTGCCTAGTTAGCTATGTTTACAAAAATAATTAATGTAGTTTTTACACAAAATTATTAAGTTAATTCCCTTCTTACAAATTGAAATGGATTATACATAATACAATTAAGTTGAATTTACTCAATAATGTGTTCATTTAGAATTACTCAAATTATTCCAATTTTTATTTTATTTTTTACTCATATTTTGATTTTAAAAACAAGAATTAAAATATCTAATACAATTTACTCAATTTATTTTTGTTAAATCTACTAAGGCACAGAAACACTTTTTACAGTGTATGGAAAAGTTGGCAAAGGCATCAGCAGTGTGCCTAACAGACTGCTGAACATCTAGGGCCACATTTGGTTTTATGTCAGATACATGTCACTTCATTAAAAATTATAAAATTGAGTTATTTCTGTTGGATTGCTTAGAATTTGCTGAAAGACACACTGAAGACAATTTTTTAAGAATTGCTAGAAAGTGGAACATAACTGACAAAATAGAATATTGTGTTTCTGATAATGCTCAACAATATAAGCCTGGCCATTCACAAAACCTCATGGAAGCATCTGCCATGCTTTGCCCATACAGTTAAATGGATTCTGAGGTGGACTCAGTGTTAATACAAAATACACTGAATAAGAATGTGTATTTGAATAAGCAATTTTGGAGTACATGCACCGAAGCACAGTGGCAGCTTAAAAAAACTTAAGGCAACTCAGCAGCAGATAGGTTTGCCTGAGTTAAAACTTAAAAAAAGACTGCTGAACACGATGGAACGCAAAATTTTATACGTTACAGAGATTTATTGATAACAAGGATATAATCATCACAACACTTGCACTGGTAAATGCCCGACTGGAAACTCTGACACAGAACAAGAGGCCTGTGGGGCTTTAAGACCATTTAAAGAAGTCACAGTGGAAATAAGTGGAAATGAGGTGTGTAACAATTAATGCATTTTATAACAACATTTTAAAAACTGTGTTTTGCAAACAGCTTTTGCAGACTGTAAAAAACACTGTAAAGATAAATTACAGTGTAAGTTGCATTGTTATTGCCACAACAATGCAGAACGTTTAGTATTATTCATTATTATACTAGATTTATTAAATGTATTTTTTTGCTCACTATAGCTATGTGACTGCTTCAAACGTGATCCTGCTTTCACAGAGTCTCTAAAAAATAAGCACAAGATATCTGAGAGCAGGAAGGTTCAGAAAACCTATTGACATGCTTGAAACAATGACTAAAGACATGGCCACCAGGTTCCACAAGGTGGAATTTCTCCATCATTGGACCCAATGTAAAAAAGGGGGGGGCCTTTTCAGATGATCATGCAGCAAATGAAGGTTTCCAGAGACTCAAAAAATGCATCTGGGAGGGTAAGATTGTCCTCCTCAGCACATCAAACAGAGCAGCAGCAGCATTACCACCACAGTCCAGTGGCGAAGCTA
Source organism: Misgurnus mizolepis (assembly GCA_025389145.1). Lineage (NCBI taxonomy): Eukaryota > Metazoa > Chordata > Actinopteri > Cypriniformes > Cobitidae > Misgurnus > Misgurnus mizolepis. Next base: position 7,593,952 of record JAIFKI010000023.1, read on the forward strand.
CGGGTGGGCCTGGGCGGGCCTGGGCCTGCCTACTTTGAGTTTCGGCTCACCCAGTCAGAAGGCAATTTTCCAGACAAATGTATAAATTATTTAACAAAAATAAATAATAGTACTACGAATAGACGTCTTATCACACTATAATTTCATATATGTAATAAAATTATAAATATAATTAAAATATAAAATATAAGTGCAAGTTTGCATGTTCAGGCAGTTTCGCAGTTTTCTATAGGTGCACACGCTTGTCAACATGAAACGTTGAATTTGATTCGTCAGTCATTGTTAGTTCCGCCTACGCGCATTGAACTGAATTTGAAAATAACGAGTCGCAAATCATTGAGTTTATCAGCCTTTTCACGATGACATCTGCTGTTGTCTGTTTAATTTTGGATACAGAGACTATACATCACTCATGGAAATGTTGGGATTACTGAGGACAACTTTTCAAACGTCAACAAAATGAAACGAGCACTTATTACTTTGATAATGACTTAATGCTTTGTTGAAAGACTGTTCTTCACCACATATTGTATAAAAAACATAAAACGTAACGCTCATCGATGATCAATGCTCGTCTGAGAAATGTATTTCTGCTTTTCTTTGCGCGAAGGGACAAATTATGATCAAAGATATTGGACTTTATTGATCGAGAATTTCTCCATCTTTAACCAGAAGCCCCATCTCAGGCTTATACAGTAGGTACATGTAAAGGTGAGTTCAGACATTTTCTTAATGTTTATAGTGGTGTCATTATTATTTACAGTTTATAGTCAGGTGTATTACTCCAGTCAACTATTTAGGGGGGCAGACTTCTGTGTCGTGTCTTAGGCTGTATGATTTACTGTTGTTGGAATAAAATTTACACTTAAATGACAACACATGCAATTTTGTATTGCGCCATGTTGTTTGATGGCAATTTTCTCATTAAATAACAATCTCTCAAACGAGTTCTTTAGTAAAATCAAATCACTACCTGTTGAATCTGTCATATCCTATGACGCTTTCACGTCACTCATTTTGCTGACGAGGAATGACATATCATTGTTCGGAACTACGTTCACGTAACGTAAATAACGTAAAAACTAATTCCGTTAGTAATTCAGTTTATATTGAGTTCTGTGTTTTCAAGTGGATTAATAATTTGGTGGGGCACTGCCCATTGACTGTATAAAACAGGCACAGCCCCACCTGCCCATATACTGTAGACAAGCTACTGTTGGTTATTTATGAGTTGTTTTATAATTTTCCCCTTGAAACATTATGCTGCCTGCATGGCATCAAGGTACTAACTTGGCTTAGGTAGCTTGCACCCCAAAGCTTTTAAACGTGGTGAAAACGCCTGGAGAACGCCGAATGCCAGCTGTTTTTTTAGCGGAGGGCTTTGTTTGCTGTGATACTTGATCTGTGAGTCGGTTGGTTGTTGTGATATTTGTCCCGCCCTTTGTCCACTGTGATTGGACGGTCGTGTGAGAACTTACATTGAAGAGCTGAGCTTTTCACCCAAAGTTAAATATTTTTTGACCACAGCGTGGAAAAAACGGACAGCTGCTGGCTGTTTTGAAAAATGCCATGCTACCATTGGGGGAAAAAAACATACGCTGGCCACTTTGTTGTGCACGCCCCCAGTTTATCTAAATTCTATGCTTTGCCCACCCTGTTTTATAGAGGCCCACCCACTTGAAAATTTCTGGCTTCGCCACTGCCACAGTCACCACAAGAAAGCTTGGTGTGGGGTGATTTAGATGAACAAGTTGCAGGTCTTGTGACAAGAACAAGTTATTTGGAAATGCGGTTCTATTCAGAGGAGCCCCTGCTAGCGAAGTATTCAAACCAATACTGTGGTGGCAAAACCGGGCAGTGATTTACCCCCAGACTGAGCCAACTTTTGCTGAAAAGGCTTTGCCAAGTAGCAACATCTGTTTCATCAGAGAACATTTTCAGCAAGATGGGACAGATGGGAGCAGCAGCAGGATCATCCCCTCTAACGGCGCATTCACACGGGGCGTAAGTGCCGTTGCTCGCGGCAGAAGTTGAACATTTCTCAACTTTTCAAGCGGCAACGCATGCGTCAGCCAATCATATCGCCTTATGCAAATAACCTAGGCACAGCCAGCCAATTACGTTTATGGAAGACCGGAGCTTGTGTTGCGGCCACAGTGATTGGCTGTTGGCCACGCTTCAGACATGCCTTCCATTAAGCGTTAACGCTGACGGACCGTGTGAATGCACCGTAAGGCCTGACTACTGATATTTTTAAAGAGCACCTATTTCATTGCTGAAAAACAACGTTATTTTGTGTATTTGGTATAATACAATGTGTTCATGTGGTTAAAAAACACATATAAAACGGGCAGTTCTGGTTCTTCATTCTGACTGGTTGAAACGCATTCTAAGCCGTGATAAAATACACCGGTAACCCCACGGTTTAGACCACATTACATAAGTATCACTGCGCCACTGTTGCTGCGTACTGATTTATGAAAATAAACACCACAGTCTTTAATCATATTTTTTATTTGTCTACAATTGCACTGTTACTGGCAATATCAGGACAAATGTCAATAAATATTGTTGAGTCATCTCGTCGATAAAGAGAAAACGTTGTCTGAGGAGTTTCTAACTCAAGTTCATACGTCCGCTATTACCCACTGGGTGGCGATCTTACCCAACTTAAACACTGACGCATTCACTCAACACTGAAAACACAGTGTGCAAGTTTTGATGGCTTTGAATCTGATCTCTTACATAAGTTCTTCACAAAAATTGAATTATCTCCGCTTTTAGCTAAAAAATTTGTGAGGTGATAAGAGAACAAATGAAGGTAGGATGAAACTTTTTTTGCTTGTTTTTGTTTGAAAGCGGATGGTCTGTTCTTTCATTTGATATTTTATGTTTATTTAAAGATCATTTTTCTGCAAGGCATTAAACTAAAACTGGGTAGCAACTTAAAAAAAAAAAACGCTGACGGGGAAAGAGTTCAGCATGCTTCCAAGCATATTTGATCATCACTTAAACAGTTGCACAATATAAATGTTAATGTATAAATTAGATTAATGGTGATTTATAAAATAAACACCACAGTCTTAAATCATATTTTCATTGTGTTTTTGCTGCGTCTGTGTTGGTTGGGAACTGCGCTCTGTTAAAGTCACACTTGATTCTGAGGAACTACTTTGTTTGGCGGAAGAGTAATATTTGTACTAATATAATTACAACTTATTTGTGTTTTATTTTATAAAATTCTGCTATTTTATAAAATTCCGCTAACGTTATGCATATGTAAGTAACCGTTTTATAAATGCAATAAACCCCGCGAAGCAGTGGGGTTACAGTGCATTTTATAACAGCTAAGGGGGTTTAACGCCCCGTTATAAATGTTATAGCTGTTATAAAATGCACTGGTAACCCACTGCTTCTTGGGGTTTATTGCTTTATTATTATTTTCCACCGTACATTTTTGTAGTTCCAGTTTTCACTACCTTCCTGAAACGCACAGATTTAAAAAAGCTCTGTGTCCCTGATTGGCCATCTAATCTGTACGTTGTGATTGGTCTGAATACCCCTGACGTCAGCCGGAAATGTGACGCTCCTTACCATGTTTGAAAGATTTGCGCATAATGCGACGCTAACAGGAGTTAACTTGCAGGCTGTGGGTCCGAAGCGGGAGGAATTATGATAATGTCGGTCTTGTATATATCACCAATCCAAGGAAGTAAACTGTTGCCTACAATCCGTGTGTTTGTTGTAGTCCAAGAATAGAGATTTACGTTGGAGATGATAACTTACACACCAAAGGAAAATAAAATCGTGATTCAGACTATTGGTGCTTTTTAAATGCTAACCTAAAATAATCCTGCTGTTGTTAACCCAAACCCTGCTTGTTATGGGTCTTTATTCCATGGAGCTCTGTTTTGAGAGATTTTAAAACATTTTTGAAAGACTGTTTTGTATTTTTGCAGTACTGTGGTTTTAAATTCATTGTATATTTTTTGCACTTTAAATACAGTTTAGTTTAAAAATTTGCACTACTGTTAACCTGCTTCTCTTACATTTTAAGGAAAACTTAAAAAGTAAATTTGTTTACTTGATTAAACTTTACACTACTCTAACCAGTGTTTCTTTTTAAAGTTGCACTTACATTGCATTTTTGCACTACTGTGTTTTTGACTTGGTATACTTATTTTAATCCTTCTTCTAGTGATGATTTATGTGATGATGACTCAAAATAAGCTGTTTATTTTAAGGAGGCCTGTCTGATGTATAACCTTGATTCCTCGCTAGATAATTCAAATGTAGATAAACATCTTACATTGTTTAATTCTATTTCTAATTATATTTTGAATATTTTGAAAAATAGTACCACACAGGAACATAGGGGAGTCTGTCGTAGAGTCGAACGGAAGTGGAAAAAAGATAAATTACAAGTATCTTTTGAAATGTTACGTGCGTCATTAATTGGTTATCAATTTTTGTCGAATTCCAGACAATATCTTTAAGCTCTTTTAAAGATATAATTAAGCAGTTGAAATCCACTACATGCCCACTTGATTTTTTTCCCACTCTGGTTTTTCTTCAGATCTTTGATGTTGTCAGACCAAGTATTTTAGCTATAATAAAATCTCTTCTTACAGCAACTGTTCCAAAACATTTTAAACATGCAATTGTTAAACCACCGCTTAAAAAAACTAATCTTTTCCCGGACATCTTATAAAGTTATAGACCTATCTTAAATTTGGCTTTCATTTCAAAAGCCTTAGAAAAAGGTTGTTTTATTACAATTGCAGAGCTTTTAAAAGTCAAATAATATTTTTGGAAAATTTCATTCAGGATTCAGGAAGCATCACAGTACTGAGTCTGCACTTTTAAAAGTTTTAAACGATATTTTGTTATCTGTAGTGATACTTCTACTTTTAGATTTAAGTGCTGCTTTCGATACCGTCGACCACAAAATCCTTATTTCACACCTAGAACAATATGTGGGCATCAAAGGTCATGCCCTGGACTGGTTTAAATCATACCTTGAAGATAGGACTTTTTCTGTTTGTCTGGCTTTTCTTCATCCAGCTGTGCCTTGATGTTTGGAGTTCCTCAAGGCTCCATTGTGGCTCCTGTTTCGTTCTCATTATATATGCTTCCATTGGGGTCTATTTTTACCAAGCATTAGATGTCATTTCATTTTTATGCTGATGACACCCAAATTTATTTGCCCTTGAAGCATAACGACAAAACAGCTTTAAGATCATTAGTTGCATGTCTGGCTGATTGATTGAGTTTTCCTCAAATTTTCTGCACCTCAAAACAGGGTCATGGTTTTTGAGCCCTCATGCACCTTTGATTATGATTTGGGAGAATTGGTCTGCTATGAAAGACCCTCTACCAACAATTTGGGTGTCATTTTCGATTCCTCACTCAAATTTGATAAGATAAATTCTGTAGTTAAATCTATTTTTTTCCAACTAAGATTGTTAGCTAAAGCCAAGTGCTTTTTAACCTTTCCAGAGTTTGACAGGGTAATCCATGCATTTGTGTAATCTCGGCTGGATTATTGTAATAATAATTATTTTTTATATTAATTATTATATATTATATATTAATACATTTATTAATGATTAAATATTAATAAATATAAATAGACTTCAGATGGTTCAAAATGCAGCTTCCAGACCTTTGACCGGTACTCGGAAGTTTGATCATATCACCGCTGTACTGCGCTCCTTGCATTGGCTGCCAGTCCGTTATAGAATTGATTTTAAAATCTTACTTTTTTGTTTTTAAAGCTCTGCCTGATTCAGCTCCTATTTATCTCTGTGAACTCGTGAGTATAAATAGATCTATTAGATCTCTGAGATCCTCCGAACAACGATTACTGATGATCCCGAGATCTAGATTAAAGTCACAAGGTGACAGAGCTTTCTGTTGTTGGCCCACAACTGTGGAATAGTCTCCCGGTTTCCCTCAGAATAGTTTAATCAGAAGCTGAATTTAAATCTAAGCTAAAAACATATAGTTTTTCCCAGGCATATAACTGTTCCTAGATTTTTTTAAGACCATTTATTGGTGTTTTGATTAACTTTTTTATCCCTTTGCATTGCGGTCTTTATTATATTTTTATATGTATGTATGTGTTATGAATGTTATGTGTGTGTGTATATGCATATATATGTATATTTGTGTATGTGTACATGTATGCACATATCACATATTTTACCTCTGTTTTAATATGTTTAGTATTTAGTATATTGTACAGCACAGTGGTCAACTACTGTTGTTTTTACTGTGCTTTATAAATAAACTTTTGATATTCTGCACTTTGAACAATTTACTTGCCTACTGTACAGGCAGAGTACTGTAAGCACTGATGTTTGTGTGCATTTTGTAATTTTTGTTGTTGTTTTATGTTTGAACAGTTTTCTTTGTTTAAATAAAAAATAGTTTATTATGTTTGAGTCATGTGATGAACTTCTCTAAAAAAAAAATTAAAAACAAAAAAATGTGACACTATTGTTCAGGTCTTATTTGCGCCACGTCAGCGAATAGCATTCCATTTCGGGCTGTGAAGGGGCATGTAATTGGTTGGATCGACTGTACGAATATGCCCATCACTGAGTGAGTCGCTGTTTTGAGTCTTAATGAAAGAGAGAATCTAGTTTGTGAACAAATTCAATGAACTACATGTTGTTCATAAATGAATGTGTACTGTGTAGGTCGGTCATTTATGATATGAGTCAGTCTCCAGCAATCATCAGAAAGTGGTTCCAAAGCGTAGCAGGTAGTACTGTGAGCTACTGTGCACATAAGCTTATATAAAACTTTTACCTTTTAATTTATTGCTTAGATTTCCACATTTGTATTCCATCACATTTACACACATGAAATCAGTGTGGGTTCAACCACCACCATTTGAACTAATTAAAACCCACCTCAAAGTCTCCTTCACTGGAGTCCATTGATGACTGACCTGACCAGGAAAGGGTTTGTGCAACATGTACAAGACAAAATCAATATAAGGAGAATGATGGTAATAAACACTTTTATCAGTAAAATCAACTAGTATTTTTTAAAGGGATAGTTCATCCAAAAGTGAAAACACAGCACCCATTGATCAATTTACTTTCAGCAGAAAAAAATATGGAAGTCAATGAGTGTTGTCAATTGTGTGCTAACCATCACAAATGACCTCAAAATATCTTGTGTTCAACAAAAAAATGCTCATATATGTTTAGAACAACATCAGGTTGAGTAAATGATGACAGAATTTTCATTTTTAGGTGAACTATCCTTTTAACATACTAACCACTGACCTTCACCTGCCATGAGATAGTTGGTAATAACTTCTGAACGTGTTCCATCCTGAAAAGAGAGATAATAATTTATAAAAAACTATAGAAACAAAATAATATAAAATAAATGAAATACAGTACCACGTCCTGCTGAATCTTTACTCTGACTTGATTAGCTCTTCGTTTGGCACTTTCTATTCGCTCCACTATGGAAGGGGAGGGGTTTCGAGATTGTTCCCCCAACAGGTTCTGGAAAAGTTATGGGAAAAGAAATTTGTGAAACCAGCCTTGTTTTAAGTTCAACTGAGATACTTTCCTGTCTATTGATAGTATTCAGACACAAGACCCAACGAGGGTTGCAGGGCAAGAAAACTGCAGTTTACATTAGGCTCTCCATAGAGAGCCACAAGCTGGTAAAATTTCTGTCTGTTTCCCCCAGAGAGAAATAGCGGATGATAAGCAAGCTTATATATTTTCCGTGTTTTTTTCCATTCTCTGTGTGAGAAAAGGGCTAAAATATACGGACTGGATATAAACACAAACACTGAAAGATGTCTGTTTCAGATTTAAAAAATTGAAAAAATATAGCGGATTCAGGCTGGCAAAATGCTGTATACATCTGGACAAAAAGCAGATTTGATAAAAAAAATTACGTATACAGCTAAACGCATCTGCATGTGGACAGGCTCTTAGTATTTATTACACCACTGAGTGCTCAACATGCTAACTCTCCCTCACACCAACTGGAGGGGAGGGTAGTGTTGGGTGATATGCCCCACTGTGAGATAGGGCTGTCACTTTTTATTCGATGTTCGAATATGCATTCGAACATGATGTGAAATATCCGTATTCGAACTATAAATAAACCATCCGGTTTTTTAAATGCCATGTGTAGCGTATTTTTTACAGTAACACCTCGTAATAGGAAGGAGGCTGAGAGTGAGACCGACGACTGCAACTGTGCGCAAGAGAGGGAATCAAATTGGACTAAAATGAACCTCATGTGCATGTCAAGATAGAATTATAGTTTGTATATAAAATGACATATTGTTTATAGTGTTAAATATTATAGCAGAATAAAAAGCTTGTGTTAATACGTTCGCATTATGAAATTAGCATGTATGAAGATAATTTCATCATTTTTACAACGCAATGTAAACTTTATATTAAACAACAGCATTTGTCTTGTAAACGGATTTTAAATGATCATGTGCTGACTGTCGCGCGTCACATAGACGACAGAGTCAAGTGAGATCTGATTAACTCATCTATAAGTTTAATTTCTTTGTGCTCTCTATCATTGAAAACGGGCAAGCAAACAGCACGCGCAGGGTTAATGTACTTGTGAATGACGGCTCACAAACGCGCGGGATAGGCTTTGTATAAGTGTGCTTGTTGTCAATGACAGTTCTGGTCACAAACACGCTCAAGCGCGGGATATGTGTGCTTGTCAATGATGGGCATTAAATCCGCGAAATTCCGCGGAGTTTTCTGCCGAAATCTGCGGGCGCGAATTCCGTTTGCGTCTGTCTATATACTCCTGCTGCTATTTAAGTTGTCACGTTATTGTTTGCAACTGTTCTGAATCATTTTTTTATATATATAAGTTTGTTATTCATAAGTTGATAACCTGCTGTTTCAAACATTAAGTAAAAAGTAATCCAGACAACCCTGTGTATGACTGTCACTGTTAATAATTTTGTGATTGAATCTCCATTACGGTGGGTTTTTGATGCGCGTGGGGGGCGGCGCCTAGATATTCGAATATATTCGGATACATTGCATGATATTCGAAATCCGTTCGAATTAGATTTTTTCTCAAAAGTGAAGGCCTACTGTGAGATCGTCCTATCATCAGCCTGTGAGAACGCCGATACACGATAGTAAAGGGAGGAGGGGCAAAAGTTTACTCATTTATTTATATAGTAAATTTATATAGGGCGGCAGTGGCTTAGTGGTTCATGTAGGTTGTCTACAAACCGGAAGGTTGGTGGTTCAATCCCCGGCTCCACCGGACCAAGTGTCGAGGTGTCCTTGAGCAAGACACCTTAACCCCAGCTGCTCCCGACGAGCTGGCTGGCGCCTTGCATGGCTGACACCGACGTCAGCGTATGAATGTGTGAGTGAATGGGTGAATGTGAGGCTAATTGTAAAGCACTTTGGATGGCCATAGGTCTGTTAAAAGCGCTATACAAATGCAGTCCATTTCAGTGGCCCCTGGTCACTGGGGGGCGCTGGGGCGCCGCCCCCCAAAGTTGGCCAGAGAAGAAAGCTGTTTTAACATGTTACGAAAAAGATAAATATATAATGCAAATTAATACAAAATAAAATCGTTTAGTTGTACTATTTCACTGTTAGTCTTGTAATCATTTATAAAATCAAAACGTTCGTTTTGTGTGTGTCATGTTTGTGTGTCTGGGGCGCACCCCTAATGAGTGTCTATGTAGGTTAGTAAAAAGGGTAAAAAAATGTGACCTGAGGCTGAGCTCTAATTGGCTGGTTTCGGATACGCCCTGGGGGGCAGGACTGTTCGCCCCAAATCCTCCCACTTAGGTTGTAAGCAAATCAGAATAGTTTTTTATGTCTTTAACCTCATTTGATTGGATTTTCAGAGTCTCATAACCGAGCTGCAGATTGCCATGTAACTGCTAGAGACAGTACTAATCAGTAAAAGCAAGTGAAATACCTTGAGATGATAGAAAATATGATTTTATGCTTACAAAATCACCCTTTACAAGACGTTCAGTTGAAGAATAAATAAAGGATTAAGGAGCTTGGACCAGATTGAGCAGGAGGAAATGATCATGGTCGAGTTTACATGCTTTTCCAGGACTTATGGCAAACGGAGTTGGCTAACATTAGCTGGATGCTATGTAAGTCAAATGCTTTTTATTATTTCCCTGTTTGCTGTTTATAAGAGCTGCCTTTGCGTGGACATGATGTTCAGATAATCCGGTATTTTGCGTGGCTTGGTCAACGTTGTTGCAAGTACTGGTCTGTGATTAGGGAACTTGTGTGTGTGTGTGTGTGTCAGATCGCGTTAACTGAAGCGTAATGTATGCGAACAAGAACAGAAGTAAAACTGCGTCGTCTAACTGAGGTAAAACACAAAATCTAATGACATTTATCTGCCTTCATGTGTTTATTAGACAAGATGGTTTCAGATACACAGTCAGTGTTTAATTCAATTCAGGTTTTTACACGCCTGTTGCCATTTTAATCGTAATAGTATTTTGTGATTTGATTTGTTAATATTTGCCTGTTCAGCACAAAGTTTGTGTGTTTTATCGCCTCAGCTGTCTGTCACTGCGAGAAAAAATTATTCATTTAATCTGCTTCATGTGATGTTAAACGTGTAAAGTGATCCACAGTCTCTGTTCATCATATGTTCTCTTCACAAATAAATAAACGCATTTGAACTTGAATGCTCGTCTTGTAAATTCATGATTAGAAATGATCAAGTGAACGAAAACAATTCTTATAATTAAAACATGAATGACGGATCATTTACTGTCAGGGTTTTCAAATGAAATAGTATAACGCAAACTCTGGTGTGTTTGTGAGTGGGTGTCAATGATTACCATGATTAGTTCATTACTGATAATAAACCCACATTATACTCAGAATTACAAATTCATAGTAAATTTATTTCATGACTTCAACAGTAACATTTTTAGCATTTTAGCTAAGCAGTAATGATATTTATCACCTGATAAACGGCTTTTTACAGACCTGCATTACCACAGTAAAAGTTTAATTTCGAGTTTGTATGAGTCATGTGCATTACAAGTTCAAAAGTTTATTATAAGTCCAGGTGCTAGAAGGAGTCTGAGATGCACGCATTACAAGATCAGGTGCGTGCAAGAAAGAATCCACTCACATCACAAGCTCTCTTGCGCAAAGTAAAGCCCACAAACCCTCTCATGCTAGGAAAAGCAATCAATGCACATAATAACTTTCACCATGAAAGCCATAAGTCTGACGATCGTTGATCCACAATAGTATCGTCTATCGGCACAACCCTAAGGAAGGGGTCAAGTTACTTTTGTGCAGTACACAGCCTGATGGATCCCTTTGTTCTGTCATGTTTAGAGACATAAAAAATGGCTTATTAAAATTAGGTTAAGAACAATATTACGGGGAAAATATTGTGGTTTTGAAACTGACTTTTTCAAACCACGGTAAACCTTGAAACTGGTCCATGTAAAGTCTGAATGCAAGTAGTAAAACAAATGTACAAGTGTAATAAAGCATTTGCAAACATAGCATTTTCACTCTTTTCACATCACTTCTGCATTTTCACAACTCTTTAGCAAACTTTAGCAATTGGCAACTAATCACTGTAGTTGTTTGCGCCAGTACAAACAACAATTACACATGATTTCAGGGTGTCTGCAGTTTTCACCAAGTCAAATGTAAGACTTTTCAAGAGCTTTTTAAAACCATTATGAATGAAATTTAAGACCTATATCACGACAATAAAATCCAATTTTATAGCCCAGTGTGCAAACAACCATGTGTTTTTTTCTGGGGTGGAAAGACTGGATTCACGAAAATAAGACATGAATAGCCTTAGAATGGAAAATTGCCTTTAATTGAACTGAAATCACAATTTTTTTAATGTTTTAAGCAATCTAAGGTTTTTCACAATCATTATTAATCCAAATAAGTGAGCAATAGAAGTGACAATAGAAGTCCAAAAAGCTTGGTCATCACGTGATTCATGCAGTTAGTTCCTGGGAGCTCAAGTGAGCCAGTGAAATACGTTGAGTTAGAGGCAAAGAGAATTTTCTTAATTAAAAACAATATTTATATAATCACACGAATATGTGCAAGAAGTATTTTTTTTATACAATTCTATCAACAATGTTGTTCAAACTGAAAACAACTTGCACTGACAACTTGAGTTTCCTCTAGGATTTTTCCAGCTGTGGTGGCAGGGTGATTAAATGTACATATATACATATACACATATACATATACACATACACTCACCGGCAAGGGCGTAACTTTGGGTCTACCATTGGGGGGGTTAAACTCGCGGCATATTTATTTATTTATTGAATCATTTTCTTGTGTAAAAGGTAACATGCTAATTTGCCGTTCCTGTATTTTAAATACATTGTGATACTTTTACTGATTTAGACTACTTACCATAAATGCAGCTGTTTACTTGACTATTTATGCCATAATGACACAAATTAGGTGTTTAAGCACTTGCCAGCAGTGGCAGTTTCCACATTTTTTGTGTGTTCAATATTTTATCAAAAAAGAAATAAGAACTTAAAGATTAATCAATTCCATCACTGTATTGGCACCTACATGCAGCAAATGTATTATGAACAATTCAATTCTCAATACATTACACAATGGCACACTGAAGTGCAGCTTGCACCTTTATTCACAACAGATTTCACATATTGGTGGGCATCACAAAAACTCACCATCCACTAACAAAATCTAAACAAAAGCATGTAAATACAAAAGAAGGCCTATCTGTAAATCACATTTAAGGTACTGTATGTGACAACATATTAGGCTGCAACTTAACACACATACCATTCAGATAAAAGCACCAAACACCTGTTTACGTCTTTGTGTAAAAGAAATGAACTGTGCACACACTGACTTTTTACTTTAAGGAGCATTCACCCGTGGAAACATTTATCTTTATTAAAAGTGGATCATATTTTTAGTCGAAATGTAACATAAATTTAAAATTTGGTGCCTATTTGACCAAGAAAAGGAGTGTTTGTAGTCTCACCCCCTCTACAAAGATATAGGACTTCTTCGATGATACAAAATGATGATTTTTGCATCATTGAAAGAAGGACACTGACACTGTGCAACACTGAATTCCATATTTCTCCTGTCTCAGGGGAAACAGAGGGAATGATGCATGACCATTCAAAAAAATGACTGAGTTTCTAACTATACAAAGCTTAATGCAAATGGGTGAAGTGTCCCTTTAAGAGGTCCAATTTGTCCTGATGTATGTGAGACACTGCAACATGGTTCAGCCTCTGCTGTGTCATAGTTGTGCGTAAACTGGGGGCTGTTTACACTTGGTATTAAGATGTGTTTTAATCCATCAGATCACAAGTGGACGAGACACACATCACGTTTACTCTACACCTGGTATTTAAATCCGTCTCTCTTTTGTGCACTTTCGACCGCTTCTGTCCTGAATACTGTGAGGGGGCGGTCTGTCGAGACGGGTTGGCGAGTCTCTCTGCTTTCATTCAAACGCGAGCGGGAGTAATTGAGTTTATATGGACGCAAACTAATATTATGTCAGAGTCCACTGCTTGTTTAGCAAGTAAACATACTGCACAGTGTTTTTACGTGTATATGTTAGAGCTTTCTCTGAATTTTCAGCGCAATTGATGAAATAGGATCGCGCAACTTTCACACGCTTACAAAATGAAACTACGGAGATCAGACGCTTTAGTTTTATCAATGAAAGGCTAAAAATAGCGCCTTTCACCTTGTGTTCGCGCCAGAAGTCAGAAAAGACGTAAAACGTTGTGATTTGTACTACCAAGTCTTTAATTGTCTAACTTAGAGCACTAAAGCTCATCTCTACCACAAAGAGTAATCTGATAGTGATGTTAGGTCCTTGAACGAATCGTTCTTTTGAGCCGGTTCTCGGGAAGTAACCGGTCGAGCCGGTTCGCAAATCGAACTGAATCGAACTTTAGTTTTGGGCATAGGTTCCGGGTTGATGACGCAGGACGCACAGCCGAAATAGCACGTCGGACTCATAAAGAACCGAACGAAGTTTGTCGATGATTGCCGACGATTCTGACGGATGAGTTGCTGACACTGCGTGTGAATCACCGAGGATTTCAACGAGCCTGATGCGCAAAGTTTTTTGTTTTATTAGTTTCTTGATATGCTTGTTTTATTAGAAAGCTTTAGTTTTGATACGATTTATTTTGCATGCAAATCATATTGTAGTTGTTTAAGGAAGACCAATGAGTTAAACACACACGTTTATTTATTATTTATACTTACACACATCTGCAATTGTGCATCAGTGTCTTTTAGGAATCTTATTCAAGTTGTAGGCTTGTCAAAACTGGTCAGTTATATCTGGCATTCACTATTTATTTATTATTTATGATCTGCGATTTAAACTGTGACCACAAACATTACTAACTTGTGAATGCAAGGCAATAAATCAGCTATGCCTTCACAAAAAACAACTATTTATTTAAATGTTTTAATGTGTTGACACAAACGACTTTATTTGAATGTTTCATTGATACAATAAATGCGTAGTAATGTCATTTCTTGATGACGTCAGGAACCGGTTGAACCGGTTCAATGAGCCGAACTGTCCGAAAAGAGCCGGTTCGCGAAAATGAATCGGACTTTGCATCACTATAATCTGATCAGAGTTTTAACTTCAGATATTTTCTATATAGCTAACAAATTTGTGAAATTTTGAATAAAAAGGAAATAAAAGCAGATCATCAGTCATTCAGCTCGGTGTGACAAGCTGCCTTGTCCTTTTCATCATGCACCGTCAGCTTTCTCAACCATTCATCCCAGCCACTGCGCACGTGCAAAACAGTGAACAAACTTGAGAAAGCGGGTTGGGTAATACCAATTTGTCGGTGCCGGGGGGGGGTGGGTTTACATTACAGATTATTTAAAATATAATACTATCTTTCTTGCTGGCAAATGAAATTAATAAAGAAAACGAACAAAAGTGTTTATTCGTAATGTTTCATATTTATTTTAATCTGAATGATGTGATGATATTGGGGAGGTTATATTAGCTGGATTTGATTTTTGCAGGGGTCATAACCCCGTAACCCCCGTGCAAATTATGCGCATGCTCACCGGCCACTTTATCAGGAACACCTTTTACTAGTACCGGTTGGACCCCCTTTTGCCTTCAGAACTGCCTTAATCCTTCGTAGCACAGATTCAACAAGGTACTGGAAACATTCCTCAGAGATTTTGGTCCATATTGATATGTTAATATCACGCAGTTGCTGCAGATTTGTCGGCTACACATCCAGGGCATGAAGCTTCCATTCCACCACATCCCAAAGATGCTCCATTGGGTTGAGATCTGGTGACTGTGGAGGCCATTTGAGTACAGTGAACTCATTCTCATGTTCAAGAAACCAGTCTGAGATGATTTGCGCTTTATGACATGGTGCGTTATCCTGCTGGAAGTAGCCATCAGAGGATGGGTACACTGTGGTCATAAAGGGATGAACATGGTCAGAAATAATACACGATGCTCCATTGGTACTAATGGGCCCAATGTGTGCCAAGAAAATATCCCCCACACCATTACACCACCACCACCAGCCTGAACCATTGATACAAGGCAGGATGGATCCATGCTTTCATGTTGTTGACGCCAAATTCTGACTCTACCATCTGAATGTCGCAGCAGAAATCAAGACTCATCAGACCAGGCAACGTTTTTCCAATCTTCTATTGTCCAATTTTGGTGAGCCTGTGTGAATTGTATCCTCAGTTTCCTGTTCTTAGTTGTCAGAAGTGGCACCCGTTGTGGTCTTCTGCTGCTGTAGCCCATCCACCTCAAGGGTCGACGTGTTGTGTGTTCAGAGATGCTCTTCTGTATATCTTGGTTGTAACGAGTGGTTATTTAAGTTACTGTTGCCTTTCTATCAGCTCGAACCAGGGTGGCCATTCTTCTCTAACCTCTAGCATCAACAAGGCATTTGCACCTACAGAACTGTCACTCACTGGATATTTTCTCTTTTTTGGACCATTCTCTGTAAACCCTTGAGATGGTTGTGTGTGAAAATCCCAGTAGATCAGCAGTTTCTGAAATACTCAGACCAGCCCGTCTGGCACCAACAACCATGCCACTTTTTAAAGTCACTTAAATCACCTTTCTTCCCCATTCTGACGCTCGGTTTGAACTGCAGCAGATGGTCTTGACCATGTCTACATGCCTAAATGCATTAAGTGGCTGCCATGTGATTGGCTGATTAGAAATTACATACATACATACATACATGCATGCATACAGGCCACGTTATTAGGTACACCTGTCCAACTGCGCTTAAATGCAAATATTAGGTATTAATTTAGCATATAGGCTACTGTAAACTTTTTATCATTTACTTTTCCTTATATTTATAGCCTATTGCTTTATTGTGTTTGTTCTAAAATGTATTTTCTTAAAAAATACATTTTACTACATAGCTTCGTAAGCATCTTTTATTGTAGTTTTAATGTTGTGTGCAAGTTCGTGCTTGTGTTTACAGTAGCGTTACAGTTCCCTGTTGCAAAGTCATGCACAGTCCTGTTTGAAAATATGCATCCGCAGTGATTGACAGAACACCCGACATCAGCGGGCTATTTTATTCCACACCTGGCCTGTTTGACAAAGACTGTGACCCGCCCCGGTCACACAAATAAGCACAGGGCCATTTAAAAACTGCTGCCTATTGGAATCAAGTAGAAATGGTCTTGGATCTTAAACCCGAAGTCCACTCTTGCTGTTACTCATGTTAATATTATTAAACCCGTTACATCAAATATTATGCGGTTCACCCGCATGTACCCAGACCCTGCTGATCCGTCCGGAAACAGATGAAACACAGTCTCACTGTCTACCTCACTGTTTTTATTACCAACGTCCTTCTCTTCTCACAGGAATAATGTAAGTTTCCTTGCAAAAAGATTAATGTAGACTATTAATGTCTTGCAGTCCCAAGTAAGTAGTATTCAGTATTTTATGAAGGTATATTTGGTGCAAAACAACTGCACACCTGTGACAGTAAAATTTGTATTTGTAGAGATTATCCACACATGTGTATCAGTAAATTTGAAGTCACAGATGAAGAGTTGCAAACTTGTAGATTTATTTCTTTCCCTCAAATACAACACAACAGTTACACATTCACAAATCCTTCAGTGCAGCTGCACAAATCCCATTTTACAAATCACAGATTAAGAAACTCACAAGCTCACGTTTTTTGCTACAATTGCTGCAGTAAATATGGTGCATAACCTACTTGAACACCTGCATCAAAATATGTGAAGTCACACACAAATTTTGTACATTCGCAAATCAGTTTGTGCATCTGTGCGATGAGAGTTGCATGTGTGTACAATTTTTTTTTCACAATTTTTTTTAATTTTTTAAAAATTTTCTAGCACAAACACAAGTACATAAATACAACTGCTTGAATCTGCTGCTACGAGTTTCAAACACTCTTTTTCGTGTGCTCTCTGTTTTGCACCAAATATCTCGAGATAAATGGTGCAAAAGTGATTTGTATACCTGTAGGCTATGGTGAGCACTGTTCAGCACTGCCCACCAGGTGGCGCCCGACACTCACTGAAGCAGAGTTTATTAATTACCACCAATGTTTCAGCAAGGTAAATCGCCTTTATCAAGGTATTATTTTCACCAAGTGGATAACAATACAAATGGGAGTGCTAATTATACACAGATGAAGGTAATTACATACAATATTCCAATGATTCATTAGTAAACAAAATATAAATTCCATAAATTTCAAACCATCAATATAAGTAGATGGAAAAAATACAAGCAGCAAATACACACATAGGCCTACATTTAAATAAGATACATGCTTTTTCTTCTAATATACTAATGTGTATGATTATTTCTTTGCATGTCTTTTTGAATCGGGTTACTGAACAACTAAATTCTTTTTATTATTATCTAAACAGTTGTTCTGATTTCTTAACATTTACTTTGGATGCTAACCCAAATCAAATCAGCTTTTTAGACTTGTGGGTGTCTCGTAATTTTTTATATAGGGATCCAATTAAAAAACCTTCAGCTCGTAATACACTATTGAGAGTGGATTCTTATTGTCATGAGCAGGGTCGTACGCAGGATTTTATAAATACCAAGGTCCATATGTATTTTTATAGGGGATGCACCCCAGGAAAAAAATTCTTATTTCTCTGCTCTACATATATGACTTCTAACACATCAGAAAAAAAACAATCAAATAAATATAGATGTCAGTATGCACAAGACTTGTGTTGTTTATTAGTAATACATTGAAATAATTATTTTACCATCCTTGGCACACTGCTGTGTCAGTAAAGTAAACATAGGCTAACTGAATATAGGATAATTTTAGTGAATTAACAGAAGGCTATCAACAATTTGTTTATTAAATTCATTCACAATATGCACACACTCATTATACACTTAATATGCTGAAATACAACATCAATATTGCAGTGGCAGAACTAGAATTTTATAAATGGGGTGTCCAAGCCTTTTTTAAGGGGGTCCATATCCCATGAAAGAAAACGATATGTAATTATTATAATACTTCACATTACCCCATATTAGATCAATATTCTTCTTGCCCTGAATTCATTACATGCATTATACTAACTGTAAGATACAAACATAATGCAAGGCTGAACTTGCATAATAAACCAATAATAAACCAACTTACTTCAAAACGCAGGGCTCAACATTAAGGATTGTTGGCAAAAAAAGGTATTATTTTAAAGTAAATATTGATTATTATTTTTTTTACAAAGTTACAGTCAGGACCAGTGAGTGATTTTCTCTTCTTTTGTTATACAAGTAACTTTAATGACTTCAACAGGTAATGTTTATTAGGCTTTAAGACAGAATTATAATAAAATGTTTACATTCGGAAGACATATTATCTATCTAGACATAATCAGTAGTTTACTATGATACTCACTAAAACAGCTAAATTCACAAATAATGTGAATTTGTCAGTTTAAGCCAAGCCGAACATGGGCTCATTTAGACTCTACCTGTGGATGAAGCGTTGTGCCGCACACATGATGTGTCGCGTTTTCAAGTTCAAGGCAGCAGACAAGTACAATACAGTGAATCTAATCAATAGAGATCGACCGATATATCTGTTTTCCGATATTTTCCCCAATATTTGAGCAGGTTCAGATGATCGGATATCGGTTTTGTAATATCGGATTGACCGATAAACGAGAGAATTGAGAATTGCGCGCTGAAAGCATCTGAGGAGAGGAGCTCACAGCAGCAGCAACGTGCACAGCAAATACGAAGGCGACGCGACTTCATTAAAAGGTCTTTGTATACTTACTTTGCATATGAGGCATTTATAACACATCTCATCTGTGCATTAATGTATGTTATGTTAAAGCTCTACTGTGTACTTTATTGAGTTAATTCTTAACAAAAACCCATGTTTTCTTTCAAAAGTATGTGCTCATTCATGTGTAATTACTTCCCACCCACTAATCAAAGTATTCTCGTAAGTGTAGAATCTGCTATTTAAAATGCATACCGTCGAAGCGCTCTCTGGCTGAATCCATGTTGTGCCTCCATCTTTGAAACACATTCGCCGACGAGGGACATTCCTGAAATTCAAGCTCCGCCTTTCGCGCTTTCTCTCTACACTCACGCTGTCCGATAGCTGAAGCCTCCAGAGGTTGCATGTGTAGGCGGTATACGTCATCAAGACAGTCTTATTTCAGAATATTAACAATTATAAAGCTGACAATTATTCTTAGTTAATTGTAAATTGATGTAATATGCGTATGACTTGCGAATGTAATGCTCAGTTGATTTAAATAAACCAGGCTTGATGACGTATCCAGCCTGTGACCTGCGTAGCTGAATCCTTCAGAACCGCACACCGTGATGAACCTGCGATCTAATGCTTTGATTTGAAAGCCTGTTGAAGACATATTCTCGAGGACATTAAAACAAATCGCCAAGGATGCGAAACGGGGATTTTAAACGACAACGTGACAGGAAAAACATCAAGACCAAAGTCACTATTGGAGTTAGTTTTCCAAGATGGGGCTCAAGGGACACTAAAGTTGCACTTTCTATATTCTCCACAGGTAACTCAGCATATTCGTTTACATCTATACAGTCCATGTTGTTAACTTGAAGTTTTATAGTTCATTGGCTAACTTTAGCATGATTATGCATAACACTTGTTAGTGTAAACATGCATGTGGTTTAATGTGTTCGAACAGACACACGCCGTCTCTCCGCCCATTTATGTAATCTGAGGTACTGAGAAAAATGTTTTTCATCTTTTCTGACCTCTAGCACAAACACACGGTGACAGCGCTATTTTTAGCCTTTCATTGATAAAAGCGTCTGATCTGCGCGTCTTTCGTTTCATTTTACAAGCGTGTGAAAGTTGCGCAATCTTTTTTCACCAATATGAGAGAAAGCTCTTACATATACACGGACATGTAACGTTTCCTTAAAACATAAGCATTGTACTCTGAGATAATGTCTGACATAATACTCTGATAAAAGCGTCTGATCTGCGCGTCTTTCGTTTCATTTTACAAGCGTGTGAAAGTTGCGCGATCTTTTTTTACCAATATGAGAGAAAGCTCTTACATATACACGGACATGTAACGTTTACTTAAAACATGAGCATTGTACTTTGACATAATATTAGTTCGCGTCCATTTAAACCCGTCATGGTTGTTTTTTGTATGTGATTTTAAGCGGACATATCATGACAATCAGACTTTTTTCATGTTAAACTTAAATCTGTGTGCTTTGATGGATCACAGGCAAAGGACATTGCAAATTGTTCATTTTTTTCTCATTGCTTTTGCTTTGTAGCTACTGGAAGCCATGTTAACCTTGGCATGACACGGCCGGGCCACCGTACGAGTTAAAACGCGTTCCGAATGGGGGGGGCTAGAAAGTAATATTCGGTTGCTTGTCATATAGACTTTCACCGCTAGATGGGAGTAGATCCTACACTGTAGAGCTTTAAATAAGTTGATGTATTTAAAGCAATGTATGCAGCTTGTCCAAGAATAGAGACGAACTCACAGAGTCACGCTGATCCATAAAATCCGGTCCCAATAACGACGTAGCTTTGCATGAATAAAACAACCATAAATTAATGCTTTGTGGAATTAAAAACGCTATATTAAATTCGTTTTTCTTTTATTTATGCTTATCATTAGCATCGTAAAATCACGTTCATATTGCTGTTCACTTAAATTAACGGGGTTGAAGGCTGACGCACAGCCACCACATGTAGCTAACTTTGAACAAGATTTATCATATTAACATTTCCCAGATAAACATTATTTTGCTAAAATATCTAAATAAATGTCTGTGGATATTAATTAATTATTTATTACCTCCGCAAACGGTCACAGTTTGATACAGTTAATGCGTGAGTAAATGCATAGATAAACAGCGCTGTCAACAGCCATTTCATAAGCTAAAACAACTAAATATTAATTATTCTGACATCAAATAACGTTACCAGTTAAGAAATTCAATGATATAGAAGCCGTTTTGATTGTTACTTTCCTGAATGTAGTATTCCAGTCAGTGATTACTATTGATTGGATTGCTGAAGGCTACAGGTTGCTGGTCAAGACAATGATATTATATCTCAAAAAAGGCACTTAATTCACCTGTTTTACTTTATAAACTATGTAGAATATGCAGCCAACTCCGCTATACTTTTCTCTCTCTCCCGCTCCGTTACCTGGAAACCGCAAGCGCGAACTTTGGATCAGTCCATTTCTGACGAAATGATAGGGGTGTTTGGAATGGTCCATGTATTGGGAATATAGTTTCTACATTATTCATTAAATAAATATTATTCTTCACTCTTTCAGACCCCTCTATTTATTACTTTGTATGCAAAGAGGGGGTGATTATGATGATGATTATTATTATAAGGGTTTGTTCAGTTCAGTAGTGTTGTAGTAATTATGTCAAAATCAGAAGTATAACAGTAAATAAAAATCGGTTCAGCATATCGGTTATCGGGCACATAAGCATCCAAATATTTGTTATCGGTAAAAAAAAAATGAGTATCTGTCGATCTCTACTAATCAATATACAGTAAAAGATCTTTTCAAGAATTAAAGGGTGGCATTGAATTTTGTTCAACCTGATCTCACGAATTTCTGTGGCATAGTCACAGAATTTTTTGCTAATTTTTCCGTGGCATTCTCACGGATCCTCGCATATTTCCATGGCCCTGCCACAAACTTTCTTTTCCGTGGCATTCTCACGGATTGGTTACTCAACTGTTTTGTCCTATTTTCTTACCATTGTCGCTTCGGTTTAGGGTTAATCAAAAGCTGGCTATCATAGAGCAGTTTAATGATGAGAAATATGAAACCGCAGTGACTGTCAAGGTGATAGGACAAGAAACATTACTGCAGCTGAGCCAGATGGGTGTCCAGATAGGAACTGACAGGGTATTTCCATCTAGAAGGTGAGGTGAGTTGGACCAATTTTTGCTTAGACAGGAGGCCTTTTAGGTATATTAAATGCGAACATTGGCCACACATGGTTTAAAAGTAGATTTTGATTTGGGTTGTTTTTATAGGTATTATGATATTAAAAATGAATGGGACTTACATCATTTGGTATCTTATTTATATGTAGGCCTATGTGTGTATTTGCTGCTTGTATTTTTTAATCTACTTATATTGATGGTTTGAGATTTAAGGAACTTATATTTTGTTTACTAATGAATCAATGGAATATTGTATGTAATTACCTTAATCTGTGTATAATTAGCACTCCCATTTGTATTGTTATCCACTTGGTGAAAATAATACCTTGATTTACCTTGCTGAAACATTGGTGGTAATTAATAAACTCTGCTTCAGTGAGTGTCGGGCGCCACCTGGTGGGCAGTGCTGAACAGTGCTTGCCATAGCCTACAGGTATACAAATCACTTTCGCACCATTTACCTCGAGATATTTGGTGCAAAACAGAGAGCACACGAAAAAGAGTGTTTGAAACTCGTAGCAGCAGATTCAAGCAGTTGTATTTATGTACTTGTGTTTGTGCTAGAAAAAATAAAAAAAATAAAAAAAATTTTGTGAAAAAAATATCTCATCGCACAGATGCACAAACTGATTTGCGAATGTACAAAATTTGTGTGTGACTTCACATATTTTGATGCAGGTGTTCAAGTAGGTTATGCACCATATTTACTGCAGCAATTGTAGCAAAAAACGTGAGCTTGTGAGTTTCTTAATCTGTGATTTGTAAAATGGGATTTGTGCAGCTGCACTGAAGGATTTGTGAATGTGTAACTGTTGTGTTGTATTTGAGGGAAAGAAAAAAATCTACACGTTTGCAACTCTTCATCTGTGACTTCAAATTTACTGATACCTTCATAGTACATACCTTTCGTTTTTGGACAAATATCTTATTATATAATGTGAAACTTTGTGAGTGTCGGTCTGAAGCACAGAAGATTGACAATTGAGCGATCAGCAGTGCGCTGCGTTTACAGCCTATATTCTGAATAACTAATGGCCTGACAAGTTGATGATATGAGTACAGTGATTCCAAATGAATGTCCAAAAAAGTCGTAATATGTTAAATCAAAGGTTTAACGTCTTCTCTCGCAGCCCTGCACTGCATCCATGTCCTGGACCTGGACGCTGCTCAAATCTGCTGCCGTGCCACAGAGCACCACTCACATAGTTTAACATGAAATAACATATTTGTCCCAAATTATTAACTATGAACATAGCCTGCTAACGCATATTTTGCTTTTTGGAGTAGACTCTGTCAAACTAAGCTTGCTCTATTTAAAGTGCACTCTTCCCATCCACACGCTCAACTAGCAGTGGTGTAGAAATGATGGGTGCGTTACTTAGGAATTGTGGGAAATCTTGTTGTACAAAAACGACTCAATGCAGCAGAGACGCAAGTTTTAATTGTCCAGTAGACCACAACTACCATGAATAATTTCTCTCTCTCTCTCTCTCTCTCTCTCTCACACACACACACACACACAAATTAAAAAGCACAAGGAAATCACTTCACACACTATTAAAATTGACTTGGTAACTTACTGCTTATGCTGATGATGTCACTGTTATTATTAGATCTGCTGAGGATGTCAAAAATTTAAACAAATCCCTTGAGGTCTATCAGAAAGCCTCATGTTCGCGAATTAACTGGCAAAAAAGCTCATCCTTTTTGCTTGGTGAATGGGAAGACGGAGGTCCTCCAGAACTTCCCCAGCACTGCTCCTGGAGTTTGGAGGGGTTTAAAGTGCTGGGAGTTTTCCTTGGGACACATGAATACATGCAGGGGAACTGGGATGGCTTTTTCGAGAAAGTTTCTGGACGATTACAGAGGTGGAAGTGGATTTTGACCCAGTTGTCATACAGGGGAAGAGTTCTTATTGTTAACAATTTAGCAGCTTCCATGATGTGGCATCGTCTAAATGTACTGGATCCACCCAAAGAGCTCTTACAGCGTTTGCAGAAGGTTTTTGTTAATTATTTTGGGATGGCTATCACTGGCTTCCCCCAGCAATTCTTTATTTGCCAGTTAATGAAGGGGGCCAGGGTTTAATTGACTTAGCAGCAAAGGTAAAAGCAATGAGGCTAAGGACGTCCCAAAACCTACTCTATCCTGTGGGCTTTAAACCTTGGGTGTCATTTGGTCTGGCACTCCTTAGAACTGTTGGTGGTTTCAGTTTGGATAGGCAACTGTTTCTAATGTCGTGTCACGGTGGAAATTTTTCATCTGATGTAAAATTCTATGTTTCTGTTTTGAAATCTTGGAATGTTTTTAAAATGCTGAGACAGGAAAATCATCATTATGGCCTTGATGAACCTTTGTTTTACAACCCCTTTATAGGTGACATTACTTCTATATCTAATACCATTGTTAAAACTTTTATGGCTAAAGGATTGACCAAAGTATTACACTTGATTGACATTTCCTCCAGAACATGGAGGTCAACACTGGACGTTTGTAATCAGGCAGGATTCAGGTCTTTGAGGACGACAGAGAGGTTATTGGGGGTGGTGAAAACAGCGCTCCCTAACGCTGTCCTCCAGTTTGTAAACTCTTTTTTGTCTGGAGGCCCTTCCATATGCTCTTTCCCGAAGTTAATTGTGTCTCCCAAGGTTCTTTCAGGGGATGACTGTGATGGAAAGCTGCTTACTTTTAAGCAGCTACAAGAACTTGATTTTGAGCTGGTTGGGAAAAAAGACCTTGTATTAAAACGGATTATTTTGAGGCGATAAAAGATAAATGTGATACGAAATGGAGAGAGCTTTTAAGGGTTTCGGTTGATGTTTCTCCTTCTTGGAGGCTTTTTTATAAGGGTCCCTTACCCAAACGATCCGGAGATCTGCAGTGGAGGATACTGCATTGTGTCTTACCCACCAACACACGTTTCAAAGTTTAATATGAATGTTTTACCAGCTTGCATCTTCTCTTCTGCACCAGAATCTGTTTATCATGTTTTCACAGAGTGTTCCAGATTGTTTCCATTGTTTACACTGTTAATGAAAATACTTGGGGAGTTGGGTTTTGGTTTTGACATGACACTTTTTGTGTTTGGATGCAAGTATTCAAGGGCATGCAGGCAGCAGTGCACTGTGGCTAACTTCATTTTAGGACAAGCGAAGTTAGCCATTTGGAAGTCTCGCAGTCTGGCTGCTGAAGGACAACATATTAATGTTCTAAAGCTGTTCACTGGGTTGATTGAATCTAGAGTAAGGGTGGAATACAGATTCTATCAAATGACTGAAAACCTATTTGAGTTTGATTTGAAATGGTGTGTAAATGGAGCTTTACTGATGCTTGGTGATGATGGTGAGATTATTTTTAACTGGTGATGCCTTGGTTTTATCCCAAATAGTTAATTTATTTTATTTTCTTTTTGTTTATTTTTCACATTTATACATAATTTACACGCCCTGATTATATGGCAATGTGTTTGTTCTAAGGTGTAATATAGTGGTTTTCAGATGGTTTAATAAAGTGTGTTAAAAAGTCAAAAGTCTCTCTCTCTCTCTCTCTCTCTCTCTCTCTCTCTCTCTCTCTCTCTCTCGCTCTCTCTCGCTCTCTCTCGCTCTCTCTCTCTATCACTCACAAATTAAAAAGCACAAGGAAATCACTTCACACACTATTAAAATTGAATTGAATTGAATTAGGTGGCTATTATGAACATGCAAAACTGTACTTTCGCATGCGTGCTACAATGGAAAATGTATATTGTCGCAATGTACAGCCCTGAATGACTAATAATATTCAGTGTTTACATGAGGTTACCTTTAATAAAGTGATCACTGTAAATAGTGTATGATGTACATTAGGGGTAGTCTGGCTCCGCCCTCCTACGTGCTTCCGCTTAATTTTCATTTCGCTTCAGCAGAACGTCTGGGACTGCTCTGTAGAGTTTCGTTTTCTCCTGCAAAAATCTGCAGGTCCAATCAGCGAACAGAGGGGGGTGGCTAAAAATGATGACGTTGAGGTCGTGCGTCAGTTTGAGTTGTAGTTCAGTAATGGCAGCGGAGAAAGACGTGAGAAAAGGTATTTGGTCCGTTGTTGCAAAGCTGCCGAATATACTGAAGTTAAAGCCGGAGCAAGAACCAGGTTTGCTAAGTTTTGTTGGTCTGATTATTCGTACTTGTTGTTTCTATCCGGTTTCGGCGCATGATATAGGTCACGACCACACGTTAGTGACTGCGTATGGCAGATCCTGAGTGACTCTGCGCAGATCCAATAGTTTTAAACTTCAACAGAGGACCCTCCTTAATGGAAGTAACGCTTTGCGTGGCCAGACTCTCTGTACAAATGAAAAGTCGATTTTTACATATTTTTTGAAAGACAAAAATGATATGCCATTTTTTAATTTATTATAGTTTGACATTAACATGCACATTGCCCAACTCGCATGTTTGTGGGTGTCAGGGTTTTGGTTCTGTTTAGTTTGTTTTCATTAACTCTTTCACCGCCAGCATTTTTCATGATTTTCACAAAAGTTTAATGCCTTCCAGAAAATGCTCCTTTTTAAATATATAAATATAAAATATATGAAATAAAAGAACAGACCCTCTGCTTTCAAACAAAAAAATCAGTTTCATCCTACCTTCATGTGTTCTGTTTTTATCACCTCTCAAATATGTGTAGGTTTCTTCAAAAACACAAAATTTTGAGCAAAAAGCTGAGATAATTCCATTTTTGTGAAGGACTTTTGATAGAGATCAGATGCAGAGCGATCTTTAAAACATACACGGACATACAGCTGTTTGCCCTAGGGCAATAATTCCGGTTTTTATAAGTTGCGGAAGAGCGCGTCAATATTGCAGATTGACGAGATATCTCGTCAATGGCGGGGAAAGAGTTAATGTTCATCATTGCTTCTTTGTGTTTGTTACCTTTAATTAGTCTCACCTGTGTTTTTTAATCATTATCATTAGTTACAGCTGTTCATCATTATCACTTACCCTTTATAGTTTGCCCTCATGTGCCTGTTCTTTGTCTGACCTCGTCTGCATGTACCCTTGTCATCGTGTTATCCAGTCTATTGTGATTAAAGTCCTGTAAGTTTTATAATCCTGCCTGTTTGTCATCTTTCAGTTAAAGGCATAGTCTACTCATTTTCAATATTAAAATATGTTATTACATTAACTAAGAACTGTTGAATCATCGCTCTGTCATCTGTGTGTGTGCACGTAAACGCTGGAGCGCGCTGCGACGCTACGATAGCATTTAGCTTAGCCCCATTCATTCAATGGTACCATTTAGAGATAAAGTTAGAAGTGACCAAACACATCAACGTTTTTCCTATTTAAGACGAGTAGTTATACGAGCAAGTTTGGTGATACAAAATAAAACATAGCGCTTTTCTAAGCGGATTTAAAAGAGGAACTATATTTTATGGCGTAATAGCACTTTTGGGAGTACTTCGACTCGGCGCAGTAACACCCTCCCTCTCCCATTATGAGAGTGAGAAGGGGAGCGGACTTTTCAGGCGAGTCGAAGTACTGCCAAAAGTGCTATTACGCCATACAATATAGTTCCTCTTTT
The DNA here is from genome assembly GCA_025389145.1 of Misgurnus mizolepis. Taxonomy (NCBI): domain Eukaryota; kingdom Metazoa; phylum Chordata; class Actinopteri; order Cypriniformes; family Cobitidae; genus Misgurnus; species Misgurnus mizolepis. The sequence continues at coordinate 7,622,054 of JAIFKI010000023.1, forward strand.
AAATCCACTTAGAAAAGCGCTATGTTTTATTTTGTACCACCAAACTTGCTCGTATAACTACTCGTCTTAAATAGGAAAAACGTTGATGTGTTTGGTCACTTCTAACTTTATCTCTAAATGGTACCATTGAATGAATGGGGCTAAGCTAAATGCTATCGTAGCGTCGCAGCGCGCTCCAGCGTTTACGTGCACACACACAGATGACAGAGGGATGATTCAACAGTTCTTAGTTAAGGTAATAACATATTTTAATATTGAAAATGAGTAGACTATTCCTTTAAGAGAACTGTGACAGTGGGCTTCACTTAACACGAGAGCTTGTAGAGAGAGGACTCCTTCTTGCATGCACATGGACTTAATGTGCGCGTCTTGGTCTATCTGAAATAAATCCAGCATCATAAGCAGCTGCGCTTCTCTCTGTCTCACGTGCACGCGCTCTCGCATCTGTCCGAGGTCTAAACATAAACTAAAGTAGTAATCCTTATGTATTAGTTCAGTTTTATGCGTTTCATGCGAGCTGAGGCACACTATCCCTTTTGTTTAAAATGTAACCCGCTGCATCTTTGTGCCTCCCTTCCTCTCGCGCACGTGCAGAGAGCTGCGCTCTGTCCAAAGTCAGATCACTAGGTAGTAATCCTGTTTATGATATGCATTTCAAGGAGTTGTAGCAATACATCCCTCGTGTTTAAAATATGATCACGTTCCACTGGACCGATGTTTTTAAAGGCATCTCTGAGAGTTTTTTACCTCGCTTGGCAAGCCGGCCGGACGTGACATGGGGGCGTGGCAGCATAACGATCCCATTTTTTTATTCGAAGTTCGAAGTTGTGACTTAATTTCGATCGATTTCGATTTAAAATCGAAATCGTGACACCCTTAATGTACATTCACCTAAAGGATTATTAGGAACACCTGTTCAATTTCTCATTAATGCAAATATCTAATCAACCAATGACATGGCAGTTGCTTCAATGCATTAATGGGCGTGGTCCTGGTCAAGACAATCTCCTGACATCCAAACTGAATGTCAGAATGGGAAAGAAAGGTGATTTAAGCAATTTTGAGCGTGGCAAGGTTGTTGGTGCCAGACGGGCCGGTCTGAGTATTTCACAATCTGCTCAGTTACTGGGATTTTCACGCACAACCATTTCTAGAGTTTACAAAGAATGGTGTGAAAAGGGTAAAACATTCAGTATATGGCAGTCCTGTGGGCGAAAATGCCTTGCTGATGCTAGAGGTCAGAGGAGAATGGGCCGACTGATTCTGTTTTAACCTTACAAGCCTAACCAGGGACAGGGGTTGCAAATTAGTCTTTGCTATAAACCTTTATGCATGGCATCTACTTTGTATTTTTTATAGAGCAATGTTTTATGCATTTGTCCCTGTCAAATAAACATTAAATAAATAAATAAATTCAAGCTGATAAAAGAGCAACTTTGAAATAACCACTCGTTACAACCTAGGTATGCAGTAAAGCATTTGTGAAGCCACAACACGCATAACCTTGAGGCGGATGGGCTACAATAGCAGAAGACCCCACCGGGTACCACTCATCTACACTAAAAACAGAAAAAGAGCCTACAATTTGCACAAGCCCACCAAAGTTGGAAAGTTAAAGACTAAAAATTGTTTTGCCTGGTTTGATGAGTCTCGATTTCTGAGACGTTCAGATGGTAGAGTCAGAATTTGGCGTAAATAGAACGAGAACATGGATCCATCATGCCTTGTTACCACTGTGCAGGCTGGTGGTGGTGGTGTAATGGTGTGACGGATGTTTCCTTGGCACACTTTAGGCCCCTTAGTGCCAATTGGGCATCGCTTAAATGCCACGGCCTACCTGAGCATTGTTTCTGACCATGACCACCATGTACCCATCCTCTGATGGCTACTTCCAGCAGGATAATGCACCGTGTCACAAAGCTCGAATCATTTCAAATTGGTTTCTTGAACATGACAATGAGGTCACTGTACTAAAATGGCCCCCACAGTCACCAGATCTCAACCCAATAGAGCATCTTTGGGATGGGGTGGAACGGGCGTGCTGTTCCCTGGATGTGCATCCCACAAATCTCCATCAACTGCAAGATGCTATCCCATCAATATGGGCCAACATTTCTAAAGAATGCTTTCAGCACCTTGTTGAATCAATGCCACGTAGAATTAAGGCAGTTCTGAAGGCGAAAGGGGGTCAAACATAGTATTAGAATGGTGTTCCTAATAATCCTTTAGGTGAGTGTATGTAAGATGGTATAATGGCTGCCATTGTTTTTTGCCTCATTGGGGACAGAGGCACATATTATATGTCACAAAATGCAAAAATTCTTCCTTCCTGGGTTTACCTCTCTGACAGCATTTTGTAGAAGCATAGCCCAGGCTTGTCAGCATTTTATTACAAAACAACTATTCAGCATTTAGGCTAAACAAAAGAAATCACTCACAATCACAGTGTTCTATTGCCCTCCAGTGGGGCTTTCCCCTAATTGCGTGATATAACATGAAAATAATAAATTGTCTAAACAAGCTAGAAGAAACAGACCTTTGCTCTGACAAAATGCACATAGAATAGTGGACTATTAAGGTGATACCTGCAGTTCTGCCTCCTCTTGCTCTAACATCTTTCTGAGGATTTCTGTTGCATGTTTTTTTACCTCAGGGTCCTATGAATGAAAAAAAAACACATTGTTTAAAATGAAAATTTCTATGAATGCTGGATGTTTTGCAAGCTTGCAAAGTTTTTCTTGATTTTAGGACTTAAGTACTGAAACTGCAAAAGTCCCTAAAGCCTTTCTTAGGCTTATCAATTGGGCCAAAGGGGCAGTTTCCTGGACAGGTCTGATCCTTGTCACAGACTAAAATGCATAATTGAGCTGGCTAAATTTAAAAACATCTTGCACTGATGTATCTTAACATACATCCACGCCATCTCAAAATGCACATCAGTAAAGTTTTTTCTAAGGGGTTTGTAAAAATTACTTGAATATTCTAAAATACCTAAGGCCTAGTTCTGGAATAATCTAAACCCTGTCTGTGAAACGGCTGCAAAAGTGCAAAGGTGTTGCAAATTATTTATCTCATTCAAATGAATCCAGGATAAATAAATGTTGAATAAAGTTAGTAATAAACGCTATAAAATTTAAATAAAAAACAGGACATAGAAGGACATCAGTTGTTATATAGATTCATTGTTTGGTCAAATGTATTGTTTGGTCAAATTTATCAAATACTATATCAAGATCCTGCTTATCATCAAATGTTAAATTAAGAACAATAGTCGATAGTTGCAGCACCCTTACAAAACTGTGTTTTTTTGTGAAATGATTACTATTGACAAAACAACAGTTTTACTACAACTGTTTTACTACAGCAACCATGTTTCTTTGGATTTAACTATGTAAAACCATTGTTAATTTTCGTATGGGAAGCCCATACAGAGAGATAGTTTTAAATAAGGGGTATGGTGCATAAGGAACATGTAAACACAAGTCTCCTTTCGATGGTGGATACCTGTAATGGTTTAGGTCCTGTGATTCTTTGGGTGGGGGTACTGCTTCCTGTAGGTGGCGTTGAAGGAAGTGGGGGTGCCAAGGTTTCACCTTCCAATGTTATCTTGTGGTTAGGCGAGAGGTCGGTAGATAAGGACTTGAGGGGAGCAGACACAGTTGAAGGAGGAGGGCCCTGCAGAGTCAAGGCCACATATGTCCCAGCTGTCAGGAATAAAGAAAATGTATTGTAAGTACTAATACAGTCTGTCTTTAAAAACAAGGTTTCTTAGTATTATACTTACATTTGATCAATTTTACCACTTCCTGATGAGACATGGATGAAACTAAGGAGCCATTAACCTAAAAGACAAAAATAAAAGATGGTATGTTTATACGTTTAGCAACACAGTGTATATTCACTTGTGGGCCAAGTGAGTTTTGGTGCGGGTTTTTTGGTAAAGTAAAATACACAGTATGTAGGTTTAATTTGTTGGGATGGCGAAAGCAAGGCACTGGTGGGAAGAGACCCAGAACAACAATGCCTTGGACTACCAACCTGGAACTACTAGCAAGATTTTTGGGATGTCGCATTCCACAGCCTGTTTAACTTAAAGATGTGGCCATTAGGAATGTAAGCTTGAGATGTATGGGGATGTATACAATAACAACGACGCCCTCACATCAATGATGTCACAGCAGTAGGTAGCGCTAATAAACTACACGCCTATAAGCCCTCCTGCTCTGAAGTGTTACTAAACTCGATGGAAAAGCTAACCAAGACAAAGTGAAGTAAGCTGACACAACCTGACCCGTGGGGTACTACGACTAAGGTCGTAACTGGTCATCAAATTGGCAGTTTGGCGTGGGACCAGGCATGGTTGCATGAAAAACTTGTAGTCCTTGAATAAGGTCACATGTCTGAATCAGAATTTTGTTCACACACAAGGAATTTGCTTTGATCACAGGAGCTTCCAGTGTAGAACAAAGTACAGACATAAGTCCCTTTCACACATACAGTCTTTACTGGCAATTTATTGGTAAATTGCAGTTAACAGGTCATGTGTGAACAGAACATTTCCAGTAAATCAGTGCTGCCAATTTACCAATAATAATACAGGTTGTAAGATTATAAGTAATTTACGGGTAAGTGTGAACGAAAAATATAGGATTACTGGCATTTAGAACGGACAACGTCAGACCCATTTACCCCTGCACTGTTTACAGACGTTTCCACACACATGCTGCTTAAAAGTCGAGCACACCTGAAGTTAACATCCACATTTCTTCACCAAAGTTGTTTAAAACAGCTTACCATCTATTTGCCAAATTGCCGACATCCTCAGCACATTCTCTGTGAAGCTTAATGTGCAAAACGCAGGTTCTGTTTGACGTCACCTAACGCAATGTTGTTTGGTCACGGGCAACATCGCGACCGTCAGCGTTTGCCACAGATGTGAAAACAACAAAATGTGTACCGTGGATATTAAGTCATAAACCGCCATTGTTTATAAATACAACACTGAGCCCGCCGTGAATGTGTGAATGATGTCTTACCGGTAAAAATATGGAACGTCACTGCATGTGTGAACAGCACATTTTTGTATTTACTGGTAATTACTGATGTAAGAATCTAAAAGATGAACCTTTCCCACACCCACTAGTTAACTTGTAAGCAAACCAAATATATATCTATATATCCTGTTTAATTCACATTATATGTTCACATGGTTTTGATAATCCTTTTCATAGTGGCATTTTCTCTAATCATATATTTTGATGACAAGCTCATCCTGTCTTTAAGGTTAAATATATACAATGCATATTATAGAAATGCTATGTGTCTGGGTTTTTCCATTGTATAACACACTGTTTGTTTTCTGGCCTGTTCACTTAAAGTTTTCCCCAGTGATTAATGATCTTACATTTGCTATGTTTGGAAAATATCCTTTGGTTAATTGTGGTCGGGGCAAGGATGATATTTTGGGAATATGTGTCAGACCCTACTTCCCTGTTTTTGGTATCACTTCCCCTTATGTAGGTTGAACACAAAGCTGTCTTAATTAATCATACGATTATTGGCTAGACGGATTCGTCAATGTTTTGATCACAAGATTGTGCCAGACAACCCAGGTGACTAACGTTTCCTTTTTGCATCCTATATCATGTAAGGATGTCTAATAAAATTTGATCTATGATTGAAACTGCATCTCGGTGTCAGTGTCTTTCATGGTCCTCTGATATCAGATTTCTCTGCTGCTCACCTCAGATCCTCACCTAACAACCTAGGTACCGAACTTAAAAGAAAATCTCATACTCCTAGACCTGCTTAGAATTAGATTCTAACAGTTGGACGCTCGTCCGGCGAAAGAGGGGAACATCCTCGAACCGGAGACCGAATTTCGAACACCACAGATCCGGGGGACTCTACAAAAAGGGGTAAGTGTTGCGATATTTCTAATAAATTTGAAATACAGCCCTTGCCCCTGTGGAGTCCTATAGGACCTGTGGAGTCCAAGGGGACCTATATCTTGTTGACTCGAGTCAAGATTGGTCCATTTCACCCGGCCCAGTTGGGGCAGGTAGTGAAGGCGTTTCGTGAAAAGGGGGAATTTGATTGAAAATTAAATCCTCATGGTGCTGGAAGTTGAGGCTACAGCCCACGAAACGAGGCGAATATACATGTTTGAGCTCATTGTATATTTGGGATCGTGGTGTTGATAAATGATTATTTAAATATTGATCGAGCGCATAATTTGTTGAAATTTAAAAGTGCAATTTCGAAAATAAAAATAAAAATAATAAAATAATAGAAAATTAAAAAAAAACACATAATAAATTGCTAATTTTATGAAATCAAGTCGATAAAGGAATGATTGAAAAAGTATACAAACGGTAAACATACGACATTGAGGCTGAGCGGAGTAGCACAGAAAACCCGGGTGTATGTCCTTTTTATGTTTTCTGCCACTGCTTACTGCTATTT